>CM070521.1:24234530-24834530 GCA_036346375.1 Guadua angustifolia
AAGAAGAGAATCCTCAAGATGTGTTCGCCTTAGAGAGAGCATCGTTAGACCGAATGTGATGTTTGATATATGTACTCCTTGTGTGCTATTATATATATGCATATCCATATATATGTATATATATTTGTTGGACATCTTGAGTGATCCGTGCATTCATTCATAAAGCATTGGCGTATTAATTATCTCCTATATCCCTATGCCTTTCAACCTACCCATGCAAACATTTTTGATGGATTTAGCCGTATAAATATACACATATTTATCTGGTTAAAGATTCATTGAGGTTGATCAAAGTATGGATGATTGAATTATAGACAAAAGTGATATTTGCAGTTGATGGGATTATTATCTATAAATAAAAGAACCCATAGATAATTAATCATCGTAGTGTGCTCCAGAGTGGATACTGTCAATTGATCGAGTCAATAGAATGTGGAATAAATGGATATGGGATGTTTGAATAAGTAATAAGCAATTGTTTTGTGATTTGGTGGTCATGACAATAAATAGGTGATGTATTATTAAATTTAAAGGTTAATTGGATTATGGAGACTTGAATCGAGATACAACTACAGAAGTGATGTCCTCATTTTCCGGATTTGAGCTTTTATTTAATAAGTTGAGAGGATTTTTAACAGCAAATAGAATATGAACCTAAGTTTTTGGAAGTGCTATAGATTGAAGTATGGGTGGAGAATTATGTTGAGGAACCTCGCTATCGAATAGTCCGGGGTTCCCCGACAGATTGAAAAGTATAGAATAGAGACACAGAGAGGTGGGAGGAACTGATCTATTATTTCTGATTGCATGAGTGTACAATGGGGTCAACCCTCCTTTATATTTATAGTCCTCGCCTAAGGTTTCGGCTGATGGGCCAAAGCGGGCCTTCGTGGGCCGCCAAGTTTCCTAACACTCCCCCTTGGCCCTTTGCCGCGAGATGCATATGCCTCATCAAAACTCTAGGAAAAACCCAGTGGAAAAAAATACTTGGAGAAAGAGTACATAGCATACGCTTGTTGTGTTGCACGAATTGCCTCATTAAAACCTTATGTAAGAAAACTTCCGTGAAAAACTTACTAAGGAAAAAGAGTACAATTCACCCAAATTTCAATGTTTCATCTTCGAGATCACGTTGGGTACTCAAACTTCAAGTTCAAGATTTATGTAGGAGTATGTGAAATAATTCCCCTCGAATCAGACTTTCTAAGTCTCATCATTCCATTCCTTTAACGATCTTTCAAAAGTAGATGCTGGAATGACTTAGTGAATAAATCATGAGATTTTCACATGACTTAGTATGCAGTATCTTAATCTCATTCATCTTATGCAATTCATGAGCATAGAAAAACTTGGGGTTGATATGCTTCGTGAGATTGGTCTTCACATATCCCATCTGTACTTGAGCAACACAAGCTGCATTGTCTTCATAGATGATCATGGGAGATTGTTCAATGTTCAAACCACATGACTTCTAGATGTGGTGAACCATTCTTCGAAGCCATGCATATTCACGGGAGGCTTCATACAAGGCAATGATTTCCGAGTGGTTTGTCGACGTCGAGACAAGAGTCTGCTTAGACGACTTCCAGGAAACTCTTGTTCCTCCACAAAGGAAAACATATCCCGCTTTGGGACTTTCCAAAGATATGGTCCGATAGATACCCAAAGATCATAGATAACCCACTGCTTAGTTCATTCATATTTCTATAGAATAGGCCAAGTCCTTGCTTCCTTGTAGGTAACGGAAGATGTCCTTAACCCTTTCCAATGCCTTTTGGTGGGTTCTGCACTCAGATAGCAGATTCACAGCGAACGCAATGTCTGGCCTGGTGCTATTTGCAAGGTACATAAGTGCTCCAATTGTACTCAAATATGGGAATTCCGCTCCCAAGACTTCCTCCCCCTCTTCTCTAGGCCTATATGGATCTTGGTCTGCTTGGAGTGACCTTCCGACCATTGGGGTTTTCGCAGGATATGATTTTTCAAAACCAAATCTTTCCAACACTTTCGCAAGGTAGGTCGATTGATGTACCAAGATTCCTCCTTGGACGGTTCAAGCCGCAAGCCTAAAATGTAACTTAGTTTTACACAAGTCTTTCATTTCAAACTCGGACTTCAAGTATGAGCATGCCTCTTCAATTTCTTCATCCGCTCCAATGATATTCAAGTCATCTACATAGATGGAGATTATACTGAGAATCCGCTCGGGATCGCCAGATAAACACGCATGGACAATCTTATTTGCTGCTCGTAGCCTTTCTTGCAGAGAAAGTCACTCAGCGATTGTACCACATTCTTCCCGACTGCTTTTAGCCCATACAAGGATTTCTCCAATTTCACATCTGCATGTGTTTCGCTTGCTCTATCTTGATTCGGGATAGGATACCTTCCGGTACTTTCATGTATATCTCCGAATCCAAATTTCCATACAGATATGCTGTGACAACATCCATTAGCTTCATTTTCAACTTCAAGTTGACTGCCATTGAGATCAAATATTTAAAGGTGATTTCTCCCATGACCGGAGAATAGGTTTCTTCATAATTAACTCCAGGACATTGAGTGAAACCTTGAGCAACGAGTCATCTTGTATCTTACAACTTCATTGTTTTCATTCCTCTTCCGAACAAAAACCCATTTGTGACCTACGGGGTTTATATGGGGAGGCGTGCAGCACACTGGCCCAAACACCTCTCTTTTGTTCAGAGAGACTAACTCTGCGGTGATTGCCTTCTTCCAATCTTCCCAATCTAGCCTTTTCTTGCATTCTGCGAGAGATGCAGGCTCGGGATCATGATCAATGATCGAGGTGATCTTCTTTGCAAAGTATGCATCGACATTGGCTGTTGCTCTATTCAGGAATTCTCCTGTTATTACAAAAATTTATGGCCATTTCGTCATGCAAGTTCCTTTAGCTTTTCATCGCCCATGTGTGCGCACACATTGTTTCCGGCGGCTTCCTACAATGGAAGGTTCAAATCTGGAATTGCCTTTTCCATAGGATTCTTTCCAGCGCTAGGTCTCAACTAGCTCCCCTTCTTTCCTTGGGGCATCTTTGTGATTGGCTGTGGTAAGTCCTCTTGCCCAGTTTTCTCTAGACGTCTTCGGATACTTTGGGTTTGAGAAGCCAGATTTCCTGTCATTTTCCTTTGAGGCCTCTGAACAGGATGAGCGATACCTTCTGCTTTCTTTGGTACTTCCACCCTCTCTGGTGCATTTCTTACAGGTACATGCGACTTAATCACACCTTTCAGATCACAAAAATGATCAGGCAGTTCATTCACTAAGTTTTGCAGATCAATTATCTTCTGGACTTCTTGATTTGCTTCATTAGTTCGTGGGTCATGCGCGGGGATCCCGGTGGAATGCCATATGATTTCCTAGTATTTTTCATCCAATGGTTGATTTCCTCCCCCTAATGACGGGAAACGGTCCTCGTCAAAGATACAACAACTAATCGGTCAGATGCAATTCTTCACCATGGGTTCCAAATACCGATTATAGATGCACTTTCATAACCAACGATATCCCTGACTTTATGAGAGGGCCCATTGCAGTCCGCTGTGGGGGCGGTATAGGTACATATACTAAACATCCAAACTTTCTGAGATGGAAAATCTTCGTGATGACCCATTGCAATAGTTTCATAGGTGAATGGATGTTGTAGGCCGATGGTCTGAAATTAATGAGAGCTACTGCGTGCACGACTGCGTGTCCCCAACAGGTGTTGGGCAAGTTACAACTCTGCAAGAGTGGTCTGGCAATGAATTTGATCCTCTTTATTAGTGCTTCGGCTAGTCCATTTTGCGTATGGACGTGCGGTACAGAGTGCTCAACTTTTATTTCTGTTGCTGTGCAATAATCATCAAATACCTTTGAAGTAAATTCGCCGGCATTGTCCATTCGAATGGACTTCACACGATGATCAGGAAAAGCATTCTTAATTATGATGATCTGCGAGATCAGCTTTGCAAATGCATGGTTTCTGGTTGACAGCAAGCATACATGCGACCATTTCGATGAAGCATCTATAAGCACCATAAAATACCGAAACGACCCTAACAAGGGCTGAATCGGGCCACAAATATCCCCTTGGATACATTCCAGGAATGCAGGGATTTCACTTTGCACTTTCATAATGGAGGGTCTAGTTATTAATTTCCCAGAGACACATGCAGGGCACACAAAATCTTCATGATTTAGGAAATTCTTAACATTAATGCCATGACCTTGTGAGTTGTTCACTATATTTCTCATCATTTTAAGACCAGGATGACCTAATCTACAATGCCATAAAGAAAATAATTCAGAGCGTCTAAAGACAGTCTTCAAAGAAGTATACACTTCGGGTGCATGAATTTTCGTGTAGTACAACCCAAATTCATATGAGGGACATTTTTCTAATATCATTTTTCCACATACCGTGTGCTTCACAATGCACAAGTATTCTTTGCCATTTTATTCATTGGTCTCTACGTGAAACCCATTGGCGCGGATGTCTTTGAAACTTAAGAGAGTGTGCGTTGATTCAGGGTACAAAAGGGCTTCTTCAATTACCAAAGTTGTACCCATTGGTAATATAATTGTGGCTCTTCCAGAACCTATTATATAAGAATTGCTTCCTGCAATTGTAATAATTCTTCCAGCATTCTTCGTGATCGACTGGAAGTATTTGGACTCTCTTAGGATAGTATTTGTTGTGCCACTGTCAACAATACATATCTCCTCCATTTGGGCGCTACACGATTTCTAGATAAAAGAAATATAATTCCAATCAGACAGTGACAAAATAATTCAAATATTGCTTGCAAAAATAGAATACTGGAATAAAGGATAAATTACATATTCATTCATAAGAAAGAAAAAGGTATGCTCTTCGAGAGCTTACAATTCATTATTCAAAATTCATTGACAACCACAATCTAAAATAGATGTCAATAATGCGATTCATGCTTTGGACTTTCCCTGAACCAGATTCTTCTCCTCTTTAGTGATCTTCTTGCCACATAGGGAGAGATTGGTACAAGTTATAATATAGGTAGAATTGTACTTGGCCACTGTTCTGTAGTCCGTAAACCTCAGGCAAACCCAATCTTGCTGTGCTTGGAGCAAGATGGTGGACTTGAGTTTCTAATCGCTCAAGTGCGCTTCATAACACAGGTGCACTCTCCTTAGCCATATATTCATTCTTCAAAGTGGCTGAGAGGTGATGCCCTAGGAAGTGCAAAGCTTGATCGTTCTGCTCGGCAGTAGGTTGCGCGTCCTTCGAGGACTTGTCGGTGTTCGTATAACCGACAAGTAAATTTGTAAGTATAGGGGCCGCGCGTTCCCTCTCCTTGAATGGTTAGACTATGGGAGTCCAAGATGTATACTGGTTCGGGCCGAATATCCCTACGTCCAGTTCGTGTGGTGGTTTTGTATTGCTCGGGGTGTAGCGAACTACACAGGATTACAAGCGGGAGCTAAGGACAGGCCCTCAGCGTTCGTCCGAGTGGAGGAGCTCGGGGTGTTTGTCTGGGTCGGATGGTTCGATTATGGTTGCGAGGGCGAGTGTGAAATGGGAACGTGAATCGGGTGCCCTTCCCTGAGGGCCCTGCCTCCCTTTATATAGTCGGAGGGGGCAGGTTACACGAAAGTTTTGGAGAAAAAAGGTAGGGGTATGCTACGCCTGGGAGTCCTTGGTCTTCGGTCTTGATGACTGACAGGTCCTTGTCGCCCCATGCTGGGTTGGTAGACACACTGATCGTGTCCTGGGAAGGTGCGCACTGCCTCCATGCGCTTATCGATGCTGACGCTGCCACGCCGCTACTCGGCGCCGCCGAGCGACGTGTCTCCCTATTGCGCATGACGGGGCGAAGGGACGGACGCTTGACCCAAGGCAGGCCGCCGACCACCTTGGGAAGGAGCCACCTGCCCCAGCATGGCCGTGGTGTCCATGGGGTGGGTGACCGGCCTGCGGTCGACTGTCGACGTGGCGGAGGCCGCTGAGTCGGTTTCATTGGGGCCCCACCCAAAGCCGGCCGAGCTCATGGGGGCGCCGGACCCGGTCTAGGGTCGAGATCATGGGGCGCTTGACCGGTCTAGGTCGGAGTTTGCTTGGTGGGCCTGACCGAGGCCGGGGATCCTTGGGACCTGATGAGGCCCATAGCCCCCAGTACTCTGCATCATCTCCAGTCTTGCCGCCATGTGCGAACGACTGAGAGATAGACGATCTTGAAATAGATGTATACTTCGCTGTGGGGTACCCCTGGTATGAGTATTCGTCAGTAGCCCCCGGGGCCATCTGAAACGCGTGCGTTCCCGGATGGGTCCATCGTCTTCGGCGGCGTGATCTCTTTGCATGCCTGGTGACGCTTCGGCTTCTTACGCTCCCATTCATCTGGAAACGCTCGGCTCCCGTGCCTTGAGAATATATGGGAATGGCATGGTTGCGGGAGTTGGAGGAGTCATTCGCCTTGCGGGTTTTCGACTGCTTCGCAACGTTTAGCTTCCCGCATGGCTTCTTCCAATAATGGAACCTTGGTGCTCAGCTTCGGAGATGACGACGCGCCGGCGCCCCTGGGCGGGGAGGCCCCTCTGGCAGAGCTTTGGGAGGACCTTGAGCTTGCCCAGGCCGAATGGGCTGAGTAAGACACCACCGCCCGCGACGTCGCCACCGTTGATGCGCTGATCGATGTTGTCCCGAAGCTCATCAGGGCGAGGGACGCCCTCGTCGAGGCGGTTCGGCGCACGCGCGGTGCCTAGAACGTTGGGCCATCAGCCTCCGCTCATTGAGAACTCTCGTCAATCCGATCTCTTGGAGACCAGTTGTTGTATTGTGCAACGAAGTGGCGGGTTCTCTATGGCAGCGTACGGCTAGATCGGTGGAGTCCGACCGCTTGGGCCGGGCGCGGCGAAGCGCACCGGTGGTGTAGTTTTCGAGCCCCGAGCAGTGCCGGAGATCCGCCTGGGGTTATTTCGGCCAGAGATATTCAACTGAGCAAAGCGAGGATGGACTCGATCGGCCTCGAGCCCCCGAGTGGACTGGAAGGCTGCCTTGGTCGGTCGGTTTCGATCGGGTACGCGCAAGCGCACCCGGTGGGTGTAGCCCCCGAGCAGGTCGGAGAGCTAGTCGGGGGGTTTACACTCGCTAGCTGAACCCGACCGACCTGGTCGGAGGGGCTTGCCTCGGCATCGCTTCGATCAGTGCGGACGCCCAGATGCCTTTGACAGGGTTCTGGAATCTGAGTGCTAGTTTTTACGTCATAGCTAGACGCGGCCTTGGTCGGCTTGGATGTCCAGATGCCTCAGTGAGGTTCTGGATTCCCGAATGCTCGTTTTACGTCGCACCTAGATGCGACCTTGGTCGGCATGGATATCTAGATGCCTCATTGAGGTTCTGGATTCCCGAATGCTCGTTTTACGTCGCAGCTAGACGCGGCCTTGGTCGACATGGATGTCCAGATGCCTCAGTGAGGTTCTGGATTCCCGGGTGCTCGTTTTACGTCGTAGCTAAACGCGTTTGCGAGGCTAGTTTTATGCCGGAGCTAGGCGGAGGGCATCCATCCCGAGTCCTCATCTGGTGAGGCTATCAGTGAGAGGAGTGGCCGCTGTCTGTCCCATGTATACGCCCCATCCGCAGGTGTGGGACCTGGAGGGGGTGAGCAAGCGCGTGTTTACCATGCATTGGTTTGAACACCGTGCTCGTGGAGCTACTAACGGGTGATCCGAGTGGGCCCTGGAGATCACGCGACCTCCGAGCGGACGATCCTCGCAAGGGTGTCCGACCACTGGGTCGACCCATAAAAACCTTTTTTACTCGAGCCCGTGATCGACCCCGAGCCGTCTGGCCGACCCGAGCGCAGCTGGCTGCTACCCTTCGAGGGGCTCCGTGGGAGAGTGTGAAGTATGGTCTCGGACGTGAGTTAAGACGATTGGGTCGTCCGCCGACCCAACTAGAGACCCACTAGGGGTTCGCCTTGTCCTCGCCCCTTGCTCGATTCGCCTGCTGGGGCGGCTTGAGATCCACTTGGTGGACTAGGCCTTCGGAACTCGCAGCGCTAGGCCACCGTTGAGTGTGAGCTATTTGAGCCCTCTCACCACCTCGAGGCCGCAGTGGCCCGGTGGGCTTTTCATACCTGTTTCGGTTCGATCGATTCGGCCCAGCGGCGGAGATCGAGAGGTTGCGGGGCGTGTCGCCCGGAGCGATGCCCTGACGCCTCCTGCTGGATTTTAATGCGCGTGGAGGCAATTAAATGCGAAAGAAATGATTGGGAAACGATACGTCTCACCAGTGGCGCGGCGTGGCGCTCTGACGGGACGCACGACGCTTCGACCGAAGCAATGTCCGCTTGACTGGCGTCTGCTCGGTCGACGCCTGTGCGGCTGGTGCACGTCCGGCACCTATAAATCAGGCACGCAGAGTGCTAGGGCACGCTTCTGCCTTTGCCTTCGCCGCCCCCTTTGCCTATGCTTTCCCCGCCCCCCGCCTTCACCTGAGACGAAAGAGCAAAAAGAAAGCCAGAGGGTTCTTTACCTTTCCCCTTCTCGCCGGCTGCATCTTCGGAGATGTCGTGGTCGAAGTGCACCGCCCAGCCCAGCCGCGCGCATGGCCTGGAGAGGAAATGGTTCCTCCCCCCGCAGGATGCTTCGAGGTGGAGGGTGCCGACGGGGGTCGTGGAGCCTGCGTCGGAGGATGAGGAGATCGTCGTGCGTGCCCGCCTCGTTTTTCGAGCGCGGGTTCGAACTCCCACTCCATCCCTTCGTACGCGGGCTGCTGCACTTCTACGGGATGGAGGTACATCACCTTAACCCCAACGGTGTGCTCCACATAGCGCTTCGTGGACTGCAGGCGTATGCCTCGGGATCGAGCCCCACTGGGCGTTGTGGAGGCACTTCTTTATTGCCCGATAGTGAAAGGACAAAGCGGCGGACGGTGCGGCGTCCATGGTGGGTGCTGCTCTGCAGCTGTGCCCCAGTCGCGCGTCGGAGTACGTCACCCTGAAGCTGCCGACGTCGAACCGAGGGTGGCACTCCGAATGGTTCTATGTTCGGAACCTGGAAGGCAGCGCTCCAGCCTTTCTCCGCAGGCTTCCTGAGGCGAAGTCCGAGTGGACCTGGAGCCCTGACCAAAGGGACAAGAAGAAGGTGGAGCTGATCATCGAGGAGATCAAAGCCCAGAAGGACTGGGGCTTGACCGGCGACATCGTCGTGCGCACATTCATGAAGATGCGCGTCCAGCCCCTCATGCACAGGGTGCGCCCCCATGTTCCAGTACAGGGGGCATCTGATCCTGTGAGGATGGTGGAGGCAGAGCTCACTGCGATGGAGCTCGAGGCCAGGGTGGCCGCCGTGCTGGTTGGGAGCGCCACTGTGGCGGCGGGTGGCCACCCTAACCCCTTCTTAGCGGAGAATCCCCCGAACTTGGTAAGCCGAGTGATCCTCTTTTCCTTTTCTCTGCAACCTCAAAGACATTGTCTCGATCAACGCCGTGTCGCCCAGGTTGGGCAGATGGTCTCTGTGGTACGCTGCCAGGGAGAAGCAGAAGGCCAAGGCTCAGGCGAGGCCATGCTGCACGAGTCCGCCAGCAAGAAGCGGAGGGAGGAGAAGAGGAAGAGGAAGAAGAAAGAGCGCACGGCGAGGACCGCGCGAGGCGAGGAGGTCTCCGAAACAACCATCACCGACACGGTCGATTCGGAGTCGTCCTCGAGCCACAATTGCGGTGGCCATGTGTGACGACCCCCATTTTTACACCGAATGCAAAATGGAAATCTAATGTGCTTGCAGTACTAGTCCCTAGATCAGTAGCTAGCACGCACATTTCAACATTTGGAATCACAACCATACAACATTTTAATTAAGCAGAAACGAATCCATACCAAGAATTATTACAACTCAGAGAATATAGCAGCGAAGAAGCGATATCCTGTAGTTTGCCCAATCGACCCGCAGGCAACTGACCAGGCATAAACTCCAGATAGAACACGACAAATAACATCCCGCAACCCGCGATGAACAACGCCGAAGCTTCGCTTTCTAAGCCACCTACATAATAATTAGGCAAGGGTGAGTACTTTACGTACTCAGCAAGACTTGAGCAAAACCTATAATACATGCAGGCCATTTCAAAGGAAGGCTTCTACAGTTAATTTGCATAAAGCGAATTTGAATTTGTAAATCTAAGTTATTTGCAAACGGAATTTGTAAGAGCATTTAATTCATTGATAACAAATAAGTAAAGCATAATAACACTCACAACCCTCCATGACGTGAGCTATTTAATCATTCACATTCCTGAAATTCCATCAATGTCGGCCCTTTGACATAAAACACAGTTGCAAAACAAATGATACCAACCCATTTGAGAAGTAATAAAACATCTAGCATTGGAATGACTTCACCGAGTGCTCATGACCGCAAGCGCGGCTAATCGATTAGATTTAAACTCTGCAGAGGTGTACATCTTTACCCACAAGTCATGGTCTTTCGACCATACATAGTCGTTACATTACCTAGACGTGGCTTTGGTCCAGCCCGGGACGTTAACCCCTGCTATAGAACTAGAAACACACACCCAAGCCGTGGATCCACTTTCACACACCCAACACAACGTTTTTAAACACGCAGTATGCATACACCGCTATGCGTGAGGTGAAACCCGCCCAAGCAGCATTAAACGGAATGCTTGCGCTTAGCTCCCGCCACCAAAGAACAAAGCCATGTCTAATTAACATAACAAGCTATGGCTACCCCATTCTCACCCTTGTGGTTGCATTGAAATCTCTTGATCAATAGCGCCCCATTGCTCGGTCCTTAATCCGACACGGCGACACTTCACCCTACACTACGTGCAATTCCTTTCGCACATCCGGCTATTGTCAATAATCGTCAGATCAACACATAGTTTTTTTTGGGTTTTAATCAAAGTACCCGCAACCAATAGTGCTATTTTCAAAGTTTTCGTGAAACAACATCGGTTTGATCATGTACATTGTCGACTCTAAAGCATGGCTAAGGTGTTAATATGATCGATATACCCAAGATGACATTAGAGATGTCTAGCCCTATTCTCGTGGTTATCAAGGTTCACATTTTCATAATCATCAAAGGAGATTCACGAGACAAATGTATAACTACCAATCCACAAAATAGCAATTTACATAAAGTAAACGCATGCATAAAACAATTTGATGCACAAAAGGAATATAAAATATCGGGCTCAATATGATCAAAGGATGCTTGCCTTGCTTAATCACCGACACGATTTAAGACGAGGATTGCGGATTTACGCTAATGACGAAGCTAGAGACGTCGGGTTCTACACGTCGAGCAACGGAAAATAGCAAATAAGAGACTTCAATAAGGCAAAAGAGAATAGATAGCAAGACAAATAAACTCTTTACAAGAACAGGGATTGCTCTTTATGAATTTATTAATCTTACTTTACGAATTCAAGATGCAAAGATTGTTTGGATTAATAGAATTAATCATTAGTTGCAAGCTTCATGGATTCACTATTCATAATATGAGTTTTTGCCAATTCTTATTACTCAAGGGTTTTGCTCTATTAGGATTCAGATTCCAAGCAAGATGTAATAAGAATATTTCCTTAGATTGCTGCAGATCATATCTTGAAGATCATTTCTAAGCTGTTCTGCACTAAATTCGGATTGAGATGAGTTGCTTTGCGAGTTAATAAAAATGCTTAAATGATCACATTATGCCATGAACGATTAGTTCTTTATCTTTAATTGATTTTGCTTAGAATTAACTTTACGCAAGTTAGATTTACTGATTTAGGCTACTGGACTAATTTACATGATATTTAAGAAGGTTCTGGTGATACAAATAACTTAACTACGGATTCCTTCATTATTACTTAAAGTTTATTCATTCGCATTAAGGCCTAAAGCAATGTGATTACTTAGGGTTGTTCAGCTATTAAGATTAATATGCAAATCACGATGAAATGAGATTATCTTTTCCTATTTGGGTAGTCTATACTTTGAAGAACACTACTATATTAGTTCCTTAAGTTTTAGGATTTTGGGCGAGACTATAATCTATTCGCTAAAATGGTTCATGCTACACTTAAAGACTACACTATTCAAAATCGGCAAGAAAGGGGAAATGACATATTAACGATTAAGGGTTTTAAGCTATTTGGATTTGTACGTAAAACATGATGAAATATGGTTATTTCTTCATAATAAGATGATTTATACTTTGTATAACAATCCTAAGCTAATTCCATAAATTTTAGGCTTTGGCTGATACATTATATTCATTGTTGAAAAGGCTTAAGTGGCAATGTAAAGTTGACGATAATCGGAATCGGCAGGAAAGTGAAACAAAAGGTTAACACTTAAGGGTTTTGTACTAACAATATTAATATACGAACCTTAATGGAATAAAATTCTTTTTACAGATCATGGTAGTATAAACTTTGTAGAGTGTTTCTAAACTAGTTTTACGTATTTTAGTATTTGGATGAGTTATTTTATCTATCGCTGAAATAGCCTAAGTGATCATATTTGAAACCTTAAATCGGCCAACTTTAAATCTTAATTTCCAACTAACCTATACATGATTCTTGATTCATTTTTCAGGTATTAGCAGAGTATCATCCTAGAAATGTTATAAAGTTGGTTTGGCATTACTTTAGCTTTAATTGCAATAGATAAACTATTTACTTATTGTTATCTTTAACATTTTCTTTCATTAAGAGAATGCTAATTGAGTTTGACTCTAAGTATTTATGCACACATGGGTTCTTGCTGTTTCCAGAAACCTATTCAAAGTGCTGTTACCATTTTATGAGCTGCTATGCATTTGCTCTTATAAACGATCATATTAAGGCTTATTAATATTTGCATAGTAAGCAATTTAAACACAGATCAAGAGTTATATGTTCTGACATGTCTGAGCTTCTCATAATTCCAGAAGTACATATTCATTTATTTTATGATCTTATGATATATACAATCTTCATATGTGCCATAATGTTCATAATAGTGGGTTCACTTCGTCTTAAAGTTATATAATTTAAACTAAGTTCAACATTCAAATATTTTCATATTTTTGAGTTTCTGGAGGTGTAAGGATTTTAGAAAAATTAGTTTTATTTCATTTTTAGTTTACTTGTAAACTTTTTATGTATAGTCAATATTTGGCCCTTTAATTTAAATTTGCATTTCAAATTCATCCTTCACTGTTATTCAAAATATTTTTGCATACTTGAATTCATCCCGACCTTACAATCATATAAAAATTTATATTATTATTTATTATCTTATTATTCTGATTTAACATAAAGATCATATCCAAAATATAAACAAATTTAATTCAAATAATTCTTTCTGAAATTCAAAAATTCAATATTTTTATATATTTGAAATCTTATCGATTTTAGATGAATTCATAAATTTGTCTCACCTTAATTGGATTACAAGTGCAAAAGACATTCATGTTTGATCATTTAGTCTGCTGAAAAATGAAATAAGAAATTGGAATACATTTTCATCCACAAGAGGCGCCTTTTACCCTGAGAGCTGGAGATGCCCAAGTCATCGTCAAGGGTCTCTGCAAGGCAGCGATGAGGGAAAACAGGGACTACCTAGGGCTCGACGCATGGCGGCTTACGGCGGTTTTCCCATGAAAAGCGACGGCGCGGAAGGTGAAGTTTCGACGAGGCACAAATGAGGCGTGTCAATTGCTTAAGAGTTAGCAGCAGGGCACAATGAGCTCAGCGGCGGCGGAAATGGCGCTCGGTGGAGAAGACAAGCAACCGCATTAGGGATTGAATTGATGGCCTTGTGAGCATCAGGGGACACTGGGGAGTCCATTCTTCGGGTTTACCTGGAAGAAGAATCTCCGAGGAGCTACCACTACCACGGCCACGGGAAGAAGGGCGACTACATGCAAATTAAATTGCATGAAGGGTTCAAGGTTTTCTTGAGGGCTTTAGCTCAGTAGAGTATAGTGATGATCCAGCTCAAGGGGATTTGGGAATGGTTGTTTGAATAGCAAGAATCGCGATGGGATTTGAAGCTTCTGGGCTTTGGCTATGGCGGGATTGAGAGGAAGTTTCTTGCGCCTGGCTTGAGGAGAGGGAAGGAGAACTGAGGGGGAATGAGGAGGAGGTCCTTGCGGTCACTGGGGCATGGTTTATAGCCAAGGATTGCAGCGCATTGAGTGGGATTCGTGGCGGCAATCGCTGGCTTCGCTCCACTCAGGCTTCGGGAGGGTTCTTCACGAGTGGAACGAACGGGTTGCAAAAGCGATGAGTTCGGCAAAGAAAGACCGGGTCCATTGACAAGGATCGAAAATTCTCCATTGTGCCAACGGAACGGGAAATCAACAAATGGCCCACACGTCGGTGACTCCGATTAAATTTCGTTTCGAATTTTAGTTTTTGGTTGAGATCAATCGAAGTCTAGTATTTTTCAACTTTTGTTTTTCAAAAGGATTTGATTTCAGAATGCTTACGTAAAATTTCCAACTCCATTTGTGATTCCATTATCTTATGTGAATTCCGACAATATATTATTTTGGATTTAAAAGTTATCTTTTCATTTTATTTCTTCATTATTTTATGCGTAGAATTTCAATTGCTAGCTAAAATAATTTAATTCAATGATCAGAGTTCTCGTGACAATTTTTCTAATTTTTTACTTTTTTCATTTTTGGCTTGTTCCTCTTTTTCATTCTTTATTTCTCTTTATTTGATTTTCCATGCAATGCAAAACTCCAAGGAAATTCAAATAAAAACCAATGATGCCAAGAAACTTAGAAATAAATATTTTAAAATTTAAATTATTCATTTTCACTTTATTAAATTTTTGGGATGTTACACCATGACGACGACCCGTATAGCGCATACGACTTCAGTCACCTAATACATGCCCAGATATCTTGGTGTTGGCGCTGGCGTCACATCGCAGCACCCTGTGGAGGTGCCCCCGACGGAGACACCATCGGGAAAGCGGAGGGCGATTCGCTCACGGAGGGCCATGCCAAGAAGACGCGATTGAGTTCCTCGTTGGCGGTGGTTCGCCCGGTGTCGGCACCCAATGAGAACCGTGCCGCCCACGCCACCGCAACGGTCGAGGTGTTGGACACCGAAACAAGGCCACGGCAAAGATCGGACCAGGCAGGAGGAGAGGGTTCGAGGGGAGCTGGAGCGCGCGGAGGCCCTAGCGCCCCTTGGCGGGTCGGAGCCTCGATCGGAGGCCGAAGGAGGCGAGGTAGGGCTCCTGCCACCGCCACCAGGGCCCGCGCCAGTCGATGTGGTCTCGACGCCTGCCGCCACTCTGCCGTCGTCGCCCAGGGATCCACCGGAGAGGGCGGACCAGACGCCGAAGGTGGTCGCCGCCAGGCCACAGGTGGATGCGTCTCCTAGCCTTCCGCAAGCCCATGCGCCCTGGCCTGTACTGACCTGGCCAGGCGCCGACCCAACCGGCAAGCCGCAGTTCATGCTGGACGATGAGGCAGAGGCCGGGTTGTGGAGGACCTTCGAGGAAGGCGCGCACAAAGTCGAGGTCAAGGTGAGCCAGATCCGAAGGGTCGGCTCGCCGACCGCCGACGAGGCGTCAACGCCATTTTGAAGTAAACCACCGACGCACGCAGAAGCCAAAATGAACCCCAGCTTTGATTAGCTTTAGCGGTCGGCAGGCTTTAATAAAGTGCCCGTGTTCCGCAGCAACTGAAGATCCTGATGGGGGAAAAGTCGGGGTTCCTCCGGATCTTGCGTGACTGGAAGACGGCGGCTGGGGAGGAGGACGACCGTCTGCGCTCCAAGCTGCATAACGCCCGGGAGGCCCTGGCGCACGAGAGAACGGAGGTGGAGGAGGCCCGTCAGGAGCTGAGGAAGTCCTCCGAGGTGCTGCTCGAGGAGCGTCGGATGACCAAGTCCCAGGAGACGAGGATATCCGAGCTCGAGTCCCTCCTAGCGATGGCCAACAGCGCCAAGGACGTCGCCGTCGCCACGGAAGAATCCACACGGTCGGAGGTGGCTCGCCGAGGTGAGCGGGACTTGGCGGTGGAGGAGCGTGACACGGCAGCCACGTCGTTGGAAGTGGCGCTGTCAGAGAAGGGATTGGCGAAACAGAATCTGTCCAAGCGGACCGCCGAGCTGACGGACCTTTTAAGGTCGGCCAGGAGGTTTGCGAGCGGGTGTTCGGAACCGCCATGCAGGGTCCGAGCTCCCTTGCCATCGCGTCAGCCCGCGTGCCGGAGCACGTCGAGCGTTCGGTGAGCGAGGGGATCAACCTCGGGGCTACTTCGACGCTTGTCTTCGTCATCTCCCACTATGACAACATTGACCTTGCCATCGTCAGCAGCGGGGTCGCCGCGGACTGGACCGACGAGGAGGTCAATGAGTTCGAGACCCAGGTCGGCCCACATGCTGCAGTGATCGCCGGTCGGATACCGCCAGAGAGCATCCTCCACCGAAAGCGGGAAGGAAGTTAGACATTTTGCCTTTGGCAATGTAAAGGACTTTGTCCTGTAATGAACTGAAGTTTGTTTTAGCGTTTCGGCCAGCCAGGCCATTCCGTGGGTCCGACTTCATCCTTCGCACTTCCCAGAGGTGACAAACACTTTGACGACCATAGCTTTCGAAACCGCGGGGGTTGTATAGGCGTGGGTCGGTATGTTGAGACCTTTGAAAAAGCCCAAGGGGAAGTAGGGACCTAAGGAACAAAAACGTTCGCTTGCACTCAACACGGGGAAGGAGTGTTCCCGACCGGCTATGGGTCGTACCGCACGGGCACTTCTTCCGCAAAGCACTACGTCGAAACCATAGCCACTGGGGCGTAGGCCGTAGCACTTGGGTCGAGAGGGTTACCGCTAGGGAAAACCGAATAGCCAGTCGGGTCACCGACCCGTGTGAGTGTAGGAACTTAAGTATAAATTATTCAACTGCACTTGCGTGGGAAATGAGTGTTCCCGACCAGCTATGGATCGCACCGCACGGGCACTTCCTTCTACCGTGAAGCACTACTTTGAAACCGTAGCCTGGGCGAGGACATGTAGCACTCTGTTGAGAGGGTTACTGCCGGGAGAACCGACAGCTACGGGTCACCGACCCGTGTAAGTGTGTGAACTTGTAGCCCTCAAGCGGTGCGTGGTGTCCATGCTGTGGTCGCCACGCAGCGCTTGAACTCGGAGGAATAAAAGATTCGTGTGGGAACGAAGAAAAGTTTTAAGGATATAATTGCCTTAACTTTTCACTCTGCGTGTTGGAGACGACGCGGCTGTTGGGCCCATCGCTCAGCCCCCCATCGGGACAGCGAGCTAATGGGCCCTTTACCATCTCGAGGCCGCCGCGGCCCGCCCAGGGCTTTCTTCGTTATGTCGGTGCGCCGATCCAAATTTCAGAGCCAAACCAAAGAGTCGCTGCGCCGCTACCGTCAAGCGGCGCCCTTCCGCCTCAGGTCTGTGTCCGTGACGTTTGAATGCATCGTGGGATTTTAATGCGTAGTAGAGGGAGTGGAGAGGATACGTCTCCTCCGCTGGGCGCGGAGTTAATGCACGCGGCGACGATGTCCCGACGACGACCGCTTGACCGCTTCGCCTCGCCTCTATAAATAGGGCGTGGGGGGCGCGTGAGCGGTCACGCCCAGCCATTTGCCCTCGCTCCTTCGTCTCCCCGCACGCGCATCTCAAACAAGCGAATGGCGAGTGGCGGTGACGACCGGAGGGCCAGGAAGCGGAGGCGACAACGGACCATCGGGGCTCGGACCCCAAGAAGTCACGCACCGTCGCCGCCCCCTCCAGAGCCCCGGCGGGGATAGGAATTACCCTGCCCTCGTCGCGTTTTCGCATTCGGGACCCTCTGCCACCGTGAGTTCCCTTTGCTTCCGTCCAAGAAAACCTTGGGCTCTTGTTGCCGGTGTATATTCGCTTCTTGTTTCTTCTAGCGCAGCGCTCGTTCGCTACCACCGGTCGCGCCGCCGACCACCTTGGTGGGGGAGCGAAAAGCACCGAGCCGCCTCCCGACGTTCCTGCCGCCCGGCGATCCCCACGTAGTGGCAATCCGGGCGGCGACCGCGGCCGAGCCGACGCTTGCCGCAGCTTCCTTCAACGCCCAGCCGCAGCTGCCACCGCCAGAGCCAAAGGCATCTTGTGGCGGGCTCTCGTCCGCCGCCGAGGAGGAGCTGGCCAAGACGCGTGAAGAGGTGCTGCAACAGCGGGCCCTGGCCGAGGTCACCGAGGAAGAACGCGCTAAGGCGCGTGAGGAAGCACGGGCGCATTAGGCTCGGGCTCAGGCCGCCGAGGAAGAGGTGGCCAAGCTGCACGAGGAGTGCTAGACCGCGCGCGAGGGTCTCCTGTCCATGCTCCACCCAGCCTTCGAGAGCATGGGCAGGAGCTTGGAGCCGTTGGGGGTGAGGCTGACCGAGCCGCTGGACCGTACTCCATCGAGGTACGCCTTCGGCCTCACCCAGGCGGCCGACGCCTTAGCCGATCTGCCCCGCGCCTTGAACGAGCACTCTGCTCGCGAGGGGCGGGAGGTCGCTATTCGCAACAAGATCGACGTTGGCCTACTCGCTACCGCGACGCCTCCTTTGACCCAAGCAGTCGCCACCGGATCGGCGATGCTGCCCGGCCAGTGAGAGCACGGGCGACGGCAGAGACGGTGGCGGATCGGCTGCACGTTGACGCCCGGGACGTGGACGACGAGGATGACTCCGACTCCAATGACAACGCCTAGGGCTAAGACCCTCCGAAGCGCCTGCGTCCGGCTTTTGTTTTTGTGGGATATAATGTATGCACATTATATGCTGTGGATTTTGGGGACTTCGCTTGATATTCTGCATTTCCTTTCTATGATGAGCACTCATCGAACGATCGTAGCCTTTAGGAACCACTGGGGTTGTTAGGGCACAGGTCGGAGCGGTACACTTTTGAGGAAAATGCAAAAATAGCAAGGGACTTAGTAGCCCAAAGGCGGCCATGGATCGCCCCGCACGGGCACTTCCTTCTTCTGCAAAGCGCTACTTCGCAACTGTATCCACTAGGGCGTAGGCCGTAGCACCTGGGTCGAGAGGGTTACCGCTTGCGAGAGATCCGATGGTCGGTCGGGGTGCCGACTTGGGCGAGTATGCGGGCAAGTAGCCCCCGAGTGGCGCATGAGGACCAGGACGCGGTCGTCACACCGCACTTCGAACTCGGAGGATTCGCCGGAGGCGTGGGAATAAAAGAAAAGTTTTAGGGATAGAATCGCCTTAACTTCTCAATATTCCATGCGTTAGGTACAGTGTTGCCATTGGCATCTTTGAGTCGAAAGGTGCCGGGTCGGAGGACCTCCACGACGGTGAAGGGGCCTTCCCAGGGAGGAGACAGCTTGTGCCTATCCTTATTGGACTGAACCTGGCGCAGGACCAAATCGTCAAAGTTGATGGATCGACCGCGGACCTGACGACCGTGGTAGCGCCACAGAGTCTGCTGGTATTTGGCCGACTGCAGAACGGCCATATCGCGCGCCTCATCGAGCTAGTCGATGGCGTCTTGTTGTGACTCGAGCCACCGAGTTTCGTCGAAGGCTTGAAGTCTTGGGCGCCAGACTTCAGGTCGGTTTACAGGACGGCTTCGACCGAACACCATGAAGAACAGAGTAAACCCAATCGACTGGGTCGGCGTGGTCTGCAGGCTCCAGAGAACGGAGGGCGCTTGGTCGCTTCATCGTCTCGCGAATTTCTTCTTGGTCAAGATTCGCGGTTTGAGCCCTGGAGGATCGGTAGCCGTCACCGCCGACTTGGCCGATTAATCCGCTGGATGGGCCACGGCGCGCCAATGACGCAGATGTTGAAGTCATCGAGAATTCAAGAAACTCCTTCCCCGTGAATCGCGCGTCCGTTATCGGTGATGATGGAGTTCGGGACTCTAAACCGACAGACGATGTCGCGGAAGAAGTTGGCAAGACCAAGTGATGGTGGCGACCGGCTTGGCTTCTATCCACTTGGTGAACTTGTCCACCGCAACGAGAAGGTGGGTCAAGCCCCCGGGCACCTTTTTGAAGGGCCCGACCAGATCGAGTCCCCAAACGGCAAATGGCCAAGTGATGGGGATTGTCTGCAAGGCTTGCGCCGGAAGATGAGTCTACCGAGCAAAAAATTGGCACCCTTCGCAGGTGCGAACAATTTGCTCAGCGTCGCCCACGGTGGTCGGCCAGTAGAATCCTTGGCGGAAGGCTTTCCCCACGAGGGAGCGTGGCGCAGTGTGGTGGCCGCAAATTCTGACGTGGATGTCGAGCAGCAGCTGGTTCCCTTGGTCCACCAGAATGCACTTCTGTAGGACCCCGGAGGGGCTCCTTTTGTAGAGGTTTTATTCAACCAGGACGAAGGACTTCGCCCGTCGAGCGAGGCGCCGGGCCTCGGTTGGGTCGGCGGGGAGCGTTCCATCAGTCAACCGGTCGATGAAGGGCTTCTCCAATCAAGTCAAGAATCAAAGACGTCGTGCTTCTAATTCGGGAAGTCTGTGGTCCAAGCTGTTTCGAAGATCGAAGGCGCATCTTTGAGTGTCGGCCATTGCTTTCGATCGGTGAGTCCAATCGGACTGAAGGTTTGTGGAGGTCGGAGATGAAGATCCCAGGCGGGACCAGTCCCTTGCTGGAGGCGGGTTGGCTAGGCAGTTGGCCTCGCCGTTGAAGCGTCGGTAGCTGTGGTGAAGCTCGAAACCCTTGAACCTTTCCTCGAGCTTGCGCACCTCACGGTAGTATGTCGCCATGCGCGCCACGAGGTCAAAGCCTTTCATGACCGGTCGACGACAAGCTTGGAGTCGCCATGCATGAGTCGGTAGCGGCCGAGGCTCGGCAATGATCCGGAGACCGCTGATTTAGTGCTTCTCGGCGACATTATTCATTGCGTCGAAGTGTAGCCGGATGGCGTACTGGAGCTTGGTGTAGGACCCGTCAAAGTACATCGTCCAGTACTCGGGGTCTTCAAGCGCCGGTGGCGCCTGGGCTTCGGTTCACTCAGCGATGAAGTCGGTCAAGACCTGCGACTTGATCGTCGTCCGAGGGACGTACGATATGTCGTGGCCGTTGAGCTCGAGTGCCCACTTGGCTATTCTTCCGGAAGCGTCGCGGTTGCGGATGATTTCGCCGAGTGGCGAGGCGGTCGCCACGGAGATGGGGTGCCAGTCGAAATAGTGGACCAGCTTCCTCTTCGTGATGAGCACCCTATAGAGCAGCTTTTGCACCTGTGGATATCGAGCCTTGGACTCGGAGAGTACTTCGCTGATGAAGTACACCAGCCGTTGCACTTTGAGCACGTGGTCTTCTTTGGCTCGCTCCACAACAAGCGCCGCGCTGACGACCTGGGTCGTGGCAGCGATGTATAGGAGGAACGGCTCTCCTGGTGCTGGGGCGACCAGCACCGGAGGTGAAGTCAGGAACGCCTTGAGTCAGTCAAGGGCTTCCTGCGCTTCCTTGGTCCAGCTGAAGTGGTCGGACTTCTTGAGCAGCCTGTAGAGTGGCATTCTACGCTCGCCAAGGCGAGAGACGAAACGGCTCAAGGCTGTAAGGCATCCTGTCAGCTTCTAGACTCCCTTCAGGTTGTCTACCGGGCCCATCTTCATGATCGCAGAGATGTTCTTTCGATTGGCTTCGATGCCGCGCTCGGAGATGATGAAGCCAAGTAGCTTTCCTTGGGGACCCCGAAAACGTATTTCTCGGGGTTGAGCTTTATGCGAAACCGTCGGAGGTTCGCAAAAGTCTCTTCTAGGTCGACGATGAGATCGACGGCCTTCCTAGTCTTGACGACAATGTCATCGACGTACGCCTCGATGTTACGGCCGATTTGGTCTTCGAAACACGTTTGCATACATCGCTGGTATGTAGCGCCCACGTTTTTAGACCAAATGGCATCGTTACGTAACAAAACGAGCCGAACGGAGTGATGAAAGAAGTTGCGAGCTGATCGGACTCTTTCATCGCTATCTGGTGGTAGCCTGAGTAGGCATCAAGAAAAGACAGGGATTCGCACCCTGTGGTGGAGTCGACAACTTGGTCGATGCGAGGCAATGGAAAAGGGTCCTTGGGACATGCCTTGTTTAGGCCCGTGTAATCAACACACATTCTCCATTACCCGAACTTCTTTTTTACAAGGACAGGGTTGGCTAGCCACTCGGGGTGGCGTACTTCTTTGATAAACCCCGCGGCCAAAAGTTTGGCAATCTCCCCTCCTATGATCTTGCGCTTCTCCTCATCGAAGCGGCGCAAGTGTTGGGCGACCAGCCTCGAGCCAGGTCGGATGTTCAAGGAGTGCTCGGCGACCTCCCTTGGGATGCCTGGCATGTCGGAGGGCTTCCATGCGAAGACATCTCGATTGGCGTGAAGGAAGTCGACGAGCGCGTCTTCCTATTTGACGGGGAGCGTGGCTCCGACCCGCACGGTCTTGGCCGGATCCTGGGGATCGACCGCAACCTCCTTCGTGTCCTCGGCGGACTGGAAGGACCCGTGACCCGACTTGCTGGAGTCGGGGGCAGACTCGGAGGTCTCCCTCCGGAGATTTTCGAGCTCAGCGGACGCGATGAGTGTCGAAGCGAGTTCACAACTGCTCTGCTCGTAGTTGTATGCGAGTTGAAAAGACGCGGCCACGGTGATTACTCCTCGTGGCCCCGGCATCTTCAGCTTGAGGTAGGTGTAGTTGGGGACGGCCATGAACTTGGCGTAGCACAGCCTCCCCAAGATAGCGTGGTAGGAGCCTGGGAACCCCACGACCTCAAAGGTGAGGGTCTCGGTGCGGAAGTTCTCTGGGCTCCCAAAGGTGATGGGCAGGTCGACTTGCCCGAGCGGGTGGGCCTGCTGGCCCGGGATGATGCCGTGGAAAGGCGCCTTGCTTGGTCGGAGACGTGAGCGAGGTATTCCCATGGCGTTGAGCGTCTCAACATACAAGATGTTGAGGCCGCTGCTGCCGTCCATAAGCACCTTAGATAGGCGCTTCGGCCCCACAACAGGCCACGACCAGGGGATATCTCCCCGGGTGCGGAACATGGTCGGGGTGGTCGGTCCGATCAAAGGTGATCGGGGACTCCGACCATCGGAGGTACTTGGGCACGGTGGGGGCCGCCGTGTGAACCTCGCGGTGGGTGAGCTTGAGCCGCCTCTTGTCGGCATAGCACGCCGGCCCGCCGAAGATCATAAGGCAGCCGTCGGGTTCCGGGAACTCGGCGTCTGCCTTCTCCTCGGCATCTGGTGCCGAGTCGCGCTTTTTCCCTTTGCTCTGCGTGGGGGCTCCGGAAATGAAACGCTTCAGTGTCTCGCAGTCCTTGTACTTGTGCTTGACGGGGTACCCGTGATGCGGACACGGCCATCCATCACCGCTTCGGTGGTCGGATGCTCGCCACGTCCGCTGGCGAAGGGCTCGGCGATCGCGACCACGGGGCCTTCACGCCTGCTTCTTCCTTCCGCCCGGGCCGGGAGCGGCCGGAGGGGCATGTGTCGGGACCAAGTCCCGCTGGCCTTCCCTTGTCGAAGATGGCCCCCTGCCTCACGCCGAGGCGTGGTTGAGTGGCGATATCCGAAGCTCCTTAGTGGTCCTGGGCTTGGCGCAGCCCAGCTTGTCGACCAGAGCTTTGGAGGTGGTGTCGTAAATGAACGCCCCGACGACATCGGCGTCACAGATGTCGGGGAGCTCGTTGCATTGTTGGGAAAATCACCGGATGTAGTCCCGGAGAGACTCCCCGGGCTGCTGCTTGCAGCCCTTCAGGTCCCAGGAATTTCCAGGGCGCTTGTAAGTGCCCTGGAAGTTGCCGACGAAGAGGCTCTTCAGGTCGGGCCAGCTCTTGATGGTGTTCGCAGGCAGGTAGTCAAGCCAGGCTCGAGCCGAGTCCGCGAGGTAGATGGGGAGGTACTGGATGATGAAAAGATCATCAGTAGCTCCTCCCGCCCGGCATGCGAGCCGGTAGTCTTCCAGCCAGACACTGGGGTTTGTCGCCCCAGTGTACTTGGCGATGTTGACGGGCGCCCGGAACAGGGTAGGGGAATCTGCGTTGCGGATCTCCCGGCAAAACGCATGAGGCCCAGGCCCCTCGGGGTTTGGGCTGCGGTTGTGGCGTCGGCCACTATCGACGGCCCGCGATCGGGCCACCTCGTCCATCACCCTCCTCCGCGCCTCGAGGGTGTCACGGACGTCGCTTGTTTGTCGCCTAAGCTGGCGACCGGAGTGCGCGAGGCTGCTTCGAGGCCAGTGAGCGGTGTTCGTCGCTGCCCTCGGGTTCCCAAGGGCGGTGTGGCTTGGGTGGCTCGAGAAGCCCCGAGTAATGGGAGCCGGAAGCTTGCATGTGCCGACGCAGAAGATCCACCACCGGAGGTTCGGTATTTGACCTTGGCCTCCGGGCCTTGAAGCTCAGTGGATGCCGCTGGCAAGATTCTTTGCCATGTGACATTTTGGTGGTGGCGTGGGGAAGAACGGAAGACCGTCAGACCCTCGCCGATTGAAGTTACAGCGTCAAGGCGGCGCTAAGCGCGCTGTGAGGGCTCGGGTTGGTATCGCCCAGTCGGCTCGAGCTTGTCCACTGGCCCTTTGAGCCTCCATTTATGCCGCCGCCTTGAAGCTCGAAGCATGGCGAGCCTGGAGGCTTTCCTCTGCCTCCCGCGCCTCGGCGTGGCGGGCGGCGGTTCCTGGACTTACGGGGGTCACGGCCTGGTCAGCCGTGCCCGCCATGTTGCACTCGCGAGAGTACAACTCGTCTGAGGTGTGCTTTGCGTTGGAGCTGGAGCCATCGCTGGAGGAGACCTCCAGTAGTTCGTGGACGGAGGCTGGCGCATAGCCAGCCATTGCCACGAACCGTGAGCCTGTGGAGGGCGACGCTTACGCCGTTAGGCTCTCGCGCTTATTTGCTCAAACGACGCAATGGCGGCGCTCAAGCCTGCATCGAGGTCGTGCACGAGGGCCTGCCGGGAGGTCGCCGAAGGCGTCGGTGATGGAGTCCAAACTCCTAGCGGACGCCTGGATCTGAGAGGTGTCGGGGACGAGCGCGAGCTCTCCCGCCGAAGTGGCGACGAAGTCGAGGGATCCGAAGCGGATCCAGCTCCCCGACGGAAACACGCCGTCGCGGGTGAAGAAAGCCATCAAGGAGGTGATTGGGAGTTCGAGAGCGAAGGCGATGACGCGCTAAGGCCCCTACCGCACGCCAACCGCGGTGTTAGATATGTAGGTAAGTAAATTTGTAAGTATAGGGCGTAGCGTTCCTCTCCTTGAATGGTTAGACTATGGAGTCCAAGATGTATCTTGGTTCGGACCAAATATCCCTACGCCCGATTAGTGTGGTGGTGGTTTTATTGCTCGGGGTGTAGCGAACTACACAGATTACAAGCGGAGCTAAGGGCGATGCCCTCGGCGTTCAATCCGAGTGGAGGAGCTCGGGGTGTTTGTATCCAGGCCGGATGGTTCGATTATGGTTGCGAGGGCGAGTGTGAAATGGGAACGTGAATCGGGTGCCCTTCCCTAAGGGCCCTGCCTCCCTTTATATAGGCAAAAGGGGCAGGTTACACGAGAGTTTTAGAGAAAAAAGGTAGGGGTATGCTACGCCTAGGAGTCCTTGGTCTTCGGTCTTGATGACTGACGGATCCCTGTCACCCCATGCTGGGTTGGCAGACACACCTGACCGTGTCCCGTTGGGAAGGTCTTTTGCGCCTCCGTGGCGCTTGTCGGACAAGGTGGCCGCCACACGCGCTTCCTAGCGCCTCGAGCAGGCGTGTTCCCTATTGCACATGACGGGGTGAAGGGACGGACGCTTGACCCAAGGCGGCCCGACGGCCACCTTGGGAAGGAGCCATCGCCTCAAAGATGGCCGTGGTGTCCATGGGTGGGTGATCGGCCATGCGGCACGATTGTCCGACGTGAGGAGGCCGCCGAGTCGAAGCTTCGTTGGGGCTCCCACCCAAAGCCGAAGTCGAGCTCTTGGGCGCTCGGACCCAGTCTAGGTCGAACTGTGAGGCGCTCGACCCGGTCTAGGTCGGAGTTCCCAGGGCCCGACCGAGGCCAGATCGCCGGGACTGATGAGGCCCATAGCCAAAGATTCTGATCGTCTCGATCTGCCGCCACGCAGTAACGATCGAGAGATAGACGATCTTGAAATAGATGTATACTTCGTTATGGGGTACCCCTGGTATGAGTATTCGTCAGGACTCTAGGCCAATGGCAGTTCGGAACTTCTTGCTTCTAAGCACGATCTTCATATCTGATGCCTATGTGAGATAGTTATGACCATTCGAGACCAGTTCTTCAAACTCACGTTTGACAATGCTATTCATTTGCATATTCATAAGATTCTTTCATTAGATTACTTCGTGCAATCTAATAGAGAGTGGCTACAAGATTCATAAATGCATAAATTAAATTCTCATGAATTTCCAGTAAACTAACACTACAAGAGACAGGGAAAAATTCGTGGGCCAAAAACCCACGAATTTAGGCTAAAACCCACGAATTTAAGGTAAATTCGTGAGCAAACCGTCGAATTTAGTTCACGAATTTAACTCGACGAAATTAATCAATTAAATTCGTGGGTACCAAAAATTTAAATTAAATTGTGGGTTAAGTGAAAAAACCCACGAATTTAATCAGTTAAATTGTGGGTAAAAAACCCACGATTTAATATTAAATTCGTGAGCCCACATACCCACGAATTTATCGAGCTTAAATTTGTGGTTTAAAACCTCACGAATTTATCAATTAAATTCGTGGGTTTTTCACCATTTAATTTAATCGATAAATTGTGGGTATTAGTGGGCTCACGAATTTAATGACCATCATCTGAAAAAAAAAATCTCGCCGCTAGTTTCTTTGATGCTAGGAGAACACATAATGTTAACACACAAAAAAAACAGGGTCTAAAAAAGGAGCCAAAACTAACATGATACTAAATGATATTTCATTAACACTTATACAAATCAAATTAGCCTTAGGGTCTAAAAGTCAATATTTAAGTAAATAACTGAAACATGGGGTGTAGAATGAAGAGATAAACAACAGGTGAATATACATAATTTCTCCATTTCTTTCATAGAAAACAATGAATAACAAAAGTCCAAATCACCTATACTATGAACATTCTCGGCTTCTTTTCTTCTGGGTGCTTTTTGAAAGATGTTGAAGGTCATCTACCATTCTTTTGATATTCATACCGAGGTCCCCAAAGTTCTCGAACATGTTAGCTCTAAAAAATCATCTTGTACCGATGATAGAACCACCACTGTACAAGCATATTTGACATGGATCAACACTCAACAAAGATTCCATGCATTATATTTCATCATAACTCAAACAGAAGAAATTAGTCATTTATCAACTCTTTGGTCTTTAGGATATTAGCAAATCCCTAAGATCCACTTTATTGTTCTCAATTCCAATAAGCTCATGAACCATTGCTGTGAATCCAAAAATGCAAGAAAATTAACGAGAAAAGTACATTTGAAACAGAAAAATAGATAATCTTTTTTAGAATACCGATATGTCCATTGGTTAAGTAGTGGGGTGACAGGATCATCCTTCATCAATCACCAACAAGGAAGAGCTCTCGGTTAAATCGAAAATCAAACAGGCCACTTTCTGCTCATACATCAATCTCTGCGCCAATTCAAATTGTCGAAGCTTCGGACAGTTTCATATTGGTGGGTGTGTCGAAAACAAACACTTGTACCATAGTGACTCCTACAAAGATGACATATAGAAATTATAAAAATGACTCCAAAGTACAATAAAAACATCACTCCGTAACTACAGACCTTTTATATTTATACCACTCCACCCATGTACATAAACAAAATATAACTATACCCTTGTGAGTCTATGGCTCTCGCGATTCTCACCGCGATGAAGATACAAGAAGATATCTGAAATAAGCTCAAGAAGAAATGCTACGATAAACATAATAAAATTTCAAAACACAGTAAGCATCTTCATACTTCAAAACCACTTGTGGGGTTCATCATCTACACCAAGCTTTTGAAGATCTTCAAGACAGCATCGGATTTGTTTTCGAGCTCTTCCACTTTGTTAATTTCTTTGGGCACTAATTTGGCGTGCTCTCATTGCTCTGCTACGAGGGAACCGAAAGAAAGTAAAATTGCTAAATTATCAAAAAGAAAATAATAGCAAGACATGCACATGCGCACACCAACCCAACAAAAAAAAAAGAAGAAAAACACTTACCTTGACAAGCCATGATAAAAAGCACTGTCATCAATAAGAGGACACCAATGGTGAGATCCCAATTCATATCCTACCTCAAGAAGATATGCATAATTGAGAATTATTTATGGAGTGGCAATTCAGTAAATCAATATTCTCTCATACAAAGACGCAGGTTGATTCCAAGGTCCCAAGGCTCTCCTCCAAATCCACATAGAAACTCCATAATTTCAAAGATTTATGTAATTTCATTTATGCTGTGTTCGTTCCCATCAAAAAGAACTGCACAAAACATATTGTTAGAAAAAAATGATTAAGTAAAATACACAAGAAATTAACACAACCGAACAAAACAAATTATACCTCACCTCTTAACCTCGACAGAGGGCTCAATTTGTTGCTTGCCTCATCGGCTCAATTGCCTTGTCAAAATTGTTGTGCCTCGGCTCCATCTCTACCCACTCACACCAAATTGTTTGCAAGACTTGCGTCATCTCGTGGATTAGCAACCAAAATACAAGACATGCCACATAACACTCAAAATACAAAATTCCATACTCATACTAAGTCACCGAAATGTACAAAATTTGGCGATGACCTCTCTAGTAAATAGGACATCCACTCGTGAGACAAAAAAACATTTGCGGTTATAATATATATATCAATCTCACAAGAAACCGAAGGAGACATTCTAGCGAGATCCTTAGATAATCAAACCAGAAGGAGACATTCTATCAGATCCTTAGATAATCAATCACACATCCAACGGCAAATTGTAAACTACGCAATGACGTACAACACATTACAACCGCAATAGATACAATCCACATTCGATTACAATAAGTCCATCACAATAAGTCGTTCACAAGGTATCGATCACAACAAGTCATAAAGTCCAACAGTCATACACCAATCGAGCTCACAATGGAATTCATGCCTCGGGGTTGTTGGAGTTGTGGGCGCTACCACCATGCCGTACTGTTCAAGATGTCTTCTATGATGTAAATGCGTTAGTATGCGTCTTTGGGCGTGACCGTAAACCCGCAAGTTCAAGATCAATCTTTTAAGCATTCAATAGAAGCAGTGGCAACAATCTATATGAAGGAAAATGTTAAACGTGCAGTTTTACCGTCTTTGGCCTCTGGATTTTCGACGGAGAAAGTTAAACGTAAAAATAGCGCTTAAAAGTTATCTTGATAAATAACAAATGGTGATCCTTTAAGCCATACATGTGATTCGCGAAAAGTTGGACAATTTGTGCATTGTGAGCTTGATTGCTTTGTGCTTTCTTTGTTCATTTTTTTACAACACATCTCGTATATGTTGAAAATACCATCGTGATTTATTTGAAATTGAAATGGTTTGCTTGTTGTTGTCAATATTTTCTCTTTTTGGTACGACATATACTAGTCTCAAGACTTTATGTTGGATTGAGATCGGATGAGTGGGATATCTGAATGTTTTTCTCAAAGCAAAAACATGCGACTATGAGGTTTTAACCTCAAGAGGTCTGTAGAGAAATTTTACTAATAAAGCGATCAATGAATAAAATTCAAGCAGATGTGAGTTGTTGATTCTTGATTACTTTGGCTTCCTTGTTTCTTAATTTTTACCAATCTGTCTTATTCAGTCGGGTTTACTAATAGGATTCAGCTCACAAGTACAGATCTTTCTGTTTTTATATGATTGACTTTTTATCCAAAAATCGATTATAGAGTCTTCACAAGTTCATTTATCCGAAGTCTTCACAAGTTCATTTATCCGAGTCTTCACAAGTTCGCTTATAGTGAAAATGAAAACTGTCATGCTGATTTTGGGAAAGTTCATTTATCTGAGTCTTCACAAGTTCCTACTTATCCTTTGAAAACTTGAGATTCTAGCGACACACATGCATCATGCAATTCGGGATGACAATATCTTGCTATAGTAATATACAAACTTGTTATAATATCTGGACTTTGGGTGGGATTATATATTTTATACGTAAGCATCGTGAATAGACAAATACTGTGGTGTCGAGGTGTCATCGAGGTGTCATCTGAGGTGGCTGCAGAGGCCCACAGGTTGAAGTACATAGGCATTCCTTGGCTCGGCATAGGTGCTGGGTACATGTAGAACGGGTTTGGAGGTAGGAGCCTGTAAGGCATAGACAGTACATTATCGACATATAAATCATTAGTTCAAATTTTGAATAACGAATTGAACCGATCCGTCTTTACTGTGGTGCCTCTCCTCTGAAGGTGGCAGCATCTGTGGAGTGAACATGTAGAAAGGACGAGGAGGTGGGAGCTCTGTGGATCATAGTTTGTGATATAAAGTATCTGTAATAGAGTTTTTTAAAATAAAGAATGCATGTGACAATTTCATATAACCCGAGGTGCATCTCCTAGGGGTGGTGCACGCGATCCTAGTAGGTGATGCTTCTCCTTGTGGTGGTGGTGCAAATGTGCGGAGCGTGATTTCTGAGCTAAGTAAATTAGAGAGTAATGAACTCAAGTATCTTTACCGGCCATAACAGGAGGGCAAAGCGCCGCACGTTAGGGTCCAAGAGATCCAAGAGATTGTGACGATTCTTTGCATATAGATTGTTTGTTAGATTTTAATCACAAATGTACAATTGAGCGATTTGTTTAAAGTTGAGATTGTACTGCAGATACATTGTCATGTATTCGAGACCTCTCGCTTGACGAGCCTCATCTCGCGCTTGCGAGCCTCCTCTCGCTTGGCGAGCATCCTCCTGCGCTTGTGCTTCCGTGTGGTCCTCGGCGAGCGGCGATACTCCCATGATTTAAGTCGAGCCTCGTGGATGACGATCGTAGTCCACAACTCCGTCCCCATGGCCCACCTACAAGCGATATATCTTTGAAATGTGACCATGCAACATTTTTGTTATTTGTAGAGCGAAAACAATAAAATCAGTTTTATTAACGAACCTCCCATGCTTTAGGCCCCCTCAACGTGGTACAACGCTTCCACATCGGGCGTGGCCCTCCAATCAAACTCCGGCCCATGACGTTGTGTCATTTCTTACGCATATGACGCGTCGCAAAAACAGCATATTGGTGCTCCGGATGTAAATTTGCACAAACATATTGTGTCATTTATACTTACCATCCTCGCGAGCTTCGGTCGCCGCACAAAGCATCCGGTTCTGTGGATCCTCGCCTTGGTGCCCCGGATGTAAACTCGACAAAAGTGGGAGTACTCCACTTTCGACCTCTACGGTGCAAAGTTAGAAACATAGTGACAAATTCACTAACAATTATAATACCGATACTTACCATGCGTTGCTCTAGGCCAATGTGTCCGTCTGCTACCGTACTTGTGCTTCCCCATTCTACTTCTACATTCCTCGATTTCTATTTGATTTTTCTTGAAAATCCACCGACGCCAATCTTGGCACATCCACCTCCAAGCCTCCATGTCCTTCATTATCCAATCGACCGAGCTCTGGAGATACTCTTGTTCTGTCAGTGTATCCTCCTCGCCTCTGGTCTTCTCATATTCACCTTCTTCACCCTCTTGTAAAATGGACGACGGCTTGAATCCGTGCATTCTTTGAGCGAATCTCAGACAACCTTTTGTGCCGCCCTATTGAAGACGCTTTTGGCCTTCTTCACGGTGTTATAATCGTCTTCGTTCTCAAGCGGAACCTCTCCCCGCATAGATTACACATTGTCAAATTGTATTTGCATTTAAAGCAATACTCAAATAGAGTAAATACGTAACGCATAAACTCACCTGCTTGCCACCAGATTGCATACGACATGTTTGGTTGTCTTCGTTTCCTTCCACGTTATTCTTCAACGCCAGTGCTTCGATTGTGGGCGCGAATCTATCCTGCTGACTCAACCATGCGGGGTAGTAGTAGCGCCAAGGGCTCCCAAGACGGCGTTAACCTTTGTAATGTGGCCCTCGGTCAACCCGGCTCTTTCCGGTGCCTACAACAAAATACAAGACAAAGATGCATGAAAACAATAAGTTGTCACTTAGCTCATGCTAAAAGAAAAGACATGAAAGATATAAGCATTACTGCTCCGTGTAGCTCTATCAACCTCCTATCGGCGGGTTGCATCTCGACGAACCGAGATGCTTTTATTGAAACCTGAAATGCAAATCATTAGTTCATAGACATTACAATGTAAATATGGATATTAAATGCTAATCAATACTACGCATATACCGATGGTACCAAGAAGTCCGCCCTCTTCAAGCGGCTCTAAGGTCGCCGCCAACTCCGTGATCTGCCGCTTTGCCTCGGCCTCGGCGTCTGCATCTGCTGTCCCACCGCCACCACCCCAACGTCCTCCTCGTCGTCCGCCTCGCCCAAGTCCTCATCCTCGTCTCCGAACCCCCACCGCCTCGTCTCGAATCCCCACACTCCTCGTCCTGCTGTGGCTGCCCCAATTGTTCTCGTGCACGCTCATTGAAGCACCTCTGGGCTGCTCCTGCCGCTATCTAATATCATGGCCCAGCAAACATGTGATGCCGCCGCCGAGTCTGAGCATCGGAACCCTGCTCCTCGACCTTTCGGAGGACGACCGCTGAACTTGCCTTTAAGCTTGTCAACTTTGATGCTGAACATACTCATCTGTTCAAATTTGACAAGAGTTAGTACGAGTCTACAAATAATTTTCAATAACTTGCAAAAATGAATGAGACAACAATAACTTGTAAAAATAGTTGTTATTGTCCTTTACTTGGTATCATCAACCACACCGGGTTTGATAATTTGACAATTTATTCTCGTAGTTACCAATTACTTGCAACAAGATATTGTCAAGGAAATAGAACTCAACTATGACATTCTTCTCAGCATGGCCTTGACATGGCAAATTCAGATCATGCGGCATAGAGGGCATTGCCCAACAAATACATTCTTGTCTGTCTCATCAAGAACTTGACATTTTCTAGATTGACCAACTCATACTAAGCATGTTCTTTTATAAAAAAACATGCATTTTGATACCGATGAGGAGTTGCATTAATTGAGAATTCTTGCAAACCCAAAGCATGACATTCATAAAGAAATAGCAGATTGAGTGTTAGCAAACCGGATCCTATTCATGTTGAAGATTAACAACATTTTATTTACATAGTTATGTGACAATATGAGAACCTCTCTGTTTCAATATAGAAAACATTATCACGGTAAAACGAGTTATGAAGCGTGCTATATATGTCATTTACGTACATTCAATATCACCACTTTCACCGTGCAAGAAGATACATCTGAGACAAGCACTCAAGCATACATATCATGCAATCGTGCTTCTCTTTAAGATCTGAAATGTGCATACCTAGCTTGAGATGATGCAATGGAAGATGTTTCTCCTATTGATCCAAAGCGATGCTTCTTCTTCGCTCATACAGATTGCTTTTCTTGACTTCAACTTTGAAACATGCAGGCAGTCCATGAACAATTAATGACATAATATGTGAAAAAGGTTCTAAAACCCAAAAACACAAAATATCTTCAAAAAATTAGTGCAAAGGTACAAATTGAAACAAATAAAGGAGAAATTACCATAATAAAGCGAATAAACTAGTGGCACTCTTAAGACAAAAGAGAGCGCTTCTTGTGACCGTGACCAAAATTGCGCTTCCTCATGTACCATTAATTGTAATAGAACATCGATATCAAATAGGTCATTCCACTTCCACTCATCAAGCACATCTTACAAAATATACATATCAAAAGTCGTCGGCGTCGAGAATGCATTCTGCGACTAGCATTTCATTGAGTGCGAAGGCGTGCAATCCCATCGACTTTTTACGGCAGATCCGTGAAGGGCCTGGTTCATCTGTTATTACGTCTGTGGCATCGGTAGGTAATTGATCGAGTCCTGCGCCGTCGGAGACAAGGAAAGAATCCCCATAGCTTCTTCTTGATATACATCACCCACATCATCTTCTCGTTGCTTTGCACGCATCTGAAACATCGAGGAGGATATACTTCAGGTTAACTTTAAATACAACCCACCAAGCCTTCAAGCTACGGTGAGGATAGCTCGGGTAGTACACTGCTCACTTTGATGTGCAAGCACAATGTTATTGATGTGGCCTGTCGCATGACGTGCTTCACCTCCACCATCCCAAAGTCATCGACCGTGTGCCGTTGTGTGGATCGAACCAATGGCAATCAAAAACACAACCTTCAGTTCTTTGGCACCCCAAAGGTATACTCAATTATGTTTTGTACAACACCATAGTAGTCTAATATATCACCGCTGGAATCGAGCGACGTTGTGACTACTCCATTGTTTGAAGTGGCGCAAGTGGACGGCTAGCTTCTAATCATTGTTCGAAAGCGGAACCCGTTCACATCATAGCGACTATAGCTCCTTGCCGTCACATCACCATGTGAGAGCTGCCGGACATCCTCGGGGCGGAGGCATCACGCATACACTATATAGCAATATGCATCTTTGTTAGTCTAATATTAAGTTACTACAACAATTCATTTTAAAAAATTGAATAAATAGTCAAATTACATCTTGTGGAACCATTGCACGAAGCTTGGGCGCCTTTCAACCCATCACGGCGTAGGTTATCCAATTGCTTACTTGTGGGTTGTCGAGTTGACTTCAATTTTCTTTGTCAAACACTCTGCGTCATTTATTCCCGGGTTAAAAGGACACTACATTGAAATGTTGAAAACATAATTGGAAAGTCACTACTCAAAATATTTTTCAACTTCTACCATATTCTTGAACATGTAAAGCATGGCCAAGTTCCACTCCTCATACTCAACATGGTGTGCGATTACGACCCAATGAGTTGACCCTTGCATTGAAAAAGCTTAAGTTCGCAACGGTTCTTCTTCCGCTGCGCAGTATCGACTGTAAGGGCACTCACGTTGTGCTTGATTGCGAAATACTTTGTTGAGAAGTTTGTGATCTCTTTACTTGCATAAGCCTCTGCGATACACCCTCTACCCTTGCCTTGTTGCGCTTTGTAGCTCTAAGCTTTTTCAACTCCCTTTCGACTATACATCCATCCGAAGGCATGCGGGACCTCCAACCATCGCTTCCCAAGGCAGATGCACCGGCAGATGTTGCATCACATTCATAAAACCGGTGGGAAAGTTTTTCCATCTTGCATACAAGCAAAGGAATTCCCTTCTCTAACTTCATCAACGTCTTGAGATTTCCTTAGCGATATCTGCCTATAGAAATGGCGAGCTCGGCTAACATCCTCCACAACTCATTATCAAAATAGCCATGAAACATTACGGAACAAGTCTTTCCATGATAATATGGTAATCATGACTCTTTAGCCCGTTTAGCTTACGGTCTTGACATTCATGTACCGTTTTATGTTAGATGCATAGCGATCAGGAAATTTTAGAGTTTTCATCCACCTCAAAATCTGTTTACGGTCTTCTGGCTTCACACAGTATGGAGCTCGTGGCCGGCTCTCATTTCCATTTAAACCAACTTTAACCTCGAGCCACGGCCTAGCACAATGATCACCCATGTCTTTCCTAGCACTCACGTTATCCTTTGTTTTGTCCGTTACATCAAACACCATGCTTATGATGCTTTCTGCCACATTGCGCTCTTGGTGCATCAAATCTATGTTATGCGGCAGAATCAAAGCTTTCGCGTAAGGCAGCTCCCAAAGAAAAGAAATATGAGTCAGGTTGTGCTCCTTTCCATAGCCGATGAAACCCACTTAGTAGATCGTTCAAGCCGACTATGCCATTCACTATCTCCTCTCCTCGTGAGTCGCCCGGCGGCCTTTTTAACTTTCTTTCCTTTTCAAATGCTTTGGCATCGTTCTGAAAGGGTGCCTCACGGAAGCCACCGTCTATGGCAATCGAAGAATGTGATCTTTTACCGTGCGTGAGCTGAATGCATCGAGTCGACCATACAAAACTGGACAACACAGCGACCATGAACACACAAACCGCCCAAATGCCATATGCCAACAAATCATGGACCGACCACGGTATGCGGCTCGTAAGGTAAATTCTCTACCAAAGAATTTGTCGTATGCCTTTTCCCTCGCCACAACTTTTTCAACTCGTCAATTAAGGGCCGCATGAACACATTGAGATCCTTCCACTGGATGCTTAGGACACGGAATGACAAGAGCAAGGAATATGAACCCTCTTTCAAGCAAATCTCGGTGGAAGATTGTATGGCATGATGAAGACCGGCCAACAAGAGTAGGGCTAGCGCTTGTCTTTGAAAGGTGTGAAACCGTCTGTGGACAAACCAAGACGGACACTCCTAGGGTCGCTTGCAAATCACGAGGATCGAATCGGTCCAATGCACGCCATGCCTCGCCATCGACGGATGCACCATCATATCGGGTCTCGGTCCTCACGTTTACCTTCTTTGTGCCACCGATATGTTTCATTGTTACTTTTGACATGTACAACCGTTTAAGCCTATCCGTGATCGGCATGTACCGGTTGTTTAGTCGCGACCTTTGTAGTCACCGATACCCTTCCTCATCTACCACCTCAACGAATCTACACGCATCTGTAATGCATACAATGAGTATCCTTGTCATGATCCTTCGAGCGACATGCAATTATTCTCGCACACATCAATCTTCCGTAATTCATCCGAGGCCGCCATCAACTTTTTCGATTGGTACAAATCCTTTGGCATCTTGTGGTTAGGCGGAAGGACATCATTCATAAGTTCAAGCAAAGCGTTGAAGCATTTGTTCAAAAGTTGAACTTCGACTTCATCGACATAAGCCGTGTAACCGCTGCGCAGAGCGGTCACATTGGTCAAGTCATGCGACTTAGCATCCGAGGCGTCAAGTAGCCTATAGAATTCCTTAACCTCCTCCATTGTGACCCTCCCCGAGTTAAATTCAATCCCCGCCAAGATCATCCGGCATCTCTTCCATCCGGTCGTCATCCTCCCCATGGTCCGACTCAATGGCTCGCCTGCGACCTCTCCATGACGGTGCCACACCAAATAGTTAGGCATGAACCCGCTTTTGCAAATGTGATCTTGCACTATATCCTTCTTGTAGTAGTTGTTATTCTCGCAGAGGGTACGGGCAATACACATATTCACTCCTCCGGTGAATGCTTGCTTCAAAACGCATCCGTGATCCGCCCCCATTCCTTGTGTGCCCCCATCACTCCTCCATCCGTCATACATCGCCTTCGATCGTCACCCATTCTCAAAGCTAAACAAATGAAACGATGTCAGCGCATTTACCGTGGCTTAGGTGACAAAGACAACCCTATTAGGAAAGATGTGTTCTAAACCCACCCAGAATGGAGGCCGTTGCATGCGACTGTGACGTCTTCTGAACCGAACGAAATTTGGCGGCCTATTCCCTCGCTGTTCTCCAAGCGCACGCTGATCTTTGGTGCGTCGGAGAACAACAGGTTATCTTGGCGAAATCACGTTCGGATCGCTCGACGCCACAGCCCCATGCAACAACCAACATTCTTGCCATCCAAAATCTGTTGGACAATTAGGAACCGCGCACCTCACAAGCAAATGTGAGATGCGTGCGTTCGAACGGTGACGCCTAGGCTCTCTCTGTTCGACGCAAACCCTAAACTCTAACGTTATATACAACGGCAGAATAGAGAATAAAAATATATATACCATATGCAGCGAATATAAAATGAGATGAAATAACTTCAAGCAATTAATCATTACGAAGTCAAGAAATGTACAAAATTTAAGCATAACCTCTCTAGTAAATAGGACATCCACCCAATGAGACAAAAAATATTTGCGGTTATAATATAGGACCCTACTACCTCATGTCTTGTATGGCATCTAGTTCAATCTGATATATATGTTAGAATGTATTACCACTACGGTAATAAGCGAGAATATTAGCGTGCAAAATAAGTCTTATGCGGCTTGTATGGGAATATGAATCATAACATAATGGCATATGAGGATTAGATCTGATGTCCTTCACCTGCGGCTTATATTCCATAACTCCATTTATTGGTCACATACGATGATATGTGACGGTGTATTTCTTTGTCACCAAAATGAAGGTGATCTGATGTCACTAATATATTGGTCGCATACATAGACATCAAGCGCATAGGCGTAATTAGTAGCGACCACCTGGTTCGGACTAATTTAGCGCGATCCACCACCAATTCAAACCCAATCTTTCTCTCCTCGGATGATTTGATTCCAAGACACGAAAAAAAGAAAACAACGTAATCTTGTAAATGTGCGTTGGCGATGGAGGTGGGGAGGGAGGAGCGTCTGGTCTCGAGGGCGAGAGGCGAGGCGCGAGGTAAGATTCTGCGCTTCTCGGCGTTAATTTGTCCGGTATGGCCATGTAATGGCGAGGGGGCCTTACAAGGGAGAACGGCCAAGAGCGACGGCTTGAACGGCCGGGCGAGACGGCAAGGAGGATTTGACCGTAAGGCGGGCCGGCCACAGCATGGCCAATGGCCAGGGATCAAGGCGACACGGGTTGGCAATGGCCAGTGAGGACAAGCCAGGTGACGGTATGGTGATGGTATGGGGAATGGGGACGAATTTGCTAGAGGCACGCGGGGTTTCGTTCAATTCTTGGCATGAATGGGGAAGAAAGAGACGGTTCGTGAAAAATTTCCTAAATCTGGGGACTTAAATTAGTGGGTTCGAATGCCCTTGAATTTATAAATCGTCATAAGCAAAAATAACCCACGATTTAATTAAATTAGGTGGGTCTCTGTATTTATTACAATTTAATTAAATCGTGGATTTTTTTAACCGACGAATTTAAATCAATAAATTCGTGGGTTTTTTTTGGACCCACGAATTTAAAAAACCCACAAATTTTTCACTGTTTCTTGTAGTGTAAAGAAAGTAATAAATACAAGATTCATAAATATTCACAAAGATTCATAGATATAGTTTTGTGCATGTATGTGATCGACTTCGTGCATGCGATCAGATTCATGCACATGATCGGCTTCGTACGATTGGCTTCATGCATGAGATTGGATTCATGCGCACGATCGACTTCGCGCGATCGGTTTCATGCGTGCGATCGGTTTCATGTATGCGATCGGCTTCGTGCGCGCATGCGATCGGTTTCGTGCACGCATACAATCGGCTTCGTGCATGTGATCGGGTTCATGCGTACATGCGATTGGCTTCGTGCGCGTGGCTTTCCTGGCGCGGCGGTGGCCGCTTCGTGCGGCGTGCTTGAATTCTCATGAATTTACAGTAAAAAAGGAGAGCAATAATTGCAAAATGCATAAAAATATTCATAAATGCTGCAAAGGAATGCTATAAAATTAATACCATAGTTAAATAATTTTCTAGCAATTTTTATAATTTTCCGAATTTCTTACTGGTTTTCGGAAAAGAAAAGAAAAAAAACAAAACCGAAAGAAATAAAAGAAACCCGGGGGCAAATGGGTAAATTCCCCTTCCCTTTTGTCTCATCCGGCTCACAACAGGATTTGATGCTGGCCTTCGGGTCCATCGCATGGGGACTCGGTCCCGTGCGGCAAGGAGACCATCGCCATGGAGGTCGGCCGACATGAGCGCGCGGGGCGAGGCGGCCTGGTCAACGTGCGGCAGGCCAGGAGGCGGAGCGACGGGTGGGCGCACGGGCGAGGTGACCGGTCGGCGAGCGGCTGGCCCGGAGGCGGCGCTTCGAGGCGGGCGCACGGGCCAGGCGACCAGTCAGCGTGCAGCTGGCCTGAAGGTGGCGCCTCGAGGTCGGCCGACTGCGCAGGTGAACGGTCGGAAGGCAGCTGGCGCGCGAGCGGAACGCGGCGCGGCTCCGGTCAGCCATGGCGGCGCGCTGCGGGCGCAAAGGCGAAACGGCTCCTGCGGCGGCGACGGTGCTTCGAGCAACGGGTCGGCGGCGCGGGCTGGCGACGCTTCGAGCGACCGCGGGAGGCGAGCCGGATCTGCAGGACGGCGGGCGGGTGTCGCGGCGGGCCGGGCGGCGACGTCTTTGAGACGGGCCGGGCGGTTCGTGCTGCGAGCGCGAAAACCGAAACGCGAGGCGGTGGCACCTTCGAGGTACGTCGTGGGAGTCAAGGCGGGCCGGCGGCTCGCGCTGCGAGCGTGGGAGCCGAGGTGCGACGGCGATGGCGCTGCGAGCGCGGAGGCGTCATCGATGAGGCCAGGCGACAGCGCTGCGCTGCGGGCGCGGCGGCGGCATCGATGTGGCCGGGCACGGACGGCGGCTTCGTGCCGCGTGGAGGCCGACCGGCGGCTTCGATGACCGGCGGAGGCGCTTCGTGCGCTGAGGGGCCATGGAGGCAGCTGATCATTTTCCCTTTTCTTTTTTCTCTGTGATTGTACTGTAGCAACGAAAGATTAGAAGAGAAAAAAACCCTACAAACAGTAGCTTCGTGCCACGTAGATGCATACGTAGGATTCATCTGCGAGATTAGATCAATCCCCATATCTCACTTTTTCAATTCTCCGTCGGCGGTAGAGGCTCGTGCGATAGCGTGTTGAGAACCTCGCTATCGAATAGTCCGGGACTCCGGAGTTCCCTCGATAGATTGAAAAGTATAGAATAGAGACACAAAGAGGTGGGAGGAATTGATCTATTATTTCTGATCGCATGAGTATACAATAGGGTCAACCCTCTTTTATATTTATAGTCCTCATCTAGAGTTTGATTGATGAGTCAAAGCGGGCCTTCGTGGGCCGCCAAGTTTCCTAAGAAATTACTCTGTCAAAGTTTTGCATGTTGTATTATGTGTTGGATTATGGAGGAAGTGACGAATAGATTTTGCGGAAAATAGGGCATTAATTCTTGTGAATAGATGGAATACGGCTATAAATTGATTCAAATATTTTGAAAGGATCTTGGTGGGCACAGGATTGCACCCCTAGGAAGCAAGGCCTTGATTTTGGATCCTTCGTAAATCATATAGTTTTGGGATAATCTCGATGGATATTTCCCCGATAAATACAACCACCAAGGTCACTTCTCGAAATTAATACAACCATCGAGGTCACTTCTGAATTTCGAGGATAAAATTCTGTTTTAAGGGGGTAGACATCTAACATTCCAATTTTTAACTGTGATTGACTAAGGTAGTTGCATAAATTTATTTAGCATTAGTAAATAGAATGATGAATTATCTTGATTTTTAGGGTATAAAATTTTGCGTTTGAGAGCAACAAAAAGAAAAGTTGTTTTTTCTGCTGTATAATTGCTTGGAGCAAAACCAATCCAAAATGCCAACAAAAAAAACTAAGATATTAAGCAAGCACTAAAATCACCGCTGCCTCCTGTCATTCACTGTCCCCTCAGCATTTCTCCTTGAACCATTCCTTTGCCTGTCATTTGTTTAGTACCACACGTGACTCCTTTAATTCCCGACTCTTGAGCCATCTCTTATTTATCTTTCCTGCCAACACCAAAACGCACTTGTGTTTTTTGCGTGAGTAAGCAAATTAAGGAGTAAAGAAAGAAAAACAATGGATGGGCGGAGAAAATAAAGGAAATGCATCGATGCGTTGTATGTGTGGGTGAGCAAATCAAGGAATAAATGTATGGCTGCATGCATGTGACTAGAAGGGGCAATTGAATCAAGGAAATCGAGAAGAATAAACACAATAGGATTTTGGTTCGACTGGAGAAAAAGAAAGTCCTAAACAGATAAAAAAAATTCAATCCGTGATCATTTTCTCTTGTTGTAATAGTATAAATGGGCGCATTTGACCTGACGGCCTGACGCGAAAGCGACCACAAAGCGCAAAATGGGCGTGTTTAGGCTGCCGAAGATTTGAGCCGGGCTTAAATTCGCACGGGCGAACATGATGGGTCATCACGGTCAACACGATTTAAACCCGAAGCACGATAGACCCGTGCCAAACTGACCCGCCCCGGCCCGACGCCCACCTCTACCTCCCACCACTCTTTCCTAGTGGGCAGCAAGATTTAAGTCCTCCGGCCCTTCAGCCGAACTGCTCCCCCTCTTTTGCTTCATTCATCTCTCCTGCCATTCTTCTGCCAGAGAGCAAGAACAACAAACACAGCTCTAGCCCTCCTAACTTCTCGCTTCGAATTCACAAACAAGAACACGAAATCAATCCATGCATGTTATTCCACCGCATTCATCGTCGCACACGCGATCCATTTTTGCCATTAGTTTGCGCATGCATGGCCGTTTGAGTAGTTTGGAAGTGGGGGAGAGAGGGAAGGCAGCAGTGCTGGGGAAGTCGCGCATGGCACCGCGCTGGGCTGCAGTGGCGCTGGCTCGGCCGGCTAGCTGCCAGTAGCGTCTGGCACGGCATGCAGCACGGCGAGGAGCAGTGCATGGTGGGGCCGGTGGAAGAGAAGAGGAAAGGGCGGTGCTCAGCTCGGTGCTGCACATGCACGGCAGTCGGCGCGGCAGCGGTGGCTAGGCACGGGCGCACGGCCATGGCAACAGCAATGGCACTGGCGCTGGTAGCCTGGAAGCGGCTCGACGGCCTTAGCCGCAACCTCAACGGGTCGGCGGCGCGGGCTGGCGACGCTTCGAGCGACCGCGGAGGCGAGCCGGATCTGCAGGACGGCGGGCGGGTGTCGCGGCGGGCCGGGCGGCGACGTCTTTGAGACGGGCCGGGCGGTTCGTGCTGCGAGCGCGAAAACCGAAACGCGAGGCGGTGGCACCTTCGAGGTACGTCGTGGGAGTCAAGGCGGGCCGGCGGCTCGCGCTGCGAGCGTGGGAGCCGAGGTGCGACGGCGATGGCGCTGCGAGCGCGGAGGCGTCATCGATGAGGCCAGGCGACAGCGCTGCGCTGCGGGCGCGGCGGCGGCATCGATGTGGCCGGGCACGGACGGCGGCTTCGTGCCGCGTGGAGGCCGACCGGCGGAGGCGCTTCGTGCGCTGAGGGGCCATGGAGGCAGCTGATCATTTTCCCTTTTCTTTTTTCTCTGTGATTGTACTGTAGCAACGAAAGATTAGAAGAGAAAAAAACCCTACAAACAGTAGCTTCGTGCCACGTAGATGCATACGTAGGATTCATACGCGAGATTAGATCAATCCCCATATCTCACTTTTTCAATTCTCCGTCGGCGGTAGAGGCTCGTGCCGATAACGTGTTGAGGAACCTCGCTATCGAATAGTCCGGGACTCCGGAGTTCCCCCGACAGATTGAAAAGTATAGAATAGAGACACAAAGAGGTGGGAGGAATTGATCTATTATTTCTGATCGCTTGAGTATACAATAGGGTCAACCCTCTTTTATATTTATAGTCCTCATCTAGAGTTTTGATTGATGAGTCAAAGCGGGCCTTCGTGGGCCGCCAAGTTTCCTAAGAAATTACTCTGTCAAAGTTTTGCATGTTGTATTATGTGTTGGATTATGGAGGAAGTGACGAATAGATTTTGCGGAAAATAGGGCATTAATTCTTGTGAATAGATGGAATACGGCTATAAATTGATTCAAATATTTTGAAAGGATCTTGGTGGGCACAGGATTGCACCCCTAGGAAGCAAGGCCTTGATTTTGGATCCTTCGTAAATCATATAGTTTTGGGATAATCTCGATGGATATTTCCCCGATAAATACAACCACCAAGGTCACTTCTCGAAATTAATACAACCATCGAGGTCACTTCTGAATTTCGAGGATAAAATTCTGTTTTAAGGGGTAGACATCTAACATTCCAATTTTTAACTGTGATTGACTAAGGTAGTTGCATAAATTTATTTAGCATTAGTAAATAGAATGATGAATTATCTTGATTTTAGGGTATAAAATTTTGCGTTTGAGAGCAACAAAAGAAAAGTTGTTTTTTCTGCTGTATAATTGCTTGGAGCAAAACCAATCCAAAATGCCAACAAAAAAACTAAGATATTAAGCAAGCACTAAAATCACCGCTGCCTCCTGTCATTCACTGTCCCCTCAGCATTTCTCCTTGAACCATTCCTTTGCCTGTCATTTGTTTTGTACCACACGTGACTCCTTTAATTCCCGACTCTTGAGCCATCTCTTATTTATCTTTCCTGCCAACACCAAAACGCACTTGTGTTTTTTTGCGTGAGTAAGCAAATCAAGGAGTAAAGAAAGAAAACAATGGATGGGCCGGAGAAAATAAAGGAAATGCATCGATGCGTTGTATGTGTGGGTGAGCAAATCAAGGAATAAATGTATGGCTGCATGCATGTGACTAGAAGGGGCAATTGAATCAAGGAAATCGAGAAGAATAAACACAATAGGATTTTGGTTCGACTGGAGAAAAAGAAAGTCCTAAACAGATAAAAAAAATTCAATCCGTGATCATTTTCTCTTGTTGTAATAGTATAAATGGGCGGACCTAGACCAAAGACGACGAAAGCACCACAAAGCGCCAAATGGGCCGTGCCTAAACTTCAAGACGAGCCGGGCGAGCCAGCCTGCTCTCGCACGGCGAACATGATGGGCCGTCACAGTCCAACACGATTTAAACCCGAAGCACGATAGACCCGTGCCAAACTGACCCGCCCCGGCCCGACGCCCACCTCTACCTCCCACCACTATTTCCTAGTGGGCAGCAAGATTTAAGTCCTCCGGCCCTTCAGCCGAACTGCTCCCCCTCTTTTGCTTCATTCATCTCTCCTGCCATTCTTCTGCCAGAGAGCAAGAACAACAAACACAGCTCTAGCCCTCCTAACTTCTCGCTTCGAATTCACAAACAAGAACACGAAATCAATCCATGCATGTTATTCCACCGCATTCATCGTCGCACGCGATCCATTTTGCCATTAGTTTGCGCATGCATGGCCGTTTGAGTAGTTTGGAAGTGGGGAGAGAGGGAAGGCAGCAGTGCTGGGGAAGTCGCGCATGGCACCGCGCTGGGCTGCAGTGGCGCTGGCTCGGCCGGCTAGCTGCCAGTAGCGTCTGGCACGGCATGCAGCACGGCGAGGAGCAGTGCATGGTGGGGCCGGTGGAAGAGAAGAGGAAAGGGCGGTGCTCAGCTCGGTGCTGCACATGCACGGCAGTCGGCGCGGCAGCGGTGGCTAGGCACGGGCGCACGGCCATGGCAACAGCAATGGCACTGGCGCTGGGTAGCCTGGAAGCGGCTCGACGGCCTTAGCCGCAACCTGCTTGTCCATGTGGCGACGCACGGGCGTGGCCAGCAGCTCGGCGACGTGTGTAGATCAGCGATGTACAGGCCCGTGCACTACCACATAATAGATTTTCACAAATGATTTGAAACCATCGTCACTGACGATTTCCCGAACCATCTATAATGATATATCAATGATATTATGATAGAAGATATCATAGACGGTTTCAAACTAAAACCATCTGTGATATCATACATCACAGATGTAAAAATCTATGATGTTATAGTATCACAGATGGTTTTAATTTGAAATCGTCTATTACATCATTGTATCACAGACAATTTTTAATTATAAACCGTCTAGGATGTTATGTTATCACATACGATTTTAGTTTGAAACCGTCTGTTACATTATTACATTACAGACAATTTTTATTTAATATTTACATCATTAAAAATCGTCTATGATAAATCTTCTCACAAACCCTTTTTCTATTTATAGGCTAGCCTCAGAAAATGCTAGCCATGCGCTTTGGAAAAAGCAGATTACATATTAACTAAACTCAAATTACAAGCATTATATCTATTTCAGATTACAAGCATTACATTCATTTCAGATTACAAATATTACATCCATTTCAGCAATCAACTCAGATTATATCATAGTACAAAGCAGATTACGTATAGATTAATATTACACGGCATATCTATTTTAGAAATGAACTCAGATTTATTAACCAAATGAAACTCAATACCATTAACCAATTAATTAAATGCACAACTACAATTCACATATCCACAGCATAAGTTTGACAATTAACCCAAATGGTAATTCAGAAAATATACAACTCTTGAAGTTATAAGGCGGCATGGAACTCGCCTTTTGGATTTAAGACTTCTGAGCAAGAAGGCACAAAGCTGTCCTCGAATTCGCTCCAGATTGGCCTCTTCCAATGCAGTTGTTATTTGATTGGGTGTTTTCTTAGAGACAAGGAGCTCCATGTTGTGAAAAACATAAAATCCACAACCGTTATTTCTCTTTCCCTGCTGGTAGTACTGCAAATATAGAATTAATTAGTTCCAGAGTCATTATTACATAGTTTATATAGGATTATTGTATATAGCAGATATCGAGAACTTAAAATTGTGCTTCAGCTTCGCCCTGGCCTTGCCAGAAGGCCATGCATAATATTTGTACACTCTAAAGAAACTTCGTGATTGGAAAATGTTAGCCTCAACCATTCTATGAGCAATGTACACCTTGAATAAGATACATGACCATGTTATTTATGGAGGAAACATGATTAATTACCTGCTGAGTAATTTTACGATAGGATTTAAGTCATAGCTACCACTCTGTAAGGAATCAAGGTAAATAACCTGATCCGTGGATGGATGAATTACAATGAGAACCCAGTGAAATCTACACAGGTATGTCGGTATGATCAATTAACAAAACAAAGTTGCGTGTACAATACAAATCAAAGTATAGCAAGTAGTACAACACTTATCCTGGGTTGTGGGGGTAAAAGTATGAACTCTTTGTCTTTTTGAGCTGCCAAGGCCTCTCCGATGTATTTATCAATAAATTGTAAATCTTTGTCCATTGTTTGCTTGGAGACTATGTGTGGGTCCAGGAAACCACCGTTTGTTTGTTCTTTCTCGTTTCATGGATCATATACCTACATAAACGGAAGCATTGAGTTATGTATATGTCATCATGGTTTCATTCTGCGTCGCACAACATCTGATTGAGATTATTGTCCTGCAACCTATCCTCATCAGAACCACAATCGATATGATCATCTAGCATATCATTGACTTCATCGACAGTGTTAATACTACCCGCTTCCTATATATTCTGCTCTTCACCATGAATGGTCCAACTTATATACCCCCTTTAGAAACCCCTCATAATCAAGTGTGTTTCGATCTACGTAGAGTTTTGAAACATTTTTAGATTCTCACAGTCAATGCACAAACAAGACATAAACTGCACCCCTTTATTAAACATATACTCCTCTGTAGCTCTTCTAAAAAGGCGGAGACGCCATTAATGTACTCAGCACTCACACGGTTCTCAGTGTACATCCAGTTTCAATCCATCTACGCTAATCATATATATAGCATTTAATGTTAAATATTAAAGTACACTAGGTGCCCGTATGCACACATTGCTAAATATCTAAACACAATCTTTAAATTAATTCTCTCCTCACCAAACTGGCTACCTAATTTTTATATATAATAATGTAGTTAGATTAACCAATTACTAACATTTGATCACTAAGTATGTGCACATGCATGGAACTACAAGCTAGATGTAAACAACCTTCAAATTCTCTCCTTACCAAGCTAGATCTTGAATATAATGTAATTACCCATTACTAAACCTTAGATCAACAAGATCACACATGGATCTATAGATCTAAACAATCTTCAATTTCTCTTCCTAGTATTATCTTGAATATAAAGCAATTAATTAGAACTCAAGACATTACTAACCTTAAATCACCAAGAAAACATGAATCTAGAAGCTAGATCTATATACAATCTTTAAATTCTCTCCTTACTAAGCTAGATCATGAATATAATGCAATTATAATCCATTACTACCCTTATATAGAAAAAAACACATGGATCTACAAGCTAGATCTAAAAATCATCAAATTCTCTCCATACCAAGCTAGATCTTGAATATAATGCAATTAGACCCCATTACTAACCTTAGATCAACAAAATCAAATGGATCTTCAACCATCCATCAAAATCAATTGTTTTCTTTTCCCAAATTGGAGATAAATAAGAATCTGAGTTGTGTGTGACTTAGAGTCATGTTAGGGATAGGATAGGGTTCAAGTTAGATATAAATTTAAGATAGAGTTTGGATGTAATTGGTTATGATTAACGTTATAAATAAAGGGTGTGAGGATCTGATGGGACACACACGATTACCCTAAAAATTTACAACATGGTATCAGAGCTATCCAAACCTTAGAGTGAAAAAACTCATCTCATTCGTCGTCCCATTGCGCGTGGTTCGCCACAGCCGTGTCCTAGGGGTGCAGATCACGGCTGGCTAGGTTGTGTGCAGCCGTGGTTGCCGCTGCTTAGGAGCCCCAGGTGGTCGCATATGGGCGTCGCTACTGTTTGCTTGCCAGATCGGGACCACACCGAGCTTCTCCCCTACGCCAAATTGGGAGGAGCTACTGCCACAGTAGGAGGAACTAGCAGTGAACGAGAACAGAGAGGAAGGGAGGAGGACGAGGAGGTGTCAGATTTAGTAGTACCTATTGCTACGAGAGCAGGAGGAGGAGATGTGGCTGAAGCAAAAAAGGAGAAAAAAAAGAAAAAAGAGGACAATGAAGAAAGAGGAGAAAAAGGAAAGAAAGAAAGGAGGAAAAAGAAAAAGGAGGCTGACAGGAGATAAGAAAAAAAGGGAAAAAAGGAGAAGAGAGAAAAAAAGGAAAAAGAGAGAAAAATAAAGAAAGAACGAAAAAAGGAAACAAAAATAGAGAGAGGAAAATGATACATGGAGACTAGAGGCGTTGTTGTTATGAAGGTGAAGGTTGAGGAGGCAATGGTTTTAAAGGCTTTAGGGTAAGGTAAAGAGATTATAAAACAAGAAGAGACAATTATTTAAGATGTGACTTTGGTGGTATTGATGTTGGTATTGGCACTAGAAAGGGTGTTGTGTAGCAAACCCAGAGGAGATCTTGGGCGTGTACAGGGTGCACACTTCACACGTACAACTCTATAGTTGACGAATACTCATACCATGGGTACCCCAGTGCCCAGATTTACTAATGGGCTGCCTGAGTCGGCACCGGCCGAAGCCCATGGGCCACGAAGGACTCTCGTCCCCGACCAAATCGACTAGGGGGCGGTCCGACCCCCTCCATGGGTCGGGCGCCCCACAAGCTCCGACCAAGCTAAGACAATCTCCGCTAGGGGTCGGGCACCAGACCATCACCGATCAACCTCGAGTTGGTCACCTGCCCCACGGACACGACGGCTCAGAGTGACTGTGCGGGAGCAGGTGGCTCCTTCCCAAGGTGGCGAGGAGGTTACTGAAGTCCAGCACCAGTCTCATCGTCCAGTCATGCACAGTGAGAGGATGCGCTCCTTCCCGAGGCAACGCCAGAGCCAGGCGCTACGGCGTCAGCACCTGGCAAACGCACAGAGGGTAGGTGCGCCGCTTCTCGGCAAAACGGAAAACTATGCCACACGATGTATCTACCGACCTAGCATGAGGTGAGCCGGCACCGGTCAGTCGCTAAGACCGAAGACCAGGACTCCTAGGCGTAGGACACCCCGTTCTTTCTTTTCCAAATTCCCATGTAACCTGTCCTCTCCGTTTATATAAAGGGGGGTAGGACCCTTAGGGAGGGGAATGGCTTTTACGGGCAAACAGTTCTTACTCACACGCACGGCTCGAACGCTCCTACAGCTTCGAGTCCTTAGCATCCTCAAGCTTTCGAGCTCTTCCACTCTCACGAGGCGCTTAAGGCCAGTCCTTAGCCCTCGCTTGTAACACCGTGCAGTCATCTGCACTCAGAGCAATACAGATCCACCACACGAACTGGAGTAGGGACATTCGGCCCGAACTAGTATACATCTTGGGCTCCCTGAGTCGGACCATTCAAGGAGAGGGAACATGCGACCCCTTGACTAAAAATTCACTTGCCGGTATTCGAAACAACGACAATAGTCTTGTACAATAATTTGGTATCATTTGTCAAAGGTTAGTAATCGACAACACACTTATATTCGGGTTTCTTCGAGATGCGCAGAGTGAAACACACAATCGGGGGAGCACAATATAGACAGGTTCAGGCCTCTGGGTCGAGTAACACTCTACTCCTGTGTGAATGATGTATGAGATCGATGAACACCTTACACATCTGGATGACTAGTCCTGTTTACATGGAAAAGAGCGAATATGGGGGTGGCTAGGCTATGACTAGTGGATGGTCTGTTCGGAGATCTTTCTGTGCATCTGGCTCCGGATGGCTGTGGTGTGAGAATTGCTTCAGAATTGCTCCAGAATTGGTTGTCCTTGATGACATCTACCCTTGCCCTTATATAGTGGGTTGGAGTACTGAATCGTGGTCGATAAGGAGTCTTTTGCCGTTATGATCTCAGTATCGTATCCAAACTTCCATAACTGCTGAGTGTACTCGAGTGGGTTTCCTCGTATCAGGAACATGATTGAATCTTTCCCTGCACGGGGATATCTCTTCCCGCGTATATCTTATCCCATCAAACTAGGCCTGAGATATCCAGAATTTCCAAATGCTGGTAGAGGTATATGTGATATGATCTTGAGTTTATAGCATATGTCCATATCCCATATTTAGATATTCGACAGTAGCCCCTAAACTCAGCTTAGTGGTGGGTCCGCCTAAGCGCTTAGCCAATTACTGCCAAACTCGGTTTGGTCGAGTAATGCCTCACCTACTTGCGGTCGAATGATTCAAGCAAGTTTGGAATCACTAAGTATCGAGTAGGATGTACTGGGTTGAGCGCCCTGCTGCCAATCTACCATGAATACTTAGGGTAACCTCACGTTGCTCGATATTGACCCATTAACTCGACTCTGAGCAGAGTTGGAATGGTTGTCAGAAATTCTGAATGTTGAGCAGTTGATTATTTATTGCTTCCATCTAAGACGCTACGGTGAGTGTGGCGCCATCATTCCGCTTTTCTCGTTGACCAAAGTGCCGTATGGTGGGAACTGAACCGTTATGCCTAAACGCTTTTGGCTTATAAATCCCTAGATTTGGATCTATAGCTTTTTCATTCTTTCACCCTCAGCCTTGTTCTCGAAGCCTCCGTCTCCCCCTTTGAACCCTTGCATCGCTTGCATTCCGAGAGATCTTCTTTTCGTCTACTTCCAATGGCTTCTGGTCCTTTTGCCAGCCCTAAGGCCACTACTCAGCAGAAGAAGGAAACTGAGATGGCCGGGCCGGTCTTCAGTGATGAGACCTTCCAACAAGTGTGGCGCGCAAAAGTCCATAATGACAGAGAAACATCTCGTGGAGCTGGAGAAAGGTGGCTTCGTCCCTCCCCGGGAGTTCTTCCACTGGAGGCCATCTGTTGGTGAGGCTTATCTGATACCTAAAGATGAAGATGAGAGAATCTTTCTTCCAGTGCAGTTTTAGCTTTCTCCCTTCCAAATTTCTGCTTGATGTTCTGGATTTTACAAAATTTAGCTTTTTCACCTAAGCCCCAACTCAATTACGATGCTCAGTGTGTTCGTCCACCTTTGTGAGGCCTTCTTGGCTATCAGACCTAGCCTCAACTTGTTTTGCCATTTTTACTAGCTAAAGAGGTTGACCAAGAATGAGGTCATTGGGGGCACTGGATTTCACCTCCACAGCGGCGCAACTAGTGTGTACATTCCAGTTCCGGTCACTTCTTTATAGCAATCGGACAGGAAGAAGCGGTGGTTTTACATCACCTCGCCGGACACAATCAATTTCTCCCTGACTTATTAGCCATTCTTCCTGAACTCCATCGACCTCTGGATTAAAGTCCCTCCATCGACTGCGCGGAATGCACTTTATGTTAATGTAACATCCCAATTTTTGAATTTCCAATTATTAAAAATTATTTTAGTGCAAATTATGATATTTGTGAATTTTCTGGAATTTATTGGATTTTCTGAAATTTATTTAAATCATTTCGAATTAAGTATATATGGCTTTTGTTAAGAAATATTTATAAGCAGGAAATTAAAATAAAGTCTGCCCAAAAATATTTTAGTTGAGTATAGAAGGTCTCGAAGTATTTTTGGAAATTCCTTTTTCTCTCCGGGTTGGAATCAGATTAGGAAACCAGATTAGGAGTTGGATTAAGATCCAGCGCAGTTTTGAGTTAAGCGCTTCGCTGCTGCTTCTCAGCCGAAGATCAGACGCGCGAGGAGATTTCTCCGGAATCGAAACTGATTCATTAGCTGGCGTCGAGTCTGTTTAGGAGTCGGAGTCCCCAGGCGGGAGAAGTACTCGCGTTGGGTATTTAAGTCACGCGTATGGCATCGCTAGAACCCAGCGGCGACCGGAAGATAGATGCGAGTGATTGAGCAGGAGCGCAATGCGTTGGCGCCAAAAGCGATCGATGGTTCCGGAGTCCTGGGCGTGCGGGAAAAAAAAGGATCGCAGCATCGAGCGCGACCGAGTCAACCTCTTGTATTGGCGCCAAAAGCGGTCGAGGACTCGGGTCCGTTTCGGCGGGAGAAGTACGTGCGATCGAAGTTCTCGGGCGCAGGCGCACGGGACTCCTTCCGTTCTCCAGACGCGTGGCCGATTCAAGTCGATGGTATTGGCGCCGATTTTGGAAGGGTCTCGGAAGACTTACCTGACAGGAGGAAGCAAAGACGTGACCGATTCGAAGACCGTCGCTAGGCGCTGATTTCGTTTAGGAAAGGGGAATCCGGCAAGGACACGGGGACGCTCGTGTGCGGGCTATTTAACCAGCGCCCAGGCATCGTCGCCAGGAACCGAGCGAAGGAAAATAAATTGCGAAGTGAGCCGTATCAGCGAACGGAGGATTTCGCCAAGGAGCGCGTGGTGTCGGTAGGAATCATGTGACCAGAAAAGAAGTCGCCAAGAACCGAGCGAGCGGCCAGAAAATCGAGAGTAGTCGGGAAGTCGCGCCGTCGTCCGAAGGAAGTCGCAGCGTCGTCAGGAGATTTCTAAGCGCACACTGCCGAGTTGTCGCCGAGGCCGTCGTCTTCGTCTCCGGTGAATTCAAGACGCCGTCGCTTCATCGCCGATCGGGAACTTCACCAACCGTCAGATCGTAATCAAGCGTAAGGAATTCATCCACGTCGCTTCGGAATCGGTAAGCGTCTCATATTAAATATCAACCGTTGGATTTAGATCGGATGGTTGATATTAGGCTACGTAGTAGATTTACCCGTAACCATTAGATTGAGTTCATCAGTCTAGATTTCGCCACGTTCGTCCGTACAAGCCGGGGCGAGAAAATCCGTATTTTCCTTTACAGAAATAATTCGGGAAAATAAGAAATTCTAATTTCAGAATTAACTAAACTTCCGAATGCTATAACTTTTGCATATGAACTCCGATTAAGGTGTTTCAAATTCCTAAAAATTTGTAAAATTGGGATCTTTCCAATGATGGCTTTTATTTTGAGTTTTGAGTTCATTTGCTATTTGTTCTTGGTGTTTATTTGCTATTTCTTCTCGATTCGCGTAGACGTTGAGTTAAGCGAGGTTTCGAAGGAGGAATTAATCACTCAAGAGCAATCTTCGGAACAATACCAGGAGCTTAAAGCAAGGCAAGTTGTGCTTTGATCATGTTGCACCCATAAATTAGATTGCATGCTATTTTGGTTTACCTTATCACTTGTTATTTCATGAATACAAATGATTTTGACCTAGATTGGGATTTAGATATTATACCCTCTTGAATTACAGCCTACCTTGTTAACTTGCATGCCATGATCCACTTGTCACCCTAGGTTGGTTAATTATAGTTGGTTAATAGAAAATCAACATGGATGGTTAGAACGAAATAGAAATTGCTTAGCCATGCCACGTCATCACATGCTCATGGAATATTGTTTATTAATCTTGACTAATGGAATATGGAACTATGATGATAATTTGTGGGCCATGTGTGGTCGCACAAAGAGATTGAGTTGTTGTGACAGCGGAGTCACGCAACGATGTTGATTTGTGAAGAGCACGTGGTGTTTGGTAATCAACGGGGTGGGAAAAATGACTTAAACCGAGGCAAGTGGCAAGATTGTTTCGGTGGGCCAAGAGCAATTGGGCGGTCGATTTGGTTTTTTGGGCCAAGAGTGGCAATTGGGCGGTCATTTGGTTTTTGTGGGCCAAGAGTGGCAATTGGGTCGATTTGGTGGGCCAAGAGTGGCAATGGTGGGCCAAGAGTGGCAATTGGGCTGTCGATTTGGTTTTATGATGAACTTTTGGTTAGTCTTGCCTTGGTCAACTAAGAGTAGTTAATTAAAATAAACAACTGGATGGGATGGCGGGATGCCATGTGGATAATGGAACTTGATTTAGAATGGAGAACTTGGGTTTATTTGAGAATCACTGAATCTATTTACTTGTTATTATTTGTTTTACTGTCTTTTCAATCTATGTACTTATGTGTTCTCAAATGCTGCTTAGTTGCAAATAAACCATTTAGCCTTCCTTTGGAATAAGCCTTGCATATAGTTATATAGACTTGCATTCTGTGCACAACTTGTTGAGTACGTGTTGGTGTACTCACCCTTGCTTAACAACCAACAACAATGGAGGAATCATCTTTAATATTGGAGAAGGACTTTCAGGTGGACACGTGTCACTAGGCCAATCCTAGTCAGCTGCCTGTGGTGTGCTGATGGGACATCTACGTTTTCTACTACTTTCCGCTGCATTTGTCTTATTGGTCTTATTATTGCCTTGCAAGGCTGAATAATGTAAGTGATCATAAGATCATACACTAGTTACATTCAATCAATAAAGTCCTATTATTCTTATCGTTGTGTATGATATGATGCTTACCGATGTTAAGCTGTGTGCACTAGCGTTTGATCCTAGGACTAGTGCGGAAAAACACAGTGGATTCGAATGGTTGGATTCGGGTCCTTACAGTTAAGAAGATTGAGGAGCTGAGGAAGAGGGGATTAACTGGGTGACATGTCACCTGGGGCTTTTTGATGCGGCAATCGAGTCTGCTGAAATGTCGGAACCACTTGGTCTAGGACTACTCTGGGGTCGACGACACAACCAAAGACAGCCCTGAGAGTAAGTGATAATAACTTTATCTGTTACTTTTTTCATCATAACAGATAGCTAATGAGTTGGCTTACTAACCAATAGTCTTATCAGATGCGAACATCTCCGCTCATTTGAGCAAGATGTTCCAGGGCTCAGAACCCGGTCCTTGCGATGTGGAGGCCTACTCCCTGAGCAATCCTCGACCAGAGGTATGTAACGAATAGTGACCAATCCTAACACACTTGGGCATGCAGTGTTGCTTAACCAATTTTGTCTTCAGGAGGCCACGTTTGACAAGTATAGCGGGCAGCTCGAGGAGGCTATCGGCTTGGACGACGAGCCAACTCAAGACGATGGGCAAGCATCGGGGTCTACTCCTACCAGTGCGGGGCCGTTCATGGATAATGTGGAGCTCGCCATAGATCCCAGCGAGGTCAAAATAGTTCCAGAGCAAGAGATGACTGACTCTCCTCGAGCGAAGACGTCGCCATCGCCGACGCTCCACCGACCATCGAAATGGCCTCGAACGTCGCCGGCGAGAGCCCTGACTAGGTGATATTCAATCGCTCGCTCGGATATTGTGAGATCGCTGCTGACGTAATCCAACAAATTTTGAAGGACTAGTAGGCCACCTGTGGTGCTAATGGGTAGAATCTGGTAGCTACTTCGCAGGCGTCTTCTTGAAGGGAGCCTTCATCGACCGAGATGGTCGGAACGGTAATGCCACTCTAGGTAATTACTCAATCCGCTTATAGCCTAGCATCTTGCTTATGATCGTCTTTGTGGGCAGGCTCCACTCTCCGTCGCTGATCCGCCGACGCCATCGCTCCAACCAGCTAGGCTAGTGAAGAAGGCTGCTGCCGGAATCAAACTAGTTCTAATGAAAGCATCTGCCTCAGAGAAGAACATGAGGGCGAAACTTATGATGGGGAGGTAAGTTGCTTCTCCGTTCTTTTCACCGCCATTTCTCCCTTTTTTTGGAAGACCTCATAGGAAACCTCCTGCAGGAAGGGTGCACCCAGCGGCACGATCGATGGTGCCACTGCCAGCACCTTGCCACCACCGGACACAGTCGCACTCGTTCCAATCGGCGCCTTGCCTTCGGCGGACACAGTCGCACCCACTCCGATCGGCGCCTTGCCTCCATCGGACACAGCTGCACCCGCTCTGATCTCTGGGGTGCTGGCTCCGATCACGATGACAACAACTCTGCCTCTTTCGACCCCTCTGGCGCCCTTTGAATACTGGTTAGTCTTGAAGCCACAGCTACAGGTATGTAAACACGTCCTACTGCTTCTTCACCCTGGATCTATTCTTCGCTCCACCCCTCTCTTTTTAGCTTCTTTCAACTACTTTTGACAGCGTGTCACGGAGACCCTGCACCATGTCAAAGTGTTTTGCGAACAAGCCCATCAGCAGAACGAGCGGCTCTCAGCCTCCAACCCGCAAGTAACCAAAATGAAAGACTCCCAGCTGGCGGAACTTCGGGCTGAGCTGAAGGCAGCCAGGGCTGACGCACAGGAGGAGGTAAAAAAATTGAAGGCAGAGGTGAAGGCACTAAGGGCTCAGAAAGCCGCGTCGGATACCGTGTGGTTTAAGGCCAAAGTTGACCGAGTCTATTCTTCCATATGCTCTTTTCACGGGCCCTCGATTTACGTCCTTTTCCAAGTGCAACATCCAAGTTCTTAACCATATCATGAATATCTGTCCCGCTTAAAGGCTTTGGAGCTAAACCATCTTTGATCATTCCGTCGAATTGTTTCTTCATCTTGCTGTATGGGTGATTCCTTCGAAGGAACCTACGGTGATGCATGTACACGGTTTTACGTGAGTGAGTCAGCCACATACTCTCGGTGTCATCCAAGTAGTGAATACAGGCTTTGGCTCATTTTGTACTTTGCCTTGATAGGTTAGTAAGAGTAGGATAATTATTTATGGTGCAAAATAATAGGCAATGCAAAGTGAAGTACTCTCGTTTGTGAGCATCCCATGCCTGTACACCAGGAGCCCAAAATGTGTTCAAATCTTCCACCAATGGTGCTAGGTACACATCAATATTGTTTCCAGATTGCTTTGGGCCTTGGATGAGTGTAGACGAAAAAATGTACTTCTGCTTCATAGACAACCAAGGAGGAATGTTGTACATAAATAGATTTACGGGCCAAGTGCTATGACAGCTGCTCACATTGCCGAAAGAATTCATTCCATCCATACTCAATCCAAACCTTATATTCCTCGGATCCACTATGAATTCTTAAAACCTCCAATTGATGTTTCTCCACTGAATGGAATCGGCAAGGTGCCTTATCATTCCATGGTTCTTACACTCATCTAAGTGCCAGCGATGTAATTTTGCCTCTTTTGGGTTCGCAAAAAAACACTTCAAACGAGGAATTACAGGTAGATACCATGCCACCTTAGCGGGAGGTCCTTTCTTCACCTCGATGGCCTTTTCGTCATTATCTGATCTATTTTTAAGCTTGTACCGGGATGTGGTGCACACCGAACATACATGCAAGTTTGCGTACTCTTTGTGGTAGAGGATACAGTCGTTTGGATAGGCATGTATTCTTTCTACTTTCATTCCCAATGGACAAAGAATCTTTTCAGCTTTGTAGGTGGTTGTTGGCAACTCATTTCTCTCCGAAAGCATGTGCGCTGACGGATCTAACAGCGTCGTGAAACTCTTATCGGACCAACCATTGCTTGCCTTCAATTTTAGCAGTTCCAGCGCATGACAACCTTGTGCATTTGGACTTATATCCTGGGAACAAAGGTTTTTCCAAGCCATCCATCAAGTCCCAGAATTTTACATACTCTTGCTCATCATGGTTCCCTTTTGCATCCCATAGCATCTGATCCAGATTGTCATTGTGAAACCTATCCTTATCGAAAGCATAGTCGATATCATCCGGAGTATCATTGACTTTGTCGATGATTTTCGAAGTATCGTTGACTTCATTGACCATGTTAGCACTACTTGCTCTCTACATAATCTGCTCTTCATCGTGACTGGTACAACATGTATACCCACTTTTGAAACTCCATAGAATCAAGTGTGCTTCGATCTACGCTAGGTTTCGAAACATCCATAGATTCTCGCAGTCAATACATGGACACGACAAAAATTCTGCCACCTTGTTCAACATATCTTCCTCTGCAGCACTTTTAAAAGCGCAGACACCATTAATGTACTCGGCACTCGAATGGTTCTCAGTATACATCCAGCTTCGGTCCATCTACGCTACAAATGTAACAATAGGTGTTAAATAATGAATTAAGTACATTAGGAGTGCACATGTACACATATGCTATATATAAGCTACATTTCTTGCCGATTAACTTACATACCTCCTAACATCAAAAAGAATGAATAGATATATATATATAAACATATGTAAGATACATTTAAACTCAACATCTTCAATTCTCTCTTCACATAGCTAGCTACATCTTGAGTATAATGCAATTAGAACCAATTACTTCTTTAGATCAAAAAGAACAAATGGATCTACACCAAGCTATATCAAATCCATCTTCAATTGCCTCTTTACCAAGCTATATGTATATACCTTAAATATAAATCTATTACAACCCATTATTAGCCTAGGTCACCTTCCTTTAAGTAACTATCTACGTATTGAGTATAATACAATTAGAACCAAGTACCACTTTACATCACAGAGAACAAATGGATCTACACCAAGCTACATCTATTTATTAAATCAGCTTCATTTCCCTTTTTAACAAGCTACAAGCTAGATCTTAAATACATTGCAAATCTAAACCAATTACTAATTTACATCATAGAGAACAAATGGATCTACACCAAGCTAGCTAGATCTAGAAACCAGCTTCATTTTGAAGGGATTTGGGTAGGGTACACTAGTGCACAATTAAAATTTCTACCTCATAAACTAGAAAACCACGCAAGTATATGATCATTGATCGTTACCACTAGACACGCAGTGCGGTGATGCAGCCTGAATCAATGAATCACGTGTCCTGTTGCAGTGGTCAATCTTTCTCGTGTGGTGGTCGATCCTCCTCGTGCGGTGGTCAATCATCCTGATCAGTGTCGCAGTAGCAGCAACACCTTTACTGACATCCACATGTTCAAAGAAAAGAACGTTGTGCATCGGTGTGCCAACACCAGCCCGCACGGGATGGCTCAAGTGGTGATGGCTAGTGTTTCAGTGGTTGTGCTCTCTGATGTTCCCTATTGCAACTGCGAACTCCATTTAAATAGCCGTCCCCTCCCCTGCGGTGAAACCCTACATTAGGGCCCAACTGAAGGACAAACCCCACTTGACCCATTAGTGACGTATCCGATTTGTACCACTATATTCTAATCCCTTAAGTATGTGACCCTATAGGTTCATATATATTTGGACATGACTTAGAAACACCTTTCTGACCGATAATTGATAGCAATACCTAGTAGTACATATCGATTCCCAAATATCCATAAAGCTTCATACGAACCTACTATAGTGTGATAATGTCATGTTCTCTTTACTTCACAATATCAGATCGAGCTCAAGGGGAGAGTCCTGTTATCCTATGACAGCTCGATCTCTTCATTCATATCATAGTGGAATAATTTATCTGGATTGACTCTCGATCACATTCGGCATAGCTATGCACTTCCTTAATCCATCTACCTCGAGGGGCCTAGAGATATCTCTCCATTATATAGGAGGAGCAAATTCCATTTTGATCATTCATGTACCTCGTCATGTTTCATAATAATTCCGAAAGCTTCCTATATAACTACCTGCTTAAAGAGTAGTGTTTGGTAGCTCCTAAGTAAATAATTAGACATCTAGGAAACCAATGACGATCTTGAAAGGACAGGGGATGTCGCCTAGAGGGGGGGTGAATAGGCGAATTAAAAAATTTCAGTGGAATAAAACAATCCCAAGGGTATCAGCCCGGATTATCCGAGCTTTGATCCGGATACTCTGGTATTTCCGGACTATCCGGGGTTAGTGGTGCGGATACTCCGGATTGATCACCCCGAAATGCCGAGGGGGTCAGCCCGGACTCTCTGAGCTTTTACTCCGGATACTCCAGTATATCCGGATTATCCAGGGTCAAGTATGCGGAATGTCCGGGTTGGGTACCTCGAGATGAAATTTCAAATCTCTTCAACTTTTAAGCAATTTACTTGAACACAAAGATTCTAAACACTACCAGGTACCTGGAATAAGTAGAGATCTAGCGGAAAACTCAATAGAAAAGTAGATCGGGCAATTTCAAGATTCAAAATCAAATACTTTAGCAAGAATAAAAGTAAGCAAGAAGACAATGATTTTTCACCCAAAGTTTAGATCCTTGAGGGGATCCTACGTCTTCGTTGAGGCGGCTCGGTCTCACTTAAGCTGGGGTCGCTTTCAACCCTCTTCCTCCCGGTGTTGCACAAATGCACTCGCCGGTTGAGGCTTGGTCACACTTGAGCCGGGGTCTCTTTCAACCCTCTTCCTCCCGGTGTTGCACAAATGCACTCGCCGGTCTTCACTCCTTTGATTCCTTCCCTTACAGAGGCAGAACCGGCCTTCACAAACTTCCCACGGCCAACCACACAAAGCTCCGGTGGCTCGTAGGTGACCTGCTAGCCGTCTAGGAGTCCTCAACCTCCAAGAGTAACAAATGCTCATGAAGAACAAGCTTGGAGATGAAATCAAGTGCTCAATCAACTCAAATCTCACTCAACCTAGCACCTCACTCCGCAAAATCTTCCCAACCCTTCTCACCAAGGGGATCACTTAGATCTAAGGGTAAAGAGGTGTTTAGGGGGCTCAAGAACAAGAGGATAACCCCTCAAAGCTGTAGGATAACGGCCACTTTGAAGATGGGAAGGAGGGGGCTTTAAATAGAGGTCCCAAAAAACTAGCCGTTTGAACTGCACAAAGTCCGGATACTCCAGACTTAAACCCTAGATACTCTGGACAACCCGGATACTCCGGATTGACCTAACTGAGAGGACAAACCCGGATACTCCGGACTTAACCCCGGATACTCCGGATTGGACTGAGCAACCCGACGAAAACAAGCATAACTTTTGACTCCGGACTCCGATTTCAGTGATTTTGGACTCTACCGAAAGCTAAGAACGAGGGCTACACAACTAACAAGGTCTCACTACCCAAATCTCAAAGGATAAATATAGATTTCACAAAGAATCCAAGGGAGACCTACAACTCTCACTTTCCGGCACCACCAACACCACTCTCTCTTTAAGTTTCACAAGGATGGATCACTTGAGCACTTGACACATCTAAAAGTCATTCAATGTCGCATCCCTCTTAATAGTACGGCAATCCTTAGACTCAAATTAAATCAAAGATAATACAAGTCTAGAAATAGTCACTTGCCGTCTTCTTTCTTAATGCCGGTGCATGAAGACCTTTACCATATAATTGATGACATCTTCGCCTTGTCCAACTTGACTCGATTCACCTCATGAGACTCTCGTCCTATCAACCTTGACTTGATCATCCTCTCCGATGATCTCCACGCCAAGTCAATCTTGACTTAGTCCTCAACTCTTGGTGACACCGCCATCTTGTTGACCTCGGCTTAACGATCATCCTCCACGATACCTTGGTCATCATACACACACGGGACCTAATTCTTTCCAAACCACTCATGAAAAGCATTAGTCCCAAAAACTCAATAGATATGAAAAATTGATATTTATGAGCAGTTAATTACCACAAGTGTTTCATATAAAGAGGCACAACATAAATGAAAACACTTGACATAAGAAATGTTCTCTACTAAGTGCATCATGATGAATATGTAATTGATCTATATGCACTAGAGAGATAATTGCGATATGATGAATCAATTAAATCATGGCAAGGATCACAGTCTTTACTTAAATGAAGCACATGATAGAATATACATGAATTGTACATGTGCAACTAATATTTGGAGTAAGAGTAAATATGTGATCCAACACTAGATTAACTTCACTAAGGGAGGTGCATGAGAAGATACACAACTAAAACATTCATGCACTAAGTCAATCTATTACAATGTGAAGTTTAACTCTAGTTAATACATGCATACTAAAAACAAAGCACATAATGAACTCAAATGAATATATATCCACAAATAAATATGACATGAACCAATTTGTATATATATAATCAACATGCTACTTGGAGTTCACTATGCATTTGCACAAAAGGAATGCAATAACAAATATAGAAGGGATACCGAGATTGCATACCTTATTTTTGCTTAACCATTCCACTTGATTTTCCTCAAAATAAATGAGACTGATACTCAAAACATGTTAGTCTCATAGCAATATAATCATATTAGAGGTTTGTCATTTGTTAAGCACTAAGTTAAGCATTTACTCAATTACATAGATTGTTATTATATGCGTTTGTCATTAATCACCAAAATAACATAAGTGCCTAGATGCATTTTCAGATCTCAAGTCTAAGGAACATACATACACTATACATGAGACCAACTAATGACACATAAGAATATATATAACAATTCTCGTAGTGTCTCATATTGGTCTATCCAACGTATGTTCTCTAACATATGTCACATTATTGATTAGATATCTCCATATCTCTATGACCTGTGAAACATGGTCATCAATTAATACATATGCTGATCTATGAAACATAATCGTCCTATATTATGATAACCGATTAGGAATAACTTGAATAATATCAATATATGGAAAAGTTGCACGAACAAGTCACTTATTTGTTGATTAATCCAATCAATATTTATTCAAAGGACAAACAATTATATTATTCCATAAACATAAGGCATGATACAATCATCTCTATGATTGCCTCAAGGACATATCACCAACACATTTCTCTCTTTACCAAGCTAGATCTTAAATATAATGTAAATTTGAACCAATTACTACCTTTGATGACCTAGAGCACAAGGATCAATAATTACACCTCCAAATTTAGGGTCTCTTTCCACCATATCATCTCTCAATTGCAACCACCTCAAAAATAGCTCGGGAACCCTAAAAATACAGAGGAGGTCGAGACGTCTCTCTGTTATTATTTACATAGAAATGGTCATCACAGATGGTTTTGGCTAAAATCATCTGTGATGAGGACCACATCATAGACGGTTTTAGCTAAAAACCGTCTATGATGTTCTCCCCATCATCACGAATAGTTTTTTGCTAAAACCGTTTGTGATGTAGCCCTCACCAATGACAATTTTAGTCAAAAACCATTTGTGATAAGGGAGAGACTCATTGTAGATAGATTTTATAAAAAACCGTCTGTGATAACATGTCTAATATTATCCCTTTTGTAGTAGTAGAGCAAATTGTAACCAGCTTTTGGAAGGTACCTTTTTATGCCATAGCTTGTAATAAACCAATAGATCATCTTCCAAACCACAACACATGAATAATATTTCTTCCCCTTTCACAATAGAAACATCCAATTTAAGGTGAATATGTTATTACTCAATTAATCACTAGGCAAGCCAGTAATAGAAGCTTTAGATTCATAAGCTCATAACGACACAAAAGAGAGGGGGAAGGAGGAAGGGAGTGCGTACTCGTAGGTGTTGTCAATGGGGAGGGGGCTGATGGTCGCCCCATGGGGGCAGGAGACCAGCGTAGGGAGAGTTCGCCACACGGGGGCAGGAGGTCGGCACGGGGAGAGGTCGTCGCTAGGGTCTCATGAGGAGAGGTTGGTGCGGGGAGAGTTTGCTACACGGGGGCAGGAGGCCGGCATGGGGAGAGGTCGCGTCTAGGGTCGCCTGAGGAGAGGCCGGCGTGGGGAGAGTTTGCCACAATGGGGTAGGAGGCCGACACGGGAAAGGTTGTCGCTACGGTTTGGAGGTGGTAGGCGCGGGCGTGTGAGGGCTACGACAGTGTGAGTGCTAGGGTTTCGAGGTGGGCATGCAAGAGCGAGGGTGGTGTGAGGACAGTGAGCGGCTCGGGCCTTATGGGCCAAGTACTCATCACTTATGATTTTAGGCTTGAACCGTCTGTGATGACTGATCATCACGGATGGTTCAAGCCTAGAACTGTTTATGATGATTAGGCCACCATACCACCTTTTGTACATAATGTGCATCATACTTCACAAGTGATATAGTTGGCTTAGTTGGCAACCCGCTTGGCTTGCGTACGTGAGGTATCAGATTTGAACCCTAGGGGAAATAAATTTTTGTGCAACGTTGAGATGAAGAGCCAGTGGACAGGGGCAGTAGACCGTGGCACGGGAGTGGGGCAGTGGACCGAGGCAAAGAGGGGCAGATCGGGACAGAGGCATCACAGATGGTTCTAATATTGTACCATCTATGATGAGTGTCATCACAGATGGTTCAATATTAGAACTGTTTGTGATACTATTTTTTCCATTTTTTAAATCCTATTTATTGTAAAGTTATTTTAAGTACATTTTATAAGCTTGTTTCTTCTTAAGTAGGTTGTTTATTGTAAAGTTATTTTTTAAGTACATGTTTTAAGCCTGTTTTTTCTTGAGTAGGTTTTTAAGCCTGTTTTGGTAAGTAATTCATTTTAAATAGTTTTTTAAGCCTTTTGTTTCAAGTAGTTTTGATCAACTTAATTTTTTAACCCAAGTTAATTTTTCCTCAAGTTAATAATTAAATGTAATAAATACATATCATTAATTATAATTAATTGTAACACATACATCTCACTAATTATAAATGGTACATACATCTCATTAATTGTAACACATACATCTACACTTGAAATAAACATGACGACCTAATAATAACTCTACTTGCTTATTCTTCTATATAAAAATTAGCCCTTCACGATGATCGACACGGGTGTAGCTAGCTTTGTCATGTTGTTCTTCCTAGACCATGACGCTAGTACCGATAGGAGACAACTCGTCAAGCCAATTGTATTCTTCCTCATCTACAACGTTCATGACTTGGACAATCCTCTTTTTTCCCTAAAGAACCATGCGGCGCTTCTTGTTGGATGGGTAAGTTATATAGAAGACTTGAACAACTTGGTTAGTGAGAACAAATGGTTCATCTTGGCATCTGACAAGTTCAATATCTACAGTAGTGACACCGTATTTGTCAACCTTCACGTGCTAGGGGTTAACCCAACAGCACCGAAATAAGGAGATCTTGAATAGTATGTAGTCAAGCTCCCAAATTTCCACAATGAACCCATAGTACGAGCTCCTCATCGATCCAGCGGTATTCAGCACATCTATGCGAACCACGCTGTTCTAGTTTGTGCTCTTTATATCTTGATCTCTCATGTAAAACGTGTACCCATTTAATTTGTATCCTTTCAAAGTTACAAGCATAAAAACTGACCCTTTTACCAACCATGTTAGCGTATCACCTGACGAGCTTCTAGTGATTGGTTATCGCTCCTTCAACCATCTGTTGAACTGAACGTTATGCTGTCTGATAATCCAATACTCCTGCCGCGACAAGTTCTTGTGCTCATCGATATATGGGGCGACAATAGCCATGTGTTGCAAAACTGTGAAATGGACTTTAGCACATGCAACTGGATCAGGCGTAATTGCTTTCCTTCCAATGGTCCCGATGCCCTAGAGCCTCCCCTCATGGCGGGATCGAGGCACACCTTCGGTTCGACCCGAGCCATGTAATCAACGCAGAATTCGATGACATCTTCGGTTGCATAACCATTAACAATGCTACCCTCCGGTCAAGATCAATTTCATATGTAGGATTTGAGAATTCCCTTGTATCTATTGAACAGGAACATGCTACATAGGAACACGGGCCCGCACATCTTTATCTCCCTCATAAGGTGAACAATGAGATGGACCATGATATCAAAAAACGACGGAGGGAAATACATCTCAAGATTATATAGAGTCATTACCACCTCGGCCTACAGAGCATCTAGTCCTTCGGGATCAATAACCTTCTAAGCAATTATGTTAAAGAAATAACACAGCCTTATGATTGTCTCCCGAACCTTGCTCGGTAAAATACTTCTAATTGCCACAGGGAGCATCTGTGTCATAAGCACATGGCAATCATGAGACTCTATGCCAATTAAACTCAAATCTTGCGTTGAAACAAGTCTCTTCATGTTGGATGAGTAATTGGACGGAACTTTGACACCATGCAAGCACTGGCAAAGTTAAGTTCTCTTAGCCTTGGACAGAGTGTAACAAACAGATTCGCATCACGTTCAGCCTTTATCGGTCTCTTTTGGTGATAACTTAGATCTGATGCCCATATCAACCAAGTCAAGCCATGCGTTGGTACCGTCCTTTGTTTTACCCTTAATGTTCAATAAGATATCAATCAAGCTATCACAGATATTCTTCTTTGCGTGCATCACGTCGATGCAGTGCTGAACCTCTAGGTGCTTCCAATAAGGTAGGTCCCAAAATATGGATCTCTTCTTCCGCATGCTCTTCTCTTCTCGATTTATGTCCCATTCCAAGCACAACATCTAAGTTCTTAACTATATCATAAATGTCTATCCTGCTTAAAGGCTTTGCAGCTAAACCGTCTTCGGTCATTCCGTCGAATTATTTTTGATCTTGAAGTATGGGTGATTCCTCTGAAGGAACCTACAGTGACGCATGTCCATGGTTTTACATGAATGATTCAGCCACATACTCTCTGTATCATCCAAGCAGTGAGTACAGGCCTTGGCTCCTTTTGTACTCTGCCCCGTCAGGTTAGTAAGGGCAGGATAATCATTTATGGTGTAGAACAATGGGTAGTGCAAAGTGAAGTACTCTCATTTGTGAGCATCCTATATCTGTAACCCAAGAGCCCACAATGTGTTCAGATCTTTTACCAATGGTGCTAAGTACACATCAATATCATTCCCAGGTTGCTTCGGCCCTTGGATGAGTATAGATAGAAAATGTACTTCAGCTTCATAGACAACTAAGGAGGAAGGTAGTAGACACAAAGATTCATGGGCCAAGTGCTATGACAGCTGCTAATGTTGCCGAAAGGATTCGTTCCATCTGTACTTAATCTGACCCTTATATTCCTCAGATCACTGTGAATTCTTGAATCCTTTGATCGATGTTTCTCCACTAGGTGAAATCAGTAGGTTGCCTTTTCATTCCATCATTCTTACGCTCATCCGAGTGCCACCGGAGCAATTTTGCCACTTTTGGGTTTACAAACAAACACTTCAAATGGGAAATTACAGGAAGATACCATGCCACCTTAGCAGGAGATCCTTTTTTCACCTCCATGCCCTTGTCGTCACCATCTGATCTATTTTTACGCTTGTACCAGGATGCGTTGCACATCGAAAATACATGCAAGTTTGCAACTCTTTGCAGTAGAGGATACAGTCGTTCTGACAAGCATGTATTCTTTCTACTTACATTCCTAAGGGACAAAGAACCTTCTTGGCTTTATAGGTTGTTGTCGGCAACTCATTTCCCTCCAAAAGCATGTTTGCTAACAGACCTAACAGCGCTGTGAAACTCTTGTCAAAACCGTTGCTTGCCTTTAATTTCAATAGTTCTAGCACAGATGACAACCTTGTGTATTTGAACTTGTAGTCCAGGAACAAAAGTTTCTCTGAGTCATCTATCAAGCCTCGACATTTTATATACTTCTGCTCATCACGGTTCCCTTCTGCATCCCATAGCACCTGATCCAGATTGTCATCATGAAACCTATTCTTATCGAAAGAACAGTCGATATCATCTGAAATATCTTTGACTTCATTGATGATTTCTAGAGTATCATTGACTTCATCGACGATGTTAGTACTACTTGCTCCCTGCATAATCTGCTCTTCATCGTGACTGGTCCAACAAGTATACTCCTTTTGAAACCCCGTAGAATCAAGTGTGCTTTGATCTATGTTGGGTTCCGAAACTTCCTCAGATTCTTGCAGTCAATGCATGGACAAGGCAAAAATTCTACCCCCTTGTTCAACATATCTTCCTCTGCAGCTCTTCTAAAAGTGGGGACACCATTAATACATCCAGGTTCGGTCCATCTATGCTACGTATGTAACAATAGGTGTTAAATAATGAACTAAGTACACTAGGAGTGCACATGCACACATATGCTACATTTAAACTTGCCGATTAACTTATATACCTCCTAACATTGAAAAGAACGAATGGATATATAAATATATGTAAGCTACATTTAAACTTAGTATCTTCAATTCTCTCTTTACATAGCTAGCTACATCTTGAGTATAATGCAATTAGAACCAATTACTACTTTAGATAAAAAAGAACAAATGGATCTACACCAAGCTATATCAAAACCATCTTCAATTGCCTCTTTGCCAAGTTAGATGTGTATACCTTGAATATAATGCTATTACAACCCATTATTAGCCTAGGTCACCTTCTTTTAAGTAACTATCTACATATTAAGTATAATGCAAATATGAACTAATTATTACTTTACATCATAGAGAACAAATAGACCTACACCAAGCTAGGTCTAGAAATTACCAGCTTTATTTCCCCTTTATCAAGCTAGATCTTAAATATAATGCAAATATGAATCAATTACTACTTTACATCATAGAGAATAAATGGATCTACACCAAGCTAGCTAGATCTAGAAACCAGCTTCATTTCCATCTTTACCAAGCTAGATCTTAAATATAATGCAAATTTGAACCAATTACTAAGCTTAAATGACCTAGAGAAAAAGGATCTACAATTACACCTCAAAATCTATAGTCTCTTTCCACCAAATCATCTCTCAAGCGCAGTCACCTCAAAAATAGATTGGGAAACCCTAAAAATATAGAAGAGGTCGAAGCTCTCTATTCTTATTTATTTAGAAATGGTCGTCACAGATGGTTTTTGACTAAAACTGTCTGTGATATGCCTCCCATCACAAATGATTTTAGCCAAATAAAACTGTCTGTGATGTTCTCCCCCCATCACAAACATTTTTTAGCTAAAACTATCTGTGATGTGCCCTTCATCATAGATTGTTTTAGCCAAAAATCTTTTGTGATATGCCTGAGACTCATTGCAAACAATTTTTATAAAAAAACCATCAGTGATGACGTGTCTAATATAACCCCTTTTGTAGTAGTGGGGCACTAACTGTGGTGGAAGAACCACACATAGAAGCAAATACTAACATACCGCCAGAGATTATAGCAGTTCTATTTCAATATGAAGATTTATTTGGAGAACCCAATGGTATACCACCATCTCGTGAGTATGATCACACAATACCTTTGCTACCAAATGCTACACCAATGAACTCCCGACCTTATCAATACTCACTATTACATAAAGATGAAATTAAGAAACAAATCAGGTAAATGTTGGAATCAGGAATGATAAAGTGTAGCACAAGTCCTTTTGCCTCTCTAGTTCTGTTGGTCCAAAAGAAGGATAGGACATGGCATTTTTGTGCGGATTATTGTCATTTAAATGATCTTATAATCAAGAACAAGATTCCAATGCCCATGATAGATGAGTTATTGGATGAATTGTCAGGGACAAGGTATTTTTCTAAATTGGATTTGAGAGCCGGATACCACCAAATTTGTATGAAAGAATAAGATGAGGAGAAAATGGTCTTCATGGCACACCATGGCCACTACCAGTTCAGGGTAATGCCATTTGGGTTCACAAATGCACCCGCAACATTTCAATGCGTCATAAACTCAGTGTTAAGCCAGTATTTATGCAAGTTTGTATTAGTGTTCATAGATGATATTTTGATTTATAATCCCAATTTGGATCAACACATGGAACATCTGAAACTGGTACTTGAACAGCTGCGGAAACATTAGTTTTTGGTCAAGTATTCTAAGTGCTCATTTGCTCAATGGCAATTAGAATAACTGGGACATGCATGTTATCTTGAACAAAAGAGTAGCAATAGACCCCAAGAAAACACAAGCTTTGTTAGCTTGGCCGACACGAACAACTCAGTCAGAACTACGTACTTTTTTGGGATGATGGGTTATTATCGGAAGTTTGTGTGCAATTACAGGATGATCACGAAGCCACATACAAATCTATTAAAGAAGGAGTTTGGTTGGGATAAACAGGCACAAGAGGCTTTTACAAATCTAAAGAATGCTATGGCATCTACTCCGGTGTTAGCTCTTCCAGACTTCAACAAACCATTCATTGTAGAGACGGATGCTTGTGATGGGGGAATTGGTGCTGTGCTGATGCAAGGAGAGCATCTGGTGGCATTCTTAAGAAAAGCCCTTGGTGTAGTTCATCAAAATCTGTCTATCTATGAGAAAGAATTCTTGGCTATGATAATGGCAGTAGAAAGATGGAGAACTTACTTGCAGCATGGCAAATTCATTATTTGTACAGATCATCATAGTCTTAGCTATTTGAATGAATAGCAACTACAATCTCCAATGCAGTGCAAAGCTATGGCCCGATTCATGCGACTTCAGTTCAACATGGTGTATCACAAGGGAAAGGAAAATGTCACAGTAGATGCGTTATCTCGTATTGGTCATTTAATGACTATGCAAATGAAATTTGAAATTCGCCTAGCATGGATTCAAGAAGTCATCAATTCATATGTTGAGAAGATCTTAACATGTTGCGCAAACATTTTCCAGAATCAATTTCTTGAGGACAAGCAAGATTTGCAGGGTGGAATGATGTCAGGGAACCTTCTCTAAACAAGTGACCGCTATCTGAAATTGAACGGAGCATGATGGTGAATGGCAACGTATCCTGTGTACATAGGACTTCCCGATCACACACCGTGCACACCAACTAACAAAAGTTATGAAAAATTCTAAAAAAAATTGTAGATGTACTTCATAGATTACTCTACCTATGTATGAAGTTTCAAGATCAAATTCATTATATATTGAGAGTTAGAAAAAGAGAAAATTCTGACAAGTTTAAATTATTTAAACTTGTCAGAATTTTCTCTTTTTTGTAACTCTTGATATATAATAAATTTGAACCTACAATTTTATACATAGGTAGAGTAATTTATGAAGTACATCTACAATTTTTTTCAGAATTTTTCATGACTTTTGTTAGTTGGTGTGCACGATGTGTACACGGGAAGCTTGTGTGCACATGATACGTTGCCGATGGGGAATAGTGTTTTCGGCGACAATAGGTTATGGTAATTAGTTGGTGGCTTTGGTTGAGTGCAGGGTTAACCCAGAAGGGACCCACAAGTAAGCGTATGTTGCGGGTGGTTTTAAAATGAGAGTCGGTTGTATCTGGAGCATCATCGATGAAATGAAACAAACTCTTTTGTCTCTATTCTCTGTTCTGCCTGATCTTCCTCTGCCTTCTCTTCAATGGTGTTGGCCGAATGATTCAGTTTCACGCCTCAGTACTACCGAGGCCAGGGGATATCACATTGACATGATCAACTGATCACAAGACCACAAGGTGTTGTAGGTGATGTGAAACTATCAGCCGGATCGAGTCCAACCGTCCAATGGATCCTGACCTGCACCGTGCTGCGATGCAAATGATACGCTGGTTCTCTTTGCTAGGATAGTGTCGTGCAGAATCATTCCGAAATAGTTTTGCATTTGATGCAGTGCTGACAATCTGCAATGAGGCAGTTCTCAAAAGTTTCTACTTCATGGTTGGGTTAAAACCCGGAGGCAACCGAACAGAACTTCCAAATTCCAATGCATCATCAGTCTTCATAGTTCTCGCATGTGGGCATACAGGACAAACTAAAGTAATTTTTTTTACGATACTTCTTCTGTAATTTCTCCCAAAATTTATTCTATGATTTGTTTCACCAATCACCACATAAATCCATAAAAGGAGAAAGTGACAGCTAGACCAAATAAGCACAGACCAGCTAACTTTAGCTCCCGAGAAATTCTCCCCTCCTGTGCTTTTTTTCTCTGCTTCATTGCAACAAGTATCTTTTATAGGTTTTTTCTTTTCCATTTTAAAATGTCTCTACTTTTTTAGTTGAATTAGAGGGATGGAGAAAAGAAGAGAGAGAAAGGAATCTTCACAGAAATATATCATAAAGGCAGTCTCTGATTTTAAATCCAAATTCATTGGGCATAGTTATTCCCACCTCTCTCTCCTCCATTTGTTGATCTGAATGGAGAGAGGGGAAGGTGGGGATTGTTCAATTTGTTGGGCCATTGTATTTTCTTGAAAGGAAAAGGAGAGTGAGAAATTGAGGTCTCATTTATTGTTCTTGATGTGCTCCCCGCAGAAGTTGAAATTTTATCACAGGTTGGAAACTAAATTTTATCTAGTTTCTGGTCTATGCTTTGAAAAGCTTTGAGCCTTTGATTCTTTTATAATAAGATCTCAGTTTTCATAGATTGTTGGTATCCCTTGTTCTTTTTACTGCCTTCTTAAATTGTAATTTTTCGGTTTTCAACACCTTGTGTTATTTGATTCTCCATGCAGACATAATTTCAATTGTTTTTATATTGTCCTTAATGAAGTACAATTATTTTGCTCTAAAATTTCAATGAAGGTTTTCAAGTCAGAAGAATCATCATTTCTTGATGTTGGACTTAGAAGGTGATATTTTGATCACATTTTGGTGATTACAGCAAAATTCTTGCCTGAATTTTAAAGAACTTGTCTGGGTTCTGGACTGCAGAGATACGGTTGATACTGTGTAATTTCAGGGGAGAGACGGAGATTGCATTTGTGAGCCATGGTCAAAATTTCTTTCTGTAGGTTTGATCTTTCTTTAACTTTGCTGGACTCCAACATAAGTTTCTGATTTGAGTTTCTGCTAGTTAATTTGATTGAGTACAATTGTTTTGCTCTAAATTTCAAGATTTTTTTTATATATCTCTGGTTCATATTACAGTCTGGACTCCAGAATTACCTGAAAACTACATCCAGAGTTGATCCATTCGTTGTGTCGACTTAGAATGTCATCAAGGCTATTGTTAGATTGAGAAGTTCAGGCGCTGCTTGTATCTCGCTGAATGAAGATATTCGCCAGGAAACCACTGGAAAGTTTAATACACATTCGATTCCTTCGATCAAGTGGAAGGGCATTAAATGATCTTTTAAGTCATCTTTGTTCTAAATGCACTAAACAAGATGATGGTGCCACTTCGAAAAGCCAGACCACTGCAAGCACGTGTTTGCATGGGTTCTTCACACCGTCAAGTAAAGATGACTCAGTAGCTGAAGCCAAAGTACCTGGCGATGATGGAAATACGGAAGTTCTCAATGTCCAATCGAAAGAAAATGGTTCCACCTCCAGTCCCATAATTGATGATGCACAGATGTCAGTTCTGGCTTTTGATCCTCCTAGGAAGACGAGTGCAAAACATAGACTGAAAATTTGGATCAGCAGTGGGCACAGTGGCATAATTGGAAGATACGGTAATAAGTTGGAGTTAGATGTTGTCAATGCACCTAAGCGATTCTCAGCTGAACATGTCAATACTGGATGGCCAGATTGGCTTACGAATGTGGCACCTGAGGCAGTGCAAGGCTGGCTCCCTTGGCGAGCAGATTCATTTGAGAAATTAAGCAAGGTACGCTATCAATTTGATGATACAAGTTTCTTCTAATGGAATTTTTTTTAATTTGTCACTTGTTAGTACTAATTTTTTCAATTCGATTGGGACAATTGCATTACTTCTTTTGAGTTGAAGATTGGACAAGGAACTTACAGTAGTGTGTACAAAGCTCGAGATCTTAGAACAGGCAAGGTTGTTGCGCTCAAGAAGGTGCGGTTTGTCAATATGGATCCTGAAAGTGTGCGCTTTATGGCTAGAGAAATACGTATTCTTCGGAAGCTCAATCATCCAAATGTCATAAAGTTGGAAGGGATCATAATATCTTCTGTTTCACAAAGCTTGTATCTTGTCTTTGAATACATGGAACATGATCTTGTTGGTCTTGCTGCAACTCCAGGCCTCAAGTTCACTGAGCCACAGGTGAATGTGGTAATATTCTTCAATTAATCACTTCATTGGAAAACTTGACATGAACTTCAATGGTTTCTCATGAATCCCAGGTCAAGTGCTTATTGCTACAGCTACTTAGTGGCCTTGATTATTGCCACAGCAATGGAGTTCTTCATCGAGACTTGAAGGGTTCCAACCTCTTGATTGATAGCAACGGTGTTTTGAAGATTGCGGATTTTGGTCTAGCAACATCTTATGATCCTGACAATCAGCAACCACTGACAAGCCGCGTTGCAACATTGTGGTACAGACCACCAGAACTTCTGCTTGGTGCCACCAAGTATGGTGTCGCTGTGGATATGTGGAGTACGGGTTGCATTATTGCAGAATTGCTTGCTGGCAAGCCGATCATGCCAGGAAGAACCGAGGTACAGGAACTTGTTACATTCTGAGTATATTGGTGTCCATTTGACTTGCAATTGTAGCTTGTGTAGTTGTGTTCATTTAGTACGTCTCATGAATTTCTCCAACAATGCCACGCTAGGTGGAGCAAATTCACAAGATTTTCAAGCTTTGTGGATCACCTTCTGATGAATATTGGCAGAAATTGGAATTGCCCCAAACGGGGATGTTCAAACCTCGCCGCCAGTATAGGCGGTGCATAGCAGAGAATTTCAAAGATTTCCCTCACTCAGCTCTAATTCTTCTAGATAACTTGCTTGCATTAGAACCAGAAGCTCGTGGAACAGCTGCCTCGACTCTTCAGAGCGACGTAAGTTTAGTGCACCTGTATTATTGGTTAATGGTGTCCTCATCTTTTATAGTTTTAAACCGTTTATATGTAAAACTTCTGAAAGTCCTATATATCATGACACCAATTAAAAAATTATTAATATCAAGGCAGGGCAGAAACAACCAGGGTTGCAAAATCCACTAGTATTTGGGCAGATACTCTATCAGTAATCTGAAATACTGACAGGGCTAGTATCCTGCAAAGTTGGAAGTACCGAAGCAAATAATTGTCTCTTTTTTTAATCAGGTTATGGGATAATTAGGGAAGTTTGGGTAACTTTTGGTGAGTTTGAATTACTTTTTGCTGAAATAATAAACTTGATGCGTAAATTACGACAGAAGTAACAAAGTGAAATCAAATTAAAGTATGATTCTGGTTACTGGTTGAAATTTGTATGCGCTAGACTACCAATCAAGTTATGGAAGCAAGTAAACATTGGGTTGATGTGAGATCTGAATTTGATTAGTTTCTAGCTTATTATAGGGAAAGTTGTACTGACTTCTTGCAAAAACTGGCAAACTGGTTCAGAAGTAGTTTTTTCAATCTAGTGTCATGCCAATACAACTCTAATCTGGTGAAAATCATCAAGTTATTCTGTCTCGTTCTAGACTGATTTGATCAGCTGTCTTGTTGTCGAAACACTGCTTTTAGGAGATCTTTGCATTGCAGCACTTAACCCACGTATCCAAATCTTTAGTTTTTCAGAACAAAGCCACTTGCTTGCAGCCCTTCAAGCTTACCAAAGTGTTCACCTAGCAAGGAATATGACGCTAGACTCCGACTAGAGGAAGCCAGGAGGTATGATTGTCCTAATCTTTCCTTTTGTTCTTCAAGGTGAATTATTAGTTGACTTACAAAATTTCTTTCTGTTTTATTAGGCAAAGAAAGGCAGAGGGATCAAAATCTGTTAGACCAGGAAATGATATTCCTAAAATAAATAGTGCTGCTTATGGCTCCATGAAGTCAAAGGTCAGTATGATAGTTCTACAATCAGAAGTTCTTTTCCTTGAGACGCTTTAATTCTTTCCTTGGTGATGATCACTGCTATAAGCAGGAATTTGATCCGATGTACTAATCTGCACTGTGCATATGCGCATGCATATTAGAACATTTGCATACACCGTATATGAAATTAAGTACTCGAACACTGCTCAAAACAAGTAATGTTCCATAGTCTTGTCAATTTCAGCACTACATTATCTAACTCTACCTAGCTTTTTCATCATACAGAAACATGCACATACCAACTCGAAGTGCAACAGTGTAAATCTCAAACAAGTGGGTAATCGGCGAACATTGGCTACTGGGGTGCAATGTCCAGGATTTGACTCCACATGGAACAGCAGGGGGGATTGCACTGACCATCGGGAAGCATCTGGACGCAAATACAATTCTGTGTGGGTGGCAAATTCCACTGCCTTAAGGGCAAGGAGCTCAGATATGCTTCAACCTGAATCCACTAATGTAAGAAGGACTGATATGCCTGCTTCTAACGAGAAAGACATGGGAGCGAAGGGCTCGATGGTGGTAAGTATTTCACAGCTAAAAATGTTGTTGTTTAGTCAACAATAGCAACAGTTTGGCTGGATGGAAAAACACAAAGAATTCAATGGCATTTTTAATGCAAGCTTCGTGATACTGTTCGCTTATTACTGATATTTATGCTGCAAGGTTTGTTGGAAGAGTATTCCTCAAGCAAATGAAACTTTTCTGTTAACACAATCACAAAATTTATAAAAACATTTAGATTAGTTATTTCTAGAATCACAAATACAAAGAACTGACACTCTACAGTAATCTCAAGCTACTGATTGCTTGATTGAAGCAAACGTGTTACAATTTGCTGTTGAGAGTTGACATGCATATGTAATATTTTGTCTGAACATCAACTCAGCATCACTGCATACATATTGGTAATTGTTGAGCTGGGAAACAAGACTTTTGCAAAAAAAATTATAGTTTTCTTTTCTATTTACCTTCCAATTTATTCTATTGAAATATTTCGGCTGCTTTGAGATGAAGATCAAGCTTTGATTGGAACCTTTTAATTAATGTTACTCACATTTTTCACTATTCTCTGATCAGAAATACAAGGGTAAGAACCGAAGAATCCAATACTCTGGTGCTCTGATTACAGCAGAAGGAAACATAGAGGATATGCTCAGGAAACACGAGAGGAATATTCAAGCAGCAGTGCGCAAAGCATGCCTCAACTAGAGCAGAGAATTGTGAAACAGATGAGTGAGGTCAAACTGTTGAAGATCCCATCATTTCCATGTTCCAACTCATGGAATGGTTGTATTCCATTATTCTACAAACCTTCTTCAAGAGAACTATTGCTCTTCAAATGTGAAAAACAGTAATCGAAAAGAACAGAATTATTCAACAATGCAGATATGTTGAAAATGATGGGTCATATGGTTGCCATTTTCTCGGCAGCTCAAGATCAATACAAGAGTTTGGGCAATGAAATTGTTTCGAAATGAAACAATGCTCTGTCAGCTTAATGAGCATATCTGCTATTTGTATGGACTGCAGAAACATGATGAAACTTAGGGGATGGAGGTTTGTAAAATAGAAGGAAAGGTAAAATCGGCAATTCGTAATGCTCTCTGACTTTCCAGACCCCTTTTTAGGAGCCCGCGTGACTCGATGAAATTCCAAGATCAACCATTCCCGAGGAAGACTTCGTGCGGAAGCTGCTAAGTAGAAGAAGTCCATAGGTTCAGTAAAGAAGAAGGAAGGCGTACTATAAGCTGAACAAACACATTTGATTACCGAGGAAGGATGTACTACAGTTCCAATTTCTAAAGGTGGTTGAAGTAAATTATCTGAACACAGAACATATATTTATGAACGAACATTGTGCAGAGAACATGGCTTCTCACTAATCACCATATAATGGGGATTCCTCGTGATAAAGCAATGATTCCAGTATCCCACCGTGGCAAATTGGCAAATTCCTCATGATGGCTGGTGTATGCATTATGCAAGCATGACAAGCAAAGACACTTCAAAAAATGGTAGCAACATGTTTTAGTTTACACAGATTGGATACCGGTAGAAAAGCTACAATTTTTATTGCAGTTCAACTCAGAATCCTTAACTGCCTGTCCAAGCAATAAGAGGCTGCAGAAGAAGCTGAAATAAGAGGTGCCATATCTTATCCAAGCAATAAGATGATGCCATATCTTATGTCTGCAGAAGAAGCTGAAATAAGAGGTGCCATTTTGGCATTCCAAGGATACCTTTCCCTAGATCCATTTAGGGCCTGTTTGGAAGAGGATTCGGATTTGCATCCAAAAATTCCCAAGGAAATCCCCCTCGTTCAAACACTGCCCTTGGGCTTGTAAAATAAGCAGCCATCTTTCAGGTTCTGGAATACTATCTTCGTGAAGCTTTTGACGAAAAAAAAGAGGAATGCCATGTCGTGTTATGAGATAAAGAAATCTAAACCAAATATGGTTAGGACTCTATCTCTTTATGGTGTGGTCGAATTCGAACTCTCTCCTCACACCACTATATATATCGGGTGCCCCCTTTGTAAACCATTGAATTAATAAAGCGAGAGAGAATTCTACCCCTACATTGTGTGTCTATTGTTCTTGCTCTCGTGATTGCATCTACTATTGGTGATTGTTCGTTGCCATTCGATGACATTTTATAACACGTTATCAGCACGAAACTCTACAAGGCTAAAACCAGCGTTTGTCGTTTTATATTCTTTACAGTAGATTAATCTTGTTTTCTTGATACTAATCACGGATTGATCTATATTTATTTTTGCATGCTGCTCATACGAGAGATTAATCTATAGAATTGCGTATATGGATGAACACACGAGGCACTACCGAGACTATTGATCATGATCGTCTGCCTGCAACAATCTACACGGCATCGAGATTCATCTTGCGACAAGTGATCGACCTGCATCAAGCCCTACGTAAGCGTCTATATACATATGTCGATCCTGCAGATCGCCTTTGCAGATTAATTGCATAGGTTAATCGTTTGTTACTGTTCATCAACAATGAAAAAAAATCCCATCTAGTCATGTCTTTCGCGCCCAATCCAACCACACCGCAAGTACGCTCGTTGGCCCGAAGCCACGCGCTATCGCTTGTCGGCCGTCGGGGCGCCGTTGCTCGCCGGCCCGAAGCTGCGTGCCCGAGGCATACTTGCCTGCCGTGACCGCTGAGTCCGCCGCACCCGAAGTTGCACTCGGCCGAGCCACCGCCAAGCTCAATGCGCCCGTAGTTGTGCTCGGCTGAGCCGCCGCCGAGCTCGCTACGCCGGAAGTCGCCCCAGCCGAGCGTGGCGCCGATCATGCTGGCCTTCACCGTGTCCGGCAGCACCGCAGCCGAGCTCTACGCCCGCGAGCAGTTCCACCGGCTGCCTCGGCTCTGCCGCTGGGTTTTCCGCACCGCCCGCAGCGTCGCCCGACCACGCCGCTCGCCGTAGCGTCGACCGAGCTGCAAGCCGCCTGCAGATGGCCACGCCGCTCGCCGCCTCGGATCTCCGCCCGCCGCCTTGGCTTCGGTCGATCTCGACCGTGCCATCTGCTTCGGCCACGACGCCTGGGCTTTCGGCCTCGCTGCCTGCACCCTGTCAGCGCCGCTTGCACCTGTTCCCGATGAACGCGCGACGGTGGCTGGTGATGATTCGGCTCCGCGCCGAGCTCGCAACCGCGTCTGCCACTTCATGCGCTTCCAAGGCTGCGCTAACGCCCGCAAGAAGCCGAATCGGCCATGCGCGCCGCACTTCGGAAATCAAGGCATAGCCCAGTAGACGTACGGCCCATTTCGAGAAATAACTATCAAAGTCTGAAAATTGGTATTAAATTTTAGAAATTCAGTTTCTAGATATATGGGCTTATGTAAATTTTGATAAATTGATATTTAGCACACTTTGGAAGTTCCATGTCCTGAGTTTATTTTCTAGCTCTATGCCATGATAAATATGTCTTGTGATTTATTTTCTATTATTTAGGCAATTCTGAAAATTGCTTAGTAATTAACAGAAAATGCTAGAAAATTAAGGAAATAATCGAGCTATCAAAGCAGTTTTGAGCTTGATGGCATAAGTGGTTGGGTTTTTAATTTCAGTTTTGAAGGAACGGATACATGACAATTGGTGTCTAAGGAAAACACACATGAGGCTAGGTTTCTTAATTGGCACCCAGAATCGGGAAGTGCTCCCTCCCTCATGTGAGCCCTCGGGGCGGGTTGACGGCCGAGAGTCATGTTGACGGAGGCATTCATTACATGATTTCATACCCAATAAACAAGAGTTACATAAGATGTACTTAGCATTATGCCAGGTTTATTTCACGTTGAAATTTATCCTTCTGTTAATTAGTAATTCTGAAAATTGCTTAATAATTAGCAGAGAAAAAAAATTATTATAAAAATGCTAAGAAAATCCTTAAAAATATGTGATAATTATCTACTGAATAGATATAGACCAAGCTTTACTGATTGAAGAGTGAGCATGCAATATATGATTTTACTAGATGTAAAAGTCATTTTGCATAAATAGAAATAGGATGTGTTGGACATCGCAAAGAGGGAACTTATCAAGCTTGCCCTGAATGGCAACTATTATCTTACACGGGCAATGAATACAAAGATTAATCTGTTAGCTCGACCTTTTGGAGCTACTATTTTCTCAGCCTGAAGCTGTTATCCCTGCTCTCCCCGAAAACCATCAGATATGGCGAAGTATCATCACGTACTCCCTAATGGGAGTCTTGCAGTGCCTGAAGCATAAGCAAAATGCTTAGCAGGCTAGCAATAGCCATGGCCGCAGTAAAGGTAAAATGATAGGAAGAGGAAGAGCAATTCATAATGGAAAAGTAAAGATAAAAGGGTCAGGGACTTCCAGAAGTAAGGCTGCAAACCCTTTTTTAGGTATGAATGTGTTGCCTTTTGGTCATGCAACTATTGCATCCCGAAGTATGTGGTAGGCCTTTACACAAAATCCACAGGAAAAATCAATAAGACCCGGTGTAAACAATGTTGAATCATACTTCACCGTTCAACCTGTTGTTGACATGGGTGCTGAAAAGTGTGATAATATGGTTATTGAAATTATAAAGTTCGAGAGGTCCCAGAAGGACATATGCGACTCATATGAAGACCTGGATTAGTCTCATGAGTATTCCTTCCTTTGCTAGTCGATGTCACATATTCCTTATAAGTTTCCTTATCAGTTTAGCCTAAGTTCCTGAATGAACAATTGGTCTACGCTTCTGTTGAGCGATTATCATTAACAATTGAATAAATTAAGATTTCCCAGATATTTGTTTAATTATGCTATGTTTGTTCTATATTCTACAATTTGTTTCTAGTGCAACAATTGTTTGATTGATAAATCATACTTCTAATATAGAACAAAGTATAACCCGATAGCGGAGGAGGAAAGCTGTCTAGAAGACAGTTGTGCCACACTAAGTGAATTGAAATTATTATGACTATCACCGGAAACGATACTCCCATGGTTGGCACTAGAAGAATGCCATATTATACCCTAAGTCCAGTCGTACTCTCTTAAGTTTTAAAAACATTGGTCAGAACCGTTTCCATATGGAGACAAAGAATGAGGACAGTACAGAATACCTACTCATGAGTCATGACTAAGTTTAATGGGTGTAATTAACGTGTGGTTAAAAAGTTTCATTCATTCTCCTCTGGGTTATACTGTGCACATATAAAACCTAAAGTTTGTGTTGCGATAAAAACCCATAAATATTTAAAGATCTAGCAGATTGACTGGGTTATCTTGAGTTGAATATTGTAAGAAGAATAATTATAATTCTGCTGGCCATAGCGTAAAGTCTTTCCTAGACCTAAAGTTTTCTTATGCCCTAGTTGCGCTAAAGGAAAGCGCATACTTAGATCTTCTTATCTAAAAATTAGGGAAGAATCACTGAATTTCCTAGAGAGAATTCAAGGTGATATCTGTGGACCAATTCAGCCCCTATCGGGCCCCTTCAGATATTTTATGGTACTAATAGATGCTTCTATTAGATGGTCCCATGTATGTCTCTTATCAACTAGGAACCATGCCTTTGCCAAATTAATCACCCAAATCATTAAATTAAGAGCCTCTTTTCCAGAAGAAAGGATTAAGTCCATTCGAATGGACAATGCTGGCGAGTTTACCTCAAAAGTATTCAATGATTATTGTATGGCTCTAGGCATTAATGTAGTGCATTCTGTATCCCATGTCCACACCCAAAATGGCCTTGCAGAGTCATTAATTAAGAGAGTAAAGCTTATAGCTAGGCCATTCTTGCAGAATTGTAGGTTACCCACCAGCTGTTGGGGCTATGCAAGGTCTTTGCGCTGCATCATTAATTCAACTCGCACTAACCGTGCATACCATGAATTTTCCCCTTGCAGCTAGTGCGTGGGAAAGAACCAAGTATTTCCCATCTGCGAAAATTTGGTCAGGTTTGATATCGTGCTAATGTCTCCACCACAACATACCACCATGGGACCTCACCGAAGCCGGGATCTATGTAGGTTATGAATCTCGTCAATAATTAAATACCTAGAGCCTATGACAGGATCATTCACGCTCGATCTAAGACTGATTCTATTTTTGATGAGGACAATTTCCCGGCATTAGGGGGAGATAAGTACCACATTGAAGAATGCTAGGAAATAGATTGGAATGCCACAGGCATTCAGTCCTTAGACCCACACACTAAAGAAGCTGAACTTGAAGTTCAGAGGATAATAAATCTACAACAAATAGCCGATAACCTGCCAGATGCCTTCACTGATTATAAGGGAGTGACAAAATATCATATACCTGCAATAAATGCACTCGAAAGAGTGGAAATACCCCAGAAGGATATTGAACCCACTCTTGCCCCTCATGGGAAAAAGAGGGGAGGTTTTCAGTGCACGGAACTCGATTCATGAGACGCCGTCATAAACAGAGAACCGAGCAAAAGAGATCACTACCTAAGACAGTTGAAGAAGCTCAACCTGTTGTTGAGAAAATCCCTGAAGTGAGCTATCCTGATGATGGTAATCTCCCTGAAGTGAGCCATCCTGAAGATGAAAATCCCAGTGAACATTTGCACGCACAATCTGACGCTAGGAAATTGGAACACCCAGACTCTTTCGTTGTGGGAAATCATGAGGAGCTGGAAGAAATTAATATAGATATATCCCCGAAGTGATGCAGGAGAAATGAATAATAGAAAGACTACAATTGTCGACATATATTTGCCTCTAAAATTGCTAAAAGCTAGATCCAGAACCAAAGTCCATGGCAGAGTATCAGAAGCGCTCAAATAGGGTCAAACAAAAGAAGCAATTGAGGCAGCGCTCGCTTAATAAAAGGAATGTATTCGGTCCTGTTGACCGGAGACCTCCTAAAGTGTTCCCTATAGGATCAAAATGGGTTTTCATCCGGAAGAGAAATGAAAACTATGAGGTGGTGAGATATAAAGTGAGGTTTGTAGCACAAGGGTTCATGCAGAGACCCGGCATCGATTACGATGAAACATATTCTCCTGTGATGAGTGGAATAATGTTCCGATATCTAATATCAATGGCAGCTGGCTTAAATTTAGAAATGCAGTTGATGGATGTGGTGACCGCATATTTATATGGGTCACTGGATTCGGACATTTATATGAAAGTCCCTGAAGGAGTAAACGTCCTGGATCCAAATAATCGCAACATGTATAGCGTCAAACTGTAGAGATCGCTATACGGGCTAAAACAGTCAGGAAGAATGTGGTATAACCAGCTTAGCGAGTTCCTCCTGAAGAAGGGATACTCCAATAATGATGATTGTTTCTGTGTGTTCATAAAGAAATCCCAGAATGGATTCTGTATCATCTCAGCATATGTCGATGATCTGAATATCATCGGAACCACAGAGGAGATAAAGGAAGCAAGTGCTTACCTCATGACGGAGTTTGAGATGAAAGATTTGAGTAAAACCAAATTTTGCTTAGGCATGCAGCTAGAGCATTTCTCAGAAGGAATTCTTGTTCACCAGTCTTCCTATACCCGGAAGGTATTAGAGAGGTTTAATATGGATAAATCACATCCCTTGAAAACCCCCATGGTTGTAAGATCCCTCGAAGTGGATAAAGACCCATTCAGACCGAGGATGGAAAATAAGGAAGTCTTACGACCTGAAGTCCCATATTTAAGTGCTATTGGAGCACTCATGTACCTTGCGAGTTGCACAAAGCCTGATATTGCGTTCGTAGTGAATTTGCTAGCAAGACATAGTTCAGCTCCAACCAGAAGACATTGAGCTGGTGTAAAGACTGTACTCAGATATCTCCATAGTACTCAAGATCTTGGGTTGTTTTTCCAGAAGAATCAAGATTTGACCATGGTGGGATATACGGATACTGGCTATATGTCTGATCCTCACAGTGCCAAATCTCAGACTGGTTTTGTGTTTCTCTACGGTGGTACAGCCGTTTCCTGGCGGTCTTGTAAACAGACGCTGGTAACAATTTTTACCAACCAATCAGAGATTATAGCCCTTTATGAAGCCTCACGTGAATGTATTTGGCTGCGACGTGTGATTAGCCATATCCAGAAGTCATGTGGCCTTAACACCGTCGATACCCCCACAATTATCTATGAAGATAATTCTGCTTGTGTTGCACAAATGCAATTGGGTTATGTAAAGAGCAACATCACGAAGCATATTGCTCCTAAGTTATTCTATCCTCACGAACTCTAGAAGAGCGGTGAGATAAAAATCTTGCAAACTAAGTCATGTGAAAATCTTGCAAATTTATTCACTAAATCCTTGCCCAAATCTACATTTCAAAAATATGTTAGAGGCATTGGAATGAAAAGACTTAGAGAGATGCAGAGTTCAGGGGGAGAAAACCCTTGAACCATAACCCCTATTGCGATCCTGAAGATCCTAATAAAATCCTGAAGATTATAAGTTGTACTCTTTTCCCTCTGTGAGTTTTCCTGAAGTTTTCTCACGTAAAGGTTTTTAATGAGGCAACTAGTGCAACATAGCATGCGAGTGCGATGTACTCTTTTCTCCATCTCCTTTTTCCCACTAGGTTTTTGAGTGGAGTTTTTAACGAGAACATATGCATTACGCGGTATTCAACCAAGGGGGAGTGTTATGAGATAAGGAAATCTAAACCAAATATAGTAAGGACTCTATCTCTTTATGGTGTGGTCGAATCCGAACTCTCTCCTCACGCCACTATATATATCGGGTGCCCCCATTTGTAAACCATTGAATCAATAAAGCGAGAGAGAATTCCACCCCTAGATTGTGTGTCTATTGTTCTTACTCTCGTGATTGCATCTATTATTGGTGATTGTTCGTTGGCATTCGACGACATTTTACAACAAAGATCAGATAACATCTCCTATGACATTTCCCCTAATGAGACCACATTACCAAAAGAAATAAAAGGTGTTGGTATATCTGATTCTGCTAGTTGTTGGTTCATGTGTCGAGTCAATTCTTCACTCAAGATGTACCCTTTTATGTTCTAACATTTCTATGTCAGTTACTATGGCATATATGCTGTACAGTAGATCTAACATTTGCGCTGAGAGAGGGAAAAAAAAACAATGTACTTGTTGTCAAAGTTGTTGACGTGGGGTTCTTGGGAAAAAGTTTGTGACTTACTGATTGTTGCTGATATCAAATTTTTTTTTTCACGAAAACGCAGGAGAGCTGTGTTTCATTGTATTAAAAAGGAGAGAGGTGGAAGACACCACCAACAAAGACTTAGGATAATACATACCAAATCGAGAGAGGGGGGGGGGGGGCAGGAATAAAAGGAAAACAACAACAAAGAAACACACAACACCGAACAAGAGACTAGTGCTGTCACAAGGAACCCAGTCCTCCTGCTCCAGCCGAAATCCACAGTTGCTGATATCAAATTAGGGTGCTAATATTTGAGTTGCCGCTGGGTGCACGATCAAAAGGCATTTTCTCGAGGAACAAAATTGGGAACTCTAAATTATAGCATTATAGTGAAGCAATATTTACCTGTAGGCATATATCTTTCTTTAGTATTTCACTTAAAGTATCATTGCTTCATTTTTTGTCAATTAACTGCCTTTTCTATCAAAATATTATGAATCAGCCCCAAGTTGTTAGTGTCAGTCTGTCCAATTTACTACTAATTCTTTGCTAGAGCCACAGGCATGCATTACCATGTCAGTCACAATGACCAAAACTAAAATGTCTTAAAAGATACTTTAAATTTCACCAAAGAATCTGAATTCACAAGTGTGTAATGTAATAGGGGATGTTCATCTTGTCACCCGAGTGTCCAAAACTCCAAATCCCATCTCCCCATATCCATATTTAAAAATGAACAGAAAAAAGTGTAAATAAAAATCACAGCACTCACAGAACACGACACAGGAAGTTTTTCTCAGAACAAAAAAAAAATATTAAGAACCTCAAAATGAAATAAAATGTTATAAATGTATTATTTTTTCTAACATTAATCCTTCTTGTGCGTATATATATCATGTATGATATTATCTTCTCAAGGGCAAAATGGCGTGCCTTCCTTGTCCCAGTAGCTAGGGATGGCGAAGTGCTGAATTTTTTTAAAATAATATATTTTTTATGAGAAATTATATTAAAACACTGAATAAATCATTTATACACTACTACGGAAAGGGCATTTAGTACCGGTTCAAAACAGGCTTTAGTACCGGTTTTGAACCCAGATAGTTATTCGGGATCGATGCTCAAAGGCATCGGCCCGGTTCCTCACTCAGATCGATAGAGTATCGACGGTTCAAGTCACACGCGTGGCGTGGCGTCAGAACCCCCGAGGACCTCATCAAGATCTTGGTTGGTGATGTTTTGTATATATATAGGTCTATTTCTCTAGTAGCTATTATATATATGTGTGTGTGTTAAATCACAACTAATTAAAAGCACAGATAATCAATCATGCACTTTGCCTGATAATTAAATCACTGAACATTCATTAACAAATTTAATTACACCTAATGTATTAAAATATGTACACATATTTGTTCTTCTGCTCATCGTATAATGTATCAATATATATGTACACAACTTTAATTACAACTTTAGTATTTTTTCCTTCGCTCATCGGGATCTTTTACGCCAGACGCTCTTGCTAGCCGTAGATGTCGACCCCGACAGTTCACTGGTCCTTATCGAAGGGCACCACCTGTTAAAATTTCGTTCGTGAAACTCGCCTTTTGGATTTACGACCTCATCATAAATAAAGCCGACGAGTTGTTCTTGAATTGCTCTCACTCGTGCCGGTGAGAGTTCCGAACCTTGTTCCGCCAAATATTGAGGCACCTATCGTTAAGTCATTAACTAATCAATACTTGAATTTGTACAAGATATAAGGAGTACCTATACATCATTAAAGCTAGTAATTATATTTACTCACCCCCTTGTTGCCTTTTAGCATGCGATTCATGGCTCGGTTTGGGTGTGCATAAACTCGCATACATAGTAGCCGATAAATTGTTACCCGGTGAGTCAAGATCTGCGGTGGAAAAAGTTGAAAGTGTGAAATGGATGCAAGGAAATTAAGTTAACTAACTAAAAGCTAGCATTATGATATACGCATACCAGAGGCAATTGTAATGTCAAATTTCTCCTTGAATACGCCCACGTTTTTAGCACGGAACCGTGTGAATGCACTACACATGTGATTACTTAATTGTACATGATTAGAATTTATTTCAAATTGAAGGAAATAGAACTAGTACGATAATGAAAGGAACAGAATTAATACCGGTTGAGCATGTCGATAAAGTTTTGATACTTTTCAACCGGTCTCCTTTATGAGTCCATAATTGTGATCGAGATCATAAGAAGAATCCAAATGAAAACTATACATAGATGTGTCAACGAGATAACTAATTAGTTCTAACATCGTGTTATGAAAAAGAGTAGAATGAGGTGGTACGAAAACACGATTCAAATGAGTAGGCTAAATATATCTTTGACTTATATCTTTGACCCATTAGCGCATTGAATACGTTAGTCTCGCTTTTGCTTGGGTGGTCTCTAACGGTTGTCCCATTGATAACTATCGGGTCCATGAAGCTCGTGGTCGAAAACACGATCCTTGGCATCTTTGTATCTCCATGCTACATAAGAAATTAGTTAGGCTTGCAAGTTAGTATAGTACAAGGAAGTGCACGATAGTTTTTTGTAAATAATTAAGACACTTACAGAGTCCAGCAATCCATCAAGCTCGCGTTGAGGGCGTCTATCTGGTATAGATCATATATGTAGTCCCAGTCGACAAAAAATTCACCTTCACCACGAAAAAAATCTTGTTGCTTAAACTTGACAGCGAACATCTGTAGACCATGCTTGGTCGCGTCCAAGTACCATTCATGAAATTACCGCATCTTTGTCGTTAGCTGGGGAAGCTCCTCATGCCTGACCAATGACCCGCCCACTTTAAATAACCATTTTACTTGGGCAAACTCAATCTTTTCCGTGCCTAATATTTGATTTGCGTTAAGGCCAGTTTCATCGAAGAATTGTTGCATCTCCTTACCCTTCCCCTCAGCTGACATCTTCTTCTTGGGGGCATTCCTTACTCAATGTGCGCTCGTAGTTTGATTGGCGAGGCATTTCTTTTTTATCCTTCAAATTTTTAATAGTCATTAAGCCTTTATAAAATTCTTCTGTGCCAGGTTGAACCTTCTTCTCTGGTGACTTGGGTTTAAGAAATTTAGTTACCTCTCCTTTTACCATCTTCTTGGTCTCCTCATCGCTCATATCATACTACCGCCGGAAGTTCACTGACTTCTTGGATTGGGTGGAGTACCTGCCTTCTTGGGAGCTCTTGGCCGAGCTGGCTTGTTTCCCTTGGTCGGCAGATTCTTGGGAGGAGACGGGCTTCTTGTGGCGCTTATGTGCGCGGGAGGTGGTGTAGGAGTCGACGCCTTCTTGGGAGGAGACGGCTTTTTCAGGCTTATATGCGCAGGAGATGGTGTAGGAGACGGGCTTCTTGTCGGGCTTATATGCGCAGGAGGTGGTGTAGGAGTCGACGCCTTCTTGGGAGGAGACGGGTTTCTTCTCGGGCTTCTTCGCGGAGAGGACACGCCCATGTTATCTCGAAAAATTATGTACCGCTTTGCGCCATAGGATGAAATTGTGTATCGCCTCTCCTAGCTTCAGAGTCCCGTCACCTCCGGAATTTCGAGGTCAAGGTCCTCGTACTGGCAGCGCACCTCCTCCACCGAGACCTTGGAGTATCCTGACGGTATCTCATGGCCATGGATAAGCTGCCCACTCTAATGGGTGAGCCATGCCATCGGCCGCCTTGAAGGTAAGGTTCGCGCTTGGATATGCAACTCACAAGGTGTCTGCTGTCGATGTCGCTCACGGATACTTGTCCAAGTCCGCTTCGGCACCCACCGAAGCGCACTGCTTGTTGCCCTGAGGGGCCGATGATGTTAGGATTACTTGGAGGTTCTTGGCCTGCTCTCTCGTTGTTGGCTCAAGGCTAGCTGCACCTCTCTTCGGATCTCTTCTTGCATTCTCTCGTTTGTTTGATTCAGGCGTTCTTCAAGCGCACTAAGCTGTTGTGTCTGTCGAGCCTTGCTCCTCGCCCGACTCCTATAGGTCTCGGCGTCCTGAGCGAAACCAACCTTCCACGGGACAACGCCGACGCCCGTACGCCTAGGGTGCTCTGGATTTTGCAAGGCCCTTGTTAGCTCGTCATTCTCCTGTTTGGCACAAAGTTACCTGGAAGACTCTCGATGGACTGCACAAGCCTTCTGGCCACATCTCTTAGCACCTCCCCAAACACAGCATTGCCGTTATCATCAAGGGCACCGCCGTGAGCATAGAACCAATGCTTTACTCTGTCGGGCCAATCCATTGTTGCGGGTGCGATACCCTTCGCTAGCAGGTCCTGTTCCTGATGTGACTTTGGGTCCCGATCTTTCGATGAGAGTGATAACTTCGATTTGGAGGAATTGACTTTGACGATCCGACTACAACGTACGACGACGATGCGCCTTAGCAATCGCTAAACCAACTCAGAGGGTTATTGATCTTGCCGTTAGCACGATCAACTTGAACACGAGGTTCGATTCTCGCATGCAACCAAGAACAAGCAAGAACAATGGTAAAGCAATCTGAAATTGCGAATATGAATGAAAGATTGATAAGATGGGGTTCTGAAACAAGGAGCTTCTTAGGTAATTTGTTGAGCACATCCGAAGACTCAAAATAGTAGCAATGGCTAAACTATCAAATAAACAAAACCCAAAAACTAAAGTACGGCGGTAGCAAACAATATATAGATGTAAGTGGCGGCTAGGGAGCAGCTAGGGGCGTGCAGCCCCCATGGGGGGGCGGCCAAGGGGTTGCCCTAGCGTTACATGGGCTTTGGGCCCAAAAGAAAGGTGGCGCAGCACTTGGAGTTTCTGGCCTGTGACACTCTTTTGCGATTTCCCATTGTTCTAGTATGAATTTGGCACTGGGGCTGGATCCATTGGAAAGTAGACTCTGAGATCTTTCAAACGTGTACTCATGGGCCTCTAGAAACCTCCAGAATCAAAAGTTATGATCATTTGAAGTTGATGCTGTCGCGGAGGCCGAACCCGCGAATTTGCTGACTCTAAGTCCAACTTGCACATATGATAATTGTGCTTTATGCTTGGCATTTGGAGGTTCTTCTCCTTGGTTCCTAAGGACAATAAGATCATCACAAGAATTAAATAGCATTCCATTCTGTGAATCATTTGTATAAAAACTTAGGAACGAATTTACCTGATAATTGAATAGACGTGCTCGAGCACGAGTTGTAGGTCCTTGTAAAACTTGTTGTGTATGAGAAGAACCACTCGGCGTGGTTATGTCCTTGGTTGTGATGTCCTCATCATCCTCCCCTTCTTGCGTTTGAGTCGTCCTCGACTCATGCTCACTTTTTAGCACATCTTCAGCACAAAACATTCTCATACTGGTCCTGCATTTATTTAAATAAAATGGTAGCTCCGCCTCTTTATATTTTTTTAAGACATGAAAAATATTTAGAGGATTCACTTGATAATTATCCATATAGCTCAACACTTCTTTCCAGTATATTATGGCTTGATGAATGCTAGCACTTTTCGATGCTTTCTCCCCTCCTTGAAGGAAAACCGTCCTCGGTATTGGACAAGCCGAAACGAAGCAACCAACAAAAAGAACAACGTGTACACGGCGAGATGTATATATCCCATATTTCATTGTTCTTTTGGATTCATGTGGGTTATTTACAAAACAACACATGAGGAAATCAAATTTAAGAAAAGCACCTTTCCTCGCAATTACGCCAATGATTTGTGGTTATAAGTGAAGCATATAACATCAATATTAGCATGATTTAGTTTGCAACTTGATTTGCAAATATAAGTAAAGCACATATCTATTCCTCGACCTTTGATAAAGATTACTCATGTTTTGTGAGCCAGATTCAATAACATGTTTTGTGGGCAAAACAACAAGTTTCGCATCAAGCATGGCTCATTCATGTTATCAAATTGTAAACAAGCAAAATCAAACCATTCCAATAATGGTGACACAATTTTAATTGGCTTCCACGCATCAACTACTTACATGTTGATTTGTAATACAAGTTAATGTACTAAAATTCAACAATGTGGCAGCAAGCTATGGGTATCACACATATTAGGAAAATTTGATGGAGCCGCAAAGGAAACAAGTTGTTGCTTACAACTAGAATTGCCCAAAATAGCAAGCTTCAATTTAGCAAGTTTATCACAAGTTATGCATATTCTGTAAACAAGAAACTTGCCATCTATACCATATATATATTCACAAAATAAATTGAATTTAAAACAATAGGCATAGGTGCTAGACAAAGACTTAAGAGATGAAATTTCAGAAATCTTGTCCATAGCACAAGTCAAACTAACAGGCTCATTCAACATGATATAGCACAAAACAGTGGTAGGGGATATTCTAGCTATCACCTCCTTATGCGTAATCAGCACCACATGATCAAAATTGTAAGCATGCAATTCATCATATGGTTCTACAATTGTGGTACAAGGTGGTAGTTCACAAGAATTATGTCTAGTAGGAATATACTCACCCATTTGCTCCCTTTCTTGCTGTAAAATCAGATCTGTACCATGGTCATTGGTCTCCTCCTCAGAAGTAGGAACATCACCACCTCCTAAATTTTCATCCGTTGTTGTAGGTGTCGGGGTATCCATATCTCGTTCCATAGTCGAAGGGAATGTCCCATGCTCGACTTTCTCATCTTCCATGTTCTCAATCTCTTTTTGCTTGTGCTCATTTGTCTGCAAAATGTTAGCCACAAGAGGAGGTGCAGCAACAGGCGCCTCAAGTGAAGCTAATAGTGCATTCAAACATTCAATACTATAAGCACTTTCCAACAATTGTGAAAGAGAACGATATGTTTGATCAATAAGAATATCCTGAATACCCTTATTAAGCCCATGTATGAACCTAAACTGGATAGCTTCATCAGATTCTTCGAAACCATAACGTAACAAACAAGTTCGCAATTTACGATAGTATTCTTTAACAAGATACTCCCTTGTTTTAAGCATTGAAGTTTAGTAAGCAAACACTCAAAGATAATATTCAGAACAAATTCAAGTCTCATAAAATTTTTCATGTCAATCCAATTCTTAGGTTTTCTCCCTTTTCTACAAACATGCTTCCACAATGTTAGCGATACCCGTAAAGCACATTAGCAGCAAAACAAATCTTTTCATTTTCAGACAAATTATACATGCCAAATTGTTTGTCTACCGCTATTTCCCAATCAATATATGCTTCAGGGTCAAAGTTTCCAGCATATGGAGGCAATGTTAAATTGAGGTTACCGTGTTCAAAAGTAGGAGACGAAGTCGTCATGTTGTTCATGTTGCAAATCCTTTGGTTGAATCGAAGAGAACTCGTTTCATGTGGACTTGTCATGATTAGTAGACAACAAGGAAAGACACAGCCATATGTAATTTCCTAGCAACTACTAGATGTGGCTAAATAAGTCGCTCAACTCTCAAACTTTAACCAAAGCTCTTACAAATTCTTACCAAGCAGCGGTGTTGTTGTCGTTGGCATGTTGTCAAAAGTTCTCCGAAGATTGGGTATAGCGATTGCCAAGAGAACGAACAAACGTACGAGGTAGAATATGTGGAGCTTGGTAGGCTATGTGAATTTCCTATGCAATCTGATAATTCTAGTTATTGTAATGATAAGTAATGATCCAAACTAGAATTCACAAGTCCTAGTTGCCGATCTCAAAGATATAAGTGAATTTCAAGGCAACACACACGCAAAGATAATGAAATTTAATGCAACCAATGGAATGAGCTAAATAAGAATAATTCAGCACCAACACTCGTGTTGCATAAGTTATGGAGAGACGCTAGCTAATTGCTTTAGAAAAGGTAAAAGGGCATAAGATTGCTCACTCCTTAATACAATTGCACAATCTGAAAATGACAAACACAAATTAGGGTTTTGATCAATGTAGTGCGGCCGGCCACTATTCTCTTCTCTTTTCTATCTCTTTTTTTTTTCTTTCTTGGCCTTTTGGCTCTTTCTTTCTCTTTTTTTGGTGACTTTCGGCCAACACTAGTATGAGCAAAGTTTTGGAATCCCTAACTTGATATCACAAGAGATATGATAATGCAACGTATCAAAAGGAGCAACCCCAAGCAATTTCAAATCGCTAGTCTCAATTGGGATCAAAGTATTCGCAAAGGATGAATTGGTTCCCAAAGGTATGTGCACTAATATTTTGAAATTTTTTGGTTGTAGACGCTACTGGACTCAACCAACTCAAAGGAACAAAGCTAGAACACAAATTGAAGAAACAAACCCAAATTCGGCCAGAACTATGCAATAAGGTTGTTGCTACAATTAAGGCATGAAAATGACTGAATCAAGTTTGCTCACAATGTAACAAAATGATGGTACTGTTCTAAGCTTTAGAACAAGTATTCAAACACACAATTTGGAGCTCATATGTAGAAGTTATGGCCAAAACACTAAGGTGCACAGATTCAACAAAATTCAGCCGATCTGACCAAATCTGAATCCGAGTCAAATTCGGTTTGAAGGAGTCCGAATCACGAAGGACACCCAAAAACGTTTTTGTAGAGGACTCTTCAAGGATCCAGGAAAGTATAAAAACTTCTCAATCGGAGTTCGGATGTAAGAGTTATGATCAAAATACCGAACCGACCTGGATTGCAATTGCAACTTGCTTCCCGAATTTGATGTCAAGATTAAACAACCTTTTAGATGGAATTAGATTTCGTGCCCAACTAGATTTTTGTGGAGCTTGTCCCAAGGTTTCAGGAAAGTGCAAAAACACTTGAATCGGAGCTCGTATGCGAAAGTTATGAACAAAACAAAGAACTGGACAGATTGAAATAAGAGCTACGCGAAGGAAAAACGATCAGCAACTAAAACAAGGACTCTAATGGATCAAAACCTAACAAAACACACTAAAATACCAGATTGAATCTAAAGGTTGAATTTTTGTGGAGGATTTTCAATTTTGGACAGAAAACAAAAACTAATCTAGGGTTCTAAATCTCTCACCGAGCAACTTGGCGCTCTGATACCACCTGATGTGACTTTGGGTCCCGATCTTTCGATGAGAGTGATAACTTCGATTTGGAGGAATTGACTTTGACGATCCGACTACAACGTACGACGACGATGCGCCTTAGCAATCGCTAAACCAACTCTAGAGGGTTATTGATCTTGCCGTTAGCACGATCAACCTGAACACGAGGTTCGATTCCTGCATGCAACCGAAGAACAAGCAAGAACAATGGTAAAGCAATCTGAAATTGCGAATATGAATGAAAGATTGATAAGATGGGGTTCTGAAACAAGGAGCTTCTTAGGCGGCTGTTGAGCACGTCTGGAAGACTCAAAATAGTAGCAATGGCTAAACTATCAAATAAACAAAACCCAAAAACTAAAGTACGGCGGTAGCAAACAATATATAGATGTAAGTGGCGGCTAGGGAGCAGCTAGGGGCGTGCAGCCCCCATGGGGGGGCGGCCAAGGGGTTGTCCTAGCGTTACATGGGCTTTAGGCCCAAAAGAAAGGTGGCGCAACACCTGGAGTTTCTGGCCTGTGACACTCTTTTGTGATTTTCCATTGCTCCAGGATGAATTTGGCACTGGGGCTAGATCCATTGGAAAGTAGACTCCGAGATCTTTCAAACGTGTACTCATGGGCCTCTAGAAACCTCCAGAATCAAAAGTTATGATCATTTGAAGTTGATGCTGTCGCGGAGGCCGAACCCGCGAATTTGCTGACTCCAAGTCCAACTTGCACATATGATAATTGTGCTTTATGCTTGGCATTTGGAGGTTCTTCTCCTTGGTTTCTAAGGACAATAAGATCATCACAAGAATTAAATAGCATTCCATTCTGTGAATCATTTGTATAAAAACTTAGGAACGAATTTACCTGATAATTGAATAGACGTGCTCGAGCACGAGTTGTAGGTCCTTGTAAAACTTGTTGTGTATGAGAAGAACCACTCGGCGTGGTTATGTCCTTGGTTGTGATGTCCTCATCATGTTCCCTCTTCTCCCATTTTGGTATTGCATGGCGGTAACCACCAGGGCCGAGTCGGTGGTGATAATTCTTCTTCTGTGCATTCAACTTATTCTTCTCACTCAAACTTTGACCTTCGTCCGAAGTCTTGTAGTTCACAAACGCATCCCAGTGATCTTGCAACTTTGGGTGCTTGTTGAAGTCGGGCGTTCGATTCTTCTTGATATACTCCGTGTTCACTTCTTTTTATAAGTCCGAATGCGACCGCCATCTTCTTGAGAGTGTAACTCTTCACCTTCTCTTCGGTCCCTTGGGGGAAGGTGAATGTCTCCTTCACATCGTTCCAAAGCATGTTCTTCGTATCTTGAGGGACCTGATCCTATTTTGCTATGCTAATTGCCACGTGGTCCCTAACGTGGACGCCGCATGCCGAATTGAACGGCCCAAGCGCCCCTGAGGGTGCAAGAGGTCGGCCGTCCTCGCCGACTTCGGTGATAACATGTCTTGCCTTCTTCTTCTTGCTTGGACCTCGTTGACATGATTGCCTGCCTGATTGACCGATCTGAAAGCATGGTACAATCATGAACGGGTCAGGATGTTGGCTTAGCATGGTAGTGGAACCGACAATCATGAACGTGACTGATTGTTACCTCGCCGGCCTCATCGTGCTCTGCAGCCTCATTGGCCTCGGTGGCCTCGGGGGCCTCGGTGGCCTCGACGGCCATGAGGGCGGGTGCAGGCTCCGCCGTCTCATAACCATCACCTCCCGAAATCAAACTTCTCATAAATTCTTCTTGATCAAATCTTTCATCGTCCATCGTCGTTTTTTAGGCTAGAAGAAGCACTGAAAATTAACGAAAATAGATCACATTTCATGTAAAGCTGATGGTACTACTCTAAAACGGCGTGGAAGACAGTGGGGAAGAGACGGTGGAGAGGATGGGCGGCGACGCCGAAGATGTTCCTAATGTAAATCGGCCAAATACTATCGACAAGTATACTTATACATATGAAAGAATGGAAGACGCTCAAAGTGAACTATAATAATAAAAGGCAAGTTATTATTCATACATAACGCATAAGTTATTATTTCTGGCCAAACGGCTCCACTAGTTGTGCTGGGCAACCTAGTACCGATAGTGCGCGGGCTTGTAGGGACACATATACATACAAATCTCACATATACGTAGAAACTTCACATATACATAGAAATTCAAAATTCACCAGAAATTAGAATAATTCACATGATATATATTCATTTGACATGATACATATACATTTCAAACTTCACATATACATAGAAATCTCACATATACATAGAAACTGATCAATAAAAATAGAAATTTCAAAATTCACCAGAAATTAGAATAATTCACATGATACATATTCATTTCACATGATACATATACATTTTAAACTTCACATATACATAGAAATCTCACACATACATAGAAATCTCACATATACATAGAAACTTCACATATACATAGAAATTTCAAAATTCACCGTAAATTAGAATAATTCACATGATACATATACATTTTATTCCACACTCAAAAATATGATTTTCAAAAAGCAAAGCAGCGATCATTCCAAACCAAGCACGTCACCTCACGGCTCCGCCTCTCGGTGTCTGGGGACGCTCTCCTGGTAGCCATGCTTCTTGAACTTGTAGGGGCTGGTCAAGCCGGTAGGACCTTTTCCACGGCCAACACTGATAAAGCCGATGGGCTGCCACGGCGGCGGCAGAGCGCTATGTTGTTGGCCGTTATGATCCCATCGGCGACATCGGTGTCGACTATTGAGAAGGTCTCGCCTGGCTTGACCAAATTTCTTGCAAGTTCAAGAAGCATGGTCGCAGAGAGAGCGCAAAGACACAGAGAGACGGAACCATGAAGTGACGTGCTTGGTTGATATGGAATGATCGCTTTGCTTTCTTTTTGATGTAATAGACTACTAACATTCTAGTTGTAGATTTGTAACCTTATTTTATTTTTGAAAATCATATTAGTGTGGAATAAAAATGATTCATTATTTTTATTGAGCAAAAAGCAATAATAATTTTTCTCAAGTTATTAGTCGCTTGCCTCCTTGGGCACTGCCCTCGCTAACTATTAATCGCAGCTCGTACATATAGAGGATCATGACGATAACAACAAAGAATGCAATATCATGAAGCATAGGTAACAACAATGCAATGTGCTAGAAACAACAAGTATGCTATGAAGAGGGAAGAGGAAAAATAGAAGGAATAACAATATCAGGAAGAGAAATATAAACAGGACATCCAACATGGATAATAAACGAGTTAACCAAAACAGTATAGTACTCATGTTTGGTTTTGCAACTATTGCTCTCAGATTTAATAAATTGATGGGTTGCTTCAAATGAGCCCTCCAACACCAATTTCAGCAATATATCACAGGGTATACAAATATGAAATTAGTGAATCTATACAATTCAGCATTGTTTAATAAACTTGATTCACTAGAACTCAACAATGGACTATGAAAAGCTACTGAATAGTAGGACAACACCAATTTGGACTAAAACAGAGTAGCCAAAGTTATTCACAACTAAGTTCCAGATTAGATCAGGGATATCACTGCGAACCAAGCCTCATAACAGAACTAATAACATGATAGCATGTCACATATACAAAGAAGAATAAAACCAAGTTGAAGTTTTAGACACAACGATCTAAACAAAGGTCAATCACGAGGAAATCACTAACTAACAGATTAATATTGCCTCATTTAATTGAATCATCATAGAGCAGAAGAGGAGAATAAAATCCGTGCCTCCAGATCAAGAAATACAGCCCTCTAGCTCGATGGCTAGTCCCTCAAATTTCTCAATCGGTTCACTGAATCAACACCAACAGATAAAGTAATGCCAGCTAAAATACACAACTCATCGCCAAACACCAGGCTACTAATAACAAAAACTCCAGAACAATAACCAGATCAAGCCATCTTCAAATTTCGGCAAAACTCAGACAGTTCCACATAGCAAACATACTCCCAGGACAGCATGCAGACGCATTTTTTGAGTTTGATTCCAGAAACCAAGCAGCAAATCGCTCAACCATTATCAAAAGCAAAGCCATTTCGACTTCCTCCAGGATTATATAAGACCCATTTCTTATATATTTCCTAGTTGATTTCAGCACCATCTGTTAGTTCTAGAATCGACAGCAAGCATGAATCGACAATACCATCTGTTAGTTCTAGAATCGACAGCACAAACTCCCAGCACTTTCACTCTTGAGGATACCAACCAGGAATGTTGTTGCAACCCAAGCAAAATTCTTGAATGTAACAAAAAGCTAGATCCTACACTCACGACACCCAACCACATATTATTTTATCAAGTGACAAGTGATCTCATCGGGTAAGGAGGGCACAAACCCTAGGGTTGGCGAAGGCCGGAGGGGAACAGTGGCGGAGGCAAGGCGCGGAGGCAAGGCTTCGGAGGCGAGGACGGCGGCGGTGGGGTCGTCGGAGGCGAGGAGGACGGCGCGCGGTGGGGTCGTTGGAGGTCTTTGCAAACGAGCGGGAGGATGAGGAGATTGGAGAACAATGGCGGGAGTAGCGAAAATTGGGGAAGAGGAGGCGGCGGGAGGGATTTATAGGTGCACCATTAGTCTCGGTTGGTGTATTCAACTGGGATTGATGCTCACATCAGTACCGGTTGGATACAGCAACCGAGACTAATGACTCACATCAGTCCCGGTTGAATACACCAACCGGGACTGATGGGTCCGCCTCGGTGCAAGGGAGCCCTAGGCACTATCAGTCCCGGTTCGTGTATTCAACCGGAACTGATGACACACATCAATCCCGGTTGAAGACACCAACCGGTACTGATGTGAAGGGTTTATAAAACTCAAAATAATTTAGCGCCCTTACTACTTGATAAGAAATCTTCCTCCCCCTTGGCTAGCGCGAGGCGCTTGAGTGCAGGCTCTCCCGGCCGTGAGGTCTCGGGTTCGAGCCCTGCTCGCGCCCCCTAGCCCTTCTTTTTCTTAATTTACTATTTAACGACTTCTTTTTTTTATTTCTTAATTTACTGTTTAACCACTTTAGATTCATTTAGCCTTTTTTTAAGATTTCTTTTTTTTAAATGTACTGTTTAACTATTGTTTCATTAAATAATTTTTAAAAATACTTTTACCACTTTAGATTTATTTAGCCTTTTTTTTAAGATTTCTTTTTTAAATGTCTTGTTTAACTATTGTTTCATTAAATAATTTTTAAAAATGTTTTTACCACTTTAGATTCATTTAGCCTTTTTTAAGATTTCTTTTTTTATTTCTTGCTTAACTATTGTTTCATTAAATAATTTTTAAAAATGCTTTTACCACTTTAGGTTCAATTAGCCTTTTTTTAAGATTTCTTTTTTTTTATTTACTGCTTAACTATTGTTTCATTAAATAATTTTTAAAAATGCTTTTACCACTTTAGGTTCAATTAGCCTTTTTTAAGATTTCTTTTTTATTTCTTGATTAACTATTGTTTCATTAAATAATTTTTAAAAATGCTTTTACCACTTTAGATTCATTTAGCCTTTTTTTAAGATTTCTTTTTTAAATGTACTGCTTAACTATTGTTTCATTAAATAATTTTTAAAAATACTTTTACCACTTTAGATTCATTTAGCCTTTTTTTAAGATTTCTTTTTTAAATCTACTGCTTAACTATTGTTTCATTAAATAATTTTTAAAAATACTTTTACCACTTTAGGTTCAATTAGCCTTTTTTAAGATTGTAAGAAATAAAGTAATTTTTGCACTCTTATAATTCCATTGCAAATTGTCACCTTGTTATATTAGTACAGAGGACTTTGAACAATATTGTTAGTCAAATATTAGTACAATTTGAAAGTAAAATACGAGCAACAAGAAAACCTCTAGAGGAATGAGAAACTAGTATGTCAAGAGTCTATTACACCAAAAGAAAGCAAAGCAATCCTTATTTGCTAACATACTTTGCTTTTACAAGTGATCCTTCATTATGATCGCGCGCACGAGGGAGATTCCTCTCAGATCATTTAGGACACTAATGTCTACGCCCACCGTGAAAGGAGGCAGCTCGTCGAATCGATTATACTCTTCTTCGTCTGTGACGCCTCAACTCCGACAATCCTTCTTTTACCTAGAAGAACCACGTGGCGCCTTGGTGATCGCTATCGCTAGTCTTCCTTCGCTTTTTGGTTTGTTGTCCATGTCCATCACATAGAATACCGTGTCACATCATTAGCGAGCACGAACGGTTCGTCCTTATAGGCCACTTGCTTGAGGTCCACAAATTGTCATACTGCATTTATCGATATCCACTATCGGTTTGACCCATTGGCACCAAACAGAGGGACTTTTAATGGCCTGCACTCTACCTCCCAGATCTCCTCTATGAAACCATAGTAGGTGTCCATCTTTCCATTTTTGTCCAAGGCATCTATATGGACGCCATCGCTTTTGGTTGGTGCTCTTGCTATCTTGGGTTGTCGTGTAAAATATGTACCCATTTATCTCATACCCTTGAAATGATATGATTGTTGTGGACGGTCCTCGAGCCAAGAGTTTCAATTGTTCATCGTCTATCTGCTTGCCCAACAGCTTGCTTTTGTAACCAATCGCGAAATGATCCATTTGCTCCATCGCGATCCACTTATCCGACTTCTCCGGGTATTGGTAGCGTAGACTCATCTCGTGATCATAGATATACTGAGCCACTACAGCTTGCTTGTTTCAATACCGTGAAATGTGCTTGTTTAAATGCAAGTAGATCGTCACTATAGGATTCTTTTCTCCCTAAAGTCACTTTTCCCCGTAGCCTCCCCTCATGGCGTGATACAGGGACGCCAATCAGATTCAGATCATCAATGTAACTAACACAAAACTTGATCACCTCCTCTGGTTGACACCTGCGCAATAATGCGCCTTTACGGTGAGACCGGTTATGAACATACTTCTTTAGGATACCTATGTACCTCTCGAAAGAGAACATATTGTGGAGGAACACAGTCCGAGAATTTCTATCTTTAACAATGTGGACCATGAGATGGACCATAATATCAAAGAAGGATGGAGGAAGATCATCTCAAGGCTAACCGGACTATTGACCATGTCATCATGCAGATTAGATACCTTATTCGCTCGATGACCTTCTGCGACACCGCGCTGAAGAACGAACACAGCTTTATGATTGTCCTCGTACTCCACTCGCGAATACCTCGCACCGCCATTGGGAGCAATCAGGTCATCAACACATGACAATCATGGGATTTTATGTGTATGATTTTATTCTCTTTCATGTTTATGAGTCTCCTTATGTTCGAGGAGTATCCGTAAGGACCTTCACACTGCTCAAGAACTTAATCATGTTTTTTTTCTTCCTTGCTCGTGAGTGTAGCTCGTGGGGTGGAGGTAATGTTGTCCTTTCTCTCTCTTTTCCGGATGTAGGTCGTTCCCGAGTCCCAATAGTCAGAGGTCCTTTCGTGCTTGAAGTGTATCTTTTGACTTACCGTACATATCTAGAAAACCTAGCAGTTCACGAGACATTCTTCGTGATATGCATGAAATCCAGTGAGTGGCGGACCTCTAAGTCTTTCCAGTAAGGTAAGTCCCAAAATATTGACTTCTTCTTCCAAATGGCCTTCGTGTGACCTTGTTCAGCTGGGACAGGTTTGCTACCAAGACCTTTTCCAAATACTACTTTTAGATCCTTTACCAAAGAAAATACAAGTGTCCCACTGCGATGCATGGGCTTCTTACGTTTCTCTTCTGTCCCATCAAAATTCTCACCCTTCCTCTGTAATGGGTCCTTTATATGGAGGAACCTACGGTGGCCCATGTACACAACCTTTCGAGAGTTTTTAGGTACTTGTGTCAAGATCCTCTAAGCAAAGGATGCGTGCTTTATATCCTTTGATAGATAGGCCCGATAGGTTACCAAGTGCAGGCTACCGTTGATGGTTACGAATAGCAATGCACGAGAGTGAAGTGCTCTCTTTGTACTCATCCCATACACGCACACCATCATTCCACAGTTGTTAACAGATCTTCAACCAACGGTTTGAGGTACACATCAATGTCGCTTTCGTGTTGCTTCGGCCTTGATAAGCAATGGCATCATAATGTACTTCCGCTTCATACACGACCAAGGAGGAAGGTTGTAGATACATAGAGTCACAGGCCAAGTGTGTGGATCGCGCTCATATCGCCAAATGGGTTCATCCTTCAGACTCAACCCAAACCTTATGTTCCTTGCATCCTCAAAGAAAGTCCGGGTATGTTCTATCGACTTTCCTCCATTGGGAGCCATCACCAAGGTGCCTTAGCCTTCCGTCGTCCTTACGGTCTTCCTTGTGCAACAAGATCATCTGGGCATACGCTTTGTTCGCAAATAAACGCTTCAACCGGGGATTACAGGAAATACCACACCACCTTAGCAGAGGTCTCTTCTTCTTATGCTGCCTCTACCTCACCGGGTCATCACGCTGGTCTTATACCGCCAAGTTTTGCACACCGACAAGCTTCCAATCCTCATACTCATTGCGATAAAGGATACAATCATTACGACATGCATGTATCTTCTATACCTCCAACCCCAAAGGGCGCATAACTTGTTTGGCATCGACGTAGTTTCGGCAAGGTGTTCCCCTCTCGAAGTAACTTCTTTATGAGGCATAACAACTCGTCAATCTCTTATCGACAATCCATTGGTCGCCTTCCATTGCATCGTTCTAGTGTGGTACGCAACTTTTATGGCCCCGTCGACGCTTTAGGTACAACAGTTGTTCCGTGGTCCTCCCATAGGCGCCGAACTTTTCGTAATGTCTTTCATCGATGTATTCTCCTCTCCATCACGCAACATCCGGTCTAGGTCATCATCACCAAACTCCCCCAATGTATCTTAGAAAGAACTGTGTTGACTAGCGTCCGGGATATTGTTGTCCGCCTCTTCTTCTTCACCGCCTTCCCAGATAATCTCTTCTTCACCGTGCTTGGTCCAACAGTATAGTTTGACATGAAACCTCTTGTGAGCAAATGAAAGTGAAGGTGGCTGGATTTTGGCCACTCCTTCTCATTCTTGCGATCTATGCATGGACAAGATATGTAGCTCGACATCGTGTGTGCATCGGCCAAGACGAAGAAAATCTTGCAAACCCCGCAAGAACTCCGGGAGCGCGGTCCATGTACATCCATCGCCGGTCCATCTACATTATGTTACATCAAGATAACTGTTAGCTCATTTTCCGATAATGAATTGTTGAACCAAAACCTAAATATTAGCTAGATCCACACCTTTAATTCGAGCTAAATAATAATCCAAGCAAAATCTAAACTCACACAACAAGTTTTTGCAACCTACAAAAAGAATTGGTCGATCAGAGTCTGGATTCAAAATTCTGAACAAAATTCACGATGACTTTGTTTGCAAATTTGTTGAAATTGTAACACCCTAAAAATTTCCAAATTATTATTCAATCATTTATTTTTATTTTTTCTAAATCTCTAGCACTTAATTAACGATGTTTTCAAAAATAATTTGTCGATGGAAATTAAAACCAAAATTATACTAGAAGTAATTTTTCTAAGTTTAAAATATTCCAAAGTTTTTTGAAAACTTTTCTCAAATTTTGAACTCATTTTATATTTTCTATTCATATTTCTGATATTATTTTAATTCGCAAATGAATTTAAATTTCTTCTTTTCCACATAACTATCGCCATTTCAATATCCCAAACTCCATGATTTTCATGCACCATTCTCCCCCTAACTACGTGCAACCAAACCTCATTCTTCATCGATCGATGGAACTAAAACCTAAATTTAAGCTAGATCCACACATTAAATGCGAGCTACATTATAATCCAAGCAAATTCTAAGCTTACACAACAAGTTTTTGTATCCTATTTGAAAAGATCAAGCTAGATCTCTACATTCATAATCTTTCATCAATCATGGGAAAAGATCAAATTTTTTCATAATTCAAGCAAAAAGAGGCTCCATTTAACACCAAATGATGTGAGGAATGATATTACTAACCTTAGTTACCTTGGTTATGAGTAAAATGACCAAAATTTTAAAATTTGGGCAGCATCTCCCTCTACATTCATAATCATTCATCAATCATGGGAAAATATCAAATTTTCTTCATAATTCAAGCAAAAAAGAGGCTCCATTTAACACCAAATGAAGTGAGGAATGATATTACTAACCTTAGTTACCTTGGTTGTGAGTAAAATGACCAAAATTTTGAAATTTTGGAAGACCTTCCTCCTTGAAGCTCTTGGTCAAGCTCCATCGTTTTTTCGCGCAGTGAAATGATCTGGATCCGCAGAGAGCGGAGGAGGAAGAAGTTTAAATTGGGACTCAAGATCGGTTGAAGGCACAAACCGGCATCGATGTAATCACATCAAGACGGTTCATGTCACATCAAGACGGTTCATGTCATTTAACGATACTATTTAGCTCTCGCTAGATAGTACCAGTTCAATACACGAACCGCATCGATGTTATACCATCGATCGGTTCGTATTGAACCCGCATCGATCTCCCCGCGAACTGTGAGTCGTTGAACGGGATCGATCTAACTATCATCCCTGCTCATACCGAACCGCATCGATGGGCTTAGAGCAAATGTCGGTTCTATAGTAGTGATATTAGAAAGCGAAATAAGTATGATAACTATAGTAGTACAGTATGTGAACAACATGAAAGATACAAATGGGTGGGAGAGGGAGATTAGAGAGAGGGCGATTATCAAATCAGAAGTTATTGCGGAAAATAAGATAGGCCACACTCTTTATTACAACTTAAAACTGAGAGAAGCATAACTTGACGTCTACTAAGTGCATCGAGGCCACTTCCCCTCGCCCATACTTCCGATGGGGCTTCTCTAGCACGACGTGCCCTCTCTCGCTTCCTCTCTTTCTCGGCCTCCTTCTCCTTCGCTTCCTTTCTACGTGCCTCCTCGCGTGCGGCATCACGCTGCTCTTGTAGCTGCCACTTGAGTTCCTCGTCCCGATTGACTTGATCAAGGAGCCTTTGGTCTTCGGGGTTGATCTCCATGTCAAACCACTGCTCAAATTCACACAGTGGCGGAAGCGACTGCATGAAACATAAATTAGCAAAGTTTCATGTAGAAATATGATGAAACACATATGATTATTACCATTTGGTGATTCGTCAGGCTCTTCTCCAGCAAGTCGAAGGCGTAGTTGCGACACTTCCAATACCTCCTCTTCCAAGTTGTAATTTCCCAAGAGCGGACAAGCCTGCAAGGATCTCCGCACATACACATCGGTGGGACAGCCCCGCGAGGTAGGAAGAGGTCCTGGTACGTGATGTTGCGCGGCCAGTCCGAAGCGCCTCCCTCTTCCTTTGCTTTCCCCTTTCTCTTTTCACTTGCACGCCTCAGCATTTTGGGTTGATCTTTGACGAATACTCATACCAGGGATACCCCACAGCAAAGTATACATGATTGTATTTCTCTTGGTCATCCGGGCTCAGAACCCGAATCAGCGATGCTGCCGAGGGCTGGAGAGGGTATTACCTGAGTCTCCGTCCCCACAGCAAGATGGGATTATCATTGAATATTGATTGGATCACCAAATGAACCACCTTGGGCCTAGCCTTAGTCCCAAGGGGTCACGAAGGACCCTCGGCCTCGACCAGGCTTCCTAGGGGCGCTCCGACTTGGTCGCTGGTCAGGCGCCCCCGCAAGCCCCGACCAGGCCATGGTCAGAGCCCCAAAGAGCTCCAGCTTGACGGCCTCCGCCACATCACCGGTCGGCACCAAGCCTAAGCATTCGCCCCATGGACACGACAACCATGGGCGGTGGCTCTTCCCAAGGTGGCTGGGGGCCGAGTCAAGCCCCTGGCCCACTCGCCCCGCCAGTACAAAGTGAAGAAGCGCGCTCCAACCCAAGGCGGTGCCAAGGCACAGCATAGACGGCATCAGCATTTGACAAGCAAGTACAGGGCAGGCGCGCGCCTTTCCAATGAAGCACCATCCATTGTGTCTACCAACCCTAAGCATGGGTAAACAAAGAACCCGTCACCACTGTGACCAAGACTAAGACTCTGTATGAGCATACCCCTACCTCTTTACTCCAAATTTTCGTGTAACCTGCCCCCTCCGATTATATAAAGGGAGGCAGGGTCCCCGGCAACGGGGTGAATCCCCTCATTTTTCCATATTCCACCTCGCTTGCTCTCCCAACCCGAACGACTGTTCGAGGCTCCTGAGCTTCACCGTTCGGACGAGCGCTAAGGGCCTGTCCCTAGCCCCTCGCGTAACCTTCCATACTCGAGCAACGAGATCCACCACCACTTAATCGAAGTAGGGATGTTCAGCCCGAACCAGTATAAGTCTGAGATTCCTCAGCCCGTTTCAGTGATCCTCCGAGGCTTCTTTAGCCTAACCATTCGAGGAGAGGGGGCGCGTGATCCCCTATACTTACAAATTTACTTGCTGGTTATACGAAACACCGGCGGTTGGGCGCGCGGTAGGGGGGCCTTTGCGCCATCTCGCGGATCTCCGGATTCCCATTTCTCCTCGATGGTCTTTCACCAACGACGGCGCGAACTCAACGACGTGTTCGCGCTAGGAGCAGAGCTCGATTCGCCTTCCTCGACTTTACCCCCCCCCCGGGGAGGGGGTTTTTGTCCTCGTCTCGGCCACTCCTCAAGCTTGCCACGCGAAGCTTTGGCGGTGACGCGAGCAGCCGGAGGCCCCAAAAGGACAGGCTCGGTGAACTCCAGGACGATCTGGAGCATCGTCGCCCCAGCCTTCACATGCGCCCGCCAGGCGCCTCGCGCCGACGTCGGTTCACTTCCAACTGGCCAAGGGGTCGCGCGGTCCTCCTCGCTTCCCCTGCGAGGGCCAGAGCGTTGCTGCAGCGGCGGCACTACTTCGAGGCGCCCCGCCGAGAACTAAGATCGATCATGCAGCCTCGAGCCTAATATAGCCCGCGGCAAGATCCGATCGGGGCATTCGCTTCGACTTGCAGACCTTCAGATTGGTGGGCTCACAACCTAGTGCCCAACCAGATCACCGGGCGCGACCGTTCCGACCACCGACTGGTCAGACATGGAACCACTGTGCCGGCCGCGTGGAACGCTAAGGAGTCAAGAGATACTAACACTCCGACCTACGCTTTCGCAACCCCGGTGGTCCCTGAGAGCTATGGTCGCTTGACGAGTGTTCATTACGGAGAAAAAATGCAAAGTATCTAGCAAAATCCCCAAAGTTCATAGCATGAGATATGTACATGCATTGCGCCCCCTGAAGCAAAAAGCAAGATGCAGGCGCCCGGAAGCTCATCCGGCGAAGTCGTCGTCATCCTCGGAGCTATCGCTGCCCACCTCGACTGTGACCACCGCCACCATCTCACCACCGGCCAGACTCTAGCCCACGCCGTCGCGTGTTCTTCGACCCGCCAATGGTCGCGGTCGGGTCGAAGGTGGCGTTGCGGCTGGCACAACAGGCCAGCACATACTCCGCCACGGATACGGCGACCTCCCACCCCTCGCGAGCCGAACGCTCGCACAAGAAGTGGGGTAGGTCGGCCAGGATGTTGGCCGCACGGGATAGGCCGAGGGCGTAATGCATCTCGTCGCGCTCCGGCGGCTCCTGCAGATCCACTCCCAGGGGCCTGAAGCTTCTGGCCATGCTCTCGAAGGCCGGACCAAGCACATTCATGAGATCATCGCGCAGGGTACACCGTTCTTCGTGCACCTTGGCTAGTTCTTCCGCTGCACCGCCCGAATCGCAGCGTTCAAGCCTCCTCGCGCCTCGTGAGCTTCCCCTCCAAGGCTCGAATCCAGGCCCGCTGCCGCGACATTTCCGCCTTTCGCGTGGCGGCCGCCGCGCTAGGATCTGCAGGAGGCTTCAACGCGCCGCCACAGACGCGCTCGGGCGCCGGAGGATCGCCCACGGCGATCGGCGACTGGAGTAACCCGGCGCCGCCGCCTCGCCGAGGCAATGCCGAGAACGCGCCAGCGGCCGCCCGACTCGAGCCGTAAGCTCAAGCAAAGAAAGAAAAGCTCGGCGTCAAGAAGATCGAGCTGAAACCACCTCGACATCGAAAAAAGGCTCACTCCGCAATGGGGTCCCTAATGCGAAGGTCGACAGGGCAGCATGAGCCCCTTCTTCGCGTGATGGCGACGGCGAGGGAACGGATCTCTTGGGGCCGACCCCAGGGGGTCCGCCACCGCTTCCCGTTTCCCGGACCGCCGATCGTCACCCCCGCTCGCCATCGCTGCTCGAAGTTTGCTAACTCCCCTTCTCTCGCGCGTAAAGGCAAAAGGAGAATGGGAGAGCGTAAAGAATAATCACAGATGTTTGCTCCTCACGCCATATTTATGTGCGCAGGCGAGCGATAAGCGGACGCTATCTTGGCCGACGCACAAGACGCCAAGATAATCGCACGTCCCGCGCGACGGGACGTACCCTCTCCAAAATGCGAGGCGAGGGATGTGGAGAAAGGATGCTGTGCCGGCCAGGGAAGCGCAGTGCGACTCTTCGATTTCGCTCCGGCCAGTCGATCGTCGACAATGACACGGCAACGTCTAGATGGGCCGCGGAGGCCCCGAATGGATCGGGGGCCCGGTATAAGAAGCCGCACCGACGGAAGGCTGAGTATAGGACCCGACCGCCGCAGCACCTCCTGCATCCAAAATAAAAGTTAAGGCAATCTTTTTCTTAAGAGTGCTTCCGCATTCGTTTTTCCACTTCGAGTCCAAGCGTTGTGAAGCAATCACAAGCTCGGTCCACACACCCCGCTCGGGGGCTTCGAGCTCACACACTTTTTCGGGTCAGATGACCCGGTCGGCTATTGGGTCCTCCTTAGCGGTAACCCTCTCGACCCGAAGCACTACGGCCTACACCCCAGTGGCTATGGTTGCGAAGTAGTGCCTTGCGGAAGAAGGAAGTTCCCACGAGGTGCAACTCATAGTTGGTTGGAAACACTCCTCTCCCGCGCAAGTGTAGATGAGCGATTTGCGCCTAAGTGCCCACACTCACACGGGTCGGATGACTCGGTCGGCTATGGGTTCCCCCCTAGCGGTAACCCTTTCAACCCAAACACTACGGCCTACACCCTAGCGGCTATGGTTACGAAGTAATGTTTTGCGGAAGAAAGAATTACCCATAGTATACAACCCATAGCTGGTCGGGAACACTCCTGTCCCGCGGCGAGTATAAGCGAACATTTTGCTCCTTAGGTCCCGGCTCCTATTTCGAGTCTCCCTCAAAGGTGTTAACATGACGACCTACGCTTGCATAAACCGCTGCGGTTTCTGAAGCTATGGCCATCGAAGTGTTTATCATCTCTGAGAGGCACGAAAAAGGGGAGGGCCTATGGACTGCCCCGACCGGCTAAAAATGTCAGTTCATTACAAGACAAAATTATTACAAAAACCAAAATGATCAACTTTCTTCTTGTTTCCGGTGGAGGATGTTCCCTGGCGGAATCCGGCTGGCGATCTCCTCGGCGCAAGGAGCAGCCTGGCTCCTGAACTCTTCGACCTCTCCATCAGACCGGTTCGCCGCAACCCCACTGCTGACAATGGCAGGGTCGATGCCGCGATAATGGGAGAGTGCAAAGACGAGCGCCGAGCAAGCCCCGAGCTCTATCCCCTCGCTCACCGAACGCTCGACATGCTCCGGGACGCGGGTTAGCCCAGCGGCAAGCGAACTCGAGCCCGGCTCGGAGGCTCTGAGCACTCGGTCACGGACCTCCCGGCCGACCTCGTGGAGGGTCGACAGCTCAGCGACTAGCTCAGACAGATCCCGCTCCGCCAGCTCCTTCGCGGAGAAGGCCTCCGCTCGTGCTGCCATCGCTGCATCACGTTCCTCCACTACCGTCTTCCGCGCCCCCACGGCATCGCTGAGCTCCTCCTGCAACGCCGCAGATCAAAGCGATGTCAAAAGAAGGCGGCGGTTTGCAATCGCGAGGGCTGAATTAGGTTATTCTCGCATTACCGCGAAGCGCCTTCGGGCGCTAGAGCTCCAACACGGCCTCGCCCGTGTCTTCCACTCGAGTAAGGCGCCCTTCGGCGGAATCCGACCACCGAGCTTGGTCGCGCCATCCCGAGCCACACTTCAAGCGGCTAGCCGACGTCCCCTAGCGCCGAGGGCGGCCGCCAGTGCCTCGAGCCTGATATCCTCATCTCCGGGATTCGTTATCCCGCTCTCGAGCAACTCCTTCGGGCCCTTTCCGCCTCCGCCTGCTCAGGTGCCAAGGCTTCTTGAGCCTCGCAAGAACTGGGTGCAGCGGTCGCCTCTTCTGCGGTGGTCACCCTTTGTTCATGTATAGAGTGGAGAGCTGCCGACATCTCCCCCGACTGAACTTTCAGTTGCTGCAGAAGTCCGGACACTTCATTTAGCCTGACGGCCGCCAAGGCGAATCAAAGGCTGAAGTCAAGAATTCGGACGAGATTACCTGGCAAGCCCGGGTAACCTCACCGACGACCTTGATGCCTCATCACGAGCCAAGGCAGCCGCCATTTCGCCGAATTTGGCTCAGATGAGACTCCACCTGCTGCGCGCCCTCTTGGAAGGTCCCCCATAACTCGACCTTTGACTCGACGTCCAGCGCAAACTGCGGAGTGCCGGAAGGGTTGTTGCCCGGCCAGGCTGGCACAGGCTGCCGTGTCCGGGTTTGCGGGAGGACATTCACCGCACCGGTCTGCGTTTCGACGTCAACAACCCCCGGCATCCGAGCCATCCCCTCTGGCGGGCCTCTGGGCGGCGACGGTAGGGTCGCAGAAGGCGCCGGGATTGCGCCAGCTGGCGCGGGCCCTAGCGGCGGCACCACACGAAGCTCTCTCACGTCTCCTCCGGTCCCCGACTCATCGGGGGATGTCGGAGACTCCTCTCGCCCCAACTCCTTGAGAGCCTCGTGATGGCCCGATTTCGCTAACGGCGAAGTTGGTTTCGGCGCCGCCGATCATTGCCGAGCGAGCCGGTGCCGCTTTCACGCCGACCACCATCAAGGCCCGAAGCTTTCCATCGCCGAACGGTGGAACGGTGGCAGCATCTTCTTCGCTGGCCTCTTTGGTGGAGGTGTGTCGCCCTTTCGTTTCCCTAGGGACGTCTCCTCTTGGGGGATCTCCACCTGGGGCGCGGCGATAGAAGCGCTCGTACCGGTACCCTCGCAGGGCTCGCCACCGATCGACGGCCCGAGCAAGGCCTCATACGGATTGCCGGGGCCACCGCCACCGCCGTTGCTCGAGGACGACGCCGGATCGGCTGTGCTGACAGCGGTGGTCACAGAGGCGTCCTCGCCGCGCGCAACCTTGGCCATGCGCTCCTTCTTCTTCTCGCCCCTCCTTTCCTCTCTCCGCTTTTTGCGGGCGGATTCTTCCAAGGCGGCCGCCTCGTGAGCCTGGGCCTTCTATCGCTTTCACCGGCAAAGAGCCGCCGACACCATCTTGCCCAGTCCCTGAATGGTGCGAAGTCACTAGTTAATTCAGATGTCAAAAAGCCAAGGACATAAAAAGGGGGGAAAAAAGAACCGCTCGGCCTACCAGGCTTGGGGGGTTCTCCATTGAAAAAGGTTCGGGGCCGCCACCCGCCGGCGTGATAGCATCCCCGACCAAAGACATTGGCCACTCGCCTCAAGTCCGACGCGCAAGCTCGCCACGCCATCCTCATGGGGCCTGACGCCCACCATACAGAACATGGGCGCTGCTCGTCCATAAGGGGTTGCACACGCATCTTCATGAATGCGCATACAACGGCGCTATCGGTCAGGCCCCGCTCCCGCTGAAGCTTGATCCGCTCCAAGATCGGCTCCACCTTCTTTTTCTCCTTCTTGTCGAGGCCCCAACCCCAATCTTCTTTCGACTCGGGGAGACGGCCGGTGAAGGCTGGGGCGCTGCCTCCCAGGTTTCGAGCATAGAACCACTCGGAATGCCACTCTCGGTTCGATGTTGGCAGCTTCAAGGGGATGTACTCTGCCCCGCGACCAGAGCGTAGCTGGATGGCCGCACCCCCCATGGACGCCGTGGCAGCCGCCGACTTATCCCTCCATGATCGGGTGTAGAAGAGGTACTTCCACAGCAGCCAGTGAGGCTCGACCCCTAGGAACGCCTCACACAGCGTTATGAAGATCGCTATGTAGAGCACGCCGTTAGGGTTGAGATGATGCACCTCAACCCCGTAGAAGTGCAGCATCCCACGGACGAAGGGATGAAGCGGGAGCCCGAACTCAAGGCCAGAGAACCAAAGGGACCACGATCTCCCCTTCCTCCGGTGCAGGTTCCGCGGACCCCGACGGGACCCGCCATTGCGAGACACTATGCGGGAGAAGGAACCCTTTCTTCTCCACCCCGAGCGCGCGGCTAGGCAGAGCGGTGCACTCCGACCACGACATCTTCAATCCGCGAGCAAGCGGGGGTCGGAGGAAAGGAATGTGAGTGTCAGCGTACTCTGCGCTGGGGTACCCTCTCCACCGCACAAGCATTCAACACGGCGGTCAAACATGACAGACCCACGTGGCACCCGGCGAGCAGGTGGGCGAGCACGCCCTGCTCGCCCGGCGATAAGCCCACGTGGCACCCGGCGAAAGGTGGGCGAAGCACGCCGCCGCCCGGCGATAAGTCCACGTGGTGCCCGGCGAGCGTGGGCGAAGCACGCCCCGCCGCCCGGGCGATAAGTCCACGTGGCACCGGCGAGCGGTGGGCGAAGCACGCTCGCCGCCGGGCAGTAAGTCCACGCGGCGCCGACGAGCAAAGCCGTGGCGAAAGCACGCCCGCCGCCCGGCGATAAGCCCACTTGGCACCGGCGAAAGGTGGGCGAGCACGCCCGCCACCCGGCAGAAGTCCACGTGGCGCCCGGCGAAAGTGTGGTCGAGCACGCCCGCCGCCCGCCGCAGAAGACAAAGGTGGTGCGAGGTGGCTTCACCTCAAGGATCCTTCCTTGTTGTACTGCTCGGCGACAGGATAGCAAATGTCGATCCGCTAACCGCAAGGATTTCGCCATAAGCCCATTCTCCGACGCCTCACCAACCCGCAAGAAGGGGTCACATCCCGGCGGACCAGCGGGCCACGCGCCGCATTTAATGAGGCCGAGGAACGGGACAAAGACGGAAGGGGTAATAAATGTATGAAGATAAGCATGATGACCTCCTTGGTACCGCCTACTGGCCTCGGCCTATATAAGGGCCTCCGGTTGCATGGGAAAAGGGGAGGAGCGGTCGAGTAGAGTTGCATCCGAGCAAGCAAGAGCTCCGCAGTATAGTCTAAGAGGGAACTTGTAACCTGAGAACTTGGTACTAGTTTTGCACACTCTCGAAACAATCTAGCAGGAAGTAAGGCTATTACCCAAGGCAAAAAAGGGGGCCTGAACCTGGGTAAAATCCGTGTGTCATTCCTAGTTCATAGGCGCCGAATCCTCTCGGGGAGTCTTTAGGTTTTCACCTCTAGGTTTAGCCACCACGAAGACGCCTCCTTCCGAACCAAACCCGGTCTCAGACTGGGCCTGTCAGCGGAATACGCCGACAGTGGGCGCATGTAGGGGCTAGTGGTTGGTTTCCGCTAACTCCTCAATGACTTCAAGGCCCGCGATTTAGAAGCAAGCCTGCATCTCAAGATGGCGGATTCTCAAAGATCAAAATATCGCGGGCGAAGCGACGACCAAGGCGCCCCATTATCGCGCCGATTGAGGGACCGTCTCACCCCGCCGCAAGGCGGCATCGCTATTCCTTGAAGCGGGAGCAGCCCATGCGCGCCGCAGTGGCCTCGAGGCGCTACTCGCCTAGAACTTGCACACGCCTCGTGTTTTTTCGACCACCTCCGGTGGAGTTCGCGGAGATTTCGCCACTTCGTGGTCTGAGCATCGCCGGCCTCGTGGACGGGCTCGGCCTAAGTAGGGCCTCGGCCACAGTAACGGCCGTGCATTTTGACGCCTAAAGCGATGCAGGGCGCTCAGCCTCGGCCGCCCTAACGAGAAAGGCCCCGCCAGTGGGCCGGGTCAAGGAAAGGGCGCTACAAGAAGACGTCCCTGCTCCCCAAGGAACCGTGGGGACCTACGCCTCATCTTGACGAGAGCTGGCGGCGGTGATGACCTTTCGATGCGCCTCGCCGTGCCACCCGGACCAAGAACGCTATGCATGTAAGCGGTGGCGGCCGACGATGAGAGTCCCCCGTGGCTCTCATTCTGCCAAGGAGGAGGTTCACTCCTCCGACTCTCAAGGAGCCGCTCGCGCCCCATGAACGGTCTCCGACCAGTCCCGATGAGCGGCTCGGCCTCTACGGCGCGGGTGCAAGTTTTTTTTCGGGCCAGGCCGTGGCGTGGTCGACAGTTCCGCCCGGCCATAGAAAAATATGACGGCACCACTCAACCCGTGAGGAGTTCCTCCAAATCTACACAACGATGGTGCGGGCGGTGGCGGATTCGAAAAGGTCATGGCTAACTACCTCCCAACAAATTTTAACAGTGCTCGCTTCCTCGTCAAGCTAAATCTCCCCGAGGATCGTGCACTCGTGGGGTAAGCAGCGACCTCTTCGCCGCCAACTTTCGTGGCTCTTTGCGCAGCCCGGCGTGGAGGACGACCTCCACGCCTGGAGCAAGAGAAGGGGAGTCGCCGCGACTTCATCCGCGGTTCGCCATCGCCGCAACACAATCCCCACATCTTCGAGCAATCGATCGTCATCGCTTCAGGAGAGGAGTACGCGATCAAGAAGATGAAGGAGAAGATGGCCACCCGTACCATCGCTCCACCTCCGAAGTTTTCTCCTCGCACATAAGTGTGCGCGGCCGCGGAGGCGAAGGGCGCCGCCCCAAGGGTGGCTAAGGCAAGGACGAGGCCGGACCTCGGGGTTCCGGCCGCAGTAAGAAGGCGCGAAGCGCGAGGCGGAGAAACCAGTAAGTCTCGCCGCCGAGCGCGACGACGAAGAAGATCCCGCCCCTCGGAAGCGCAACCGCCGCGATCGGCGTGATGATCGCCGTGAACGGCGTGACGATCGCCGCGATCGGCGCGATGACCGCCGCGGTCGTGGGAACGACCGCCGCGACCAAAAGGAGGGCGAGCCCTACTGCCCGATACATAAAACCAATACCCATGACCTAGACAATTGTCGGGTCGTGGACAAGATGGTGGAGAAGCAGCTCAAGGAACGCCGCCCCGACGATGATCAAGATGAAGATCCTCGCCTGCCTTCCAAAGAAGCCGATCACGTGGTGGTTTACATCCATGGTGGTTCGCCCACCTTTCTCCAACGCCGCCACAAACGGCCAAGAGGGAAGTGTGCGCCACCACATCAAATTCGGGGGCGGGTCGGATGCTGAAGTGGTCTGAGCAAACGCTCACCTTTAGTCAGGCTGACCATCTCGAGGGCGCCAACGGCCTGGGGCATCTCCGGCCGTAGTGTCGCCCACCGCTCGAACGTCGCGGCTCACCCGTCTTTGGTGGATGGAGGAGTTCTATCAATCTCTCTGCCCTCCTCGGTGTTCTCGGCGCTTCAGATCCCGCGGCAGATCTGCGCCTCACCGCCTCTTCTTGGGGTAGCCCCAGAGGCTGGTTTGATGCCCCCGGTCAGTGCACCTCCCGCTACCTTCGGGAGAGGGATAACTATCGCACCGAAGTTGGTGGATTTCGAGGTCGCCGACTTCGACCTCCCCTATAATGCCATACTCGGCCGACGGCGCTGGCCCAGCCATGGCGGCCACCCACCACGCTGCACATGGTGGTGAAGATGCTAGGCCCGCCGCCCCATTGTGATCAGGTGGATAAGGCCGAGGCCTTGCGATTTCAAGGTCGCAGAGACTGCCGTGCCACTGCCGGGCGCCTGCACACCACTTCTCAGAGCCCTCAGCCCGGATTCGCGCCTCACCTAGCTCCGCCGGTGAGGTTAAGGTGGTCGCCCTGAGTGAGGACGAACCCCGAAAGACCATCAACATTGGCGCCAACCTCGCCAAATAGAAGACGCGCGCCACCTTCCTCCGCCTAACTCGACGTGTTCGCCGCAACCGTCCGACATGACTAGGGTCCCCAGGAGGTGATCGAGCACCGATTGGCGACGCCCCGAGGCGCGGCCCGGTCCGGCAGAAGGTCCGAGGCAGCGCCGAGCGCCAAGATGCCATTCGAGAGGAGGTAGAGAAGCCGCTGAGCGCAGGATTGTCCGGAGGTCTTCATCCTAAGTGGCTCGCAAACCTCGTGGTTCGCCAAGAAGTCCAACGAAATGGCGCATGTGTCGATTTCACCGACCTCAACAAGGCTTGCCCGGCGACCTTACCGCCGCTGGTCGATCTCATTGTTGACTCCACTACGGGTGCGAATCGCCAGTGCTTTCGGATGCGACCGGATACCACCAGATTAGCATGGCACTTGAAGATGAAGAAAAGATCATGGTAATTTCTACGCGTGTCTATCGTTATGTAAGAATGGCTTTTGGTTTAAAAATGCTGGTTCCACTTACCAACGTACATGCACATTACCTTCCGCCCCAGATAGGGCGTAAATCTTGAGGTTTACGTTGATGATTTAATTGTGAAGATCAAAAGGAGTGAAGAATCGATCCAAGACACGGAGGAAACCTTTGCTAACCTCCAAAGAATTGCTGAAGCTCAACCCAGAGAAATGCGTGTTCGGTGTGCCCTCCGGCAAGCTATTGGGCTTCCTCGTGTCCAGCAGGGGCATTGAAGCCAACCTTGACAAAATATCGGCCATCGAGCACATGAAGCCGCCGACGCGACTCAAGCAAGTCCAATGCCTGGCCGGTCGCCTGGCCTCCCTCGGGCGGTTCATTGCCTGGTTGGGAGAGAAAAGCTTGCCCTTGTTTAAGCCGCGAAGAAGACAAACCACTTCGAGTGGATCAAGAAGCCTGTATATGATGAAGAGTTGAAGCGGTACCTCTCCTCCCCTGTTGGTTTCAAGACCGTGAGCCGCTGTTCTCAGACATAGCCGCCACCCCTGAGGTGGTGAGCGCGGTGCTGATTGCGGAGAGGGAAGGTGTCCAGAGGCCGGTGTATGTGGGGAACCGCCCTCGACTCCACCGATTCACCCAAACGCACAAGACATCTCAAGTGAATCAAGGAACCTCATGCTCCACGATTATACCCGTGTTGGTCCTGTGATAGTTCGCCAACACGAGCATTCTCATCCAACAGCTTGACATCACAACACATAAACAATTAGCGGAAGCACAAACGTTATTACATTCCAAAAGTAGGATTGCTGTCCATAACGACATATTTAAAGTTATTACATCAAGTAGCAGCGAAATCACAAGATAAACAAAAAAGAGCCAAAGATGGCATGCCCCAAATCCTCGTGCAACCAACTCGGGGCAAGAACGGCGATTAAACGTTAGCATTGTCGTAAATCGCCTGCAGAAAGTCCCCGCAAAGGCTCTCATCCTCACCGCAGCAAGTGGATAATCCGATTGAGTACAAAGAGTGTACTCGCACAATAATATAAGTTGTATGCTGGTTTCTAACTACATGTGGTTGCTACATCAAGGAAGGCAAATGACCATTTTAGCATAAAGCAAGGTTTGGAATCAATCAGAAACATATATAGATTGAAAAGAATTGCATTTAATAAACATTTGCAAATTATAATACATAATATAACATCATCATAATCACATTTATCTCATGCCTTCAAGCATTCTCCTAACCATGAGTTCCATCGCCATGTTCGACTACACACATGAGTACTCCAATACTCATGTCTTTTTCCCACTCCCATCCCATTCTTACCAAGTCCTTAATACTCGCCAAAGGATCGACAGCTCAAGCGATCGCCTTAACCATGGACGCGCTATTCAATAGTTTAAACTCGCAGAGGTACGACTTTACCCACACGACACGCCACACTCGTGAGCCAAGCTATAAACACATTTCCTTAGATGTGTCACGAGGTGAACGTGACAAACCATTTTTCAAGATGCATGGTAGTGCGATAAACCACCCGGATGATCGGACCCTTGATCCCGCTGTGCTCAAGGTTCGTGTGTGTGGATCAAGGAGTACACCCGTTGTTGGACATCCCCAACTCAACAAAGTTTGAGGGACTCGAGGACATTCCTTGGCGCTCCACCAAGCCCAAGGAATTCGACGACATTCCTTGGCACTCTACTAAGCTCAAGGAATTCGAAAGTGCACATGGTTTACACACCCTAGTCATACATAAGTACTTGGTTACGCCGTCCCATAAACGGCAGGTGGTTCGCACGATAGTTACTCAAAAGACGCCACCAGATTCAACTTAAGGTCCTTAGCCAACATCTCTAATCATTGAACAACATTTGAAACCATCAACATCATAATAATTCTCAATCGCTATGCACCAATGGACTAAGTCCATCTATCGCGTTTCTAACGATGTTCTAAGCATGGCTAACAAATCGCATTTAACCCATATACATAATAATGATAAACCCACATCCTAGGGCTTACAATTGATGACATGGAAAAGGGATGAAGTATGCTTATGCACTAACTACGAATTCTACCCGAACATAATTGTAATTGAAAGTAAGCATGCAATTGATAAAATAGTTCTCAAGTATAACTTTCAATTAGTAGGAGCAATCATGTTCAAGGATTAAGATAGTGCCTTGTCGCTCGTTCTTTACTTCAAAACGTAGTCGCATTTCTGGAGTGCCTTCCAAGGCCAATACCTAACGAGAAAATCCAAATCCATAAAAACCAAATCATGATTTCAAATGGTGCACATGATTAAAAGATGCATGAAATGCTCATGATGTGTAATACTATTCATAATATGGAAGTACTAATTGGGTTTTTATGCTAAAAGTTCAAGTCTTAGGGCTTTTATTGAATTATGTTCGAGTATCCGAGTATCACTGAATGTCCGAGTGGACCTCTCGGCCTGAAGTTGAAACTATGTTCTGACTATCCGAAAATTACATTCGAGTATCCGGATGGTTCGGACTATCCGAGTGGTCACCTCGGAATGTCCGAAAGCACCCTCTCTGCTAACCTGTGCAGCTTTCAAACTAATTCCTATTCGGACTATCCGCAACTTTATTCGAATATCCGAGAATGTTCGAATGTCCGAGTGAAATCTCGGACTATCCGAGCTAGGCTCTCTGCTTTTAAAACCACAATTAGTGTATTGGCTTCTATGCTTCATAGCAATGTACTAGGACTTCAAAAGGGTGGACTAAGGTAGATTCTTACCACTACAAAGTTGCTTTTGCACTAGGTGAAGATTGGTTTCGTGAGGAATGGCGAAAAGTGTCGGCCGGTTCTCACGGTTCGTCACCTCCTTGCTCGCAGAGACGACAATGCCTTCCTTGCTCGCTTGCACCCACAACTAGCCCTCCTCCTCAAGCTTCTTTGCGACATGCGCGACCCGATTCAAGTGCGATGATGGATTCCATGGAGAAGGAAGAAATGAGTTGCAATAGCCAAAATTTCAAAACATGGAAGGACAAGAAAATCGATTGTCACTCACCCAAAACTTGATGCCTCAAGAATCCAATTGGATGGATTTGAAGCTCTTGATCTTGGCTTCAAGGTGGTATAACATGCATAAACTCAAACTCAATTCTTGTGGGGATTTGAGGGGAAGAATGGCAAGAGGTGAGGAAGAACACTCTTGCTGTTTTCTAGGTTGGGGCTGTGCAAATGAGCAGAAAAAGGGAGGAGAAACCAAGGTTTGGGCCTTATATAGGCTACCCACTCATGCCTCACATGTGGGGCTAGGTCCCACATGTCATAGAGTGGTTAAAAGAGTGGGTATGAGTGGTTTTGTGAGAAAAGACATGGAAAGGATGTGCAGCCCACAATTTCCCATGCAATGGTAGGTCCCATGTGTCATAGACTAGCTAGGTGGGTGGGTAGAGGTGAGTAAAGTGAGAATTTATATGGTAGGTATGTGCAGCCTACTCTCCTCTCTCTTACAAACATGGCCCACATGTCATTGAGTAAGGTGAAATAACATGTGTGCAGTTTGGAAAATAAGCTTTAGGATTTTATTACTCCCTCTTTATGCAAGATGAATATCCTAACATTTGTATAATTATACTTCAAATTAAATGAGGATTGAACTGACATTATCATGACAAGCTTCGCTTACCGGATTAATGAAAATTGGGCCGTTACAGCGTACTACATCAGCAAGGTGCTGCACGAAGCGGAGACCCGATACCCACAGCTCAAGATGTCAGATGTTTGTCCCGTGGCGCCCAGAAGCCGCGCCATTACTTTAGGGCGGAAATTACCGTGGTCACACTTACCTCTGCGAGAGATCCTTCACAACCGAGAAGCAGAGGGCCGGATTGCAAAATGGGCGGTGGAACTGGGGGAATTCAACCTCAAATTCGTACCCCGCACCACCATCAAAAGTCAGAAGCTGACGGAGTTCGTCGCCGAATGGACTCCCGCCACTCCGGAAGCTGAAGAAGCTCCCGCGCCCTCTCCCTGGACCTTGTTCTTTGATGGTTCCTTCAGGTTGGAGGGCGCGGGGGCTGGAGTTGTCCTGGTCTCCCCGACCGGCGACATCCTCTAGTACGTGGTCGCCCTCGAGTTCAAAGCCACAAACAACGTAGCCGAGTACGAGGGCCTGCTGGCGGATTATGACGCTTTGGCGTTGGGCATTCGGGCGCCTCAAGTCAAGGGAGACTCCTACGGTCATCAATCAAGCGCGGAAGGAGTTTGATGTTCGACCCCATCATGGCGGCGCATTCGCGGAGGTCCCAAAATGGAGCGCCACTTCAAGGCTTGGGATATATCCATGTCCCCGGCCATGGACAATCACTCATGGACGGGCTTTGCAGCTTGCGCCCTCAAGGGCTCCTGCCCGCTGAGTCTTCGAAGAAAGGCTATCGCGACCGCCCATCGCGCCCCGATCTGTGGGACGATGGTGCGGCTGCCGCAGCCCCCGCTCAGAGGGGACGACAAAGAAGGTTGCTAGTGCCTCCGGCCAAAGTGAGAGGGTGTAATGTTCAATTTTCATTAATCCGTAAGTGAGGCTTGTCGCGCTAACATCTTCCATAATCTCGCTGCATCCTCCTTAATTATAATCATACGAGTGTTAGGACATTCATCTTACATAAAAGAGGGAGTTGCAAAACCCTGAACATCATTTTTCAAACTGCACACATGTTATTTTGCCTTAGTCATTGACATGTGGGCCATATGAATAAGAGAGAGGAGTGAAGGCTGCACATACCTACCCTACTAGTTGCTACATTACTCACCCCTACCTATGTACATGACAAGTCAATGACACATGGGACCTACCATTGCATAGAAAATTGTGGACTGCACATCTTCTCCATGTCTTTTCTTACTTCAATCACCCATACCCACCTCTTTACCCACCCTATGACATGTGGGACCTAGCCCCACATGTAAGGCATGAGTGGGCAGCCTATATAAGGTCTCCACCTTGGTTTCTCCTCCATTTCCTGCTCTTTTGCTCAGCTCAAACACAGAAAAACAGCAAGCACCTTTCTTCAACCTCTTGCCATTCTTCCTCACAAATCCCTCCAAACTTGAGTTTTGGTTTGTGCATGCTATACCATCTTGTAGCCAAGGTCAAGAGCTTCACATCCATCCAAATGGATTCTTGAGAAACCAAGTTTTGGGTAAGTGGCAATCATTTTTCTTGCTACCCATGTTCTGAAATTTCTGCTCTTGTGACTCATTTCTTGCCTTTCCATGGAATCCATCATCAATCCTTGATTCGGTCGCATGTCCTTTGGAAGTTTGAAGAGGAAGGCTAGACGTCGCTGCAAGCACGAGCAAAGGAGGCATTGTCGCTCACGTGAGCGAGGAGGAGGTGAACCGTGAAGAACCAAAGATTGTGACATTTTTCATCATCCACTCGCCAAACCAACATCCATCAAGTGCACAAACAACCCTAGAGTGGTAAGAATCTACCCTAGTTCATCCCCTTGAAACCCTAGCCCATTCCTTTGAAGTGTGGAGGTCCATAGACACTTTGTCGCTTTTGAAACAGAGAAGTTTAGCTTTGATAGTCCGAGATTTCACTCGACATTCTCAACATTTTCGGATATTCCAATAAAGTTCCTGATAGTCCGAATAGGAATTAGCTTGAGGGCTGCACGGTTAACCGAGAGGGTCTGCTTTCGGACACTCCGAGGTGACCACTGGATAGTCCGAACCGTCCGGATATTCAATGTAATTTTCGGATAGTCCGAATATAGTTTCAATTTCAGACCGAGAGGGTCCGCCGACAGTCCGGCGACATTCTTGATAGTCCAACATAATTCAACTTCATACCGAGAGGGTCTGCCGACAAATCAAGTGACACTCGGATAGTCCGAATAGAATTCAATAAAACCTTAAGACTTGAACTTTTAGCGCAAAAACTCAATTAGTACTTCCATATTATGACTAGTACTACACATCATGAGCATTTCATGCATCTTTTAATCATGTGCATCATTTGAATTCTTGATTTGGTGTTTATGGATTTGGATTTTCTCATTAGGTGTTGACGCTTTAAGGCACTTTAGCACGACTCACGCCTTCAAATCAAGAACGAGCAAAGAAGGCACTACTTTATTCCTTGACCACGATTGCTCCTACTATTTTGACAATTACATCTTGAATTATTTTACCTAATGCATGCTTACTTTCAATTACAATTATGTTTGGGAAGAAATTGTGAGCTATTACCACCTTGTGATGCCATCCCTTATCATATTCTTTCCATGTTCCATTGTCGCCCTAGATGGTTGGTTTATTATTATTATATGGGTTCGTATGTAATTGCTTGGCCATGCTTAGAACATCGTTAGAAACCGCGATAGATGGACTTAATCCATCGGTGCGCAATGATTGAGAATTATTATGATGATGTTGATTTTAATTGTTGATTAATGAGTAGAGATATTGGTTAAGGACCCTAAGGATTAAATCTCGTGACGTTTTTTGAGTAACTATCGTGCGTAACCACACGCCGCTTATGGGACCGGCAGAACCAAGTACTTGTGTATGACTAGGTATGTAAACCATATGCACTCGGAATTCCTTGAGCTTAGTAGAGCGTCAAGTAATGTCCGCCGAATTCCTTGGGCTTAGTGGAGCGCTAAGGAAGGTCCCTGAGTCCTCGAACTTTGTTGAGTTGGGGATCTCCAACAACGGTGTACTCCTTGATCCACACACACCGAGCATCGGGCACGCGGATCGAGGGTCACAAATATCCGGATGGTTTAGATACACTACCATGCATACCGAAAATGGTTTGTCACGCTCACCTCTACCGACACATCTAAGGAAATGTGTTAATAGCTTGGCTCACGAGTGTGACGGTCGGTGGGTAAAGTCGCATCAGCAGAGTTTAAACTATTCAATAGCCGCGCCCATGGTTAATGGGCGATCTCTTGAATTGTCACCATCGGGCGAGTATTAAGGTCTTGGTAAGAATGGGACGGAGTGGGAAAAGACATGAGTATTGGAGTACTGTGTGTAGTCAAGACATGAGTATTGGAGTACTGTGTGTAGTAGAACATGAGCGATGGAACTCATGGTTCGTGAGAATGCTTGAAGGCATGAGATAAAAGTGATTATGATAATGTTATATTATGTATTAGAATTTACAAATGTTTACTAAATGCAATTCCTTTCAATCTATATTTGTTTATTTATTGATTCCAAATATTGCTTTATGCTAAAATTGCCATTTTGCCTTCCTTTGATGTAGCAACCACATGTAGTTAGAAACCAGCATACAACTTATATTATTGTGCGAGTACACTCTTTGTACTCAATCGGATTGTCCACTTGCTGCAGTGAGGATGAGGCGCTGCCGGGACTTTTCGGGCAGATTTCGACAATGCTAACGCTTAGTCGCCGTTTGCCCCAGCTTGGTTGCCTCGAGGGTTTGGGGCATGCCATGCTGGCCCTTTTGTTGTTTATCTTATGTTTTCCGCTGCTACTTGATGTAATAACTCTAAATATGTCGTTATGGACAGCAGTCCTACTTTTGGTATGTATTAACGCTATGCTTCCGCTAATTATGTATGTGTTGTGATGTCAATCGTTGATGAGAATGCTCGTGTTGGCTTAACTATCACAGGACCAACACGGTATAATCACGGACGCCCGAGGTTCCCTTGATTCACTTGAGATATGCCATGCATTTGGGTGAATCAAGGAGTCCCGGACGGTTCCCCATGTGCTTGGTATCGAGCCATACCGATCAGAGGTTAGAACGGCCATGCTACGACTAGATAGAGAGCGCTTTGAGTCAAAAATTATTTTGCTATCAAATAATTTCAGAACCGATAGCCTTGTGCATTCCTTTATTTCTTACCCTCTTAGTTCTCAGATCTTACCCCTATGTTCATTTGATTGTGCAAACAAGTTTCTAACTCCTCTTATCCTTTCAACATGACAGATGAGTTTGGGCCATTGGTTTTGGTCACTCATACCAAGATGTGGAGGGCTATCCTTCCTCGCTAAGGGATATGCTTTGAGGGCCAACTTCACCTATGCACCCGAGCACGCGGTCTATGGTCGTGCACAGACCTGGATTGCGGACCTACACCGCCACAGCTCACATCATCGCTAGGATGGTGACAGGAGCATTCCCTATCACTTTCAAAGTAGGGGACGCCCGTGGGGATGGCTATTCAAGAGGTGGCATATGTTGCCATGTGCCATCTCCGCTATGAATTGTGGAGCCGACATTGCCTCCTTATCAATACTTCCCACAACGAGGATCGACGGATGAAGTCAACAATGTCGCTGAAACCGAGATCGGAGAAGATTCTTCAATTCGCCAGCTTGTCGGGTTTGGTCCGTGCCTTTGACCCGCTAATCGCTGCCTCGCCCATGAGCTGTGGGAGACTCGTGCCTGCCTCCATGCGCACAAGGGCATCTCCATCAATTCGCTCATTAATTTAGTGCCAAGGACGATTGTATGGGCGCAACTCCACGACGCCACATGATGCAGCCCCACCGCTTTTCGCTTTCGCATGTGCCGGGATAGAAATCGAGGACGTTAGGTTCAACACCGCGCGATCAACTCGGGAGGTGTAATGCGTCATGCGTTCTGGAATCATGGGGTACCTAGATTCTACATAGGATCGCCACAACGATCACTAACCCATTGGACCCAAGACACCGGATCGCCGGATACCATCTTTTGGATGTGTTTCCCCATGGGTTCCTTAGAGACATTTGAGAAGTTCACGAACTCGATTTAATTGATGTAATAGGCTATCTTATGAACCTATGCTAGCTTTTAATTTTGGACTTGTCACCTTTAGTTATCACTTTTGACCTACGGGTTGCGGACTTGTGCTAATGTATTGAACCTTGTTATTTGCTTTCATGGTTGATGTTGTGGCTTAAGAGCCTTCTTACTTTGAAGTCTTTTGGGTTTGGTGCATGTTTTCTTGCTGCATACATGTAGAATTTAAATTTTTATGACTTGCTGTCCAAATATTCTAGTTTGGTGCGGTTGTGGCTCTTCGCCGCTTGTTGCTAACTTGGTTTTGGCAACAGATGGCGGAGTTACCACTGCTCCCAATCTCGGCGGACGCGAGGTCAGAATCCACCGGCTCCCAAGCAACTGGGATCCAATTCAGGGGTCACCCGACCACCCGAGTCCTCGTGATCGCCAAAATCAGCACCACCTCGCGGAGGAGGAACTTCCACCCTCCTACCATGGCTCAAGTCCTCGCCCGATTGAGCAAAACCGCAAGATCAAACTTTGATCCTGCAGCAGATCGCCAGAACACGGTTTATGCCCCAGCCCTTTTCGAGGAGCCGAGAGGGTAGACATCACGCACGCCAAATGACTTGGCGAGTTTCTCCGCACGCAGCCGCCAACATTCTCCCGTGCTGCGGATCCACTCGAGGCCGATGATTGGCTTCGGACTATTGAGCGCAAGCTGGCCATCGCTCAATGCCCGGACCATGAGAAGGTCCTCTATGCTTCGCATCAACTCGATGGTGCGGCGTGCGCATGGTGGGACAGCTTTACCGCCATGCAGCCCGCCGATCATGTCATCACTTGGGCGGAGTTTCGCGCGGCTTTCCGCGAGGCTCATGTTCCCGCCGGAGTTATGGCAAGGAAGAAGCGTGAATTTCTTGCATTGAAGCAAGGTGGCAAGACCGTCATGGATTATCTTCACGAGTTCAACTATTTGGCTCGATATGCCCCGGACGAGGTCTCCAATGATGAGCGCAAGCAAGAGCGCTTCATGGAGGGACTTTCGGATGAGTTGCAGCTAGAGCTCGCTGCTCACGACTTCCGAAACTTCCAGCACTTAGTCCACAAGGCTATAGTGGTGGAAGAGAAGTGGGGAAAATTGGAGGATTCGCGCAAGCGCAAGCGAGCTGCACAAAATTCAGCAAGCGGCAACTTGCAGCCACCACGCATGGTGCGCCTCGCTTCCAAACTATCAAGCTCAAGCACCGCCGAGGCCTCCAACATTCATTGCTCGCCCACCGCAGCCAAGTCTTCCACCAATTGTAGGTGGAAATCAGCAAGGAGCCAACACTCAAGCTCGTCCAATCCTTGTTTGTTTCAAAGCAAACAATGACACTTTGCACGCCAATGCCCACAAAAGAACCAAGCAACGCCGGGATTTGACCCACTATTGCACCGGGGCAGCAACCCCATCACCTCGACTAACGCCCAAGAATCGCACCAACCCCACCTCGTGGTCGATCAACCATGTGACCGCCGAAGAAGCTCGTAATGCAGGAAGTGGTGTTGGGTACGCTTTCATTAACTCATACCCGACTATCAGATATTCGATTCCTGAGCATCTCATTCATTTATTAAAGAGAAGTTTGCTGTGCATCATGAGTTCTCTATACAACTTATGCATCCACCACTTCTCATTAAAACCCCGGATCGGAATTAAGGACCGATCGAGTCTCGCCAGAGGTAAAGATTGAAGTCAATGGGGTAGAGTTCCTAGCTGATTTGATAATGATTAAAACGGAGGGAATTGAAGTTATTCTTGGGATGGATTGGCTATCCAAGCACAAAGGATGCATCAATTGTGCAAGCGAGATCCATTTCACTCACTAACGCAAGCGGCAAACAAGTCGTGTTTGCATCCTGTCAGATTATGCTCACCTTTATGCCTTGAAGGGTGAGCCATTCCTTGAAATAAGTAGCATACCGGTGGTATGTGATTACCCGGATGTGTTTCCGTAAGAGTTGCCGGGATGCCACCGACCAGGAGATTGAGTTCGTCATTGAGCTTCTACCCGGAACGGCCCCGATATCAAAACGACCTTACCGTATGCCCCCAAATGAGTTGATCGAGTTAAAGAAACAACTTACGGAGCTGCAAGAGAAGGGTTTCATTCGGCCGAGCTCCTCACCTTGGGGATGCCCGCGATATTTGTAAAGAAGAAAGATGATAGCTTATGATGTGCGTTGATTACCGTCCATTAAATGAGGTCACGGTCAAGAACAAGTATCCACTTCATGATCGATGATTTGTTCGACCAAATGACCGGAGCCCGTGTTTTCTCCAAGATTGACTTGAGATTAGGCTACCATCAAATCAAGATTAGATCGAAGACATTCCAAAATGGCATTCTCCACTGTTATGGTCTATATGAGTATACCGTCATGTCTTTCGGTTTGACCAATGCCCCACCTATTTCATGAACTTTATGAATTCAGTTTTCATAGAATATCTCGACAAGTTCGTTGTCATCTTCATCGATGATATTCTTATTTACTCCAAGTCGAAGGGGAGCATGAAGTACACCTTCTGGTCAAATATGGAAAAGCTACGAGAGCATCGGCTTTACGCAAAATTCAGCAAGTGTGAATTTTGGCTAAAGGAGGTTGCCTTCTTGGGCCATGTGATCTCGGAAGGCGGAGTTATGTTGACCCGGCAAGATACTGATCAGACTCAACTGGGGGCAGCCTAAGAACATCACGGATGTTCAAGTTTTCTGTTCGCGGGTTATTAGCACGATTCGTGGAGAACTTCTCCAAAATCGCGAAAGCCACCGAATCGAACTTTTGAAGAAGGAGAATAAGTTCAGTATGGTCAGCAAAGTGTGAGGCAAGCTTTCAATTGTTAAAGGTCTGATTGACCATCGCGACTGCCTTAGTTCTCACGGATATTCACAAGGACTTGACATATATTATGATGCATCCCGCCTCGGGCCGGGTTGTGTACTTATGCAAGAAGGCCGAGTTGTGGCGTATGCATCGAGGCAATTGAGACCTCATGAGATGAATTATCCCACCCATGATTTAGAGCTAGCAAAGTGGTGCATGCTCTAAAAATCTGGCGACATTACCTCATCAGAATCGCTGTGAAATCTACACCGATCACAAGAGCTCAAGTATATTTTTACTCAAGCCGATTTGAACTTGAGGCAAAGAAGGTGGCTTGAATTGATCAAAGATTATGATATGGGACTCCATTATCATCCCGAAAGGCCAATATTGTTGCCGATGCTTTGAGCGAAAAGCCTCAATGCAATCATTTTTCAGTAGAACCGGAATCGGATGCCATGTGCGCCGAGTTTCGAAAGCTCAACCTAGAAGTGGTTAAGGAGGGATTCCTTGCTGTCATGGAAGTTAAATCTAACCTATTGGACCAAATCAAAGAGGCTCAAAAGATGACAAGGGCATAGCACTCATCCGAGCCCAAGATCAAGAAAGGCAAGGCCAATTGCTTCACCGAGGACCCACAGGGGGTCTTGTGGTTTGGCAAGCGGCTAGTGGTGCCAAATTGTAAAGAACTGAAGGCACTGATTCTTGATGAGGCTCATAATTCCACATTCTCCATTCATCCCGGGAGTACGAAAATGTACCAAGATCTGAAGCCAAAACTTTGGTGGACCCGGATGAAACGAGATTGCCCCAGATGTCGCCGAAAAGCGACGATGTCACGGGTGAAAGCCGACCATTTGTGCAGCAGCAGTACACTTCAACCACTACCCATTCCTATGTGGAAGTGGGAAGAGATTGGTATGGATTTCATCACCGGGTTGCCCAAGACGCAAAAAGGTTTTGATTCTATATGGGTAATCGTTGACCGACTAACAAAAATCGCCATTTCCTTCTGTCAAGACGACGGATACAAAGGAGCAAGTTAGCTGAATTATATCTTTCTCGAATTGTGTCTCTTCATGGTGTTCCCAAAAGGATTGTCTCGGATCGGGTACCCAGTTTACGTCGATTTTTGGCAATGCCTCCACAAGGCCATGGGTACCCAACTCTCTTTTAGCACCGCATATCATCCTCGACGGATGGACAAGCTGAACGGTGAACCAAATCCTTGAGGATATGCTTAGGGCTTGTGCCCTTACTTACGGCAAGAATTGGGAGAAATGCTTACCTTTCGGAGTTCTCCTACAACAACAAATTTATCAAGCTAGTCTCCAAATGAGTCCATTCAAGCACTCTATGGAAGATCTTGCGTAACTCCACTTAACCGGTCTCGAGTCTCGAGAGACCCTCTTTGGTCCCGAACTAGTCGCCAAGCAGAGGAGCAAGTTCGATTTATTCATGAACGGTTGCGGGCTGCTAGCCTCGCAAAAGAGCTAATTGATCGCCGCCGCCGTGAACTTAAATTTGAAATTGGTGATCACGTCTATCTCAAGGTCTCTCCAATGAAAGTTGTTAAATCGGTTTCAAGTGAAGGGAAAGCTAGCCCCTCGTTATATCGGACCTTTCCGGATTACCGCAAGACGAGGAGCGGTGGCGTATCAATTGGAGCTTCCCACTTCGCTAGCCGATGTGCATGATGTTTTTCATGTCTCTCAATTGAAGAAATGCCTTCGTGTCCCAACCGAAGCCACGGAATTGGACACTCTCGAATTTCAACCCGATCTATCTTACCAGGAGCATCCCATTGGTATTCTCGACGAGAGGGAGCGTGTTACCCGGAACCACGCCATCAAATTCTTTAAAGTTCAATGGAGTAATCACACCCCTGAGGAGGCCACATGGGAGCGGGAGGATCATCTTCGAGCCGAATACCCCTACCTCTTCAATGAAGCGGTGTAATCTTGAGGACGAGATTCTTTTAAGGGGGGGAGGCTTGTAACAGCCCAATTTTCATTAATCCGGTAAGTGAGGCTTGTCGCGCTAACATCTTCCATAATCTCGCTGCATCCTCCTTAATTATAATCATACGAGTGTTAGGACATTCATCTTACATAAAAGAGGGAGTTGCAAAACCCTGAACATCATTTTTCAAACTGCACACATGTTATTTTGCCTTAGTCATTGACATGTGGGCCATATGAATAAGAGAGAGGAGTGAAGGCTGCACATACCTACCCTACTAGTTGCTACATTACTCACCCCTACCTATGTACATGACAAGTCAATGACACATGGGACCTACCATTGCATAGAAAATTGTGGACTGCACATCTTCTCCATGTCTTTTCTTACTTCAATCACCCATACCCACCTCTTTACCCACCCTATGACATGTGGGACCTAGCCCCACATGTAAGGCATGAGTGGGCAGCCTATATAAGGTCTCCACCTTGGTTTCTCCTCCATTTCCTGCTCTTTTGCTCAGCTCAAACACAGAAAAACAGCAAGCACCTTTCTTCAACCTCTTGCCATTCTTCCCTCACAAATCCCCTCCAAACTTGAGTTTTGGTTTGTGCATGCTATACCATCTTGTAGCCAAGGTCAAGAGCTTCACATCCATCCAAATGGATTCTTGAGAAACCAAGTTTTGGGTAAGTGGCAATCATTTTTCTTGCTACCCATGTTCTGAAATTTCTGCTCTTGTGACTCATTTCTTGCCTTTCCATGGAATCCATCATCAATCCTTGATTCGGTCGCATGTCCTTTGGAAGTTTGAAGAGGAAGGCTAGACGTCGTTGCAAGCACGAGCAAAGGGAGGCATTGTCGTCTACGTGAGCGAGGAGGAGGTGAACCGTGAAGAACCAGCATTGTGACATTTTTCATCATCCACTCGCCGAAACCAACATCCATCAAGTGCACAAACAACGCTAGAGTGGTAAGAATCTACCCTAGTTCATCCCCTTGAAACCCTAGCCCATTCCTTTGAAGTGTGGAGGTCCATAGACACTTTGTCGTTTTGAAACAGAGAAGCCTAGCTCGGATAGTCCGAGATTTCACTCGGACATTCCGAACATTTTCGGATATTCCGAATAAAGTTCCGGATAGTCCAAATAGGAATTAGCTTGAGGGCTGCACGGGTTAACCGAGAGGGTCTGCTCGGACACTCCGAGGTGACCACTCGGATAGTCCGAACCGTCCGGATACTCCGAATGTAATTTTCGGATAGTCCGAATATAGTTTCAATTTCAGACCGAGAGGGTCCGCTCGGACAGTCCGAAGTGACATTCGGATAGTCCGAACATAATTCAACTTCATACCGAGAGGGTCTGCTCGGACAGTCCGAAGTGACACTCGGATAGTCCGAATAGAATTAAATAAAAACCTTAAGACTTGAACTTTTAGCGCAAAAACTCAATTAGTACTTCCATATTATGACTAGTACTACACATCATGAGCATTTCATGCATCTTTTAATCATGTGCATCATTTGAATTCTTGATTTGGTGTTTATGGATTTGGATTTTCTCGTTAGGTGTTGACGTTTCGGAAGGCACTCCCGAGTACGACTACGCCTTCGAAATCAAGAACGAGCAGCAAGGCACTACTTTATTCCTTGACCACGATTGCTCCTACTATTTTGACAATTACATCTTGAATTATTTTACCGAATGCATGCTTACTTTCAATTACAATTATGTTTGGGAAGAAATTCGTAGCTATTACCACCTTGTGATGCCATCCCCTTATCATATTCTTTCCATGTTCCATTGTCGCCCTAGATGGTTGGTTTATTATTATTATATGGGTTCGTGCGAATTGCTTGGCCATGCTTAGAACATCGTTAGAAACCGCGATAGATGGACTTAATCCATCTGATCGCAATGATTGAGAATTATTATGATGATGTTGATTTTAATTGTTGATTAATGAGTAGAGATATTGGTTAAGGACCCTAAGGATTAAATCTGGTGACGCCTTTTTGAGTAACTATCGTATAACCACACGCCGCTTATGGGACCGGCAGTAACCAAGTACTTGTGTATGACTAGGTATGTAAACCATATGCACTCGAATTCCTTGAGCTTAGTAGAGCGTCAAGTAATGTCCGCCGAATTCCTTGGGCTTAGTGGAGCGCCAAGGAAGGTCCTCTGAGTCCTCGAACTTTGTTGAGTTGGGGATCTCCAACAACGGTGTACTCCTTGATCCACACACACCGAGCATCGGGCACGGGATCGAGGGTCACGAATATCCGGATGGTTTAGATACACTACCATGCATACCGGAAAATGGTTTGTCACGCTCACCTCTACCGCACATCTAAGGAAATGTGTTAATAGCTTGGCTTCACGAGTGTGACGGTCGTGTGGGTAAAGTCGCACCTCTGCAGAGTTTAAACTATTCAATAGCCGCGCCCATGGTTAAGGACGATCTCTTGAATTGTCAATCACTAGGCGTAGTATTAAGGTCTTGGTAAGAATGGGACGGGAGGGAAAAAGACATGAGTATTGGAGTACTCGTGTGTGTAGTCAAGACATGAGTATTGGAGTACTGTGTGTGTAGTAGAACATGAGCGATGGAACTCATGGTTCGAGAATGCTTGAAGGCATGAGATAAAAGTGATTATGATAATGTTATATTATGTATTAGAATTTACAAATGTTTACTAAATGCAATTCCTTTCAATCTATATTTGTTTACTTATTGATTCCAAATATTGCTTTATGCTAAAATTGCCATTTTGCCTTCCTTTGATGTAGCAACCACATGTAGTTAGAAACCAGCATACAACTTATATTATTGTGCGAGTACACTCTTTGTACTCAATCGGATTGTCCACTTGCTGCAGTGAGGATGAGGCGCCGCCGGGACTTTTAGGGCAAATTTCGACAATGCTAACGCTTAGTCGCCGTTTGCCCCAGCTTGGTTGCCCGAGGGTTTGGGGCATGCCATGCTGGCCCTTTTGTTGTTTATCTTATGTTTTCCGCCGCTACTTGATGTAATAACTCTAAATATGTCGTTATGGACAGCAGTCCTACTTTTGGTATGTATTAACGTTTATGCTTCCGCTAATTATGTATGTGTTGTGATGTCAATTGTTGGATGAGAATGCTCGTGTTGGCTTAACTATCCAGGACCAACACGGTATAATCACGGACGCTCGAGGTTCCCTTGATTCACTTGAGATATGCCATGCATTTGGGTGAATCGGTGGAGTCCCGGACGGTTCCCACGAGGGCGTGTCGTTGGTCATGGCCCCCAATTCGGGGAAAGACGGCGTTCGCCAAATTTCGTGTCCTGGAGGGAAGATGGCGGTGCTGCCGAGGCAGCGCCAGGGGAAAAGCTTGGCCCAGAGGAGTACCCAGGCGAGCACCGAGTGGTCGCCGCGCTTGGCCAGGAAGATCGGTGGATGGATCCTATCCTAGCCTTCCTGCGTGACCAAGTGATCCCCGACGATGATGCCTCAGCTGAGAAGATTGCACGCAAAGCCAAGTGCTATACCCTCGTAGGTGGGGACCTATATCGCCAGGCAGAAACGGAGTTCTACTGAAGTGCATCACTCGGAAGAGGGAGCAACCGCTCTCGATATCCATGGAGGCGCAAAGGGAGCCATATGTCCGCCGAACGCTGGCTCAGAAAGCGCTTTCACCAGGATTTTATTGGCCCATCGCCTCCGTGATGCTTGCGGTGGTGAGGACATGCGGCTTGTCGGTTCTTCGCCAGTAAATCCAATCGACCGGCCAAAGCTCGCAAACCATCCCGCTCTCTCGCCGCTTGCGGTCCGGGGCCGACATCCGGGTCCGCCTCGTGGGCCAGGGGCTTCACCCACCTCTTCATCGCCATCCATAAGTTTACGGCGGGTTGAGGCCGAGGTGCGTGCCATCACTGCCGCTACCGCCGTCAAGTTTATGCGCGGGATTCGCCGCTTTGGAGTCGCTAATCGATCATCACCGGCTAACGGACCCAATTCACCAAAGGCGGCTTTCCGAATTCTCGATGAAATGGGCACCAAGGTATGTTTTGCTTGGTGGCCCATCCCATGAGCAACGGCAAGCAGAGCGCCAACGCTACCGGTGTCAAGGGCCTCAAGACGAGAGCGCTTGATCGGCTTCACAAAGGGCGCGCGGTGGGCGGAAGAGCTCCCGGCGGCCGTGGTCGCCCGCACCACACCCAACAGGCCACGCGTAAACGCCTTTCTTCCCGTGTACGGGCCGAGGTCATTCTCCCCTCCGAGCTGCCGCCGGTTGCCCCCAAGGCCTCGGTTTAACGAAGAAGACCAAGAGGATCTCCCATGAGAGGATGTCAACCTTTTTGAAGAGGTGCGGATCGCCGCTGCTCGCGCCGCCCGCTACCAAAGAAAGTCTCGGGTGGTACCACGCCACCCGGTCTCGAGAGAACATTGGCAAGAGGCGACATTCGGTCTGCGCAGATTCAAACGCATGCCGGGTTGTATAAACTGTCTCCCCGATGGGAAGGCCCCTTTAAGGTGGTCTCAAGATCTCGGCCCGGGCGGTCCGGGCCACCGAGGACGGCAGAGAACTGATTTAATTCCTATAACATAGAGTTGTTATGAAATTCTATCCTTGAAGAAATGTAGGTGTCTCATTGCCGCCTTGGCCACCATGAGGTAAGATTCTCCTTGGTCTGGTTGGTGGCTTCGCGTTAGTAAAGTTGTTGCCTAGAAGGTTTTCAATTTACCATTGTTGTCCCTTTCTCGTGCCCTTAGCGGCAAGTTTTTGCATGAATGTCGCTAATTCCGTGATGTTTGCTAAATCCTTGGTGATCTATGGGTCACCGGTGTCCGTGGTCCGACAAAGACAGGCGATCGGGCGGGCTAGATGCGGTGCTCAAACGCTGCGCAGACGCCAAGTTGGTTTCTAAAGCACCGCTGGTTGTCACCGCGAGCATCGTTAGTCTAGTACCTCCCGAAGCCCGCAGCTTTGACGACAAAGACCACTTGTTCGATCTCCAAAAAATCGCAAGGACATAGAAATCAAAAAGGGACCGGGGTTCATTCCATGCGGGGACCTATATCGTTCGGTTTTATCTTGCATATGCCTACTCATTCTGTTAGTAGCTGTGCTCCAAGGCATGGAGTCACCGACTCATTGCATGAGGTCTCCAAGCTTCTTCGTGGTCGCCCAGGAGCTCGGGGGCTGGTCGCCCCAAGCTTCTCCGTGGTCGCGCCAAGCTTCTTCGTGATCGCCCAAGTGCTTGGGGGTTGCTCGCCCCGAGTCTCTCCATGGCCGCCCAGACGCCTGGGGGCTGGTCGCCCAACGATATAAAAAGCAAGATAAGTGCCTCATACCGCATGTCTGACCATTTCCTTATGTGCATATGCTAAGATGGGTCAAGTTACGCGTGATTGTCGCAAGTACCAAAGATTAACGGCCCCTCATGATACGAGGAAATGTGCTAAAGCGTTAACGTTCGGCACGGCCAAGCGACCGGAGTGCAAGTTAGACGTGGTACTCAAACACAGCTCGTACGCCTCGGGTTGGCTCTCTCAAGCACCGGGTTGTCACCGTCGAGTGCCGCTGGTCTAAAACACTTCCGAAACTTGTTGTTCGCCACGCCATACCGCAGCCGATTTTCAGCGATCATCAGGGTCCAAGTTCCAGAATAGTGTGAACCGAGTGGCAATCCCGCGCAAAAACCAAACGCTAAGATCGAGCTACATCTAGCGTTTCCTGATGGACCCGAGGTCGTTTTTGCCTAAGTCCCGTATGACTTGTGTGATCCTTACTTGTGTTTGCAGCGAACACGCGTAATCACTAGCGGAGCTCAGGAATACTGCCCTAACCTAAGCGTTCTTCAGGCATTCCAGCTAAGCTAGAAGGCTGGCCGCCTAACGGTTTAACCTAGCAAACTTGATCACACAAAACGAATTAACATGCAAAATAGTACCGAACCCAGAAATATCCGATCTGCTAAGTACCGCTTAAGTGTTTGTACATGCAGGTGGATCAAACAAAAGAAAGAAAAGCAAAAAGAACCAAGGGGCTGCCCGGCCCTTCACTCCTCGTCGCCAACGTCGATGTCGTCATCCTCGTCACCTTCCACGGCCAGCGGGGTGGAAACATCCATGACCGGCTGCTCAACTTGCAGCATCCCGGCCACGTGCTCGGCGGCTGCGCACCCTCCGCCTCCTGCCGTCGATCTCCTCGACGCCGACTGTTACCGCTACCATGGGATCAAGGGCGGCGCGCTGGCCGCCCAAAGAAAGTTGTATAGGTCGCGGTCATGATCGCGACCTCTCGACCTTCTCTGGTGGAGCGAGCGGCTAAGGCCACAGGCAGTCCCCGGAGCGCCTCCGCGGCCTGGTTGGTCGCGTGGGTGAATTGCGCCAGCGAGTCCTCCAACAAGAAGTTCAGTACACCCCAAGGGCTCGAGCACCTCTTCGGCGCCTGAAGGCCTTCTTGAGCATGGCGATGTGTTGTTCCGTGCAGCGGAAGGACTCCAACTCCGAGGTCTTGGCGCCGTCTCTCGCCATCTGCGCCGATCCTCGGCCCTTTCGCCCATGTTCGCATGGCGACGGCGTCGGTTCTCTCTGCGCTTAATGCCGCCGCCGTGTCCGCCCTCACCCACCCGCTGCAGCGCGCTCTCACCGACGCCAACTGGCTGGCGAGATCGCCTGTGCTGGCGGCTGCGGTAAGGGCGGTGCCCATGAGCCGTGCAAGTCCTTAAGCCCTGAAGAGCTCGACGTGGCTCACCGGGAGCAATGGCGGCGAGGGCGAGGTTCTTGAAGCGCTTAGCGCTTAGGATCATCCGCTTCAGCCCTCTCCGTGGCGGCGGCCGGAGGCACCTGGGCGGAGGTGCTTGGCGCGCCGGTGGCGCCGGGCGTTTCGCTTGGCGCTGTCTCGAGGGACCGCCTTTGGCGGTACCCTCAGCCGAGACCGCCATTGGGAGTGTGAGACCACCTTGTTGGGTGGTGGCCTGGCCCGTGGGCGAAGAGTTGGCGCCATGGCCGCTGAGGCCGGCCGAGGAGAAGACGACGGGCGGGCGCAAGGAGGCGGCGCCACCGGCGATGAAGTCGAGATTGGGGCGGCTTGTGTGGCCGCCCCCTGCGAAGGATCCGCCACGACAGAACTCGTGGCGGCTGAGGTCTGGCCCGCGTCCACGCGGGCCCTTTTTGGATCCGGGCCCGTGGTGTCCGGGGCAAGTGATCGTTTGCCCGCGCCGACATTGGCGGGGCCGATCCTCGATCACCGCTGGGTCAGCGGGCAGCACCACGGTGGCCCTGTGGAGTCCATCGGCGAGAGACCTCCACGACTTTAGCGCTCGCGTGCTCCAGATCGACGAGGCTGGGCCGCCGCCGAAAAGGGTGCTTGGCCGAACCGGCCAGATAAGCACGGCGAGCCATCGGCCCTGGAGCTGCTCATCCAAGTTTCCCGCGCCTGGCAATGAACGAAAAGTAACTGCTGGTTGGTAGGAGACCACAAAAAGAAGCATGTGCACGAGAGAAAGCTAAAGAAAAACAAAGACTCACGTCCGGGCCACGTGCGCGTTAGGTCGTCGTCGCCTGTGTACTGCCATGCAGGACGGACGCGGCGGCGAAGAGGGCTGATTCTCCGGGCCACGAAGTCCCGGGCAACCAGCCCCCCAGATAGTCCGGCTTCCCGCAGTCGGAGGATGCGGGTCGCCATTGCGCGGAGCTCCGCCGTCTCCTCGACTGGCGAGTTCCAGTCCTCGGAGGCCTCCGCTGCCCCGGCGGGCACGTCCAAGGCATCAACACCGCTGTCATCCTTGATGTACACCATTCACGCGCCATGACTTCCGGGCTGGACCTAGGCCGAAAGAGATGTAGCGTGAGGCCATCCGCCTCAAGAAGTGAAGTAGCAGCTCCCCACTACCTCATTATCGTTGGAGGCGTGGCAGAGGAAGAAATGGCAGTGTGGGAGGAGAAAACAATGTGGAGAGACTTATATATGGCTGCCCATTCATGCCTTACATGTGGGGCTAGGTCCCACATGTCATAGGGTAGGTGGAAGAGTGGGTATGGGTGGTTGGAGTGAGAAAAGACATGGAAAGGATGTGCAACCACAATTTCCTATGCAATGGTAGGTCCCATGTGTCATTGACTAGGGGTAGGGGTAGATAGAGTAGGAATTGGTATGGTAGGTGTGCAGCCTACTCTCCTCTCTCTTATGAATATGGCCCACATGTCATTGACTAAGGTAAGATAGCATGTGTGCAGTTTGGAAAAATGATTGCTAGGTTTTTGTTACTCCCTAACCATGCAAAATAATGCACTAACACTTGTATGTTTATAACTAAGTGAGGATTTTAACAACGGTACTAAGATGTTAACATGACTAACCTCACTTATCAGATAACGAAAATTGGGCATTACGGGCTCGATCGAAGTTCAGACTTTCGCTCACGGACCCTTCGCCAATCGGATGTAGACCCCTCGACCAGCTCTCCGAGCAGCTGAAGGCTCGGGGGCTACACCCACCGGGTGCGCTCACGCGCACCCCATCAAAACCGGACCGACCAAGTCGGTCGGGCTCATCCAGGCGAAGTAGCCATCCCCAAGAATACCCGCGGCCTCGCCATGCGGCGCCGTATTGCCGAGGAGGACATGAGAGCCGAAGACGACGGGCCCATCCAGGAACGCCTGCATTTCAGGACGGCCCCGGGGGCTACTGACGAATACTCATACCAGGGATACCCCACAGCAAAGTATACATGATCATATTTCTCTCGGTCATCCGGCTCGAACCCGATCGGCGATGCCGCCGAATTTGGAGAGGGTATTACCTGAGTCTCCGCCCCACAAAGAAGATGGGATTATCATTGAATATTGATTGATCACCAAATAAACCACCTTGGGCCCGGCCTTAGTCCCAAGGGGTCACGGCGACCCTCGGCCTCGACCGGGCTTCCTAGGGGCACTGACTTGGTCGCCGGTCAGCGCCCCATAAGCCCCGACTGTGCCAGGTCGAGCCCCAAAGAGCTCCAATTTGACGGCCCGCCACATCACCGATCGGCACTAAGCCTGGCCACCGCCCCATGGACACGACAACCATGTCAAGGTGGTTTTTCCCAAGGTGGCAGGGGGCACGAGTCAAGCCTGGCCCACTCGCGCCCGCCAGTACAAAGGAAGAAGCGCGCTCCAACCCAAGGCGGTGCCAAGGCACAGCATAGACGGTGTCAGCATCTGACAAGAAAGTACAGGGTAGGCGCGCGCCTTTCCAATGAAGCACCATCCATTGTGTCTACCAACCCGGCATGGGTAAACAAAGAACCCGTCAACCACTGTGACCAAGACCAAGACTCTGTATGAGCATACCCCTACCTCTTTACTCCAATTTTAGTGTAACCTGCCCCTCCGACTATATAAAGGAGGCGGGGTCTCTAAGAACGGGCTAATCCCTCATTTTTCCATATTCCACCTCGCTTGCTCTCCCGACCCGAACAACCGTTCGAGGCTCCTGAGCTTCACCGTTCGGACGAGCGCTAAGGGCCTGTCCTTAGCCCTCGCGTGTAACCTTCCATACTCTGAGCAACGAGATCCACCACCACGAACTGGAAGTAGGGACGTTCAGCCCGAACCAGTATAAATCTGAGATTCCTCAGCCTGATTTAGTGATCCTCCGAGGCTTCTTTAGCCTAACCATTCGAGGAGAGGGGGCGCGTGATCCCCTATACTTACAAATTTACTTGCCGGTTATACGAAACACCGACAATCTTCTACTTCTTTTTATTCTTTCCTCCCTCTCTTTTTTTCTCTTCTCCTTCTCTTCTCTCTTCTTTTCTCTCTTCTCTCGGTTCTGCCTTTCCTCTTGGTCTTGCTCGATGAGAAGGAAGGTAGGCGGGTGGTATAAAGGGCAGCTATCGCCCTTATATAGGGCAGCTATCGCTTTTCCTCTTGGTCTCGCAATTTATTATCTATCGCCCGTTCGTCTGAAAAAGCAGGCTGCAACGTGTTGTCATTTCAGTCTTAAAAAGTGGTGGGTGGCAGGGTGTTGTCACTTCACTCTGAGGTCACCAGTGTCTTGTCCGTCAGTCTGAGATGGGTAGTGATTTGTCGTTTGGTGGTGTGCATAGTGTTATCGAATTAGTTTCAAAAAGTTGATAGTAGCGTGCTGTCACATCGCACTGAGAAAGCTGTTGTGTGCGTCGTCGTTGTCATAGCGTGTTGTCATTTCAGTCTAAAAAAGTAGGCTGCAGCGTGTTGTCATTTCAGTCTAAAAAAGTAGGCTGCAGCGTGTTGTTGAATCACTTTGAGAAAGCTACAACGTGTGTGCTGTCACATCGCATTGACATCGAAAAGTTAAAAAAAGCGACAACAGCACTATTAACATTGTAAAACAGTAGAGTAAATTAAAAAAGTGATAACAACACTATTTACACTGTAAAATAGTACAGAGTATGAAACATAAATAGGATGACAGCCTAACAATAAGTTCCTGATCAGCCGCACCCCCTAGTGTGGACCCTGACCTGCACCCCTACCACGACCTCTCTTCGTCCTACATGCTAAAGCCGGTGCATCGTCCAGAGGGCGTGTGTGAAGCTCTTGCGATGGTCACGCCTGCTCGTAGTCTGAAAGGTTGTAACACTACACCGGTCGTTGCTCGCGGGGAGGCAACGCGTACTTATAGGAGGTGCCATAGTTCTGCTGTGTGAACTGCGTCGGTGGAGGGGCCTGCGTGAACTGCATACCAGTGAAGAACTTATCTGCCCAATACTCAAGCTCGGCATACCCCGATGAGTGCGGCAACTAAGAGAACTATCCTCCACCCTGAGGGCAATCTACATGTTTGGGTAATAACTTTTAATTACAGTTAGGTGATACTTATACGAAACGTGAATAGCTCGACTTACCTGGTGTGGGGATCATAGTGGGATAGCGTGGTGCCTGCTAGCTAGACCCTCTAGCCATGTCTAGGGCCGGAGGCAAAGGGGTGTGGAAGCTGGACTCCGCCTCCACTGTGTGATGAGGAGCTGGGGTCGATGTGTGGTACGAAGGCACGCGTGGTAGCCTAGACGAGGTGCCACGATCAGTAGCATCTACGTGCCGACAAGAACTGAGCTCCACGATCCTGCGAATCACGGTCACCATGCGTCTCCATGCCTCCGTCAGCTCATCCAGCATCACAGTGACTCCGTCACGTAGCCCGGACAAGACGCTGCTGCTGTGCTCATGCAAGTCCCTAGCGTGGTCCACCTGCCCTGTACAACCAAATGATATGTATATGGACATAGCGTAAGGAATACATAATGTAATTTACAAAATAAGACTTACCATGGCGTGCATAGCCACTCCTGCCTGGCCTGGGTACAAGTCAGCCACACTGGAAGCGACGTGTGGGTCAGAGGCTCCTCCACAAGTAGGAGATGGGCAAGCGTCCTGGGCACGTATAAAGCAAGGTACTGCTGGTACGAGGAGAAGTCGTAAGGTGTGTCCTCATCAACGACGTCGTCTAGCACCCCATCCCACTATGCGAGCCAGGCTCCATCCTCCGTACCAAGGTCGCTAGGCTCTTCTGAGATCCCTGGGTGGCGAACCTGAAGAGAAATCCAAATTATTAGACATATGAAATAAGCATTTAACATATTCTTAGTCGAATAACTCACGTGTGTATTCCCTGCGGTACACGATCCCCCCAAGAAACAGGGACCAGCTGGCGAAGACTGAACTATCTTAGGACTCGATGCAGTGCGTAGTCCTCCACGAAGATGTCAAAGACGATCTTTCTCCTCGTAAGCTAGTAAACCTGGTCCCTATAGCAAAGTGCCGAGACCCTACCTACCGCGGCTCTCTCCATGACACGACACTCGCTGTAAGGGTCCCAGATCACCTGGTCCACGTGCAGGTGGTCAAACGTCTCCGTGAAGGAGTGTTACGCCGAATGTACCTGTAGTCCTGCCTACTGTGGCTACAATACAAAAGGCACATGCGACTGCAATTAAAATTTGATAAATGCTTACAAAACTGTACCCATCGTCTAGTCCAAAGCGAGCCCATGGTTGGGCGGTCGATCACATCGCCTTTGTACATGTCGGTGGTGTAGTGTCGCTGGTCGACAAAGGGTCGACCCACAAGGAAGCACTTGAATGACCAGAGCTGAAGAAGAAGAGGCATCCCAACTAGATTAGTGGTCTTGCTTTGCTTCACATGTCGCAAAGGGTGCGGTACGTGCTAGCAAGAATAGCCGAACCCCAGGATACCTGTGGGACGTCGTCTGGCTTAGCATCGACAATAGCCTGTGCATAGGCTATCCACCGCGCGTCGACGCTGTCGCCGTTAGTCATCGTGAACATGACCATCCTGAACAACCAAAGCAGGTAAGCCTCCAAGTGCCGCGCAACCTAGTACTCCGTGGGTACCTCCATCATCCGCTACACCTGTGACAATTAACATATGGTAATATCAAGTTAATGTTACAAAAGATTAGAATAACATATACATGTACAACCACTAACCTCAAAATGGGCCAACCACCTCCTCGATGGCCTATGCCTCTTCCCGATACGTATCTCTGGATTAGTGTCAACCACTCCGGTGAACCCCGCCTCCAAGTCTGCCACCCACCCCGTAGGAGTCACCGAGGGTCCGATTGGTGTCCCAGCGATTGTCAACCCTGTAAGCATGGTGATGTCCTGTAGGGTCACCGTCACCTCACCGAATGGCAGGTGAAAAGTGTGTGTCTCCGGCCTCCAACAGTTGACCAAACACGACAGCAAGGACCAGTCCAACGAAAAACGCTGTGACCGCTCTGGACCATCCTCACCCTTCGCTTGATCCTCGGCCACAGCCGCATCCTCAGTTGACCCCTCAACCATGCGAACGAGAGGAAGCAACCCAACACGTGCCAACCTATCGATAGGAAAAAACAGTTACAATATTCAAATATTAGTTAGATGAAATGAAATTGTGCGAGTAATGAAATATGTAAATGTAGTGCAACTCACCTAGTGTGGAAAAGTGAGTGGATCTGCCATGCCTTGTTAGGCACACGAATCTGCAGCAGAGGCACCTTCTCAATGCCCTCTGTTGTGTGGACGAACACACGGTGCAGCCGGTCCAAGGTAGAGTCCAGAAGTGACTTGGGGTGCTCCATCCCTGCAAGTAAATAATGAAACATTTATTGTACATAACATTTGATAAACACGAAGACAACAGGGTTATTAATGTAAAACAAAAGACTGAAGGGTTCAACATAAATAATTTGACAAACGGCATAACATAAACATGATAAAGGTCCAATATACCCATAAAAACATAACATATGATAAAATGATACATATTACATAATTCAATATATACATAATACTATGGGCATTGTGTTGTCTCGTGCCCGCACTCACCACACTGAGAACACCTCCTAACAAGGCCACCTACTTCAGATTCATCCATGTCATTGCGAATGTGCATAGACTGTGGACGACTAGCCTACCTTTCTGCACACCTCCGCAAGTTTGCATTCGGTAGACATATGCGCTCATCTCTGTTAATGACGGTGAAATCACTGTGTGCATGAAAACCACGAAACTCATCGGATCAGGTATGGACAGCATGATCCTTCAAGTAGAAAGGGGACACGTATTGCGACGTGTTCATCCCAATTTGCCCACAAGCAGCGATCACATGTGAGCAGGGAATATGAAGAAGTCTTGGCTTATTGCAGGTGCATTCACACCATCCAGTGGTCCCTTGGCCTAGGTTAACCTCATGTGTAATAACCGTTGTGTCGGTTCCCAATCCCCTTTTGCACCGGAGAGTCACTTTGAAGCAGTACTCAGTGATTCCGAAGCTACGCACCATATGCTGCTGAGCTTTAATGGTTCGTTCCTCCATGTAGGCCATCATCCGCCCATAATACGGCGTTTGCAATGTCGTGGCATGAAGTACAACCTCCGCATGCCTTTTCTAGAAGTAGGCAACGATGCCGTGCAACATGCCTTCCAGGATGGCCACAAGTGGTAGCGGACGAAGGCCTCTGATGACCCAATTGTAAACCTTGGCTATATTCGTTGTCATGACACCAAACCTGTTCAACACATATCAGTTATTACAATTACCCTAATTGTTCAACCGTCTCAACTATCTTAATTTAGTACACTAACCTGGTGCCTCTAGTGTCATGGAGCAATGCCCACTTCTCCAACGGCTCCGCCTCTATTCAGTGCAAAAAACACTTAATGTTCCTTGACGATCGTCTCCTCAGATTAGGAGGATCAAGCGCCCAAAGGGGTGATAGCCTTTTGGGTGGGCAATCGTTCGGCATTGGTGGTTGCTTCTTTAGCTCTTCAATATATGCGGTAGTATGCTTATCCAACTCGGCCAATAGCGCGTTGAACTTACATGCCTGATTCTGTTTGCATAACCTGTTAAATAGGTTCATCATTTTCTTATTCTTGAACTGTCTGGAAAAATTTGCTCCCAAATGTCTCATGCACCACCTGTTCTGCATGTCACGCCATGGAAAAGGCTCATCAAGGTCCTCCTGTAGAGTCTTAATTGCCGAAATGATACCTTTATGACAATCATGAATGATGCACATGTTGGGCCGATCACCAACTTCCTCGAACTTCAAATGTCTAAAAAACCAAAGCCAGCTATCCCGGTTCTCACCCTCAACAAATGCAAAGGCAAATGGAAGTATGTGGTTGTTCACATCAACTGCAATAGCCGTTAGAATCTGCCCCTTGTATTTCCCAATAAAAAATATACCATCAACACACAATAATGGACGACAGTACCTGAATGACGCAATGCAAGGACCCAATGAAAAAAAGCACGATAAAATATCGAGATCCCATTACCATCTTCTTCACTTTCTTCGAAAGTGGTGTACATGCCAGGGTTGGTTTCCTTCAAGACATCAAGCACACGAGATAGGTTACAATACGAAGCCTCGTATGTAGCAAACCTCTTCTCTAATGCTTTTTGCTTCGCATGCCAGGCCATCAAGTAACTTATCTGGCACTTAAATGTTCTCAAGATTGCTTTTTGAATATAAGAACACTCAATGTCCCGCTTTTCAATGATCTCATTGAACATCTCACTAACGATTACAGCCGCATTCAAGTTGCGGTGTTCCATCAGAACATTTTCTAGTCTGCATGTGTGCCCCTCTACTCGTAATGCAATCCAAAATGTCTCGCACTTCGGCTTGTATGCATGAACTCAGAATTCACATCCTTCGGTTCTGCACTTTACTGCGTATCTATCTGGCCTGGACAAAACAATCCGGAACTCTCTCTGCTGCGATAGTGCCCACAGCCTCACTGCCAACTTGAAAGACCATGTGGAGGTCTATACCTGTGAGTGATGAGTAATTGACTAGATTAGAGGTTGATTTGATGAGTAGCTGACTAGATTGAAAGGTTGATCCGAGTTGAATTTATCTTGGAGCATTTTGATAAAGTTCTCAACCTACTCGTGTCTCTTCGCTGATTGCTTCAACCAAGTCGTGTTTCTTTGCTGAGTGCTCCTAGCTTCTCGACTGGCTTTCTTCCTTGGCTGAGCGCTAAGTGCCGAGTGCTACCAACCTTTACTGAGTTCCTCTAACTTTCAGACTGGTCTCTTTGCTAAGTACTGTGTTCCGAGTGGTTCTTGTCTTTGCTGAGTGCGTCTAGCTTTTTGACTGGTTTTCTTTCTTTGGTAAAGGCCGAGTGCCAAGTGCTTCCAGTCCTTGCTGCGGTGCTTTTAGCTTCTTGACAGGTTTCCTTCCTGGTTAAGTACTTTGCCATAGGTAAAAGGTTAGTCAAGGACTTAGTAAAGTAGCCATGTCTATGTTTCTGAGAATCTTCTTTGGGGCGCTGGTAGTCGTCCTTAGGGCTTTTGGTGGTTAGCCGAGTGGTTAACCAGGTGATTAACTGAGTGGTCAATCTTGTGGCTTGCCAAGCAGTTTATGCCGAGTAGGCTAGATTTTGTGGGTTTGCCGACTGGTTATAATTAAGTTGTGTTTGACTATTTTGAGATAATCAGCAAATATGATTGTGGGCATTGCTATGTGAAAGGTTTCCTTGTCTTTGATGGTTGCAGGACGATGGTGCTGGGTCATGGTGAGGCGGAAGATAACCGGGACTAGGTGAGGCATGTCGGAGGTCCAGAATGGTTGGGAGATCACCGGAAGATGACCGAAGACGGAGTTTGTGCAAGCCAAGAAGGCAAGGAAAGGAGCAGATACTAGCTAGATACTGCGAAGATCAATGAGGACTGTTGGTGCACAGTCTAGTTGATAGGAATAGTGGTTCTAGTAGTATGCTTTGAGAGCCATGCAAGAAAAACCCTGTGTTAGCGGGTTTAGGGTTTCCCCTTACAGGCTGTGTGAGTGGGCTCTTCCTAGCCCTTGGATGAGACTCTAGGGTTGAGGGCTGCATCTAAGGGTGGGCTCATGAGATACTCACACTCACGAAAGAGAGAGGCACATGAAGAACAGGGGTGAGTGGAAGAAGAAGAACCAGAAAGAGAAGAAGAAACACCAGCACGTGCATTTTTCTCCCTCAGCATGGTTGCCTCAATCTTGAGGGCTTCACAAGAAACGTAGGGAGCTTCTCTAATCCTATGGGCTTGGTCTTCTAACTTCTTCCTAAGCTCGACTTGGATTTTATCCAAATCCCCCTCAATCACAGAACAATGCAAGCAACTCTTAAGTGACTTATCTAGTAAGTCCTTATCAAGTTTAGTACACTTGATATTTAAAGCTTCATTGTCAGGTTTTAGTTGCTTACAGCCCTCACATGAGCTGACAGGGTCTTTAGAAGCATGCATTTCAAGTTCATTGTTTCTAGAAGAAAGCTTCCTAAGTGAACGCTCATAGCATCCATTTCAGCAAGTAATTTAGGGCAATTATCACATGAAGGAGTAGCATGAGCATGAAGAAAACTAGCATCTAGAGAGAAAGCATCATCAGTCCGAGTGCTAGCATTCTTCAACCTAAGACTTTTAAGTTCAGCTTGCACACTATCATGCAAGGTCCTTAGGTTCTCAAGCTCCACAAGCAGGGCATCACACAAGGAACAGTCATCAGTAACTCGGGAGGGAGAAGATCAAAGAGAAGCTAACTCCCAAGTTAGGGTACCTACTTCCTTCTCAAGCTCCATACACCTAGCTCTAGCTCTAGCATGAAATTTTCCTAATTTGCAAAAAGCCTCATTGAGCTGGTCATAGGAAGGTACCTTGTCCGAGTCGCCGTAGAGCTCGGAGTCGCTGACGCCATTAGTGTCTGCCATGAAGCACATGCCAGAGAAGTTGTCGCCGCCTTTCTTCTTTTGCGGATCATCCTCGCCTTTGTCGCTCCTAGTCTCCGTGTCAGAGAGGTTGATGTCATCGAGGGTAGCGAGGACGCGGTGGAAGAGCTTCTTGTTCTTGGAGAAGTTGCGGTACTTCTTCTCGCATACCGCTCACTGAACCGGAGGCTTTTGTTGTCGTTTTGTCGGTGTAGTCGTTCTTGCCTGAACCACTGGAGTTATTCTTGCCCATCTCCAGTTTTGGACAATTTGCTCGAATGTGGTTGGGGCCACTACATTCAAAACAACTGATCATACCTCCTCTTTTTCTCTCTCTCACCCTCTTGTATGTGTGAGAAAATTTACGAGCTAAAAGAGGAAGCTTAGTTTCTGGAAACTTGTCCAGACGATCATCGCTTAGCTCACAAAGGGCCAAGAGAGAAAAGATAGCAGAAGAGTCAAAAGACGAGGAACAAATGGGATTAGTAACCAAAGCCATCGACTGAGATTTCGTCTTGCGAGAGACGACATTGATCTCATGAGTTTTGAGATGAGAATAAAGCCCGTCAAGAGTCAAGGTCGACAAATCGGTTGTGTCCTTGATGGTGGTTACCTTCATTTCCCAAATGCGAAGATCAAGTGCGGTCAGGAAGAGTCGAGCATTATCCGAGTCAGGGTATGTACAACCAACTGCCCGGAGATCGCTCAAGATTTTTGTAAACCGACCGAAACACTCATCAAGACTCTCACCAGCGTGTTGTTCAAACTTGTTGTACTCACGCTTGTGTTGACCCTACCTCACGATTTTGATTTGGGTAGTACCCTCATGGTAAGCATCGAGGGTCACCCATATCTCATGAGCAGATCGCAGATGAGAGATCCTGTCATACTCACTGCGGCTAAGTCCCTGTATGAGGATGTTTCTTGCCTTAACATTTGCCTCCACATCACCCATATTTCCGGCTGTGACGTGTTCATCGGCTAGGAACATCATACGGGAGCTTCACATTCTGCCAAATCAGGAAGCCCTGGGCAATGATGTATGATTCCATCCTCGACTTCCAAAAGGGAAAATCAATGCCACAGAAAATAGGAGGCTTGGTGGAATACTTGTCTATTGCCATAGCTCTTGAGACCGGTCAAGATCTAAGAAAAGAGCAGAACCGGCTCTGATACCAATTGAAGGATTGAAATGGCGAACAGAGGGGGGTGAATGGTCGCAATCAAATTTTCCCACACACACAGTATTCCAAAAGATTAACACCAAACGATTGTCCAAAAAGGTGGAGGTTCTTGAGTGAGAAAGCCGGTAGTACCCTTCAGGAGTAGGTGAGAGTACCAGACCCAAAAAGTTCCTTACAAACAAAAACCTCAACCAAGAATAAGAATCACAAGAGCTTTTGATTGGCTAAACAAAACTCGTAGAAATTTGGTAGATGAGATCTTGGTTTACCAAGAACCTTGTGTAATAGCCCAAAATTTGCTTAATTTGAATTTTTGTGAATTTTTGGGATTTATTTGGATTTATTTGAATTTAATTTAAATTAAACTTTCTCTTTAATAATTAAATAATAGAAAATTAATTATCAAAAATAAATAAAAATATTTTATCTGAGTTCTAAATCCCATGAAATATTTTCTGGAATTTTTCAGGTATTTTTAGTGCTCTAAATAATTAGTTTGATTTTCTGGAATTAGTTTAAAAGGAAAAACCTTGGAAATTCTTTGCTACAGTATTGGGCCAAGCCCAACACTGTGCGCACCGTTTGGCCCAGCAGGGGAAACCCTACCGTCGCTCGCCCTTGGATCGCGATCGGTTGGCTGGACTAAAGCCGCGTCGCCCGTGCACATGTGCCGTCAGATCGCGGCGCTCAGACGCCCCGGATTGCGCCACGTCGCGCGGAAGTCGAACCGTCGGCGCCGCCGTCGCCATTACAAGGTGGTTGGCAGCCGTGTTAATGGCGGCCATTTTGCACGCATATCAAAGCGTCGCCGTACCCATGAAATACCCTCGCGTATAGAGCTCTCCGTTCCGCACCCAATGCACCCTCTTGCGTGCGCCGAGACACTTCCTAGCTCGTAAACTTTCTCACCGAAGCTGGACCTCACGTTGCTTCAGTTTTGGCCATTTTTCCGCCGTCGTTCACCACTCACCGCCGCACCCGAGACCCACCCCGAGTCCGCCGTGTCAAGCCGCGTCGTGTGGAACACTTCATCCCACCGGAGACACTCGGAAATGCCATCGGCTACTTCATCTTCCCCAACTCCGGTAGCAAGTGCCGTCGCCTCATCTTCGAAACCCTGCAACTCTCCGTCACCGTCGGATCTTCATCGAACCACTCCGGTAAGTCCACGTAGCCATCTTCGATGCGTTTGATAATGTCCGTAGGATCTAAATCCTACGGCTTGGATTTGGCCACGCAATAGTAGCCTACCGTAGATTGAGCCGGGCAGTTAGATCTTAGATCTGGGGCTGAGATCTCACCACGTAGCTGTCCGATAGCCCTAGCCACGTTGAACCATAGCCGTCGACTCTAGAATGACCGGCCGTGATGCAGGCACGCGTCACCCATCGGGCTGTCCATGTTAGTCTAGGTCATCCAGTTATTTGGAGTCAATCCGCGCCGCTGAAATTCAAACCAACGGCCGGATTGCGTGGTGCGGTGGTCCAATGGAAATGCGCCACGTATGCGCACGCGCCAGTAGGAAAATAAATAAATAAATTCGGGTTTTTCTTTTATTAGAATTTACAAACTTGTAATCGTTATAACTTTTGCGTCTTAACTCCGAATTGGGTGATTCTAGTTCCTAAAAATTTGTAAAAATGTGAACTATTCATTGGTGAATTTTATTTTATTTTTAGAATTGATCTTTCTATCTGTTTAGTATATTTATTGAATCTATGCTTATTTGAGTAGACGTTGATTTGCCGGAAAACTTCGAGGGGGAATTTCCAGCACAAGACCAAGCTCCAGATTAGGATCAGCCGCTGTTTGAAGGCAAGTCATGATTTGATCATTTTGCTCCTAAGTTTTGAAAATATATTTTGATTCAAACTATGCATGCTAATTTAACTAAAAATAGATTTAATTAATTTGGGTGAATTAATTAATTAACCAATTTGTTATTACCACCTTGTCTCTAATATTTGTATGCCATGATTCACTTGATGCCCTAAGTTGATAACATTAGTTGGATGCAATGATATGCCAACACGGGAGGCTAGACCGTGAATAGTTGCTTAGCCTTGCTTATGTCGTGAATAATCTTTTATAATACAAAAGCAACATTGACTAAAGGAATAGTGAATGTATTTTGGTAAATGGTGGAATGTTGTTGGTAATGATGTTGAAATGTAGAGACCTGTGTGGTTCTACATGAAGGTTGATTTGCTGGCATGTGTTGCACTATAAAACAACTTGGGGTGGGAAATGATTTGGACTGGGGCAAGTGGCAAGATGGCTTCGTGCCAGGTGGGCCTGTGTGGCAACGGAATGAATTAAGTAAAATGAGATGGCTGTGTGCCAAACTTTTGGAAGGAAGTCTTGCCCTGGACGAGTTAAGGACTTTACCTTGCGAGCCTTTGAACTGAAAGTTACTCAGACAACCACATGTGCGGTATGGGATGTAGACCTAGTTTAGTAGGGTTCTAATATCTTTCCTTTGACACCTCGGGGCGGCAGTTACACAAGAGTGTAACTGTGTGGGGGAGTGTACCTGTGCTACAGCTTAGTACCCATCCAACAGTATTCGCTTGTTCTAAACTTTGTCTCTGTGTGAGGGAAGTGTTAGAAAGGCAATACTGGCGAGGTTCATAGGTTTAGATGTTAGTTTCTGAAAGACTTTGTTACAATCAATCACCTATGTGGTGAGCGACTATATCTTGTGGGTAAAGTGTACAACCTCTGCAGAGTGTATAAACTATTCGAATAGCCGAGTCCACGGAATTGGACAAAGCTCGGGGATTACAGTCAAGGGATAGATCTTTGAAAATAAAATGGGTTGAAAGGCTGTGTGCCAGGGTTAATGGTGAAATTTGATTAAGGACTGTGTGTCCAAAATTATGTGGAAAACAATTGGAGAAACTTATTATATTAATATGGTTTTGCTGCTTTAAATCTAAATAAATAGTAAGTTGAAATATTGATGCAATGCAAAATAACCAATTGAGCCATTCCTTTGTAATAAGTCATGCATGTAGTAATAGAACTGCATTCTGTGCATGACTTGTTGAGTACAGTGTGTACTCACCCTTGCTTACAACAACATATCAGAGGAAGAATCTACGCTCGCTTGGGAAGAGGAGTTTAACGAGGAGCCGGAGAACTAGGTAGCAAGCCTTGTCAGTAGCCTGTGGCAAAGAGATGAATCACTACGAAGTCTATTTTCCGCTGTCACTTTCTTGAAACTCTGATTTATGTAAGCCCTACGTGGCAAACTATTGTAAGGTGACCATAAGGTCATACAAATCGTTTATATACATATTTGAAGTACTTTATTATTATTCCGCTATGTATGATTGTGGTACTTTAACCCTGTTTAGCCTGTGTGTACTAGCGTGATCCTGGACTAGTGCAGAATATATAAAGGGTCCATATTTGCAGATTCGGGTCCCGACACCTTGATTCCCAAACTGATCACTGAGATTGATCTCAAAGATTCGACCTTTCTATCCAAGAAGAAAGAACACTTTGAGAAAAGTAGAAAGAACAGGGAATTCGGTGAAAGGCTTGCTCCTGATTTAGAAAAGCAAAAAGATCTAGGAAGTTTAGACACAGCAAGCTAGATGCGCACAGAAATGAAATACAATATCAATCAACTCAAGAACGCAAAAGACGCAAGAGAGAAAGAATGCAGACGGAGAAGAATCAACTTGCGTGAAGTAAATTTGCGTAACTTAAATTGCAGAAAGTAACTTGCAAAATGTAAATGACAGAAGGGACAATGCAAGTATTGAAATCTTTAATAGGTATCTTGTATTCCTGGAAGGGAGGTTACACAGCCACACACACAAAAGTGGGCAAAACTCAACAGAGCACACAAAAACCTCTAAAACCCTTCTGGGATCCCTCTCCTTCACCTGGAAGGCAATCCCTTCACACATATTTATACAACTCTCGGGCCACCTACTAAAAAATTAGCAGATTTAATCAGGGTCTAGGATTTGACTACTTGGAGCACGCTAGGACTCATCCTCCTACCATTGTGCGTGGCTCCAAGAGTGGAGAGATTGTGGTAGCTCCCAGGGTGAGTACTACTGTGTTTAGGTCTACTGGGGTTGTCCATGGGACTTCTGACCAGAAGGGTGCTTCTCCTGTCACTTCTACCTCTAGCCAGGCGAAGTATTCATGCACTTTCTGTAAGAAGGATGGTCACCTTGTGGATTTTTGTTTTAGACACGCCAAGATCACGAGGCGTGAGTGTATTGCTGCTCTTAAGGGTATTCAGGGTCATCCCCAGACTTTGAGTGCTCCTAAGGCACACATCGCCTTGAGACAGTTAGAGAGTCACTGCTTTTGGGCGGTATCCGAGTTGATTTTCATGTTGTTCACCAAGTTTTAGTCCCGAGGCCTTTCGTGGTCGATCTTTCCACCGTCCTTTTGATATTCCTCGTTTTTCCCATCGAGGTAGATATCAGCGGTGTGAAGTGTTTTCAGGTAGGAGATTTAGGCATCCTCGTTGAGATGGTCCAGCCTTTGCACCACGGCGGGACAAACCAGTGATAGCTCCTACATTTTCTACTATAGTTGCTTCTACTGATCTTGTGAGAGTCGAGCGTCAGAAAGACACTAGAGTCCAGTCTTCTTCTTCTGTGGCTGGTACTTTGAGACGTCGTGTGATTCAGTAATGGGTTCCCAGGTCCTCACTTTATCCCAGTACTGAGTCCTCTCTCTCTTTTGACTTGATCAGGTTCATCAGATGGGGAAGGGAGATGTTTGGATTGTTAACTCCGACTGTTCTCGCCATATGACCGGAGACTCCCGTTGGTTCTCTTCCCTAGTCCGAGCCCCCTGTGATGAGTTGATCACTTTTGGGGATGCTTCTTTAGGTAGAATCATTGCTAAAGGTACCATCTGCATTAATGATAATTTTATTCTTAAGGATGTTGCCTTAGTGAGTAAGCTGCAATATAATTTGCTTTCTGTTTCTCAGCTTATCAATGACTCTTTTGAGGTAAGCTTTAAGAGTAATGCTTGTAGAATTCTTGATTCATCACGAGAGTTAGTTTGCGGGATTTCTAGATTTGGGAGAGTCTTTCGTGCTGAATTTTCTGTTTCTTCTGGAGACTCTCTTCGGTGTTTGATTACGTCTGAGTCCCGTGATCTCTCCTTCTGGCATAGGAGACTTGGTCACATTGGCTTTGATCATTTGACCAGAGTTAGCAGCTGCGATCTTATTCGTGGGTTGCCCAAACTCAAGATGGTCAAAGACTTAGTTTGCTCTCCCTGCCAACATGACAAGATGATTACTGCTTCTCATCCTCCAATCACCGTAGTGATGACTGATGCACCAGGACAGCTTTTACATATGGACACTATTAGTCCAGCTCGAGTGCAGTCAGCAGGAGGGAAGTGGTATGTCCTTGTCATTGTTGATGATTTCTCGAGGTATTCTTGGGTATTTTTCATGGCCTCGAAGGATGAGACTTTTTCTCACTTTAGGAGATTTGTTAGTAGGTTGTCTATTGAACTCCCAGGTGCATTACGAGCTATACACAGTGATAATGGCACTACGTTTAAGAATTCCTACTTTGAGAGGTTCTGTGTGGAGTCTGGTTTAGAGCATTAGTTCTCTTCTCCCTATGCCCCTCAGCAAAATGGCATAGTGGAAAGGAAGAACAGGACCCTGGTTGAGATAGCCAGGACGATACAAGATGAGTACAATACTCCTAGAAAGTTTTGGGCTGAGGCTATAGCTACTGCTTGTCATGTTTCCAATCGCGTTTTCTTGAGAGCACATTTGCATCGCACTTCTTATGAGTTGAGGTATGGGCGAAAGCCCAGTGTTTCTCATTTTCGTATTTTTGGTTGCAAGTGTTTTATCTTAAAGTCTGGTAACCTAGATAAGTTTGAGTCTCGTTCTTCTGATGGTATTTTTCTGGGTTACTCGACCTCTTCTCGTAGATCATAGAGACCTGTGATGTGACCTTTGATGAGGCTGGCCCAAGAGCTAGACCTGATATTTCAGGCTCTTCTTATCCTTTTGAGACCATCTTTGTAGAGGATGATGAAGATATTGGTGTTTCACCTGATCCAGTCTCCTTTACTCCTGAGGTGCCTCTTGTTTCCATCACTACACCTCAGGAAGACTAGCCCTTGCCATCCGACTGCTCCTCTGCAAGTGGCTCTGTTCCTTCCTCTTCTACTCAAGAGGTAGAGGCCATCCCTGCTTCTGGTCCTCCTCGCCACATTCAGCGTTCTCATGCACCAGAGCAGATCATCGGTGATCTATTTGAGCGTGTCACACACTCAAAATCAGGCTTATCTTCTTTCTGCCTTCACTCTGCCTTTGTTGCCTCATTTGAGCCAAGGGATGTTACTCCTGCATTGTCCGATGAATCATGGATTAATGCTATGCATGAGGAACTAGAAACCTTTGAGAGGAACAAAGTTTGGCAGCTTGTAGATCCCCCATCTAGTCATAATGTCATTGGGACCAAGTGGGTGTTCAAAAATAAGCAATGTGAGGATGGGGTTGTCATTCGCAACAAGGCTAGGCTAGTTGCATAGGGCTTCACTTAGATTGAGGGTCTTGACTTTGAGGAGACCTTTGCCCCTGTAGCTAGACTAGAGGTGATTAGAATTCTACTTGCATTCTCTGCATCCCAGGGCTTCAAGCTCTATCAAATAGATGTCAAGAGTACATTCCTCAATGGCTTCATTGAGGAAGAGGTGTATGTCATGCAACCTCCAGGATTTGAGAACCCCAAATACCCGAACCATATCTTCAAGCTTTCCAAAGCCTTGTATGGACTTAAGCAGGCCCCTAGAGCTTGGTATGAGAGGCTTAAGTCCTATCTTCTTAGTCATGGTTTCAAAATAGGTATAGTAGACAGGACTCTGTTCATCAAGCAACAAGATTCTCATTTCCTTCTTGTCCAAATTTATATGGACAATATTATCTTTGGTGGCTCTTCTCATTCTCTTGTATCTCAGTTTTCTGAGGTAATGAGCACAGAATTCGAGATGAGTATGATGGGCGAGTTGAGCTACTTTCTTGGCTTCCAAATCAAACAAACTTGGGAGGGTACTTTCCTGCACCAAGGTAAGTATACTTGGGACCTATTGAGACTGTTTGATATGTCTGATGGAAAGACCGTGATGACTCCTATGGCCACCACTGCTATCCTCGAGCCCGATGAGGATGGTGTGCCTGCTGATCAAAAGGAGTTTCGGAGCATGATTGGCCCCCTCTTGTATCTTACTACCTCACGACCGGACATACACTTTGTCATGTGTATGTGCGCTCGCTTTCAGGCTTCTCCTCGCGCCTCTCATCGCCAGGCGGTGAAGCGCATCTTCAAGTACCTTCGAGCTACCATTGATTATGGTATTTGATACTCTTCTTCTTATCTATCCCGTAGAGCCTTTTCTGATGCAGACTTTGCCGGCTGTAGGATAGATAGGAAGAGCACTTCTGGCACTTGCCAATTCATTGGTACTTCTCTGGTTTCTTGGTCTTTTAGAAGCAACTGAGTCGCATACCACCACGGGCCGAGCACGTAGGCTGCAGCAATTTGTCAGAGCAGATACTGGATGAGTTTGACCTTGCGGGACTTTGGGTTAAAGATAGAGAGTGTTTCACTTTTCTGTGATAATACTTCTGCTATTTGCATTACCAAGAACCCAGTACAGCACTCCCGGACTAAGCACATTGAAGTTAGATATCATTTCCTTAGAGACCATGTGGAGAAAGGAGACATAGTGCTTCAGTTTGTGGAGTGTCGGTGTATTCTACACCGGGGTACTCTCTCCACTGCTGTCAGGTGGGACCGCGAGCGCAAGATGCATAGAGAAGAAGGTCCTGTGCAAAGGACTCAACCTGCTAAAGAAAGACTTGGCGGACGACCAGGTCCCAGCCCCGGGCGACCAGATCATGACCACGGAAGACCGGGACACGTGGCTGCCCGACGAGCAGGCGAGCCCATTCTCAGCCGACCACGCAGACAGAGCTGGGAGGCTTCCGCCCGAAGCAATCGCTAGGATCACAATGTATCATAGCCATTAAATGCGCATAGGAGCCATTAAATAAGCGTGGCTCCCTGATGCCATGATGACCTGTCCCTCCGACTGAGTCAACTTCACCAACTCCCGTTCCATCTACACCGCCCCGGGCAAGACCGGGTGATGCGTGTATCAGGTGTTCGTTACACAGTGTCCGAACCCCTCCTCTCGGGCGGTCCGAAGACAGGCAGCGTCAAGCAATGGCATAGACAAAGAGGCTCCGAGGGACAGTAGCGGCAGGACTAGACACAATCAATGTAATTAATGTAAAACCACTCCCTCTGCCTGCCCTAGCTAGTCCTGGGAGTATATAAGGGAGCTAGTGTGCAAGGGACGGGGAGGTCAGAAAATCAGATCATTGAGGTTGGTTAGTCGATCAGTTCACAACGGAGAGCAAGCAGAATACTAGAGCAACACGAGCTTGAGTAGGATGTAGGGCTGTTACCCGCATTGGGGGCCCAAACCTAGGTAAATCCTGTGTGTTCCTTGTGTGCCCCCTATGTGTTCTTGAGCTTCCTACCTACTCATCACACGAAGAGAGTAGAGAAAAAAGCCGAGAGTGATGCAGCTGCGAAGACCCCCCTACTGAAACTCAGTTATACACTCGAACCAATACTGTCTGGCACAAACACGCCGACAGGGCACGCCAGGAAGGGGTGGTAGTAGCTGTTTCACCCGTTGCTTTCTTCAGCAGATCATCAAACACCGGCTGCGAAGATGGAGGCTTCACGCTCCTATCTGGTGGGGGACCATCCAACGCCTTCCGTAGAAGGCAGCGGCGCCCCCACCGTGGTAGGAGCACAGCCGGTCCAACGGCGACTAGCGATGGAGGAGGCCACAACGGCCCAGAACTTGCATCGGCCCGCCTCCTCCTAAAGCACCCACCGGTGGAGTTGGGGGACGACACCCCGGCAGCGCCATGGCTGCGGGACATTGCCCACCTCGTGGAAGCGGCCCAGCTCCACGCGGAGGCATCAGAATAGCCGGATATCTCTGGTATCCCGCGGTCGACGTTGCGCGCAGAACGCACGCAAGCTTCGAGCCACCCAAGCGAGCAACGCTCACATCATGGTGGGTGAAGCAAGGGAAAGGGCATTCAAGACGCAGGCCCCGCTCTCACCAGGGGTCATGTGACTGCTCTAGGGCTATCCCGCACGTCCCCCGGGCGTGAGGGGAGTGCCCGTGGAGATCTTAGGGCTCATTTGGAGGAGCGACGCCGAGCGCGCGGTGGTGACTTGCGTGGCAAGTTGCACCATCGGCAAGCGCAGGAGAAGGACCACGGCAAGAGGATGGCTCCTGAAGAAGACGACCCATGACCCCGATTTCCCTGCAGAGGAGGAGACCTTCTCCTTCGAGTCTTGTGGGAGCCAAGTCCCACGCTCCCCAGCGCGGCCCTCGAGCCCAGGTTCTAGGGAGCTGCGTGGTTCTCCCTACAACGTGGGGTGTCAGGCGTTCTCCAACCAGCTGCGCTATGTCACGTGGTCGGAAAGGTTTCGCCTGACAATCATGGAGAAGTACGACGGCACCACCAACCCAGAGGAGTTCCTGTGGATCTACACCACGGTGGTGCGGGCTACTGGTGGCTCCGAGAAGGTTATTGTGAACTATCTCTCGATAGCCTTGGCGGGCTCCGCCCGTTCTTGGCTAATGAACCTCCTGAGTGGGTCGGTGCACTCATGGGCGGAGTTGTGTGGCCAGTTTGTGACCAACTTCCAGGGCTCCTATGCCCAGCCAGGTGTGGAGGATGACCTCCATGCCCTCGAACAGAAGAGAGGGGAGTCGTTGCGTGTGTTCATCCGATGATTCAGCCACTGTCGCAACACAATCCCCAAGATCTCTGGCCAGTCCATCATCATCGCCTTCCGAAGGGGAGTGCGAGACCGCAAGATGCGGGAGAAGATGGCCACCCGTGACATCGCTACCACGTTCGAGCTATTTGCCTTGTCGCACAAATGCGCTCAGGCGGCGGAGGTGCGAGAGTGGGCTACCGGAGCGGACGACGCTCGCGGCAAAGGCGAGACCAAGACCTCGAAAGGTCCCAGTTCCGCAAACAAGAAGAAGTGTGCGGCAGCCGAGTCCAGTCAGGTGTTGACCACTGAGTGTGTAGGCACAAGGTCGTCAAGCCGCAGCGAGACAATCGCCGCGATCGGCAGGACGATTGCCGCGATCGGCAAGACGGCCGCCGTGATCGACAGGACTACCGTCGACTGGAAAACAGGGGTAAGGTCTTCTTCCCTATCCATAATACTAATGCACACGATTTGGATAATTGCCAGGTCGTGGGCGGGAAAAAGTGGAGTAGCGGCTCAGGGAACACCGCCCTCCTCACGACGACGACAAGGGAGACGACTCCGCCCAGCTGCCTTTCTAGCAGGTGGAGCATAAGGTGGCCTAGATCCATGGCGGTTCGGCCACCCACGCCTCCAACATGAAGTACAAGCCTTGATGAGGGAAGTCTGCGCCGCCATACCAAGCGCAGGGGCGGCTAGGCCGCTGAGGTGGTCGGAGGAGCCGATCACCTTCAGCCGCACCGACCACCTTGCGAGCACCGCCGGCCTAGGGCACCTTCCGATCGTGGTCTCACCCACGGTTCGGAACGTGCAGCTCGGGCACGTGCTGATCGACGGGGTGAGCTCCATCAACCTCCTGTCCCCTAGGGCATTCCGGGCTCTTCAGATCCTGGAGCGAGAGCTCCGCCCGGCGCTCCCCTTCTACAGAGTCACCCCAAGGGCTGGCTCAATGCCCCTGGGCCAGGTCCACCTTCCCGTCACTTTCGGGAATGTGGACAACTACCACACAGAGTTGGTGGACCTCGACGTCACTGACTTCGACCTCCCCTGCAACGCCTTGCTTGGCCGACCCGTGTTGGTTAAGTTCATGGCGGCCACCCACTATGCCTATATGGTGGTGAAGATACCGGGACCTGGAGGTCCCATAAGCATCCAGGTGGACAAGCCAGAGGCCCTACGCTGCGATAAGCAAGCCTTGGACCTAGCGGGCGCCACCTGTGCACAGCAGGTTGATGCTGTCTACTCGGGAGTCCCTCCTGTGAGGACTCACGCCTCGCCCGGCCCGTCCGGTGAGGTTAAGGTGGTCTCCCTGAGCGTGGCCGAGCCCAAAAGGACCGTCAAGCTGAGCGCCAGCCTTGGCGCCAAATAGGAAGACACGCTCATCACCTTCCTCCGGTCTAACGCAGACGTATTTGCCTGGCAACCGTCTGACATGACCGGGGTCCCCAGGGAGGTGATCGAGCACAAATTGGCAACACTCGAGGCGCGTGCAGTGCGACAAAAGGTCGGCGGCCAGCCCCGGCGTTAGGATGCCATCCGCGAGGAAGTGGAAAAGCTGCCGACGCGGTATCATCGAGAAGTCATTCACCCGAATGGCTTGCCAACCCGTGCTCGTCAAGAAATCCAACGGAAGTGGCGAATGTGTCGACTTCACCGACCTCAACAAGGCTCGCCGAAGGATCCGTACCCTTGCCACGATCGACCGATCGTGGATTCTACGACGGGTGCGGAATAAGAAGCTTCGGATCGTACTCTGGTAGCACTGTCGAGGCCCCAAATTCGAATTCAGCTCATGCGGCTAACATTAGCGCCAACCAATTCTTGGCCGCATTTGAGATCAACTTCCGACTTCAGTGAATATCCTAAACTGCCACTTAGAAGAATTTCCAAACTTAGCAAAAATTCAGAGCTAGAAATTTTAGTGTGCAAATACGGTTTTCATCAAAATTTGGAGCCCTGTAACTTGAGACCTATAATGATCTAGAGTGTGCATGTTAGCAAAATGAAAACTAGAAACTTTTCTCTATGCCATGATTGAGTCTTGAGCCCAATCCAACATCAAATGCTAATTTAAATCTTGGCCTCAAAGTTGAATCATATGCTGAAATTCTGGGGACTTAGTGGGGTCAAGTGGGCTAAGGGCAACAGAATTTGGGGGCAGCCCAAACCAAAACCGAAGCAGCCTCCAGCTCTTTCCCTGTCCAGCCGCACCTTCCTCCTGCTGTCTCCACAAGCCAGCGCCCTCTCCTCCCCAAGCAAGCACTCCCCAAGCCAGCCCCTCCCTCCTGCAGCCCCCATGCAGCCTTCCTCCCTCCCTGCTGTCCCCAGGTCGTGCTCCCTCCCTGCAGCCTCTCCAAGTTGGCGCCTCCCTCTTCCTCCCCCAAGGCAGCAGCAACTCCCTCCTTCCCCCTACTTGGTTCCCTCCTCTTCCTCCTCCACTTCCATGAGGTAAGACTCCCCTAGGGTTTGGTTGGTTGTTTCTGGTTTGGGGGCAGCCATGAAGGATTTGAGGGCTTTGGAGTGAGGAGATTTGGGAATTGGGTGGGGAACAACCATTCTAGGGTTTGGGGAAAGATTCAGATTTTGAGCAGATTTCGTAGCTCCTGTTCTTGACTGATTCGAGCAAGTTACAAGCATCTTCTAGGTTGACTATAGAGAAAGTTGTGGGTAATGGAATTATCTTTCATCTCCAACTGGAATCACTCAATTTTGTTAATCCAGCTGAAAGTTATATCGATTTTAGTGTGTGCTGCTCTGAAAATGCTGAAAATGTGGAGCTGAAACTTGAGCTGCGAATTAAAATTAGTTAGAGGCCGAATTAGAAATTAATTTTGCCTGAGAAGTTATAGGAAATTTCGTGTAGATTGTAAAAATGTCATCCTTTACTCAATTCCGTTAAGTATAGCAATTTATATGATGAAATTTGTGCATGCTGTTCTGAAACTCTGAAACTTCTGAACACTAAAACTGTTCTCTGTTCCTGGCCAAACTGGAAATTCTCTGTGCAGAATCTGGGTGATTGGCCAAAGCTAAGTGGTAGGTTTATGTCTTGTGGTCGTCTAGGATCTGAGTTTGCTCAATTTGATTAAGTGATCAAAAAGTTATGGCCATTTGTATCAATGTCTGTCCTGAAACCGGGTTTTGCTGAAATTCAGACTTTGGGGCTGAAGTTCAGAGTTTAGTTGAAAACTTTTAATCAACGTTCTGAATGTTAGGATGCATGGTAAAGTTAGATCACCCTCTTGTGGTCCTTTCGAGTCCAAGAAGTCAATTTTTGGATTAACCAAATAAAAGTTATGCTTGTTTAGAGGAATGTGCTTGTTATTTTCAGATTTTGCTATAGAATAGAAGTGGAGTTTAGCATTTGTGTTTTCAGTTTTAAATTGAGTTGAATGTTTGCACTTTTGGAGCTGGCTTGGGTGATGCATTTGGTATTTTCATTTCATATGCATTGCATGCATCTCATTTCATGCATTGTGATCGTGTAGAGAACGAGCACGCGGAGGGTGGCGTGGTGGTGACTGAGGGGGTTACCTTTACCGGAGAGCCGTTTGTAACTGAAAATCCAGCGGAAGCTCAAGGCAAGCACCTAAGCATGTTCAACCGTATTCATAATTGTATTTTAGCGAATAATTTGCTTATTGGATGGTTAGGTTATGCATTAGGAATTGAAATGTGGGATACGGTTAGAACCTACTTGTTGCACCTACACTCATTGATAATTGTTGAATACCTTCCTTGGAACTAGTATATGGGTATTTATATTGTGTCCATGCTTAGTTTGCTTAGATGTCGGGTATGGGCCAAGTGGTGGATGGCTCCATCACTTGAGATTAATTACTTCACTCTAATGGGTTGCAATTGGTTATAATTATGCTTTGAAATAGAAAACTTGAGACCGGGCGAGAGGGTTGAATCATTTGGGTGTGGAGACTCAAATATTGTAGTCTCGCCTGTGTTGGTTAAGGACCGATCCGTTGTTTGCCATGTTGATCGAGCACCCCTTGTTGATCGCATGCCCGATATAATGGTACGGTAAGCCACCCTTTCATGGCATACTACTCGATGGGTCATGCCCTCATGCGATTGGGCGTGGTTGAGGCGAGGCCTAGGTCTCTCGAGGGCTAAGCGAGGCTTGAGCCGCTCGAGGGAGGTTGCTAGGTGCTCGGCCGCATGAGGATGGTTCAACAGTAGATATGGATGGGAGGAGGGTTGACATGAGGTTCCTTGTGGCACATGTCGTGCGATTGATGATCCCTGCGGGGTGAATAAGCGATTGAATTGCGCGCTCTCGGATATGAGCACGCTTGTATCATCCGACACTTCAACGTAGTAATAACTTAAATTGAAACTAGTTGGTATACTTGATGTTGATACTTGTTTATGCTATTACTTGCTCTCTTTAATGTTTAATTTCAAATTTCACTCTAGCAATAGGTGCTGTCCATAAATGCTATGAACTTGAAATTTGTGTAGTTGAATATGATTATGCAACAAAGTAAGCTTTTCCGCACTTTTACCTTAAGCTTATACCTTGCTACATCCAAATGCATATTCCTTCAAGTCGGTCATATATGGACCACGGGTAAGTCTTTGCAGTACCTACGTACTCATGCTACGCTTTGTGGTTTTCGGTGAGGACCCGACGGGTGTGAGTTCTGTCGTTTGCTTCTCGGTGGTGGGCGGGACACGAATAAGGCTAAGCTCGGCGTTAGAACGCCTGGAAGTGTTCGAGGCGGGACACTTCGGAGATGTCTTACTTTTGGTTTAATGTGGTGGTTGTGTGCCCATTTTGTTATATAGTTAGTCTTTAAAATTATGTTATGGCTTGTTTAAATACTTGGCTATTTCTGTTGTTGAACCTTGTTGTATTATCATGCTTAACTCATGCCTAGTTGTTACTTCTATCCATGCTAATCCTTATACCATGTTTGTTGTTGTTGTGCTATACTTGGTTAATTATTTGTTTCTTATGCCTGCTGAGTGGATGTCCGTACTTCTAGAGGCATCATGCCGAAATTTTGTAGATTTCTGAGTCTAGGTCGGGTCTTGTGATTTGTCTGTTTTGTGAGTCTTAGTCAGCTGTTGTTAGTTCTTGCCTTGTGTGGTTGTCTGGTTTGTCTTTGTGCCTTGGTTTTTGGTCGTTTTGTCGTGCTTCCGCGTTGCGTGTCCGGTTGTAAAGTTTTGGGTTTGTTGCCCCCTTTATGCAAATTGAATTGATATGGCAATGGAAACCGGTATCTTGGGCGATCTGGCGAAGTTTCGTTGCATCTGGGGAATACGGGATTGTTGTCGAGTTATTCGAATGTGATCTTTGTTGTCCTAATTGGGCTTGGGTGTTAGCACTGTGAGCACCATCGGTGATCCGTTGCTAGCCTCCAAATCCGATGAGGGCGACCGGGCATTCAAATAACCCGAGGACAGTCTGGGCGGCTCCTCACAGCACCAGATCAGTATGGTGAAAGAAGATGAAGAATAGACCACGTTTGTAACTCCTATGGGTGTTTATTGCTACATTCGAATGCCATTTGGGTTAAAAATGCCAGTTCTACATATCAGCGTGCCATGCATGCCACTTTTCGACCACAGGTCGGACAAAACCCAGAGGTATACGTCGATGACCTGGTGGTGAAATCTGAGAAGAGTGAAGGGCTAATTGAGGATCTGGGCGAAACCTTCGCCAACCTCAGGAAGAATCACCTAAAGCTCAATCCCGAGAAGTGCGTCTTTGGCGTACCTTCTGGGAAGCTGTTGGGATTCCTCGTGTCTAGTTGAGGCATTGAGGATGGAGTTGGGGGTGAGATGAAGATGGTGGATCTCGTAGAAGTGGAGAACGGTGAGGAAGAACTCAGAGTAGGGCGGCATCAGGCCTGTCGCCAGCACCTAGACGAAGGTAATAACCTCCCCGGGGTTGCACTTCGGCGCGACGGTGCCCGCCCTAAGGCAGAGGGCCCCTTCAGGGGCCAGGCGAAGGACATTCCCCGACCTTGACTCATCCATCGTCAAGGGGGGAAGCGGCTGAGCCATGCGGCTGGAGTGCTGCTTTGGTGCCGTGACTGCGAAGAAGACAAAAAAAGCAAGGAGTAACATCCCCAATTTCGGATTTCTACTAAAAGCTAATTTAAAATAATTAAATTCAAAATTTGGATTTTCCTCAATTTTCTAATTAACCTGCCATCCATATTCTTCCGAAATTGGAGTTCAATCCTTTACCGTCCGCAAAGCCAAAATTTCAAATTTCGGTTCTTATTCGAAATTTCACCCAAGTTCCAAAATGCTCCAAAAAATCTTGAAACCCATTGAATTAGATTCCAAATATTCTATAATATTTTTGAGAATTTTTCCAATATTTATAGAATCACTCTGGTATTTTATCTCTAGCGCACTTTCATCAAATCCATTATATTCGTCCTGAAATTATCTAAATTCCAAAATTCATCCAAAATAAGTGAAACCAATTTTATTGGGTTCCATTTATCCTATAGTATTTTTAGGAATTTTTCTAGAATTTTTAGATCTTATTTTCTATTTTATCCCGCGTGCCTTTGATTCTACAGTATTCAAAATCGGGCCAATAGGTGCTAGACACGTGTCCTGCACTGTAGCATCATATTCAAGTTGGGGATTGTCCAGAGGAGACTGTTTCTACCATTTTTATTCCAAAACTTCAATTATCTATAACTCTTGCTATAATCCACCAAATTTTGTGAGGCCAGATCCTACGTGAATATCTTGATGAGGGCAACAATCTTCCGGTCGGTTTCCTTCCTATCTCCCAACGGATCGGGTGCATTTTGTAATCAAAACCGTGACATTGATTCGGCAATAACTCGACCGTTTCTTGAGCTTTCCGCGCGATTCCACTTGGTAAAGCTGCGTATTGACTCCCTCCATCCCGTGCTCACTTGCTCCCGACGATTGCTCATCTCCTCCCTTGTCAAATCAACTAAAAACCGGAGTTCGACGTCGTTCGTGGACATCACCGTGTCATCTCCTAATCCGGCGAGTCTTTGCGAAATACAACAGCGTCATATTGTTCACCTTGATGCATAGATCATAACCCCTCAAGAATTTCCAGATTTCGTCAAGAATTGTCCCGGGAATTCGCGTTTGATCATCGACGAACAACCTGTCTTTCGTTGCAAAATTCTTCCAATCCGGTAAATTTCAATCCAATTCCTCCTAGCCATAGCTTCATGTGATCATGCTCTACTCCGTGCTCTTTCTAGTTTCAGAAAATTTCGCATTTTGACATGTTTTTGGCCACCATGCCACCGACCCGTTCATGGTCGTCGCTGAGCGTCGCTCCGACCACCATTCTTCGTGCCGTCACTTGCCCCGCTACTACGATGTCATCCTCGTTCCAATTTGCCGATTGCCGCTCGCCGTCGTGCCCTCTAGCTCCGGCAATCCTTTGCGCAAGAAGCTCTAATATGTCTCTATAACACAGGCGCACAGGAGAACGAAGCACCGTAGCATCGCGATGCTACAGTGCAATTTCGCAATTTCGTGATTTTATTTCTTGCCAAACTTCCTTTGATCCGTTCTCCTCCATCCGAACTCAGAATCGAGTGGTTCAAATTTCTAAATTCATATAAATTCATCCTCTTTCTGCCAGTATTTTTATTATAATTTTTAGTTTCTGTTTATTTTATTTTATTCATTTCGTGTATCGTTTTGCACGTAGCCGAAGAGTTTGCCGGAACCGCCGACGCCGTCACTGACCCTGAAGACTTCGACGCCTCTACTGTGGCTGAAGGCAAGTCTCCTTGATGCACGTTGATCCCATTGTTTATAATTGTTTTATAAAATGTTTACAACTTACATGGCTATTTATATAAACTGATGATGTTAAAATATAGGATGTTAGTTATACCCATTTCGAAATGACATCCTTATTATTTGATTACCATGCCTTTGTAACCTAAAGTTTTAATCATGAAATCATATATCATGTGATTAACCTTGTTTAGTACATTAGACTGTGCTTAGGATTGATATTGATCAAAATGCCTATGGTGGGATAAATTCTAAAATGTTGTTGAAATGTGTTTTACCGAAATTGTAGCAAGGTGATTGCTGCTGTGGTTGTAAAATAAAAATAAAATAAAAATGGTTTAGATTGGGGCGGAATGGTTTGTCGGGCGTGTGCGGATGGAGCACTGGTTCTAGTTTGTGAAAGCCGCCCTAATCAATTAAAGACCGACGCTTATGATTGTCTATTCTAAGCATTACCGTGCAACCACATGTCTATAATGGGTACGACCTAGCTGAATAATTTGTAGAAACCTAACTTAGACTCGCTAGTTGGTGGAATGTGGGTGCCGGATGGAGGCAGGTCGTATTTCCCACACGGCGCAAGAGGGGGCTTCTGTACTGGGTGGATGGAACCCTAACAGCGGTGAAACCTCAGCGGGTGGGTCGGGTTAGGCGTATACATTGTAAAGGCCTTGTCATGATATCTCTGCTGGCACACCTAAGGAAGTGTGTTAATAGCTTGGCATCAAGAGAATATCATGTCTTGTGGGTAAAGCTGTACACCTCTGCAGAGTTAAAACTATTCGAATATCGTTACATTAGGTAATGATTCATCCTTTGTTTGACTATGTGTACTAGCTCTTGATCCGGGACTAATGCAGAATACATAGGAGATTAGGATAGCCTATCAAGGGTCTCACAATGTGGTATCGAGCACGGGCGATTGTAGGACGCAACTTAGTTAGAATGGCAAAGCCTTAAGGATTAATATTTTTATAAAAATATATTTATAAAATTTTAAGTTCCTTTGCTTCTATCTTTTCTGTCTTAGCGTCTTGTCCTTACCTCATCCTTCATTTGAAAATTTGTTTACTGACCTTGTCTTTTTCAAAATTTGTAGATGTCTTTCTATACCTCATTTGCCTAGTGAAGAGGATCCTTCCCCTCGTGTTCCTGAGGAGGGTGAAGGGAGTAGTTAGTTTTTGTTTTTGTCTGTAGCACCTTTCTTTTGTCTCGCTAAGAACGTTATTAATTGTGTGTGATGGATTGTATCATGCTTCTAAGCATTTGTGATACAGTCATCTTAATAAAACTATTTTGATTTAAATAAAGATTTCAGTTGGTGTTTTCTTTTGTTGGTTGTGCTTTTGTCTTGGTGGATGCTATTTAGTTTCCCTGCTTTCTTATCTTTGCTTTTCCCTCTTTCCTTGTGCTTTCCCCGTCCATGGTTTTAGATGGAGAATCCTGGCAGAGGTCATGGCAGAGGAAGAAGAGGAGGCCGCGTTAGAGGCCGTGGTCGTGGGTGTGGAAGAGTGCAATTTCAGGAGGAAGTGCCATTGGAGCAACAGCAGTTCAATGAAAATGACCAAGTACTGCCACTTCCAGCGCAGTAGAACCAAGTGCCACCCCTACCCCCGAATCAGTCGCCAAGCATGGAGGAGATGATGGCCATGCAACTGCAAATTCTGCAAGCTTTGGACTAAAATCGTTGAATCACCACAAGCGGTCAGCTCGCCATGAGCCAGCCGCCCGATCTAAATTCAGGGAGTTCATGAGGACCCGACCCCCAACTTTCGCAGGATCAGTTGACCCTTTGGAGGCTGATGATTGGTTGAAGTAGAAAGGAAGTTGTACTTGGCGCAGTGTGATGAATTTGAGAGTGTCTTATATGCCTCTCATCAGCTGAAAGGAACCGCTGCAAGTTGGTGGGAAAATTACCTCGCTGCCCACGAGGAAGCCCAGAACATCACTTGGAATGAATTTGTGGAAGCTTTTCGGGCTACCCATATTCCCAAGGGGATTATAGAAATGAAGAGGCGTGAGTTTCACAAGCTACAACAAGGAAACCTTTCAGTCTCAGAATACCTGAATCGGTTCACCCAGCTATCTCGTTATGCTACCGAAGATGTTGCCACGAATGTGGCTAAGATTTGGCGCTTCATGGAGGGCCTTGACCCCAATATCAAAGTACAGCTAGTATCAAATGACTTCCCTTCATTCCAGCACATGGTAAACAAGGCTTTGATCCAAGAGGATGCTCAGCGTTAGCTGTTTGAATCAAGAAAGAGGAAGTTGATGTTTCAAACGTAGCGTGGTGCCAGTAGCTCCAAACCCCGTTTCTTCCAGCCTCAGTCTAGCAGGCCAGTAGCCACCAATACTTCCAGGACCCAAATGTCCACTCCTCGTCAGTTCACTCAAGCCCCTGCTGGCAATGCAGGAAATCAAGTTCAGAAGAGCAACACTAGCAACTGCAGGAGTCCAATGCTTTAACTACAGGGAGATGGGACATTACGCCAGTAACTATCCCCAAAAGCGTCAGGCTGTGACCCCAGTTCGGTTCAACTTGGGGACCACACTAGCCCGCACCCCAGCACCAGCTCAGGAAAGAGAAATGCCGCAGACTCCGCGTACTCCTCGCACCATGGGAAGAGGACGTGTTAATCACGTCACAGCTGAAGAAGTCCAGGACGCACCAGATGTGGTGTATGGTAAGTTCTTTGTCAACTCGGTACTTGCTTCAGTTCTGTTTGATTCTGGTGCGACGCATTCCTTCATATTAGAATACTTGGTTAGAAAGCATAGATGGGATATAGTTCAGCTTAGAAATCCCTTACTAGTTCAATCCCCTTGCAAAGAACTAAGAACAACTGCTATTTGCCCAAAAATGGATATAACTATAAAAGGGGTAAAGTTCCTAATGAACTTAATATTATTGGATACTAAGGGAATAGAAGTAATCCTTGAAATGGACTGGTTAACCAAGTACAAGGGTCAGATAGACTGTACTAGTAGAGCTATATCCCTTACTAGTCCTGAGGGAATTCGAGTGGAGTTCCTGTCTAATCTCTCCTCTAAGGGGGTAGTACCCTGAACCGACTAAAAGGTACATCTTTGGAAAATGTGCCCATAGTGAATGAATACCCAGATGTATTCCCAGAAGATTTGCCTGGTATGCCACCAGACCAGGATATTGAGTTCATTATTGAGCTTGTACCTGGTACAGCTCCTATCTCAGAAAGGCCTTACCGGCTACCTGCTAATGAGTTAGCAGAGATGAAAAAATAGATTGAAGAACTGCAGGAGAAAGGATTTATAAGACCAAGTTCATCACCTTGGGGTTCACCGGTAATCTTCGTTAAGAAGAAGGATGGCAGTCTGAGAATGTGCATAGACTACAGATCACTGAATGAGGTCACAATAAAGAATAAGTATCCTTTGCCAAGTATAGATGATCTATTTGACCAGTTGAAATGAGCTCAAGTGTTCTCAAAGATTGATATGAGATCAGGATATCATCAGCTTAAAATCAAAAAAGAAGATATCCCAAAAACAGCTTTCACTACCTATTATGGATTGTACGAGTTTACAGTTATGTCCTTTAGATTAACAAATGCACCGTCATATTTCATGAATTTGATAAATAAGGTATTTATAGAGCTTTTAGATAAGTTTGTTGTCGTTTTTATTGATGACATTCTTATTTATTCCAAGAATAAGAAAGAGCATGAGGATCATTTGAGGATAGTTTTGGAAAAGCTCAGAGAGCATCAGCTTTATGCTAAGTTCAGTAAATGTGATTTTTGGTTGAAGGAAGTTGCTTTCTTGGGTCTTGTCATCTCGGCTGAAGGAGTAGCAGTTGATCCTGCTAAAGTGAAGGCTGTACTTAATTGGGAGCAATCCAAGTCTGTTCCGGATATCAGAAGTTTTTTTGGTCTAGCAGGATATTATCGGCGTTTTATTGAAGGTTTTTCCAAGATAGCAAGACCTCTTACCCAGCTACTGAAGAAGGAGAAGAAATTTGAATGGACTAAAGTCTTGTGAACAAAGTTTCCAAGAATTGAAGAAGAGGTTAACTTCAGCACCCGTACTTGTACTGCCGGATATTCATAAGGATTTTGAAGTTTTCTGTGATGCTTCAAAGCAAGGTCTCGGATGTGTTTTGATGCAAGAAGAAAAAGTTATAGCTTATGCCTCAAGACAACTGCGACCCCATGAAGAAAACTACCCAACTCATGATTTGGAGTTAGCAGCAGTCGTGCACGCACTCAAAATTTGGAGGCATTATTTGATTGGGAATCGATGTGAGATCTATACGGATCATAAGAGTTTGAAATACATTTTCACTCAACAGATCTCAATTTGAGGCAGAGAATATGGTTTAATTAGTTAAAGATTATGATATTGGTATCCATTATCATCCCGGAAAAGCTAATGTTGTTGCAGATGCTTTGTGCAGGAAAAGTTATTGCAACAATGTTATGGTTCAGGAAAGTCAGCCAGCACTTCATGAAGAGTTCAGACGCCTCAACTTGGAATTGGTAAATGAAGGTTGCATTTTCAACATCGAAGTGCATTCAACCCTGGAAGATCATATCAGAGAGGATCAAAAGAATGATAGTGGTATCACAGACCTAAAAGATGGCATGAAGAAAGAAAAATTTCCTGAATTTTCTGAAGATGAGAAAATCTTGTTTGGTTAGGAAAAGAATAGTAGTCCCTAATCAAAAAGAGATCAAGGATGTAATTTTGAAGGAGGCCCACGATTCGGTTTATTCTATTCATCAGGAAGTACCAAGATGTCTGTGATTTGAAGGAGAAATATTGGCGGTCCAATATGAAAAGAGAAGTTGTTGATTTTGTGCACGTTGTGATATTTGTCGACTTGTTAAAGCAGAGCATTAGAGACCAGCTGGTTTATTGCAACCTTTGCAGGTTCCTGTTTGGAAATGGGAAGAAATAGGAATGGATTTTATCACCGAACTTCCCAGAACTAAGTTCGGATATGATTCAATATGGGTTATTGTGGATAGATTAACTAAGGTTGCACACTTTATTCTTGTGAAGACAATATATTCTGGTGATAAACTCGCAGAGCTATACATGGCCAAAATTGTATGTTTGCATGGTGTGCCAAAGAAGATCGTGTCAGATCGAGGTTCCCAGTTTACCTCGAGGTTTTGGCAAAAGTTGCATGAGGTTCTGGGCACAAATCTAAACTTCAGTACAGTTACCATCCTCAGACAGATGGTCAGACGGAAAGGATAAATCAAATACTAGAAGATATGTTGAGAGCTTGTGTTTTGACTTATAAAAGTTCTTGGGATCAGAATTTGCCCTATGCTGAATTCTCCTACAACAACAGTTACTAGTCAAGTTTGAAGATGGCACCATTTGAAGCTCTTTACGGAAGAAAATGCCAAACTCCGTTATATTGGAAGGAGACAGAAGGAGGACAAATAATTGGACCTGATATTCTGAAGGAAGCTGAAGAACAAGTCAGAGTGATCCGTGAGAATTTGAAGATGGCCCAGTCTAGGCAGAAATGTTATGCTGACAATCGTCGCCGGGAATTAAGTTTTGAACCTGGTGATCATGTGTATCTTAAGGTTTCACCTCTCAAGGGAATGCGTCATTTCAGAGTCAGTGGGAAGCTTGCACCTCGCTACATTGGTCCGTTTCCAATAGTTGCCAGAAGAGGAGGGGTTGCTTATAGGTTGAAACTTCCTCCGCAGCTGTCAGATGTGCATGACATCTTCCATGTTTCTCAGTTGAAGAAATGTCTCAGAATACCAGAAGAACGGATGTCTTTTGAGAAGTTGGATTTAAAAGAAGACCCATCGTATCCAGAGTATTCAGTCAAAATCTTGGATGAAGTAGAGCGTCGAACCAGAAGCCGAGTGATCAAGTTTTGCAAGGTTCAGTGAAATAACCATTCTGAGAAGGAAGCAACTTGGGAGCGAGAAGAGGACCTTAGAGCGGAGTTTCCCGATCTTTTTCTTTCTCCGTCCGAATCTCGGGGACGAGATTCTCTCTAAAGGGGGTAGGTTTGTAACATCCCCAATTTCGGGTTTCTGCTAAAAGCTAATTTAAAATAATTATATTCAAAATTTGGATTTTCTCAGTTTTCTAATTAACCTGGCATCCATATCCTTCCGAAATTGGAGTTCAATCCTTTACCGTCCGCAAAGCCAAAATTTCAAATTTCAGTCCTTATTCGAAATTTCACCTGAGTTCCAAAATACTCCAAAAATCTTGAAACTTATTGAATTAGGTTCCAAATATTCTATAATATTTTTGGAAATTTTTCCAAGATTTATAGAATCACTCTGGTATTTTATCTCTCACGCACTTTCATCAAATCCATTATATACGTCCCGAAATTATCTAAATTCTAAAATTCATCCAAAATAAGTGAAACCAATTTTATTGGGTTCCATTTATCCTCTAGTATTTTTAGAATTTTTTCTAGAATTTTTAGATCTTATTCTCTATTTTATCCCGCGTGCCTTTGATTCTATACTATTTAAAATCGGGCCAATAGGTGCTGGACACGTGTCCTGCACTGTAGCATCGTCTTCAAGCTGGGGATTGTCCAGAGGAGACTATTTCTACTGTTTTTATTCCAAAACTTCAATTATCTATAACTCTTGCTATAATCCACCAAATTTAGTGAGGCCAGATCCTACGCGAATATCTTGATGAGGGCAACAATCTCCCGGCTGGTTTCCTTCCTATCTCCCACCGGATCGGGTGCATTTTGCAATCAAAACCGCGACATTGATTCGGCAATAACTCAACCGTTTCTTGAGCTTTCCGCACGATTCCACTTGGTAAAGCTGCGTATTGACTCCCTCCATCCCTTGCTCACTTGCTCCTGGTGATTGCTCATCTCCTCCTTGTCAAATCAACCAAAACCGGAGTTTGACGTCGTTCGTGGACATCACCGTGTCATCTCCTAATCCGGTGAGTCTTTGCGAAATACGACCACGTCATATTGTTCACCTTGATGCATAGATCATAACCCCTCAAGAATTTCCAGATTTCGTCAAGAATTGCCCGGGGAATTTGCGTTTCATCGTCGACGAACAACCCGTCTTTCGTCGCGAAATTCTTCCAATCCGGTAAATTTCAATCCAATTCCTCCTAGCCATAGCTTCATGTGATCATGCTCTACACCGTGCTCTTTCTAGTTTCAGAAAATTTCGCATTTTGACATGTTTTTGGCCGCCATGCCACCGACCCGTTCATGATCATCGCTGAGCGTCGCTCCGGCCACCATTCTTCGTGCCGTCACTTGCCCCGGCACCGCGATGTCGTCCTCGTTCCAATTTACCGATTGGCGCTCGCCGCCGTGCTCTCTAGCTCCGGCAATCCTTTGCGCAAGAAGCTCTAATATGTCTCTGCAACATAGGTGCACAGGAGAACGAAGCACCGTAGCATCGCGATGCTACAGTGCAATTTCGCAATTTCGTGATTTTATTTCTTGCCAAATTTCCTTTGGTCCGTTCTCCTCCATCCAAACTCAGAATCGAGTGGTTCAAATTTCTAAATTCATATAAATTCATCCTCTTTCTGCCAGTATTTTTATTATAATTTTTAGTTTCTGTTTATTTTATTTTATTCATTTCGTGTATCGTTTTGCACGTAGCCGAAGAGTTTGCCGGAACCGCCGACGCCATCACTGACCCTGAAGACTTCGACGCCTCTGCTGCGGCTGAAGGCAAGTCTCCTTGACGCACGTTGATCCCATTGTTTATAACTGTTTTATAAAATGTTTACAACTTGCATGGCTATTTATATAAACTGATGATGTTAAAATATAGGATGTTAGTTATACCCATTTCGAAATGACATCCTTGTTGTTTGATTACCATGCCTTTGTAACCTAAAGTTTTAATCATGAAATCATATATCATATGATTAACCTTGTTTAGTACGTTAGACTGTGCTTAGGATTGATATTGATCAAAATGCCTATGGTGGGATAAATTTTAAAATGTTGTTGAAATGTGTTTAATCGAAACTGTAGCATGGTGATTGTTGCTGTGGTTGTAAACTAAAAATAAAATAAAAATGGTTTAGATTGGGGCGGAATGGTTTGTCGGGCGTGTGCGGATGGAGCACTAGTTCTGGTTTGTGAAAGCCGCCCTAATCAATTTATGGACTGACGCTTATGATTGTCCATTCTAAGCATTACCGTGCAACCACATGTCTATAATGGGTACGACCTGGCTGAATAATTTGTAAAAACCTAACTTAGACTCGCCAGTTGGTGAAATGTGGGTGCCGGATGGAGGCAAGTCGTATTTCCCACACGGCGCAAGAGGGGGCTTCTGTACTGGGTGGATGGAACCCTAACAGCGGTGAAACCTCAGCGGGTGGGTCGGGTTAGGCGTATACATTGTAAAGGCCTTGTCATGATATCTCTGCCGGCACACCTAAGGAAGTGTGTTAATAGCTTGGCATCAAGAGAATATTATGTCTTGTGGGTAAAGCTGTACACCTCTGCAGAGTTAAAACTATTCGAATAGCCGTGCCTACGGTCAAGGCCAAAGCAAAGAATGCTTTCATACTGGTAGACCTGGTTTTGGTTTTAAAAATAACTGATGTTTTGTTTCAAGATTCGGGAGTGGTTAGAACTCTCGGATGTTTTGTTGGTAGATTGAGCCAATCAGGTAAATGGAACCTGTTTTGATCATAACGGATTGAGTCATGAGTTAGTTTACCTTAATCTTTTAAATGTGGCGGATAGAGCCTTTATACTAGTGATGGTGGATAGAATCTTCACTAGAATATTAAATAATTCAATTGTTAAAATAACTGTTTAAAATGTGCTTTGTGAAAATTATTATTAAGTATGGTTTGATGAAACTTAGCTTTATGCAAAAGAACCCAACAAGCCTTCCTTGGAAAGCCCTACATGTTGCATAATTTCCCAGACTTACGGAGTACGTTTGTACTCACATGCTACACAAAATTTTGTCATAAGAGAATTATCAAGATGCAGTCGAAGACAGTGAGTTCTATGATGAGGAGTTCATTGAAGATCGCCAAGATAACTTAGCGCGCGCTCCTAGTCGTCGCCTGTGGTGTCTTTTGGGTTTTACCTCTTTGTTATTTGTTTCCGCTGCTTTGAACTCTGGTCATGTGACTGGGAGATGTAATAAATAGCCACATGGCTGATACTTTATATTTATGTTATTACTTCATTCTGTTCGGTAATGATTCATCACTGTTTGACTGTGTGTACTAGCTACTGATCTGGGACTAGTACAGAAATACACAGGAGATTGCAGATAGCCGTTCCGGGGTCTCACACAAGGAAGAAGAAAGCGACAGGAGTGCGGATCGTGGAGAATTGGACATGCCTATTTATAAGCCGTGCACGGATTCGGGACGCAAGGAGTCACGCCCCCACGAACCGACGGTTTGCAAAAAACGATCATAATGGCGCGGGGCGACAAGACCTGAAGAGTTGCGGCGGTTGCAGAGAGAATCTGTACGGTTGCATGTACAGGAGTAGGACCTGTCCAGGACCACGCCCAGGACAAAGAATATCTCTGAAATCTTCTAGGGCACGCTCCAAGGTGGATCTAGGGGCTATTGTCGGTGTATTCTACACCGGGGTACTCTCTCCACCGTTGTCAGGTGGGACCGCGAGCGCAAGATGCATAGAGAAGAAGGTCCTATGCAAAGGACTCAACCTGCTGAAGAAAGGCTTAGCGACGACAGGTCCGGCCGGCGACGAAGCAGTAGCCGCCCGTGGTGGTGGACGACTGTGTCCCGGCCGGCGACGTGATCACAACCACAGAAGACCAGGCCATGTGGCTGCCCGACGAGTAGGCGAGCCCATTCTTAGCTGACCACGCAGACAGAGCTGGGAGGCTTCCGCCCTAAGCAATCGCTAGGATCACAACGTATCATAGCCATTAAATGCGCATGGGAGCCATTAAATGCACATGGGAGCCATTCAATGCGTGGGGAGCCGTTACAGTGTGCCTGAAGGCCATTAAATAGGCGTGGCTCCCTGACGCCATGATGACCTGTCTCTTTGACTGAGCTAGCTTCACCAACTCCCGTTCCATCTACACCGCCCCGAGCAAGACGGGGTGACGCGTGTATCAGGCGTTCGTCACGCAGTGTCCGAACCCCTCCTCTCGGGCAGTCCGAAGACAGGCGGCATCAAGCAACGGCAAAGACAAAGAGGCTCCGAGGGACTGTAGCGATAGAACTAGACACAGTCAATGTAATTAATGTAAAACCACTCCCTCTGCCTGCCCTAGCTAGTCCTGGGAGTATATAAGGGAGCTAGTGTGCATGGGACGGGGAGGTCGGAAAATCAGATCACTGAGGTCGGTCAGTCGATCAGTTCACAACGGAGAGCAAGCAGAATACTAGAGCAACACGAGCTTGAGTAGGATGTAGAGCTGTTACCCGCATTGGGGGCCCGAACCTGGGTAAATCCTGTGTGTTCCTTGTGTGCTCCCTGTGTGTTCTTGAGCTTCCTGTCCTACTCATCATGCAAAGAGAGTAGAGAAGAGAGCCGAGAGTGACGCAGCTGCGAAGACTCCCCTACCGAAACTCGGTTATACACTCGAACCAATACTGTCTGGCACAAACACACTGACATGGAGAGTGACCACCAGTTGGTCGATATCTTTACCAAGTCTTTGGATAGGTCTAGGTTTGTTGCCTTGAGGAGTGAGCTTAGGGTTGTGTGCCCTTACGGCCTTCTATGAGGGGGAGCTGATCTGTATACTATGTATTATATCTTATTTTCAGTCTTTTCTTTCTCCTCTTTGCTATCTGGGTGTTTGTTAATTCTTCTTGCATTATCTTGTGTTCTCTTCTCCTTTTTTACCTAGAAGTTAGTTTCGTATCTTCCTCTCTCCATTCTGTGTTTCTGGCTTTTGATTGGATCCTTCAATTGATATCTTTCTTGAACTTAATCTTGTTAATAACTCAAGTTAAACCAGATTTGTGTGCTTAAAATGGAATCACATGTTGAGGGGGAGTGTAAGAATCTGTCTCATGCATTGCATATAGAATTGATTTTTCGTTTTATGAGCTTTGTCTATTATGCGAATGATCCATGTTTCATTTTATACATCATACTATATTATAAAAAAATTACTTTTTTAGATATGACCAAGTTCATTTAAATTGCTAAGCTTGTAAAAATTAAAAAGGAGCTTTAAAAAAAATTTGATAAAATATGTTGTATTTACTTGCTAAGTTTCTTCTCTAGGTGTATTTGCCATGATTTGTGAAATTCTAGAATTCTCTAGAGTCCCTATAGCAACTTGGGTGAATCTTGTTTGATTCATACTTGAGTCCTTCACTTGCTTAACAATGAAAATGCTAAAATGAAAGTGAAGCAAAATTGACTCTTTCTGTGCATATTAGACTCAACACCTCACATTCACAAGACGGCTTCTCATTACACTTGAGGTGAACTTGGAATGTGTTGTGTATGATCAAGATCATTCTCTTAAGAGTCCCTCTTGAGATGATCGAATATGGCTTGAGTTAATTGCTTTAAAAATGCAAAAAAAATATATGTGGGTAAAGAATGTAAATAATATCAAACATTTGCACCCTGCTATATCCTTCCAAGATTCAAAGAAAAATTTGCATATAATGAAACAGAAATAAGCTCGAAGGGCCTTGTATGAACTTTTAGATTGCCCAAAGTGTTGAGTAGGTTGAACTCTAGGCTTTCCATTTGATTCTTTGAATGGTTTTGCTCCTAGTTTTGAAACTAATGACAAGTATTACTTATGTTCATTCTTGCTAAAAATGACATTGTTTCAATTAAATCTTGCTAGCAAAATGGTTATTTGCACTTGACCATGCCTTAGCTTAGTCTATTTTTATCATAACTTAGCTTGGTGTCATAACTTGTCTTATTGGTCACTCAGATAATATCCAAAGCTCCCTTAAGCTGCTTTTCCTACGTAAAATTAAAAAAAGGGGGGAGAGAATAGAAAATGCCATCTTGATGCCTATATTGACAAAAGGGGGATTGAAGTTATCCAAAAAGGCATCTTGGAATTGGAGTTTTTGTTCCTGACTTGGTTATAATCTGTTGTTTTCACTATCTTCCAAGTTTCAGTTTTGTAATCAAAATGCTTTCTTTTGCTCAAACTCATCGTATGCCTTTTCTGTATGTTTATCAATATACTCATCAAGGGGGAGATTGAAAGACCATGTGGAGGTCTATACCTGTGAGTGATGAGTAATTGACTAGATTAGAGGTTGATCTGATGAGTAGTTGACTAAATTGAAAGGTTGATCCGAGTTGAATTTGTCTTGGAGCATTTTGATAAAGTTCTCAACCTAGTCGTGTCTCTTTACTAATTGCTTCAACCAAGTCGTGTTTCTTTGCTGAGTGCTCCTAGCTTCTCGACTGGCTTTCTTCCTAGGCTAAGCGCTAAGTGCCGAGTGCTACCAACTTTTGCTGAGTTCCTCTAGCTTTCCGACTAGTCTCTTTGCTAAGTACCGTGTTCCGAGTGGTTCTTTCTTTGCTGAGTGCGTCTAGCTTTTTGACTGGTTTTCTTTCTTTGGTGAAAGCCGAGTGTCGAGTGCCTCCAGTCCTTGCTGCGGTGCTTTTAGCTTCTTGACAGGTTTCCTTCCTGGTTAAGTACTCTACCGCAGGCAAAAGGTTAGTCAAGGACTCGAAAAAGTACTAGCCATGTCTAAGTTTCTGAGAATCTTCTTTGGGGCGCTGGTAGTCGTCCTTAGGGCTTTTGGTGGTTAGCCGAGTGGTTAACCAGGTGATTAACCAAGTGGTCAGTCTTGTGTCTTGCCGAGTAGTTTATGCCAAGTAGGCTAGATCTTGTGGGTTTGCCGACTGGTTGTAATTAAGTTGTGTTTGACTATTTTGCGATAATCAACAAATATGATTATGGGCATTGCTATGTGAAACGTTTCCTTGTCTTTGATGGTTGCAGGATGACGGTGCTGTGTTATGGTGAGGCGGAAGATAACCGGGACTAGGTGAGGGGCGTCGGAGGTCCAGAATGGTTGGGAGATCGCCGGAAGATGACCGAAGATGGAGTTCGTGCAAGCCAAGAAGGTAAGGAAAGGAGCAGATACTAGCTAGATGCTGCGAAGATCAATGTGGACAGTTGGTGTACAGTCTAGTTGATAGGAATAGCGGGTCTAGTAGTATGCTTTGAGAGCCGTGCAAGAAAAACCCTATGTTAGCGGGTTTAGGGTTTCTCATTGCAGGCTGTGTGAGTGGGCTCTTCCTAGCCCTTGGATGAGACTCTAGGGTTGAGGGCTGCATGTAAGGGTGGTAGGTGGCCCGAGAGTTGTATAAATATGTGTGAAGGGATTGCCTTCCAGGTGAAGGAGAGGGATCCTAGATGGGTTTTAGAGGTTTTTGTGTGCTCTGTTAAGCTTTGCCCACTTTTGTGTGTGTGGCTGTGTAACCTCCCTTCCAGGAATACAAGATACCTATCAAAGATTTCAATGCTTGCATTTTCCTTTCTGTCATTTAATTTTTGCAAGTTACTTTCTGCAGTTTAAGTTATGCAAATTTACTTCACGCAAGTTGATTCTTCTCCGTCTGCATTCTTTCTCTCTTGTGTCTTTTGCGTTCTTGAGTTGATTGATCTTGTATTCCATTTCTGTGTGCCTCTAGCTTGCTGTGTCTAAACTTCCCAGATCTTTTTGCTTTTCTAAATCAGGAGCAAGCCTTTCACCGAATTCCTTATTCTTTCTGCTTTTCTCAAAGTGTTCTTTCTTCTCGGACAGAAAGGTAGAATCTTTGAGATCAATCTCAGTGATCGGTTTGGGAATCAAGGTTCTTGGTAAACCAAGATCTCATCTACCAAATTTCTACGAGTTTTGTTTAGCCGATCAAAAGTTCTTCTGATTCTTGTTCTGGGTTGGGGTTTCTGTTTGTGAGGAACTTTTTGGGTCTGGTACTCTCACCTACTCCTAAAGGGTACTACCAGCTTTCTTACTCAAGAACCTCCACCTTTTTGGATGATCTTTTGGTGTTATTCTTTTGGAATACTATGTGTGTGGGAAAATTTAATTGCGACCATTCACCGTCCCCTCTGTTCGCCATTTCGATCCTTCACAACTTCAACTTAGAATTGTTTGCGAAAATTTTATTCAGCCGAATGGCATTGGTACCATGCTCCCAACGCGACTCATGGCCCCAAAAAACTTCCATAGCAGCTTTGTTTTGCCTGTTCCATTCATCAGGGATAGGTACATCTGTTGCCCTAGTACTACCATGCATTTCATCATCATCATCTTCCCCTCCTTCCTCATCTTCGTCGATGTCATCATCACACTCCAACATTTTAGCTTCATCTTGCATCGCCATATGGTCCACCAACTCCAATTGATCAACAAGTTGCTGGATCTCCTCCCCTTCATTAGCCCAACCTTCTGCGTTTGCTGCATCCCTGTTATCATCCTCCACTGCTACCTCAACTGGCACCACTGCCTGAACTTGTTCAGTTGTAGCCAATGTGCTACTTTCACCCACACCATTAATATTCACCTCTTCTCTAGGGCAAGCCTGCACCAGCATTATACATTCAAGGCTAGACCCATTGCACCACCTTAACCATTTCTGCCACAAGTATATCCGATCTACTTTCTTCAACTACCACAGAACCGGGTCACCCTTACTACGCGTGACTAAGATTTGGATGGTAATAGAGTAAACACTTGGATCCAAAGAAAAAATTGAGTCAACCAAAACTTTATATCACGGATGCTAACTCTATCGAGCAATAAGTGTTCCATAATGGTGACTGCAAAACTGCTCAAATCAACACCATTCTGCCTAGTTTTTATTTCACCATCGCCATAATATACCGTAAATTTCACTGGATCCAACATTACTGCGACGATATAAACAAAATTAATTTTTCGATCACCACTAACATTTAATAACACTAACTAAACAAAATTAAATTTTAGATCACTCCTAACATGTAATATCGCTAACCTAAATAAACATCACTAATTAACTATCCCGCTACCAATACTACAATATTACAATACACATCTAATATCGCTAACCTAAAATAGAGCCACTAATTAACAAGAATATCTACTATGGCTAACTCTAACATTAACTAATTATATTACACATCTAATATCACTAACTATAGTATACATCTAATATCTAATATTGCATCAATATCTAATATCACTAATATTGCATCAATATTTAATATCTGACTATCCTAATATTCACCATAAAAAATTAACAAAAAATTACAAAGCGATGATTTTACCTTTTTTTCTTCTTTTTTCCTTCTTCCCTTTTCCTCTCTCCCTCCTCTCTCTCTCTCCCCTCTTTCTTCTCTCCCTCTCTTCCTCCTCTCCCTCTCTCTCCTCTCTCTCCCTCCTCTCTCTCCCAAGCTCTCTCTCCCTCCTCTCCCTCTCTTCTCTCTTCCTCTCCCTCTCTTCCTCTCCTCTTCGCCGGCCGCCCAACGCTGTTTTTTTCTTCGTTGCTTCGCTTTTGTTTGTGAATGGCTGGCCCCGATCTTTACTCAGCAATTTTCGCCAAACGGTGTGGCGAAACAAGTATTTTCGCCACACCATTTGGTGATAATAGTTTTCACCAAATGGAGTGGCAAAAATACCTGTTTTCGCCACACCGTTTGGCGAAAATTGCTAAACGTTTTTAATCAGTGTTTAATCGCATTCTAATATAGATTAACGTATAATAGCCCAATGAATTGGCAAAAATAGTATCTTCTCTGAACGAAATGGCGAAAACTGCTATTTCGCCAAACCGTTTGGCTACGATGTATTATTCTTGAATTTTTTAAATCCTCATATTAATGTCGCAATTTTTTTAAAAAAATATATTATTTTAAAAAAATTCGCGAAGTGCCTGAGCCTGCTAATCTCCTCCTTGAGGTAACGTTGGCAAAGGAACGCCGTCGAGAAGCTATCCTCCTCCATCCCTAGTGCGCGTTGATAAAGGACACCATTAGGAGCTAAGGATTGTTAATCAATACCCTTGAATATAGGTGGATCTTGTTAAGGATTCAATAAGTCGCCAAAGAATAGATTCAATGTCAATCACCCAATATTGAGAATACTCAAATAATAATCACAAAGATAAACACCGTATATGGAGGATTTCAACTCTATTCTTTTTATTGTTTGTAGATTGATTCTCTTGTACAACGGGGTGCTATGTTTGCAGCCAAAACCCTCACGGTAGTTTCAGAATTCACTAACTTTCCCTTGGGTGAATACCGCAATATGCCTCATCAAAAACTCCTCCCAAAAACCCAGTGCGAAAAAAGGATAGAGCAAAAAGTACATTGCATGCACATATTGTATTGCACTTGTTGCCTCATTAAAAATCTTCATTTGGGAAAACTTCAGTAAAACTCACAAAGGGAAAAAGAGTGCAACTTGCAATCTTTTGGATTAGAGTAGTATCTTTAGGATTATACTATGGATTATGGTTCAAAGATTTACTCTATGTGAACTCTGCATCCCTCTAAGTCGTCTCATTCCAATGCCACGAAGACATCTTTGGAATCTAGATGTTAGCAAAGGCTTAGTGAATAAATCAGCTATTTTTTCACATAACTTAGTTTGTAAGATCTTTATCTCATTATTCTTCTAGGGTTCATGAGGATAGAAAAAGGTTGGGGCAATATGTTTCGTGATATTGCTCTTAACATAACCGATTTGCATTTGTGCAATAGAAGTAGCAGTATCTTCATAGATAATTATGGAGGTATTAATGGTGTTAATGCTACATGACTTTTAGATATGGCTAACCACATATCTTAGCCAAACACATACAAGTGAGGCTTTATATAATGCTATAATTTCTGAATGGTTAGTAGAGATAGCTACCAAGGTTTGCTTAAAAAATCTCCAAGAAATGGCTGTACCCACATAGTGAAATACAAACCCAGTATGAGATTTGGTATTGTAGGGATCAAATAGATAACTAGCATCTGTATATTCCACCATAGTTGAGTCTTGGTCCTTCTGGTAAAATAAGCCAATACGGTGTACATTAGAGGTATATGAGTAAAGTCTTAACACCAACCCAATGCCTTCTGGTTGGAGCTGCACTGTGTCTATCTAAAAATTTAATGCAAATGCAATATCAGGCCTGGTGCAATTCACAAGATACAAAAGTACCCCTATGGCGCTTAAGTATGAAAATTCAGGTCTTAGAATTTCCTCCATCCTCTGTCTGAACTAGTCATTATACACATCAAAGGATCTTACTATCATAGGGATCTTTAAAGGATGAGATTTATATATACTGAATTTTTCCAATTCCTCCTTGGTAGGCCTAAGCAAATTCTTTAAGGGAAATGCTCTAGCTATAGGCCTAAGCAAATTTTGGTTTTACCCAAATCTTTCAGCTCAAACTCCGTCATAAGGTAATATGAGAACTTTCTTCCCTTATGTCCTCCGTAGTTCCAATCATATTTAGATCAGCGACGTAAACTTAGATGATATAGAATCCATTCTGGGACTACTTTATGAACATATGAGGACAATCATCATTATTAGAGTAACCCAGCTTTAGAAGGAACTTACTAAGTCAGCTGTACTACATTCTCCCTGATTGTTTTAATCCGTACAATGACCTTTATAGTTTGACATTACACATGTTGTGATTAGTTTTATTAGGATATAGAATTTTGACTCCATTAGGGGCACTCATATAAATATCCATATCTAGTGACCCACATAAATATGCAGTCATTGTATCCATCAACTGCATCGTCAAATTCATATTTATTGCCATTAATACTAAATATTAGAATGTTGTTCCACTCATTACAGGAGAGTAGATTTTATTGTAATTGATGTTGGGTCTCTTCATGAACCCCTGTGATATAAGCTTCACTTTGTATATCACCACCTAGTTATTCTCATTTATCTTCCAAATGAAAGCCCATTTGGATCCTATAGTGAATACTTTAGGTGGAATTCGGTCAACGAGACCAAATATTTTTCTTTTGTTAAGCGAGTGCAATTTTGCCTCGGTTGCTTCTTTCTATTTGACCTAATCTGAGTAATTCTGGCACTCTGCCATGAAATTGATTCAAATCAAGAGTTTTAATGATTTTTTATGCAAAAGACATGTTGACAATTGTAGTCTTTCTTTTATATAACTCTCCCGAATCCACATAATAGTAGATATTTCTTCACTAATTTCTTCTAGCTCCTTGTAATTTCCCACAACGATGGAGCCTAGGTATTCCGATCTCATAGTGTCATATTGTGGACACAATGTTCGCTAGGATTACCACCCTTGGGATGATTTTCTTTAGGGATTTTGTCAACATCATGTTGAACTTTTTCCACTATCTTAGAGAGTATTTTGACTCTTTTGGTTCTCTTTTTCTGCGTATGTCCCCGCGGAATCGAATCTCGTGCGCTCAGAGGTCTCCCCCTCTTCTTCTTGTGGTGGTAAGAGTGGATTCAATATTCTTCTAAAGTATTTCCACTCTTTTCGGTGCATTTACTGCAAGTATTTGAGATTTTTGTAACTTTCTTATGAATAGTGAAGGCATCTGACATGTTATTAGCTATTTATTGTAGATTTACTATCCTTCAAACTCCAAGTTTAGATTTTTTAGTCAATGGATATAAGAACTGAATGCTTGTGACATTCCAATCTATTTCCTAATATTTTTAATGTGGTACTTTTTTGCCCCTCATGCTAGAAAATTGTGCTCATCAAAGATGCAGACAACGTACTGAGTCGTATACATATCCCCTACCATAGGCGCTAGGTATTTAGTAATTGATAGAGATTTATAAACTACATAGATCCCTAACTTTCGGTGAGGGCTCATGGATGTATGTTATGATGGTGAAATTGACATGTATACAATACAATCAAATTTTCGTAGATGGAAAATCATTTGTTCTTTGTATTGAAAATAATGCCCAGAAAATAAGGAATAGGTGACGATGATTTTTACGTGCAAAATCCTTGTGGGGAAAACCACGGACACACAATGGCTATATCACTAGATAAGGAGATATTTACAATGAAGCTCTTGCTCTTTCTATGAACTATAGGGACATATTTGTAATGGTACATAGCATACTCTGTGTAGAAGTAGACTTATGCATACTCTGTGTAGAAGTAGACTTGAGATAGAGTAGGAAATGAATTCGTATCATACTCAGACTCAACAATTTCTACATTGAGATGAATTCTTGTGTTTGCCAAAATATAACGCAACTCTCATCGAAACAAATCATCATGAATACCTTATGTGCCAAAAGTCCTATAGACTAATTTAAATAAAAAAGACTGAAACAGTCTTATCCAAAATACTTCTCGTAAGCCAAAACATCACTTGTGGTACTTAATAGATAATGAAGAACTCATATCATGTATATTTCATATGCTCCACCTGGAACACAAAATTTGGCAAATAATGCTTGCTAGAGAGCATCTTGCACTTGTGACTTTCAGGTACTTCAAACTGTTGACTTTAAAGGTTATTAAATTCCATGAAATGGTTGAAACAACTCTGCAAAACTGTCAACATGAAAGAAATCTCATGTCATCAATAGAGTATAAATTGTAGTAGACCCCTCATATCAAGCTATGACAACTAGACAATGTTGTTGTATCCACACAAAAGCAAACTCCTTCTTGCACATTAATCCTTTATATCAAAAAGATATTGGAGCAAAACATTCATTTTTAAACAATAGCAATCAGGAGAGTATAATGCTAGCTACTGATGAGGACATCACTCTTTTGGATATGTGCATACATCATGGTCCTATTACAAGAGCTCGTGGACATAAATTAAATCATGAGGTGAGCTTGTTTCTCGCTATTCATAATAATGATATAGAAGATGGGATGCTACTAAATATTTGTGATGTTTTACTACTTAGGAACATAGGAGAAACAACTCCACACAATCACATCCCTAGTGGGACTCCACCCTTGCCATGCCAAATCAAGCAGGACTCCAAGTCGTCCACAATTCGGGCTTTGTGTGCAATTCGAAGTTAGTAGATAGCATTACATTAAAACAAGCATATCTCTCTCATACAGAGACCAATTGAGGAATTCTTATGCTTGTTAGAAAGATAACAATGAGATTTTTCCAATGGAATTAGTCTCAGCCCCAGATTCGTTGCAGATCATCTAGAATCATCGAAACAATGTGTCATATTACTCTTTTGGGCTATTTTGGGCCTTATAATCATGTGGGGGGTCCAAACCTAGGTTGTGTGCGCCCCTCTAACTGCACACAACCCTACCCTCTGCCTCCCTCTCATATTCAGTAGCTACCACCTTAGACACTTGGGTTTTGCTTAGATTACATCTAGACACTTTGTCAGTTTTTCGCCATACATCGGTTTGTAGAATCCCAACTTGTGTGCTTAATATTATTCACAATTTCAGATTGCATCTTCTATGTTCTTGCTTGTGTTCTCGATTTGCAATCAGGGATAAGCCTTCTTGGTGAATGTCAACCATGTTTGTGTGTGGTTGATAACCAACGGAGCCCTCATAGATAATTCTTGTATCCTCACTTTTGTTTTGCCATCATCCTAAAGTCCAAAAAAATTTCCATACAAAAAGTTCCTCATCAATTCCATTGTCCTACAAACTCTTGTGCCATTGCAATTTTCGTTTTCAGTCTCGCTTGTTGAGTTCGTGTCCATCATCGTTGTCTTGTTGCTGGTTTGAAGTAGTGATCCAATTTTCCAGTCATCACCTTTAATTGCCCTAGTTTTTGTTTTGCACTGTTAGTCCTCCCACCACAGCCAATCCCTAGAATCAAACGGAGTCATACTCGATTTGCCCATGCCGCTGCTCTGTGTTATATCTCCCGCTTCACAAGCCCTAGATTGGTCACGAGCAGCCTTGTGTCAGTTGCCCTACACTGCTAGCCTCCATTTTTCACCTGTGATCCTATTGCTAGCTCAACCCTAACTGGAAGGAAGAAGTGAAGTCACAAGCAATTTTAGATTGCAAAGTGTGCAATAAAACAGGCATAATTTTTGTATACGAACTCTGATTGGGGCGTACTTTTATGTTTTAAAGAGGACAACAAGGAGCATGTTAAAAAAACATCTTTAGACCTATGCAATTTTTGACACTCAAAACCAGCCTCTAAGACCGAGTTTCGGGCCCTGGAAGTTTGTTGTCCTATATTTGCCTTTTTCGATCATCTATTCAACATCTTCTCTCATTCCAAAATATGATATTATTGTTTTCCTTTGAGTTAAAAGAAAGAAAAGTGAAAAAAGGCAAGTGCAAAAAAAAGAAAAAAAAGCCACACTTAAAAAAAATCAGAGAGAAGAATAGAAGCAAAAAGAGGGAAAGAGAAGATAATCAGTTTGCTTGCATCCTTTTGTGTCCTTTGTACTTTGATATATCGCTTGCTAGGTTGAACTAGTTCTAGGAATAAGTTTAGGCTAGCAGTACTGATGAATACCCATACCAGGGGTACCCCACAGCAAAGTATATATCTATTTCAAGATCATTTTCTCTCGATCATACTGAGACATGGCAAAGAAGATCGGCAATGATGCGAGAGTCTTGAAGGGGTATTACCAAAGACTCTATCCCCCACAGATGGGATTATCCCTAAATATCGTTTGGAACACGGACAATCCGACTCGGGCCCAGCTCAAGGCCGATGGGGCCTGAAGACCCTCGGCCTTAACCGGGCCCACAGGCGGTCCGACCGAGCCGAGTCGGACGCATCATGGTGCCGACGACCCACAGTCGGACGGCTCCACAAGCTCCGACTGGGATTCGGGTTGGGCGCCCCCGCGGCCTCCGACTTGGCCTCAGGACAGATCCCGGACGAGCTCCAACTCAGCAACCTTCGCCACGTCGCCGGTCGACCCCGAATTGGTCACCTGCCCCGTGCACACGACGATACGTCGGGGCAGGTGGCTCCTCCCCAAGGTAGCCAGGGGGCCGCCGAAGTCAAAGCATCGGTCGCTTCACCCCATCGGGCGCAGTGGAGAGACGTGCTCCCTCCCGAGGCGGCTCCAGGGCTAATCATGATGGCGTCAGCGTCTGACAAGTGTGCAGAGGGCAGGTGCGCACCTTCCCGATGAAACGCTACCTGTTGTATCTACCAAACCGGCGTGGGGCAACAGGGACCTATCAATCGTCAAGACCGAAGACCAGGAACTCCCAGGCGTAGCATACCCCTACCTTTTTTCCTCCAAACTCCCGTGTAACCTGCCCCCCCTCCGCCTATATAAAGGGAGGCAGGACCCTCAGGGAGGGGGATCGATCAAACATTCACGCCCTCATTCGCATTCGATTCTCATGCACCCACATCCGAGCCAACCGACCTAGGCAAACACTCCCGACCTCCTCCACTTGGATGAATGCAAAGGGCCTGTCCTTAGCCCCCGCTTGTAATCCTATATAGCCCGCTACACCCCGAGCAATACAAAACCACCACACGAACTGGACGTAGGGATATTCGGCCCGAACCAGTATACATCTTGGGCTCCCTTCGTCTGACCATTCAAGGAGAGGGAGCGCGCGGCCTCTATACTTACAAATTTACTTGCCGGTTGTACAAAACACCGACAGTTGGCGCGCCAGGTAGGGGCCTTCGCGCGCCACCATCTTCATCTCTGGACTCCCAGTCACCTCCTTGATGGCCTTCTTCACCCGTGACGGTGCATTTTCGTCAGGGAGCTGGATCCGCTTCGGCTCCCTCAACATCGTCGCCACTCTGACGGGAGAGCTCGTGCTCGCCCCTGCCACTTCCCAGGTCCAGGCCCCGCTAGGAGCCTGGACTCCGTCACCGACGCCTCCGGTGATCTCCGACTTGAGGCCCCCTCACGGACCTCGACGCCGGAGCCCGTCCGGCGCCACGCCGCTCCTGGTGGTGACATGCGGAAGCCCCTACGAGCACAGGCTTCCCCCCGCTGGCTCACGACTGGAGGCGGTGGCTGGCTATGCGCTAGCCTCCATCCACGAGCTGTTGGAGGATTCCTCCGGTGACGACTCCAGCTCCGACGCGGAGCACACTACGGACGGCTTGTACTCTCGCGAAGTGCAACATGGCGGGCGACGCCGGTTCGACCGCAACCCCTATGAGTTCGGGAACCTCCGCCCGGCACGCTAAGGCGCGAGGCGGAGGTGAGCCGCCCGGCCCGCTTAAGCTTCAGCTAACGAATGGCCTTGCAGCGGCGGAGGCTCGAAGGCCCATCTTGGACAAACTCAGGTCGACTGGAGGCGGCACTAGCCCGAGCTCTCACACGCGCCCACCAGGTCCAGCATCGACTGGCTGAGGGGCCTGATGGTCCTCTTTTCTTCCCTCGCGCCAGCCAAGATGTCACCGCGAAGAACAATCTTTGCTCGCGACATTCGAGCTCAAGACCCGAGAGCCAAGGCCGCGCACGGAACCTCGAGGGCCGGTAGGCGTCTTGCCGATCCTAAACCTTCCGTCCGGTTGGAGTCGCCAACCGAGCAGCCGACCGACACACCGGGTGTGCCCGCTCCGACTGTCGAACAGTCGGACGCGGGACCCCCCCAGGTCGGGCCACGACGTGCTGGTTGCCGACTCCGACTGGAAGGAGCCCTTCGTCGACCGGGTGGCTGACGGGTCACTTCCCGCCGACCCGACCGAGGCTCGGCGCCACACTCGGTGGGCGAAGTCCTTCGCCCTGGTCGAGAAGACTTCTATAAGAGGAGCCCCTCCGGGGTCCTCCAGAAGTGCATTCTGGCGGACCAAGGGAAGCGGCTGCTGCTCGGCATTCGTGCCAGAATTTGCGGCCATCACGCTGCGCCACGGTGAAGTTCAGGCGATTCTATCCCAAAAAAACTTCCCCTTTATTCCTTCGTCTCCAGCAAGTCCTCCGAGTTCGAAGTGCGGCGCGTCGACCACACCCTGGTCCTCATGCGCCGCTCGGAGGTAACTTGCCCGCATACTTGCCCAAAATAGCGCCCCGATCGACCATTGCGACCACCATAACAACAACCCTTTCGGCCTAAGCGCTACGCCCTACGCCCCAGCGGCTGCGGTTACGAAGTAGCACGTTGTGGTGAAAGGAAGTGCCCGCGCAGGGTGGTCCTTGGTCGATCCGGGGGACGCCTTTGGGTTGTCAACACTGTTGCTATCCTTGCGTTTCCCTCGAAGTATCAGCGCTCCGACCTACGCTCGAACGACCCCGGCGGTCCCTAAGAGCCACAGTCATTCAGCGAGTGCTCGTCACGAAGGGAAATGCAAGATATCGAACGAGGTATCCGAAATATATTACATCACACAAAAACAAAAGCTAGGCACAGGCGCACCGAGGGTCCTCAACCAGAGGCGTCGACGTCGTCTGAGCTGTCATTGCTCACGACGACCGCGCCAAGGGCTGCCACCGCCTCCGCCGCCACCCGCACCCTGGCTCGTACCGGGGCTGCGTCACCTCGATCCCGGCGATGGTCGCTAGTGGGTCGAAGGAGGCGTCACGACTGGCGCAGCAGGCCAGCACGTACTCCGCCACATCGGCGGTGATCTCCCGCCCCTCACGAGTGCACTCTTGGCATGCTAGGTGGGACCACAGAGATGTCTTCCTCCGGCAAGTCGATTCCACCATTCGACCTCAACACCGAAGCCATAATTGTCCCCACATTGGACGATTTGACTCTAGAACAGTGCAAGAAAATCAAAGATCGAAATACTGCTTTGGAGGAGATGATATTGAGTTGCTACCAGAAAACCCGACGTGGCATCACCCAAAAGACTGTATTGCCGACGATCAATGCCCTCGGCAACGTAGGAGTCACAGATAGCCCAGTAAGTCAATACATACCTACACAGGCAGAATTATCGGCTATGATTGAACAGTTTGTACACCATGCTTTGATCAATCAATCATCGGCTTTAGTCACTACTCTTAAGATGATGATTGCTAATAGTGTTAAGACTATTGCCCAAGAGTTAGCTTCGTCTGGGAGCCTGCTTGATCCACTACAAGCGCTATTGAGCTACCCCATTTATTCGATGGCACAAAACACTCAGAACACGGTGGTAGATCCAAAACCATCAGTTACAACTCCATCGTTGATGCCGACCCAACCTACTGTTATACTGCCGTGGGATCCTCATCCTAACGGGATCACGCATTACCAAGCATATACTAACGCTGCTAAGTTAAATGTGTCGGCTAATTTGCCACCCTCAGCCCTGTATTATGCCTTCCCACAATCAATTTCATAGTTGATTGAACCTAACAGATACCCGAAATACCATGAGTCGATCCCACCCAGGAATCTAGCCCTACACAAGGTGGTTACCTATTCAGAATCCTTTGTCCCATTGCCGGAGCTATCAGTTAGAAAGAACGATGGATATGAACAATTCCCTCAATATCCATCAGCTCAATCTAATCGGTAGCTCGAGCTTGCACTTGGGGGGTAGAGTACCAATTATGATCATAATTGGCAGAGCCCTAATATCCCGTCAGCTAATAATATCAATTGGGTTGATCGGATCTCTACTGTATTGAGGAATCAATTCGGCATACAGCCAAAGGGCAAAATCATCAGCTATAGAAAGCCGTATGCCAATTATATAGATTGTATGCCATATCTAAACAATTTCAATGTCTCTAACTGTGCCAAGTTTTCTAGGGATGATTCAGTCACAACATTAGAACACGTCAGACGCTTTATCACTCAATGTGGCAAAATAGCTTAGTCCGACAGATTAAAAATTAGATTGTTTCTATTGTCATTATTAGGAGCTGCTTTTACTTAGTTTACTAGTTTGACTTCAAATTTTGTTCATTTTTGGAACAATTTGGAAAGCTGATTTTATGAGTACTTTTTCTCTAGTAGTCTAGAACTTAGGATTTCTGATCTAAGCTCCATCTGCCATAAATTTGGGGTATCGGTAATAGATTACATTAAAAGATTTAGAGAAGTTAGAAATCGGTGCTTTAGCGTTACATTACTTGACAATCAACTAGACGATTTAGCTTTCTAGGGGTCAATTCCCCCACTTAGGGGAAAGTTTGATGGGCAATAGTTCATCGATTTGAGCCCCCTACTTCACCACGTATTAGCTCAAGAAAGCCGATTTCCTAATAACATAGGATTTAGGGATAAGTTCATAATAAACAGTAACAATAAAGAAATGAATAAGGCCAAAGTCAACATGGTTGAGTATGGTTCAAGTGACTCTTCGAAAGACGACAAAGCAAAGATAAACATAGCCGAATGGGTAAAAAGATCTAAGAAGTCTTTGGTTTGTTCTTGGCTTAAGCCAACTAAAAATAAGTCAGAAGTAAAATATGCGTTTGATGTGTCCAAATGTGATCATATTTTTGATTTATTGCTTCAAGAAAAGGTTATACGATTACCTAAAGAACACGTTATACCATTAGCTGATGAAATCAAGAAACGAAGGTATTGCAAGTGGCACCATTCTTTTTCTCATAATATTAATGATTGCAATATTTTTCAATAGCAGATCCAGTCAACCATTGAAGATGGTCGGCTAAAATTTGCAGACGAGCTGACTATGCAGGTAGGTGTTGACCCGTTCCCCATAAGTATGGTGCAGTGTTCGTGCAAGGGGAAAGAGCCAATGTATGATGAAGAACCAAAGCAGGCTCGACGTGTTGACATTCAACAGTCTCGAGTGGCAAGAAGACCCAAAAAATCATGATCGGTTTGAGATAGAAGCCGATCATGAAGGCAAAAACTCAAGAACCATTAAGCCTAAAGGAGATCTGCAAGTTGGCAAATGGTACAAGGCAGAGAGGACACCACGACATCGACTAATAAACAAGCCGAAGCCAACTTTCTCGTAGCTGCTAGAAAACGAGAAGATGAGCAATAGGCCGCGTTATTCTACACGTCGATCATACAATTTGTATTAGCCAGAGAACCTAGAGAGGGCTCACCAATGATGCCCTTTCTGGTAGTTCTGTTGTGAAAGAGGAATAGCCCTGCCATCACCGTACACATGCCCAATGGAGCTTTATCCCTAGGACGATTGGCCTAGGCGATCGGCCAAAGATAGGTTATTTGGGCCAATAAGGGATCATCTTAACAAAAGTTATAGGAAGCTGATTAAGGAGAGGATTTCCCTTTCCCTACTGAATCAGGCTAAGGTAAAGATTGAAGAGTCAAGCTATGTAGTGAAGGGAGATCTGGCTGGAAGGATACGTAAGCCGATCGAACCCAAACTAAGGTGTTGCCCACTAGGTCTTAGCCGGTCTCAATGCAATAGGCTTCAAAGACTAAGGACTCAAGAAATCAGGGAGGCCAAGTAAGAGAAACAAAGATACCAAGTATTCAATAAACTTTGGTTGATTAATAATGTGAAGAAAGAGTGGAGGAGAAAAGACCAGGTTGAGGAGGAGACAGACTCAGCCGACGACTCAGGTTTGCCCATGATTTGAGATGATACTCCTCAATCGGATGTCAATATGGTGTTTACGCTGCTAGCCGAGTTCAAGATAAAAACTAAAACAGCTAAGGAAACCTTTACTCAATTGTGCTTGAGTGCTTAGGATGCAGTCTTCGAAAAGCCCCATAACGTTCATCGGCATCTCAAGCTGTTGTACTTGAAGGGGCATATAAATGGCAAGCCGATCTCAAGGATGCTTGTAGATGGAGGAGCAACGGTTAACCTGATACCATCACTACTTGGAAAAAGCTAGGTAAGTCTGACGAAAACTTAATCAAAACTAACATGATTTTGAATGACCTCACAGGAGATCCCACCAAAGCTAAGGGCATCATGGTGACAGAATTGACTGTCGGCAGCAAGACATTACTGACTTCTTTCTTTGTAATCGACGCCAAAGGCAACTACAGTGTATTGCTTGGACGAGACTGGATACATACGAATTGTTGCATCTCATCAACTATGGACTAGCTGCTTGTCTAGTGGAATGGGGATGAAGTTGAGGTTGTTCCAGCTAATACATCAGCTCATACTGCGATGGCTAGTTTAGATGCGAATTGACAACATGAAGAAGCCGAGTGTATCTTGGGCAAAGTGTTGGATGATTGTGATTTTATCTGCATTAGTAAAATGGGACTTACGCCGATTAATGTCAGGCCCAATACATTTGATCAGACAAGTAAAGTTTTGCACCGATGGGGTTCAAACAAATAATGAACGCCATACAAGACAAGATGCAGAGCTATCGGTAGATAACAAATAGCTATGAGGCCATCGAAGATTTCTAAGAAATCGAGAAGTTAGACCAAGAATTCACATCAATTGATTTGCTTGAAGAAGTCGACATAGGAGATGGTGATAGGAAAAGACCTACTTTTGTTGGTGCAAAATTAGATGTAGAATATAAGGAAAGGTTAGTCAAAATCCTTAGGGATTATAAAGATTGTTTTGCTTGGGAATACCATGAGATGCCTGGCTTAAGCCGACAGCTTGTTGAACATCGGCTACTTATAAAGCCAAGGTATTGGCCATTTAAACAATACCCTTAGAGGTCTAATCTAACTTGGTACAATATTATAAAAGAAGAAATCGAATGATTATTAGAGGCCAAATTTATTAGGCCTTGCTGATACACTGAGTGGGTGTCTAATATCGTTCCTGTGATAAAAAAATGGAAAATTAAGGGTATATGTCGACTTTAGGGACTTAAATAAAGCCACGCCAAAAGATGAGTATCTGATCCCAATAGCTGACATGCTTATCGATGCTACATCAGGAAATAAGATTATCAGCTTTCTTGATGGAAACACTAGATATAATCAAATATTCATGGCTGAAGCTGATATACCAAAAATTGCCTTTAGATGCCCTGATGCTCTCGGGTTATTTTTTGAGTGGACAGTGATGACATTGGGCTTAAAGAATACTAGTGCAACTTATCAGTGGGCTATGAATTTAATCTTTCATGATTTAATTGGCCATATTGTTAAAATCTACATTGATGATGTTGTTGTAAAATCCAAAGATGATTTGCAGCATTTAGCCAATTTAGAGACAGTCTCCAAGAATACAAGGGTGCACGGCCTAAAAATGAATCCTTTCAAGTGCACGTTTAGCGTGTCAACTGGACAATTTTTAGGCTTTATGGTCCATGAAATGGAAATCAAAGTTAATCAAGAAAGAGTTAAGGCCATAGCTAAAACAAAGCCACCGACGTACAAAAATGAGTTGCAGAAGTTGCTCAATAAAATCAATTAGTTACGGTGGTTCATCTTAAATCTTTTGGGCCGTATCCTCGTATTTACTCTGTTTTTAAAGTTGAAGGATAATCAAGACTTTGTTTGTGGAGCAGATCAATAAAAAGCTTTCAATAAAATCAAATAATATTTGACTGATCCTGCAGTGTTGGCCATGACACGAAAGGGAATTCCATTCAAACTATACAAATCAACTTAGGTGGGAACTGTCATAGCGGTTTTGGCACAAGAAGTTGATGGCAAGGAAAGGGTGATCTTTTATTTAAGTCGACGATTGTTGGATGTTGAAATCAGGTATCCCTTTATAGAGAAGTTATGCTTATCTTTATATTTTGCCTGTACAAAGTTAAGGCACTATATTTTAGTATTGACTTATAAGGTGGTCTGTAAAACCGATGTTATAAAATATATGCTGTCAGCTCCAATGTTGCAAGGTCAACTTGGTAAATGGGCTTACGCATTAATCGAATTCGACCTATCGTATGAATCGGCTAAGGCAGTTAAAGGACATGTTATAGCTAATTTCATAGTAGGACAAGAAACTATTACCGATCTAGTTTCTATCACTCCTTGGCAGTTCTATTTTGATGGATCGGTGTGTCGAGAGGGTGATGGCATTGGTATAGTACTTATCTCGCCAATGGGGCATAACTTTGAGTTTGCATTCCAGCTAAGTAGCCCATATTCTAACAATCAGGTAAAATATGAAGCGTTTCTCAAAGGCCTACAGCTACTCGAAAACATCAGGGTGGATGCTGTTGAGGCCTATGGTGATTCTCTGTTAATTGTGTAACAGGTCAAAGGAGAGTACAATTGCTACAATGATATTTTAGCCAAGTATTTAGATCAATGCCTCATTATAATCGGCTCTTTGAGTTCATTCTTTATTAATCATGTCCCCCATGAGATGAACGATAGGGCCAACTTGTTAGCTCAGCAAGCATCAGGCTATAAAGTTTTTGGACGAAGTGAGGATTGGGAGCCGATAGATAAGGCAATAATGTGTGCAGACATTATCGACTGGAGGACAAGAATAATAGAATATTTGGTTGATCCTTCCAAATCGACGGATTGCAAAATTAGACAACAGGCTTTAAAATATGTTCTCCTGGACGAAGTATTGTACTATGACACGTTAGAAGGGTTGCTGCTGAGATGCTTTGGAGTCGATGAAGTCAAAGTGGCGATGGGTGAGGTACATGAAGGTATTTGTGGGTCTCGTCAATTTGCTTATAAGATGAAGTGGATGCTCAAACGCACAGGATATTTTTAGCCAATAATGTTGGAAGATTATTTCCGATATTATAAAGGGTGCCAGACTTGTCAAAAGTTCGGCAATGTAGAACTCGCACCAGCATCGTCTTTACATCCTTTTATCAAGCCTTGGCCATTCAGAGGATGGGGAATAGATGTAATCGACCAAATATTTTCTGCTTCAAGCAAAGGCTATAAATTTATTTTGGCCCCGACTGATTATTTTTCTAAGTGGGTTGAAGCCATACCCCTCAAAAGGGTTACAAGTGTTGAGGCTATCAAGTTTGTTAATGAACACATCATTCATTGGTTTGGAATCCCGTAAACTATTACGACTGATCATAGCACTGTGTTCATGTCTGATGAATTTCAAGGTTTTGCTAAGAGTCTTGGTATCAAGCTGCTAAATTCATTGCCTTATTATGCTCAGGCTAATGAACAGGCTGAGTCATCCAATAAGATGTTGATCAAGTTGATTAAGAGGAAAATCGATGAGAGGCTGAGGAATTGGCACTCGATGCTATCAGAGTCATTATAGGCCTATCGTCTAACATACCATGGATCCACGAAGCTTGCACCATATTAGCTGGTTCATGGTCAAGAAGTCGTTTTGCTTGTGGAGATTAACATTGACTCCATATGAGTGGCTAGATAAAATGGTTTGTCAACCCAAGACTACAAGGATTTAATGATCGACAACTTGAACGATTTAGCAGAGTTACATTTATCAATGTTGGATCGGCTTAAGAAGAATAAGATGAGAGTCATAAGGGCATACAATAAAAAGGTTATGCCCTAGTCCTTCAGTGAAGCCGATTTGGTTTGGAAGACCATACTGCCCATTGAGTCTAGGGATAGCCGATTTGGTAAGTCATCACCTACGTGGGAGGGGCCGGCCATACAAGGTTAATCGGCTTATCGACGGAAATTCTTATATTTTAGAAGTGTTAGATGAAGTCGTGCTTCCGAAGGTGATAAACGGGAAATACTTGAAGAAATACTATCCTAGCATTTGGATTGGATCCTAGTCGGTTGTAAGAATGCAACGCTTGAGTGGCTAAGTTGACTTGGTGCAATTAACTCAGGCCAAAGACAAGATAATAATAAAATCAGTTAAATAGCCGATTATAAAACTTAACATTACAAAAGTATTGTTCTAGTAGCCGAACATCCAAAAGGTTACGTCTATTACAACAGTTTACAAGCCAGAGCAAGGAGTGTAGTGCCTAGAGCCAACAGTGTGCCTGCAGCCTTGGCAATGATCTCTTGTACCTCGTTGAATATATACTAATCTTCCTTAGCATTTCCAGGTGCAGGAGTCACCTTGGCTAACTATTTCTTCATGTTGACTACGACCAAGGTGATGCTATGTTTCTGCTCCTTGATGGCCGACGAAGTCTTCTCTACGATTTGTTGTCCTTCTGAGATTTGCTTGTCAGTCTTGGCCAACTCTTCCAGAAGAAACTTTTTGGTTGACTCAAGCTTCAGGATGGCCTCCTTGTTGGTCTTGAGTGATTGAGTCACAGCATCAAATGTTTGCTTCTTCACCTTCGCATCGGCCACTAGTTCATCCAAAAGCTTTTGGTCGGCCTATTGGACATCATGGTTGGCGATTCTTGCCTTGGCAGCCTCAATTGATGCCTTCTTTTCATCTAGATGATAGACATTCAGCAGTGCCTCCATCACCTCTAGAGGCAAGTCGGCTTCAATGGCCGCCATGGCGTCGTGTACGAATTGGTTATTCTTGAGAATCTCCGCCTATGGCCTCATCACCAAGTCAAAGAGCTTATTTAAGTGCTCATGGACTCCAGGAGCCGACGTGACCACGGTCGACACTTCCTTTGAGACTTTTATTATTTTGTGAATGTCTACGGGATAGTCGTCGGTGGCCATGATCTTTGGAACGTCGAGATCGGCCAAAGAGAACCCCAACAGAGCCGTTGGATTAGAGGTAGCTGGGGCAGCAAGAGCTGGTGATGTTGGCTGAGAAGAGGGAGGTGGAGCCTCCAGAGAAGCGTCGGGCAGATCGGCCAAAATGTTGGTCACCTACACCGATGGGGTTGACTGCAAATGAGAGTTAAAGTGAGTTAGGCCGATAGGCAAGAATGCTCATCATAGAAACCCATAGAGAAAAAATAACTTACCCTTGCAATAGCCGACGTGTGTGGTGAGCATTCACCACTCTGCTCCTGAGGCTTGGGGCCTCTTTTAGCAGGGGCTTTCGTAGATGTAGTCCTCTTCTTCTCTGAGATTTAATCGGCTAAGTTTGAGCCCCAAGAAAGTATGGATCAAAACAAGTGGTAACTAATAGAAGAACTTACTGGGTTGTTGTTGCTTCTCGATATCCAACAAGGAGGGACTTTGAATTCCCAAAGTGCTAGAGGTATAACCTGTAAGGTCTGTCGACTGATGCGGCTACTTGCCAGCTTGGTTGCTACCCGACGGGCCTGTTGCGATCTTCTTTCCTGCAGCCTTTATCTAAAAAGAAAAGAGAAGAAGTTGATTAGTAACAAGCGCCAAACAAGGAAGGATAAAAAAAGGGGTTTGTTAAAGCCGATACCTCTCCGGTATTGTCTACTAAACTTGTGTTAGTATACCCGGAGGAGCTAGAAGAGCTAGACTTGTTGCTCGAATCATTGTCAAAAACTACCGTCTACTCAGGTAGATTTGGAAAAAAAAGTGTTAATAATAGCCGACGGGAGTTCAAAAAGAAATGTGGCAAGTCTTCAATTTGGAGCTCATCGTCTACTTCCAACATGATACTAGCCACTGCTGCATTGTGAATGTGAGCTCTTGGTTGAAGCCGATCAAGTAATGGGAGACTTGGGATCACTTGCCCAAAGCCCAGCTGCCTAGCATAAATAGAAGGGTGGTAAAATTCATAGGACGGCTGAAGCGTCCAATTTCTCATATAGAAGTCAACATGTAGAATACTCAGAGAGATGAAAATCTTGTAAAAATTCAAAGTCTCTGAGGCATCAATGAACTATCGGCTTCTAAATGCAAGAAAGATGGCAAAAGAAAATTGGCCACTCCACTGTAACTGAAGAAGTCATGTTGTTTGAAGTCTTCATTGCTGAGCTAAAGAAAGAAAGTTAGGTACTTCCTTGAGCTGATGGGTGCAATCCTTGTCTCATTCCTAGAGCACATCATAAATCTTTCCCCATATGATCGGCTGGCTCTGAATTGAGGCACTGCATTTTCTGGGGTATCTTCCCACGGAAAAGCTGTATCTTTAGTTGGTTCCAATGCAAAAGATGGGCTGAACAAGCAATATAGCCAGATCTGGATGAACCAAAGGGGACTGCCTACATTGCCGATAGTGAAACAGGCAAATCTCTTAAATAGCCGACTTCTTATTATATACATCATTTGGTATACCACCCCCAACAGCATCTTTCCCAAGGCTAGCCAACTGCCTTCTACTAGTTGCTCTGCTATAACCTAATATACTTGGGTCGGCCCAAGGGAAGCACCGCAGAAGAGGTATCTGTCTAACCAAAGGTTCAAGAAAGCCACATGCTCAGGGGTGGGCATTTTTAAACCGAAATCGAATTACCGAACTGAACCAAACCGAATTAACTGATTATTTCAGTTTTTTCGATTTTTGGTTCAGTTTTTATTTTGGTATAATTCGGTTTTCAGTGTTCGGTTCGGTTTTTCACTTTCAAAAATTGAAATAACCGAATAGCCCATATACAATACCACTTTTATAGTATTCTTCCTAAAGTCACTAAACAATTCTCATGTTATAATACATTTATGCATATGTTTAGTATATTATGTTCTATTATGCTTATATTGTAATGACATATGAATATTATGTGGGTTTATGCATACTCTGTATTACAATATGAGAAGGACTAAATCTAATCTACCTAGTGTTATTCATATTTTGGTTAACCGAAAAACCGAAATAACCGAACCGAAATATTTCGGTTAATTCAGTTTGGTTTTCTATTTTTGTCCAAGAAATTCGGTTCCCAGTTTTCAAAAACCGAATTATTTTAAAATTGAAAAAACCAAACCGATTAAACCGAAAAAATCGAATGCCCACCCCTACACATGCTCTTCATCCGACACTAGTCCAGCCATCTTGTTGTTATTGTTAATATATTTGGCCCATCCTTCGCCTTTAGATCTAATAAGCTTGTACTTAGGCGTGACACTATAAGCCGTACTTGATCTCCATCTGGCCTAAGGCAGCAGAGTTGGGCCACATCCAAGAGAGTTGAGCCGATGGGACTGGTGTGGAACATAGAAGCATTGAATGTTTCCAACCAGAAATAACAAGTCATAGCCACTAAGGGCTCATTGGCCTCTGGATCGGCTAGAGAAAGTGGAAGACACTCGGTTATACCCATCCTCTCCCTTTTTTGAGCCACTACGCGAATGTACGAAGATATCCATCCCTTAAGTGTTGTCGACCTGACCCTAAAACTTTTGTTCCAATCCTCTATATTGTATACGACAGCCAATAATGGAAAGCGGGGGATTTCTTCGTTTATGACTGTATCGGCATCTAAGTTCTATACCGGACCTAGGTAGTACTGATCAATGCTGTTTGGGATCAGAATGAGTACTTGACTTGGATCCATTCAGCCAATCTGAAATGAGGCCGATTGAGAGACGAAGGAAGAGCACGAAGGGCATGGCAGCAGGAGTGAAGAAGTCGATTTAAGATGATCAGAGAGTTTCGAAGGTGTAAGAATGACCGTGTGGGGGCCACATATTTATTCGAAGGGTAAAAAAGTGAAACGGTGGGAAAAGTTTCAAAGCAACACGTGCAGTCAAGATTTTTACGGCGCCATTAATGCAGCGGTTGATGGTGAAAATTTCTTGCTAAGCCGACGGCAATTAAGTCAATAGTCAAGATTTTTTGGAAGATAACAAGTTATCTCCCAAGAAGGAGGGCATATGTTTACACTAAAATTTGGTAGATGTAGTTAAAACCAGTAGGATCAAATCAATGTATTGTAACCAATAGGTAGTTTGGAAGGATTTGGAGATATTTGGTAATGGTAAAAGATTTTAAGAAAAAACCGTCCGGATGAAGGCTGATTCGAATCATATTTTGTAACGTATTGTAATAGGACACGACGGCCGATGGGTATAAAAGATAGACGTAGGCAGGCAAAATAGAACAACACACGATCCAATCAACAAATACTCTACTTTTATTTTTTCGTCGACTAGGAGTAGTTCTTGTAATTTAGACTCTTGTAACCCAATTTTAATCAATAAAGTTGTGCATCACCAATTGTTGATTATATTCTGTTACGCCTATCAGGTTTGATTTTCTCCGATCTTGTTGTGCATCACCTTTTTCGGAGTCAATCTACCTTTACCTACTGATTAGCCTTAATCGGCTAATTAGGCTTACCGTAGTCGTCGATTTGATTGGCTTTCAGCTGATTAGATCTAAGCCGATTGCATCCCGAGATCGGCTTTACGCATTTTTATATCTTTCTTACCGATTGCATGATCAAATCGGTTGGCACGCCTTGACCCGGTGTTCGTCTAGTGTGTTATTGCGAATAAACTCTATTTCAAGTTTTTGACGCCAACACATTGCTACTGTAATAGTAAGACACGCCACATCAAATGCTCTCTATATCACTTGTGAGCTGAAATCCTCAGTCATCACTCCTGAGAGGAACTATACACAGTGGCGGAGCCAGAAATTTCTAAAGGAGGAGGCCTAAGAATGAAGTGAATCTCTACTAATGATTGATATTCAAAGTTTAATATATAGTAAGTACAATATGTAACACTTGTAACTTGCAAGGATTTAGGGGACATACCACTTATTATTTCACAAGAGGCGATAGTTAATATTTGCGAGTCCTCATGTTCTAAAAATGCTGTAAAATATCTTCCATGTCTATCTTTGCAAATGTATCTCGCTCAATATAACAAATTATGAGATCATTCAGCCAGTCGTCATTTATCTTATTACGTAAATCTATCTTGATAATCTTCATCGCCGAGAAAGCCCTTTCAACTGTAGTTGTGCCCACCGGTAAAATAAGTGCTAATTCAATCAGTCAATAAACTAATGGATAAACCACGTGCTTCTTTGTTTCATCTTTACAGCAAGAGTAGCAAGATCATCACAACTTGAGAATTCGTCTCTTCTCATATCAATAAGAAACAAGTGAAGTTGTTCTTCTAGAACTACACGATTAGTTGATATTTATTGTTAGCACGTAATACACAATACTCAACTATCCTAAGGATTAGACGAATAGTTCTATATCAAAGACCAAAAATGTCCAGGAAAATTGGACGTCCTAGCAATTCTGTAGATCAATCACAAATTCACAATCATATGATCTGATCAACTTGTTGCGGTAAGTCGGTAACTAAACTAATAATTAATCAATCCATAATTACCAAAAGACACGAACTGCCCATGGATATATGTGAAAATGCGATAAACATGAAGAAAACTAAATAACATATGTACATAATACATAATACACTAGCACCTTTCATGGGCCGCCGGGGGGGGGGGCCGAAGGCTCCGCCACTGACTATACAGTAACTTATTATTATTATTATTATTATTTTGATAGGGAACACTATGGTAACTATTCCAGTGGAATTCACAGTATTTTTTTTGCAAGCCGGTGGGGCCGTGCCGGACAAGTCTTCAGATTAGCAGCCTATTTCTTGCAAGGAGAAATGACGACAGGCTGAAACGCCCGGCCCAGGCCTGACCTGGTTCGCACGAATTTACTCTTACGAAGTCTCCAATTCTACACGACCACGCAAGAAGCCCTTCTTCGAGGTAGGAACAGAGAGCAGAGGGAAGCGGAGATGGGGAAGAGAGGCGGGGATCAGAAGGGGCTCCTATGGAGTCTGCCGGAGGTCACCTCCGGCGAGCTCGGCAAGATTGGTCCCGCCTTCGGCATCGGCATCGGCTGCGGCGCCGGAGCTGGAGTCGGCTTCTTCGGCGGTAACTACCCCCCTCTTTCTTGTAAAATTATGGCCTTTCTTTTGTGTTTCTTGGTTGCTTCTTGCTTTCCAAGAACCATCTGCATTGCTCTGCGCTCTTGACGGCATGCTTGATTTGGTGGATTATTCTAGATAGATGTGATTCAGATGCTTTGGTGTGTAGTGCGTCGTGCCTCGTTCGTAGTCGTTGTTTGGGTTAGTGATTCCACTGGGCTCAGTGGCTTGCTAGTTGCTACTGGTTCCCTTGTTCAGATTGTGGGGGTTTTGAATTACTCATATTGGGGTATGGTTTAATGGAGGATAGAGTTTGCTCCAAGTCTCATTTGCTCAAAGCAGCCACATCAGGGACATGTGCTGATATGTATTACTTGATTTCTTCATGAGATTATGTGCTGATATGTATTACTTGATTTTTTGTTTGGTTGGATGGATGAGAATAGATAGGATAAGTCAATTTTTTGTTTGGTTGGATAGATGAGGGCGGATAGATTGGTTGAGATAACTTGTGGTGAGATTACCCCCAAGTTGATGAAAATATTGGGCAATTTGGTGTGATCCTCAGGAAAAGTATGTTCAAGTGAGGCGCGTGGTTGATCCTGACACGATTTCTTCAAAGTGCAGCACATCGTTGACCAGCGTGTGTACCAGGAGCAGAAGCAACTTGTTGTAATCCTTCCTATATGTCATGTATTTCCTGAAATTCTGTACAGAGCACAAGTTTGCATTAAAATTTGTAAGAAATATGGTGGTACCAGATAATCTATACTATTACTGGTGAAAAAGGTGCACAACGTTTGAACTAAGAATATGAGATGGATGCCCAAAGCAATGCAAATGAATGTGATATTTACTATCAAAACAAAATTAGGTATGCCCGAATCCCGGTCAGTTTGAATTGACATTCGCTTTAGACATCAGTTGGAAGACAACATAATGGCTATACAACATCCCAATTACAGTAACATTATATTATCATCTTCACTTGTATAGATGAGAGAGTGCAAACTTATAATAGTGAGCAGAATACAACAAAAAGTTTTGGTCCCTATCTGCAACTTCAAACTCTATCCCATTTTTTCACAGCAATACAGAAGCAATGAAGCAATGCTTGGCCAAGGTTCTTCGTTTGGAGAGCCCAGAATTCTGCATGAACATAAACATAGAATAGAATGTATGACCGAGTCGCGCCGCCCTCTGGCCTGTAGATCTGCCGCGCCGCCCCTTGATCGGTTGCGCTGCCCTCCTGCTACCGAGTCACACCGCCCTCCGTCTTGTAGATCTGCTGCGCCGCTAGCCAGATCTGCCGCACCGCCCTCCAGTTATGCAGCGCGGTGCTTCAACCGCTCCTCTCCTACCTCGGCCACTCCTACCACGGCCGTGCTGCGATGGCAGGATCTGTGCCTGCCACTTCCTTTGGCTAGGAGAGGAAGGAGAACCCTGGTTGGGGGAGGCTCGGAAGGAGGTGAGGAAACTCAGGGGAGGGAGCCAGCTGCCCGTCCAGCTTTTTCTATGGGATGGAGCGATCCGGGCTCTTTTCGAATATTCCTCCAAACTGGATATCTCTAGCCACATGATTCATCCATTCAAACAATTGGATACTCCAAAATACATGGATGGCCAGATCCCATCCAGGGAACCAACCGCCACCTTAATGTAAAGAGTGAAACAGAAGTGCTCTATTCTCATGTACTCGAGAATTCCATACCAACATGAAAATATATTTTGTACTTACCAATTGGGTCTTGCTGCACAGCTGCACCCAGTGAACTCTAGAAATCCATACCATTTTTTTAAGTATGTATCATCATGAAAGTATTTTGTCCAGAGTAGTCCAAATCCTTCACAAGTTATGTAGGCCTTCAGGTCAACAACGTTGGTGAAACTGTCTACGTGTACTGTTATGTAGTTTTTTTTTCTCGCTGGATTTTTTACTCTTTTACTCAAGCTGAAGGGTGAAGTATTACCTCTTTTTTAGGATGTTGCCAAAAAGTAAAGAAAATTGAGCCGTGAATTTATCTAAGATTTGTTTTAGATTTTTAGTTGTGCAGTCTTAGTCATGCGCTCATGCCCCATTAACCCATTTATAAATTAATTTGAAATTTTGCAGATGAAACCCTTGTAATACTGTCACCACTCATGATTCCTATCTGCAAACATACATGGCTAAGTTTGTTGTGAAAAGCATCTGGGCTACCTTTGATTCTTTCAGCAGTCATTACTTCAGATTTCATACAGTCACTGCTACTTTAGGATGCTTATGTCTGTGAACGTAAAGTGTAAACTAGTAAAGCATGGAAAATTGGCAATGCAAGCAGCAATCAGTATGTATTGATTTACGTAGTGACTAGTGAGCTATTGCTGAATTGTACCAATTTTCTGGCTTGTTTCTAAACAAATTCAGACAATGGCTTGTTTATGTGTATTATAGTTGCTGTTCCAATAAGCATTTGCATGATTCCCAACAATGCACAGCAATTCTCTCCCCAGTCCTTCGAGTTGATAGACATGCCAAGCTCAATTAACTTTCTATTGCAAAATCTACAAAATCAAGAGCTAATCCAGTTGTTAAGGGCTTTATCATTGAATGTGAGATCGAATCATTTAATAATAAAACAAATCAATGTGAATAAGTTTTAGAGCACTTATCAATCATATGCACATTGCATGCTGTGGTCTTGTGTGAATGGTAAGGTGTACTCTTTTTGCCCTGTTGTTTGCAATCAGAAATAGAAGGTAGAAGAATGGTTGAATATTATATTTCGTAACACTCGATATAAATGAAGCAATGTGGACAAGTTCTATAATGACAGAAAATGCTAAATATGTTTAACTCTTTTTCCAAAGCTAGCATTCCATGCTCTTGTGCACAGCTTATTGATCCATTGGATTCTCTCTCTTTATCTCTCTCTCTAGATGTTTGAGCAATTGTATTTTTTTCAATGAATGATGTATAATTGTATCTTATCCATGAATATTTTAGGTGCAGGATTAGGTTTTGGATTTCCTGGACTCACGTTAGGCTTTGGAGTTGGAGCTGGATGTGGCGTAGGATTTGGTTTTGGTTATGGCTTGGGCAAAGGAATTGCTTATGATGAAAACAAAAGACACTCAAATGTTGGTAAAATGTTCCAGGAAGCTCCAAATCTGCCTACGTAAGTATTGTGTGGACAAATATTTGGAGGGATTTGTGCTGCCAGAATTTTTATACATGGCAATATGGTATAGCGTGGTGTCTAATATTGTTGTATACTGTAGCTAGTATCCTTTGCAAGAATACCATTTCTGCGTGATAATGCTGTGGGCTGTACCTAGTTCCCCCAATAAAAAAGATTATCAGTCTATTGGATTAAGTCTGCAAGAATGACCTTGTACAGATACGATTCGCTAACCATCTTCCTGAATAATTCTGCTCGGTTCTATATTGTTTCCACTTCATCAGACATAATATGACCTTAAATTATTATAGTATAACAAATTATCAACATTTCATTAATTCGGACTATGCACATACTGCATCAAACACATGAAGTCTTGAACACATAAAATGAAGGGGAATTATCTAGTGGAAAGCGCAAACCCATATAAGATCACCGAAATAATGTTCCTCACTGAACATCATGAGATAATGTTTTAATGTGCATTGTGCAATAGCCAATAATGTAAGCTTGGTGAAATAAGCCAGTCTTATAGAAAAGTCATCCATAAAAGGCCTATCTTGGTGTAAATTGCCTAGTGCAATCCTAAATTCCTAATCATACAACCTAGTCCGTGAACTGACTGGTTTTCAGAAGCCTAGTGCAGATTCTTCACAACCCTGTTCCTTTCAGATGTTAACAGCAAAATATCAAGATATTTGAAATGACGTCCAAGGTATCTTGTTTGCATGTAGTGTATCTATAGATTTATTAATAACTTCATGAAAATAACATTTATAGCAACTCATTTCTTACTCCTGAGTTGAACTACAGTATAGTGTCATGTTGTTATTCTATTTCTGAAAGCATAGTATAGAACGCAGCTTGTTATTGTTCTCTTCAAAATCTTGAACATCTGAGCTGTAACCTAATACACGTAAATTCAATATTGTTTTATGATGAGAAGATAATCTGCAATTCTTCTCATATAAGACATAACTTTAATCAATTTTTTTTGTCATGGTTAATATTTGATTTGTTTAGTTTTATGTTTTCTTTGAATCTTGAACATCTGAGCACGAGCAGTACTCTACTACTGTTAGTTTTGAGATGACTGTTTTCTGCTGAGAAGGAAAAAAAAAATCCAATTCTCCTTTCATAATTTAATCAGTTCTTTGTCATGGTTGCCAACAGATCTGTTAAGTTGCCAGCTTATTGTTTTCTGTACCTTTTTTTTTAACCATACTTGACACATAACTTGGTCAATTTGCAAGAAAAAAAAAGTCGCTCATCCTTTCTTCCTCTTCTGTTTCAGGGACACTGTTATTGCTTTATTTGACGAGCTGGTTGTAAACACCAAAAAGCTTGCGAGAGCAACTTCAAAAGAGATTGAAAAGTGGCGTTGAGCTGCACCGCCGTATTATTGTGACTATTAGCTGTCATGGGCTGGGTATCAATTAAGATAAGCAGTATGCTATCTTAGATGGGAATCAGCAGTTAGCCGCAAGATGCAGACGACTATTGCATTACATTGTTCTTTCATATTTTGTCTTCGTCAGTAAGTAGGTTATGAAACTCTAGTACAGTTTGCATGTTGGAGATCCCCAATTACACAAGGGGTAATTATGAACAAAATATGAGACTGATGGATGCGTTTCAGTTCTTGACTGCTTGTTATTATGCCGTTACCGGTGGTGCTCATCTCATATTTTTGTATCTGAGCTTGACTTGATGCTGTGAGCCAGAAGTGATATCCTTTCAAATTGTTAATTATGTGTGTAACAGTGCGACTGTTTATACGTGTGTAACAGTGCAAGTGTTTGTGTGCGCTCTCTGGTAAATATTTATGTTGCTTATAAGTGTGGCCTTGGTTCTCTCCTGTGGATGGTTCTTCCTCAGTCTATCTTATCATGTATGGACCATTTGGCCCCTCCGGATAAACAAGATCACAAGAGGCCCTAGTGGCGCCAAATCAGCCCCCTCATCTGCCAAGTCAGCACATCCTGCCCAATCGGATACAAGCAACAGATGCCCTCCTGGACGCCCAGCCAATGGCAGCCCCCGTGGCCAAATCTTGCCAGGGCCTACAGCATCTGCCAATCCTCATTTCCATCCTTTAAACTACCTCACCTTTCCCTCCACAAACGCCCATCACACTGTCCCCTTGTTGAGCTGAGCACGTCCCCTGTTGCTTCTCTCCCTCTGAATTGTGTGCCCGAGGCGATGGCGGCACTCGCCCCGACGAAGATGCTTGGCACCCAGCTCAATTTTGCCAGCTCCTCCCGCTACGCCACGGCAGCACCGACCGCAGGGACGCAGAAGATCGTCTCCCTCTTCAGCAAGAAGCCCGCCCAGAAGGCGAAGCCTGCTGCCGCATCGTCCTCGGTCTCGGACATCGGCGATGAGCTCGCGAAGTGGTATGGTGAGTAGACTGGAATCTGACGGCTGAGATTGCACAATTTTTAGCACACAGATTAATTTCAGGGCTCCCATCCCTTGTATGTTTCGAGACACTTCACCGCGAAAATTTCAGAAATCCTCATATGTAGTAAATGTCTCTTCTTCTCTTTGCGATCAGGCCCTGACAGGAGGATCTACTTGCCGGAGGGTCTCCTGGACCGCTCGGAGGTGCCGGATTACCTCAACGGAGAGGTTCCTGGAGAGTAAGTCATTAGCTTTCATTATTATTTTCCTATCCATTAGTTTCATATTAGTTTCAAGAAAAAATCAGATCATTTGTTGGTATTTTTGTCTGGATTCTGAAATAAGTTGAAATAGTACAAGCTTGTTTCAAACAGTGTAGCGTAGACTAGAAGAAAAGAATAATGAATTGAGCATGGTTTTTTTGGGGAAAAAATAATTCGGTGGTAAGATGTAGATTTTTCATGTCATAATGTGTAATATTGCCGTTTGTCGAATTCTTTCAGACTAATAAAAAAAAACATGAACATCTCTATCTGTCAAACGAACAAAGTAGCATTAATTTCATGTTGGAATTAACTAATCTCAACACCCTTTGAGAGCAACCTGTAACAATAAAGGTGGTAGTTGGTTCTCCCTGTACTGTTGTACAAGTAGCTAGCACAACACGGTCCCTCGCATGAATGAAATGCTGATGAAAATCGAAGTGTATATATGCATCTAAACTAAACTATCTTGCTTTTTGGACTTGCAGCTATGGCTATGATCCTTTCGGTCTGAGCAAGAAGCCAGATGACTTTGCCAAGTAAGTGGTAATCTGCGTTGCAAACACTCCTATGACAAATTTCAGATCCTTGCCTCAACTAAGAAATCCTATCCTACACCTCATTTTGCAGGTACCAGGCCTACGAGCTCATCCATGCCAGGTGGGCCATGCTCGGTGCCGCCGGTTTCATCATCCCCGAGGCGTGCAACAAGTTCGGCGCCAACTGCGGCCCCGAGGCCGTCTGGTTCAAGGTACCTACTGTTCATCAGCTCTCTCGCAGCTTCAGATTGAATAGCAAACTCTGAAAGTCTGAAGTCTGAACTCATGGTGTCATGAACCGAACCTTGCAGACCGGCGCCCTTCTCCTGGACGGCAACACCCTCAACTACTTCGGCAACAGCATCCCCATCAACCTCGTCCTCGCCGTGATCGCCGAGGTCGTCCTCGTTGGAGGCGCCGAGTACTACAGGATCATCAATGGACTGGTCAGTAACATCAAACACCTGAAACGTACATGTGCACCTCCAACTAAAGTTGCAATTCTCCCTGTACTGACCAATGGTTCCATCAATTTCTCGGGCGCCGGCGGCGTGCAGGACCTTGAGGACAAGCTCCACCCAGGCGGCCCGTTCGACCCGCTCGGCCTCGCCAGCGACCCCGACCAGGCGGCGCTGCTCAAGGTGAAGGAGATCAAGAACGGTCGGTTGGCCATGTTCGCCATGCTAGGGTTCTTCATCCAGGCCTACGTCACGGGCGAGGGCCCCGTCGAGAACCTGGCCAAGCACCTCAGCGACCCCTTCGGCAACAACCTTCTCACCGTCATATCCGCTGGTGCCGAGAGGGCGCCCACCCTGTGAGCTTGCTGTTTAGTCGCCGGCCGTCGCCGTTCGCCTTGGCATGTCCATGATCAGCTGCATGCGTGCGATGCGGCATGATGTGCTGTCTTCATTCTACCGGGAAAAGTATGGGAGTCTGAATGTGCCGTACGAGTAAATTATCAAGGGGGAGAAGAAACCTGTTCATTCTGATTTCTGATAGGACTACTGCTTAAATTTGTGCATGAGAATTACTGCTACTACATAATTATCTGAAATGGTTCCGATCTTCGTTGAGATGCCAGATTGAGCTCCTGAGATTTTCTTGGATATTTTTTTTAGCCGATAAGCGTGGAATAGTCTGAACTTCTGAAGTTTGTGAGTAACCGAAAGGTTGTGTTTCCTTTGAGAAAAATCTCTTCTGAGAAATTAAAATGCGTTTCACAGAAATTCCATATGAATTTTCGTAGTGAGATAAGAGTGGAATTTTGGTACCTAGCGACTTGTCATCGGTGAGTGCGCTGCGGTGGATACCATGTTTCGCTTGGTTACGCTGCTGTCACCTGCCTCCGTAATTTCAAGCAAGTGGCGTGTGTGAGTGTGCATTTACCATTGTACTTAAATTTCGATGTATGTGCTTTTGAAACAAAAGCATCACTTGTTCCCCGTGTACCAACTGTGCTGCTCTGTGGCTTTCCTAGATTCAACATGTGGCAAGCCTTGCGCTACAAAATTGTACTCCCTCTGTCCAAATTTATAACACAAATTTTTTTTGTATATAGACCAAAAGATATTAAAAATAACTAAATTATCCATAATTATTATCATTAAGCACTATAGTTGATACATGCATGTAGCTAGAGAATATAAAGTTAACACGGATATTTATTAGGGGTGTAGAGGGTACATCACACTCATTTGGATTGGAATATGAAATACACCTTATATTTATGAATAAGATCATTCAAAAAATACGCCTAATAAACTTAGAAAAAGGGAGTAATTTTTATGGGTTTTAGGAAACAAAAGGAAAACGAAAATAAAATGTAGCAGGCACATTTTTCATTAGCAAAAAACAACTTGGGCCCATCGATCTATATAAATATAAACAATCGGTAAGATTAGGACATCTTTTTCATTTTGTGGGCAAGAAAATCCCACAATAATCCTTATAAAAATAAAAAATATTGTAGAAATTCTCTCATTAGTCTAGAGAAAAGGAGATGAAATGTGCCACTAATTTTGGTGGGGCAAATTATAATGGTGTAGACTGATGATATATATACATATTAAAGGCACATCCTTCATTTTGATAGTAAAAAATTCTGCAATAATCCTTAGAAAAAGTAAAACAACCTAAAAAATCTCTCATTAATATGGAGAAAAAGAGAAGAATATACATCACTTATTTTGGTGGAACGAGATTATAACAGCTCAGCTTAATCACAGAGATAGATTAGAGTTGTATAGTAACAAATACAATTATGTTGTAAATCATAGGCATTAGAATTGTATAATAAAGACAATTGTATTATAACATATCTAGCTATCAGATCTTAAGAATTAATTCCAAATCTTATGTGTTATCATGCTAGTCCCATAATCAATGCTAGCACATACATATTACCTGGTTGCTTCACATTCATACCATGAGAAATTACAACATAGTAGCCCGTAATATTAAATAGTCATACATAGGTATATATGACCAAGTTTTACACAAATGGACTGAGCAACGAAATAGTTCACATCGAAAGTATTTGCGGCAGGAATAAATTATAAGAAAAGATAATGGGCCCAAAAGATATACCTGGCCCACAGAAACCAGCTGGGCTTAAAGCCTTAGAACTTGACTACATCATTCTTGTTGTAAAACGTATCGATCACCCGCTTGCTTTGACGGCACATGAACGAGAAAACTTGAAACAAGAACAAGAGCACACAGGATATAGAGTGTAATTCTCTCACACTTTATTAGATTGATCATTTACAATGGGAAGCACTCGATATATATAGCAATATAAGAGAGGAGTTCGGATTCGCTCACACCATAAAGAGATAAAGTCCTAAACCGAATACGGTTAGAATCCTTATCTCATAACACTTCCCCTTGGGCTAATACCGCGTAATGCATATGTCTCGTTAAAAACTCCACTCAAAAACCTAGTGGGAAAAAGGAGATGGAGAAAAGAGTACATTGCACTCGCACTTTATATTGCATTAGTTGCCTCATTAAAAACCTTCATGTGAGAAAACTTTAGGAAAACTCACAAAGGAGAAAAGAGTACAACTTATTACCTTTAGGGTTTTATTAGGATCTTCAGGATCACCATAAGGGTTATGGTTCAAGGGGTATTCTCCCCTTGAACTCTGCATCTCACTAAGTTTTCTCATTCCAATGCCTTTAACACTCTTTTAAATGTGGATTTGGGCAAGGAATTCATGAATAAATCTGCAAGATTTTCACATGACTTAGTTTGCATGATCTTTATCTCACCACTCTTCTGGAGTTCGTGAGGGTAGAATAACTTAGGAGCAATATGCTTCGTGATGTTGCTCTTTACATAACCCAATTACATTCGTGCAACACAAGCAGTATTATCTTCACAGATAATTGTGGGGGTATCGACGGTGTTAAGGCCACATGACTTCTGGATATGGCTAATCACTCACTGCAGCCAAACACATTCACGTGAGGCTTCATACAGGGCTATAATCTTTGAGTGGTTGGTAGATGTTGCTACCAGGGTCTATTTACAAGACCGCCAAGAAACGGCTATACCACTGCAAAGAAACACAAAACCAGTCTGTGATTTAGCAATGTGGGGATCAGACAGATAGCCAACATCTATATATCCCACCATGGTTAAGTCTTGGTTCTTCTGGAAAAAACAACCCAAGATCTTGAGTACCTTGGAGATATCGAGTAAAGTCTTTACACCAGCCTAATGTCTTCTGGTTGGAGCTGAACTATGTCTTACTAGCAAATTCACTGCGAATGCAATATCAGGTCGCAAGGTACATGAGTGCTCCAATGGCACTTAAATATGGCACTTCAGGTCCTAAAACTTCCTTATTTTCCATCTTCGGTCTGAAAGAGTCTTTATCCACTTCAAGGGATCTTACGACCATGGGTGTTTTCAAGGGATGTGATTTATCCATATTAAACCTCTCCAATACCTTCTGGGTATAGGAAGACTGGTGAACAAAAATTCCTTCTAGGAAATGCTCAAGTTGCAGACCTAAGCAAAATTTGGTTTTACCCAAATCTTTCATCTCAAACTCCATCGTGAGGTAAGCACTTGCTTCCTTTATCTCCTCTGTGGTTCCGATGATATTCAGATCATCGACATATACTGAGATGATACAGAATCTATTCTGGGATTTCTTTATGAACACACAAGGACAATCATCATTATTGGAATATCTCTTCTTCAGAAGGAACTCACTAAGCCGGTTATACTACATTCTTCCCGACTGTTTTAACCCATATAGCAATCTCTGCAGTTTGATGCTATACATGTTACGATTATTAGGATCTGGGACTTTTACTCCTTCAGGGACTCTCATATAAATGTCCGAATCCAGTGACCCATATAAATATGCAGTCACCACATCCACCAACTACATTTCTAAATTTAAGCAGGCTGCCATTGATATTAGATATCGGAACATTATTCCACTCATCACCGGAGAATATGTTTATTGTAATCGATGCCAGGTCTCTACGTGAACCCTTGTGCCACAAGCATCGCTTTATATCTCACCACCTCGTTATTTCTCTTCCGGATGAAAACCTATTTTGATCCTACAGGGAACACTTTAGGAGGTGTCCGGTCGACGGGACCAAATACTTTTCTTTTATTAAGCGAGTGCAATTCTGCCTCGATTGCTTCTTTCCATTTGACCGAATCTGAGCTCTTTTGGCACTCTGCCATGGACTTTGGTTCTGGATCCAGTTCAAGAGTTTTAGCAATTTTGGAGGTGAAATAAATATCGATAATTGTAGTCTTTCTTTTATATAATTCTCCTGAATCCACATAATTGGTGGATATTTCTTCATTCATTTCTTCCAGCTCCTCATGATTTCCCACAACGATAGAGTCTAGGTGTTCCGACTTTCCAGTGTCAAATTGTGCACGCAAATGTTCACTGGGATTTTCATCTTTAGGATGGCTCACTTTAGGGAGATTACCATCTTCAGAATGGCTCACTTCAGGGATTTTCTCAACAATAGGTTGAGCTTTTTCAACTATCTCAGGTAGTGATCTCATTTGCTCGGTTCTCCGTTTCTAAGGACGTCTCTGCGGAACTGAGTCCCGTGCACCTGGAGGCCTCCTCCTCTTTTTGTCATGAGGGGCAAGAGTGGGTTCAATAACCTTTTGGGGTATTTTCACTCTTTCAGGTGCATTTATTGCATGTATATGAGATTTTGTCACTCCCTTATGATTAGTGAAGGCATCTGGCAGGTTATCGGCTATTTGTTATAGACTTATTATTCTCCGAACTTCAAGTTCAGCTTCTTTAGTGTGTGGGTCTAAGGACTGAATGACAATGGCATTCCAATATATTTCCCAGCATTATTCAATGTGGTACTTATCTCTCCCTAATGCTAGGAAATTGTCCTCATCAAAAATAGAATCAGCGTACCGAATCGTATACAGATCCCCTGTCATAAGCTCTAGGTATTTAATTATTGACGAAAATTCATAACCTACATAGATCCCCAACTTCTGGTGAGGTCCCATAGTGGTACACTGTGGTGGAGAGATTGGCACGTATACAGCACAGCCAAATTTTCACAGATGGGAAATACTTGGTTCTTTCCCACACACTAGCTGCAAGGGGGAAATTTCATGGTATGCAGTTGTTCTGAGTTGAATTAATAATGCAGCATGCAATACTGCATGGCCCCAACAACTAGTGGATAACCTATAATTCTGCAAGAGTGGCCTAACAATAAGCTTTACTCTCTTAATTAATGACTCTGCAAGGCCATTTTGGGTGTGGACATGGGGTACAGAATGCTCTACAGTAATGCCTAGAGCCATACAATAATCATTAAATGATTTAAGGTAAACTCGCCAGCATTGTCCATTCGAATGGACTTAATCGTTTCTTTTGGAAAGGAGGCTCTTAATTTAATGATTTGGATGATTAATTTAGCAAAGGCATGGTTTCTAGTAGATAAGAGACATATATGAGACCATCTAGTAGAAGCATCTATTAGCACCATAAAATATCTGAAGGGGCCCGACAAGGGCTGAATTGGTCCACAAATATCACCTTTAATTCTCTCTAGGAAATTCAATGATTCTTCCTTAATTTTAAGATGAGAGGGATGTACTATCAGCTTTCCTTTAGCACATGCAAAGCATATAAAAGCTTCAGGTTTGGGAAAGGCTGTAGTTTTTATATATAGCCAATAGAATTATTTATTATTCTTCTCATCATATTCAACCCAGGATGGCGCAATGATCATGCCAGATCTTAAATATTTCTAGGGTTTTAACTATGGTTTTCATTGTAATATAAACTTCTGGTTTTATATATGTGTAATATATCCTAGAGGAGAAGGAAGGAAGCTTTTCGACCACACGTTTATTACACCTGTCAAACTTAGTCATGAGTAGATATTCAGGGGGTGTTTGGAACAGCTCCAGCTCCACCAAAATCCGTGAAGTTGGTGGAGTTGGGTATTTCTAGCTTCAAAAATTTATGGAGCTGGAGTTATGGGTGCATTAAGAGGTTTATGTGGGTCATCTTGTTTACATTTTAGACTAAAAATATAAACTTAGTTCACTTTATTTTAGCCTACAAACTCCAGATCTGAGGTGGAGCTGGGATCTGGAGCTCTGCCAAACAAAGCCTCAGTACCATCCTCATTTTCAGTCTCTATATGAAAACCATTTAGACGGATGTCTTTAAAGCTTAGAAGAGTGCGACTGGACTCAAGGTATAATAGGACATCCTCTATAATTATACGAGTGTCCATAGGGAGAACTATGATGGTTCTTCTGGTGCCAACAATAAGAGCATCACTTCCGGCGATAGTCATAATTTTTTAGTTTTCTTAATCAATGTCTGAAAAATATTTAGTTTCCCTAAGAATCGTATTTGTGGTGCAACTGTCTACAAGACAGATTTTCTCCTCCACCATTGGATTATTCATGGAGTTCTATATTAAACAAGTAAAATATATCAAACATTTGTTGCATCGGAAACAAGTAATATAGAACAAGCATAGCATGATTAAATAAATTTCCTGGGAAAATCACACTTTATTAAATTTGACTGATAATCGCTCAAAGGAGTGTAGACCATTGTTCATTCAGAAACACAAAGACTAAGCTGATAAATGAGGCTCTTAAGGAGACTTTAAAGGATAATACGACATCGACTCTAAAGGAAAAACTAGGAGACTACTCCATGTCTCTATATAAATCATTTATATCGTCCTCTTGGGATTTTTCTTTATTCTTCTAGAATTCTTTTAGCTCATCCCCAATAAGATCCTCCTCCTCCATGGGTGTGTCACCATAACCAAGGAGGCCCCTCTTGAATTCTTCTATGGGGTCAGAGGCTTGATCATCATCTAACTCTATTTTATTGTCAACAACAGGTTAAGAAGTGAAGTGCACCTCCGCCTTATTCCCTTAATTCTTCTGGAATCTCCCAGTGGATTTCATGTACAACTCCGCCAAATGCTTTGGGGTGTGACATGTACGTGACCAATGACCAGTACATCCACACCTATAGCATGGTTGTTTAGGATCAACATCATTATTTGTTAGTCCTTTCTTCTGGAAGTGACCTGATCCATTTTCTTTTGTTTTCTACTGGGATTTTGCTTTTCCTTTATGATTTTTGTTATTCTTCCATTTATCCCTTTTCTGTTTTTGGCCCTTTCTACGGCCTCGGCTACTGCTAGCCTACTGAGTGCTTGCATGTGCTTCAAGCAATGCATGACTCCTACTAGGTAGGACTTGATGATTCTTCATTAGAAGTTCATCATGCTTTTCTGCTTCTAGCAAAACACATATCAGCTCAGAATACTTCTAGTACTTTGCATGACGATACTGTTGCTGCAGTATTCTCATGTTGGGGTGGAATGTGCACAAAGTTTGTCAATCTTTTCAGCTTTTGTGATCTTCTGGTCACAAAATGCTAATTTTGCAACAATCTTGTGCATGGCAGAGTTGTACACTGCCACTGACTTAAAATCATGGAAGCGTAGGAGGGTCCATTTACATTGTGCTTCTGGCAATAGAACGGATCTTTGCTGGTTATATCGTTCCTTCATAGAATTCCACAGGGCTAGCGGGACCTCCATCAAATATTCGGCCTTCAGATCCGCATGGAGATGGTGCCTCAAGAAGTGCAAAGCTGCGCACTTAGTAGCTTCAGGGAGAGCAGGAGCACCAGCTTCAGGCTAAGAAATTGTGGCTCTAAGAGAACGGGCTATCAAGTTGATCTTAGCATCTATTGCCCAAGTGAGGTAGTTGCTGCCCTCTAGGGCAAGATCAGCAAATTCTTTCTTTGCGATGTTAAACATATCCTATATGCAAACAAAACAGGAATTTTACTTCAGGTAAAATATTATTTTGCATGCTTTGTTATTGAATCAGTAAAGTATGGTCTATATCTATTTAGTAGATAATTATCACAAATTTTCCTAGATTTTCCATGCTTTGTTATTGAATTAATAAAGTATGGTCTATAATGGAATATTGATATCACTTGAATGATACTACTACACTTGATTAATGACTATAGAACAACTATGCAGAAATCTAGATGCTTTGTGGTAATCAATAAGGGAGGTTAATGATTTAGACTAGGGTGAGTGGTAGGACTTTGTGAAAGGTTCTATGTGGTGCACTATGTGAGGGATTATGTGGACTGTGTGCAGACTTAGTGTATTAAGAAGTCTCGCCTTGGACAATTAAGGACTAATGAGAAGAACTAGGCATAGTAATTTACCAAGTTTCAACATTGGCATCCTCAGGTTGTAGGTTATACTGTGTGTGTAGGGTGGAGAGTATGGTATGCTATGTGTTAGCCATATCATAGACAATTCCCATTCTAAAATCCAACAATGTACACCTATGCCCGTTCGTTGCGTATGGATATTCACTAAGTGGAATAAGGATATAGGGAGGTTACCGGGAGGGCCAATTGTTGGGGCAGAGTTTTTGAAAGGTCTTGTTATGACCCTCTGGGTCACACATCCAAGAAAATGTATTTAGACCATGACGTTGACCAAATCTTGTGGGAAAAGATGTACATCCTCTACAGAGTATTAATTAAATCTATTCAAATAGTTGTATCCCCGGTTGTGAACAATGCTTAGGAATTTTACACAAGGGTTAGTTTTCATAAAATAAAACTAGGAAAGATTGGCTGTGTGGAAAATTGGTTTAGGTTTTGTCTAGTTTTACCCAAAAATCGTTTGTGATGACCACTCATCACAAATGATTTTTGAAAACTATCAGTGATAGTAATGAGAGATCTAATATATATGAATCCTTTTGTAATAGTGACATTGCCGCTCATCTCCCAATCCCATTTCTATTGTAAGTGGTGGATTAGTGCAATTTAGATCAATGTTAAGGTGAAAGTTCAAACTCCATTAATTTGGTTTTGGTGTTAATGACAAATCTAATATTGAGACTAACTCTTTTGATAATCATAATATTGATTAGTCTCAATTGTTAATTAATGACAAATCTTTTTATAAGACTAACTCTTTTATTGAGCTTAACTCTTATTAGTCTCTTTTGGATGAAAAAGATGGAAATATTAAAGTCTCATTGAAAAATGGAAAACTCAAGGTATGCACTCGTATTTCTCTACTATTATAAAGCAGCAGTTGGTGACGGTCCGTTCTCCACCATAGAAATTTACAGAAACACCCCGGACGCGCTGCCGATGCCCCCCACGCCCCGCTTCCTCGCGATTCCCCACACGCCCCGCTCTGGCTTGCTCCCGATGCATCCTCGCCCGCCCTCTCGATGCCCCCTCACAGATCCTCGCCCCGTGAGCTCCTCCCGATCCCACCCCAACGATCCCTCCACCCCGGCGCCATCGACCGCCATGATCCCCCATCCCCGGCGCAATCCTCATCCAAGGCTCTCACGATCCGGAGATCCCCCACCGCCGTGATCCCCGCCGTGTCCCTCCCGACCTGGAGATCTACCCCCACAACCCTCCCCCTTTGAGAGGCGAGACCACGCTCAAGGATCCCGGCACCACCGGCGTCCTCCGCATGGTGCGTGCCCTCATCTCGAGGGAGTGGCGACAGAGATGGTCCGCTACGCCCTCGGTAGCTCTAAGCACTGGAGCTTGCCAGGTTTCCCTCTCTTCGCTCCATAGCCATCGCATGCCAGGCACGTTAGAGTCGAGGTCTCACTCGCTCGCGTGTTCTAAATCGCTATTTGGTGTGCTAGATGAGGTGATGTGAATATTGGAGCAGGGGCCTCGAACCTATAGGGTGGTAGGGAGGCGCGTCGAGGCCGTGGGGATGGTCGTGCTCGCGATGTCCATGCTGCTCTATAGGAGGTCCGATCGCAAAACAGCTTTTTGATCTCGACGCTTTATTTTGAGCAAATTTAGATCATTGCCCCCATGGACTGTCATTTAATTCATCCTTTAGTTTGGTTCATTTTGGCATCTTATTTGCACCGACCAGCTAGAGCCACTTGTTGTTTAGATTTGTGTAGCCATGGCATTTAGGAAGGATTTAGGTATAGCACACATTATGAAATGTAAAGAGGATTTAGAGTGCATGTGTCTTCCGGTCTGCATACTTGCTACAAATTGATGCATCAAGATAATATGGACGATGCATATGAACTGACAATGCCCATATGAGGTTGAGTTGTCAACAAGAGAATGACTCCCACTAGATCCTTGATTTACCTGTGCTAATTTGATCTTCCCTATTGAGTAGATTTGATATTGACTTTGAGCAAAATTATGTGCGTTTTCTTTGTGCAGTGGAAGACGTCAAGATGCGACGGAAAATCTCAAAGTTCATTCTTCCTTGGCCAATTCAGTTTGGTGAGTAAATCCACCCTGACATGTGGTTTATTTTTGTTTACACAATTTAATTTTCTTATAGATAAATTTTCAATCAATTTGGTTTATTTTGGCATCTTATTTGCATGGCCAGTTAGAGCCACTTGTTGTTTAGATTTGTGTAGCCATGGCATTTAGGAAGGATTTAGGTATAGCACACATTATGAAACAGAAAGAGGATTTAGAGTGCATGTGTCTTCCGGTCTGCATACTTGCTACAAATTGATGCATCAAGATAATATGGACGATGCATATGAACTGACAATGCCCATATGAGGTTGAGTTGTCAACAAGAGAATGACTCCCACTAGATCCTTGATTTACCTGTGCTAATTTGATCTTCCCTATTGAGTAGATTTGATATCGACTTTGAGCAAAATTATGTGCGTTTTCTTTGTGCAGTGGAAGACGTCAAGATGCGATGGAAAATCTCGAAGTTTCTTCCTTGGCCAATTCAGTTTGGTGAGTAAATCCACCCTGACATGTGGTTTATTTTTGTTTACACAATTTAATTTTCTTATAGATAAATTTTCAATCAATTTGGTTTATTTTGGCATCTTATTTGCACGGCTAGTTAGAGCCACTTGTTGTTTAGATTTGTGTAGCCATGGCATTTAGGAAGGATTTAGGTATAGTGCACATTATGAAACAGAAAGAGGATTTAGAGTGCATGTGTCTTCCGGTCTGCATACTTGCTACAAATTGATGCATCAAGATAATATGGACGATGCATATGAATTGACAATGCCCATATGAGGTTGAGTTGTCAACAAGAGAATGACTCCCACTAGATCCTTGATTTACCTGTGCTAATTTGATCTTCCCTATTTAGTAGATTTGAGATCGACTTTGAGCAAAATTATGTGTGTTTTCTTTGTGCAGTGGAAGACGTCAAGATGCGACGGAAAATCTCAAAGTTCATTCTTCCTTGGCCAATTCAGTTTGGTGAGTAAATCCACCCTGACATGTGGTTTATTTTTGTTTACACAATTTAATTTTCTTATAGATAAATTTTCAATCAATTTGGTTTATTTGTTTTGTCTTACTTTGTAAGACTAATTCTAATGCATTACGTATTATACAATTTTCAATCTATTTTTTAGCTTGTGATGGTATAAACAAAAAATTAAAGAATTGACATGCAAAATAAAAATTATGGCATGAGCACCACCTTAGTGTGATGTGATAAAGTGCCTTAACCCATTTTATTGATTGCACAAGTTTATGGATTAATCGCTCACGTTGTTTATAGATGAAACATATATAGTATCTTCAAGATATTCTTTAGTTTTTCTTTTAAAAGAAAATTTGGTGTATTTCTTTTGAATTCCATTGCAACAGGTCATGTATCCTCATTTGAATCTCCGTTTGTAGTTTTTGTTGAATGCATATCAAAACTATAGGTAAAACTCCTACATTGCACAAATGTTGAAACTCAAAACATGTCTGTACCAAAGTAATATTTGGACCACTCTAGAAACCTAAAATGTCTAATTTAGTTATTATGCATATTGCATCAAATGATATGCTAATGTTGAAAACAAAGTTTGACATGCCATGATGGCATTCTGCCTGACTGCACCAACAAAAATATTTGTTTAGATTAAACACGGACTAGAGAGACTCAAATCTGCACTTTTTGTGAGGCTTACTCTTTTTTACAGGAAGATAAAATTAAAGTATTTACTTATAAGTGTGCAGAGTTTTCCTCCGATTTGATCTTTTTAACAATTCTTTCTATGTGGTTTGCATCTACCAATAGAACATGTATGCGTGATACCTCTATTATTTTCCATCGCTCGATCCATGATAATCAACAAGATGAAACCTTGTGATCTATAGGTTTTTTTTGCATGTTTCTTTCCTCTTTGATTGTAGGGTTCTTCTTGTGGGTTTTGACATGTCAGCTTTTGATCAATAGTAGCATTAGTTGCACTCAATAATGATATGCCATGAGCTCAATTTGTAATTTGATAGTATAATAAATTTGTTAAAATAGGAGTTTGTTCCTTGCCATCTTTGTAGAGTATTAGATTGGTCATGTAATTGTATTACAAATTTATAATACTTTTCTCTTTGTTTTAACACCCTTTTTATTTGTTTTGCTTTAGCCTTTCATTTCATTTTTGTGGCAGCCTTCAAGATTCTATATGTAGCCATATCGTAATATCTTTTATTTTGAGGAAATGTGTTTCTAGCATAACTCTATTTCAGATTGTATCTTAGAGCTATCATGTGTCATTATTGCTCGGCTTCTCATTTGTTATTTTATTTTCAACAAGAAATATCTTTTATAAGGAGTGCCATTTGGTGCTGCATTAGGAATAGTGAAGTTCCAATTCCACATTTGGTTCATTTTACAATAGTGATCGATGCCTTTTCCATTATCAAGCCTTTGTCTTGTTGAAGGCGGATCGGTATGAATTTCTTGAGTTTTTTTTGCGTGAAACCCTCATCGTTTCTTTCTCAATTTTTGGGAAAGTTGCTACAAGATATTTTCTTGATAATGGTGTTGACCCAATGTTAGTTGGTAAAACAGTTCTCTCATTGTTTCATTTCGATATACGCATTAATTTCCCCACTTTAGTTGCCAACGATTGTTATATGCTTTGAAAACTCTATGACTAGATCAATTTGGTGACACCGCTTATCCTCACTATCATTTCTTTCGCCGCCGTCAATACTATGGTCCACATGTGGCTTGCATCTGCTGAACGGTTCTATATAAAGTCATTCATCGATCTGCCGGTGGGAAAGGATGGGATAAAGATGTGAACTAATTAATTAATTATGCTTCAGCTTAGTGATTTAATAATGATACAGGAGTTGTAGCATCTCCTTTTGCGCTTATGTTTTGTCCATTGATTGAACCATTTCAAGAACAGATTTTTTTTAAAATGTGGTGGTCATTGTTAGATTGTGCGGCATCTGCATTAAAGAGTTCTGATGAAGTTGTAGAGCTAATGGTGAAGTCTGGCCCACTACATATGGATTGTAGAAATGAATCTACTCTTCTCTTGTCCTTTTGAGTGTAAAGGTTTTAATACTACCAAAAACCAAAGAGTATAATATATATGCATGCACAGACTGGTTAGGCCTTACACATAACAAATCCCATCATTAGCTTGTGGTTTGGTTGCGGCGGCCGTTCTTTAATTATTTCGAGATAAACATTGCATTTTTTAGAGTCCGTTTTGGTAGTGCAGATTATGGAATTAGTTAGGTGGTTGTTCTGCATTAGTCGCACAAAGATTCGTCTCTTTTGGTTTATAAAACCCTTGAGGAGATTTTAGTTGGGACGATACTTTTGCGTTTATTGGGTTTAATTTGTAATTTTTCAAAGGCAAAGATTTTTGACCGCTTCAGAGGAAATTGTAGTAAAATGGTAGTCTTGCTATGTAATTTCTTGTTGTGTTGTTGATTGTATCGGACGACGGTGCTAATTTTGTAGTTGATGACACATCCGATGTGTGATAGCGAGGAGTGAAACTTCATATGAGATAATGCCTTACCATTGTTATTTAGTGCAAGTGTAGAATCTTGGTCTCTTGTTGGACCATTTGTTGCAAATGTCACATTATTGAGTTAAGCTACATGTTCTTGGTAGGTGCAAAATGCGATTTGAAGTGTCCCCGAGAAAAATTTACAATTTCGTGCAAAAGTACATGTCGAGCATGGAGGGATTTTACCAAATGTTTTAATGTTAGTACTTCACCATTCTTCCGGTGTAGCATTAGTAACATCACCGTTTCTTTTTCTCACAGATGAAATAATTTATTTCGTGGCATTATCATTGCTATTAGATGTGTATATACACCTAGAAAAGATTTACTATTTATTTTGTAAATCATAAAAAGTTGTACATTTAATTTCATCTTTAGGCCCCATTTAGGTGCATGGAAAATTGTTCAACCAAGAATTGTATCCTGTAGATCTTTGGTACACTAGAAAAATTACGGTGAAAGTCCATCGTAGTTAAAATTCGAAACCAATTCAGATTGTTACAAATGAACATGATATCCAAATGTAAATTTTGCGACCATGAATCTATTCAGTTATGACCCTTCATTCTTGAATACAGAACAATCACAAATGAATAGGTAGAATCCAAAATGTGCGTACCGAGACCTTTACAAATCAAATGATGTGCACATTGCCCGATCAATAGAGGAAAATAGCTTCTTGAAGATCTTGTGGGAGTAATGGAGAAAATGGGTTTGTTTGGACGAGATGAGGTTCCAGGAGGGCGTCATTGAATAATTCTTCGTGCGAGTTGGAGATGCATTGGTGGAGCTGTAATTCTAGGATTAGGGGCCGAATCGCAGTTGGAGGAGGGATCGGTTTTGGTGTTGGGGTGCTTCTCCCCTGTGGACTTTAGTCATCAAAAAAGACGCTTGCCAGAGAAGACAATTAATGACTAAGAGACTTGTTAGAGAGGCATGCGGAGCAGATGGGCTAGGTAACGATAACTTGGCATAAGATGTGTTCTATGGTTGGCAAAAGTTTGCCTCTCCCTATCCTTTGAAATCAAGGATATGATAATGAATTTCTCGATATTTTTTCGATCCGGCAGAAGCAATCAATCCTCGAGGAAGTGAATCCAGACTTAATGAAACACATTTAGGTCCAAAGTGAAATCCTCCTCTACATCAAGTCTAGAAGGAGTGTTAGGTCGAGTATGGATTATCTGAATCGCACCTTAGTGTCTTATCTATTTAGAATCATCTGTTCATGCAAAAACATTCAGAAATGTGTCAGATGGCTCTTTTTGTATGACTTGCTAAGCTAGCCTCACAAGTGTATTCCCCATGCTTGTTATGATTAGCAAAGCTTCACTATAAATGGAAAATTAGAAACACGTGTTCCACTTTCCATTGATGATAATTGTATATAATATTGAGGAGGGTTCTGTGAGGAAGCCTCGGGATGTTTGAAGAAACAGATGGTGGTAGCTCCATGTTTGGCCAAGAGTATGTCATTTACTCCCCTGCTCTCTGAATAGATGTCATTCTAGCTTTTAAATTCTGTTCCTAAATACATGATATTCTACAATTTTGAGATGACTTTGTGCCATCATTTCTTTATATGCCCCTCCCCTTTGGCTATTTCCAAGATCATTTACTGCTATGGACTAGAGTAATACACAGTATTGATCTTGTTGGATTGCGCAATGCAAACAGGCCACACGGGCAGCACTCGGTGGTTCTCGCGGAGGACGCCGCTAGGTACACGAATTTTAGGAGCGACAGAGGAGGTGACATGGGCTTGATTTCGGCCAACTCACACCAGATATATCTCACATTCCCTGCCGAGACCACCTTCACCGAGGACCACGTCGCAAATTACTTCGGGTATTCATATACGATCTATCATCTATCTACTTGTGATGATGGTCTTAAGATATTTCGTTCCTGAGTTATTGTTGTTCGAATGATACGGCATTGGTTATGTTCTTGTATGGACTTGCGTTTATCAGGCAATATGGCTCGGTGCGCGACGTGAGGATCCCATGCCAGGAGAGGCGAATGTTCTGGTTCGTGAGCTTCCAGAACCCGGAGACGGTGAGCTCCATTCTGATGCGTTGCAACCGACATTACATCTACGGGTCGCGGGTCCTCGTGAAATCTTACAGAGAGAAATCCAAATGCATTGAGAGGTAACGCATCTTCATTTCATCATTGCACGAAAGAAAAAATTTTGTTTGTTGAGTAATGGGTATAGTGACAAAGAAAGAATTACAATTGAGTAATTTGGAAAAAAAGATGTTTGATCTTATAGCACAATTTTCTTTTGTTGTTTAAGCTTTATGTTTCGTTACCACATTTATTTTTCGTAGCAACGCACGGGCATTGAACTAGTATTTTATAATATCTTAATGCATATTTTGGATTCAAGTTAAAGGATGAACTCTACTATTATTTAGACCTCAAGATGTGCATAATGTTTTCAATTCCATATATACATGAATGCACACATTTAGGGGGAGTTCATACTTTACCTTGATGTTTCAATAGTATTGATCCATATCCTCTTTCCAAACAACATATAGGATCAAGACTTTGAAACAATCCTTTGAGTATATGTAACTTGTGTAGTTGTAGTATACTCATGTTAATATGGGATAAACTCAAATGCTATCTAAGATTGATTATGTGCATATTGATTCCAAGTTCAATTATTTATATGCACATATTTAATGGAGTTTATTCTATAGTTGATGGTTTACAATGTATTGATCCCTTTCCACCACTTCACATAATATTTGGATCATTACATTCCATCATATTGAGTATATGAAACTTGTGTAGTTATATATACTCATATCAATTTAAATTAAGTTTAAATTGAGTTCGGTTGTGTTTCAATCAACTAAAGAACATTTCATCATGTGTTGATGGTGTCTCTTTGTTGATTAAGGACAAGTAGAAAGTTCTTGAGTATAATGAAGCATTAGTTGCATCAAAGTACTCAAGACATCTTTTAATCATTCAAATTGATTTTGGTTGTGCTCAATCGATTGTAGAGGCATCCATTATGTGTTAATGGAGTGCAAGTGATGATTGAGGCAATCAGGTTTGTTGGACTAACCTTTTCCATGAGTTGTGAAGTAGGTTGAGTCCGAGAAGAGAAAGAATCAGAACGAAAAGTCATCATGTGTTGATGAGCTTCAAGAGAAGATCCCAAGTGAAGAGAAGGGTTAGAGAAGGTTCATCATGTGTTGATGAACAAGAAGAAGAATTTATTTGATCATGGAGAGAGGATGATTGAAAATCATAAAAACTCCAAATGGATTACCAGAAGCAAAGGTATAACTAGCTAGGGCTAAGAATGTTTTCCTAGTCTTTGACCGGTCTCGGTGTTTGCATGGGAGACCGGATTGCTAGTTAGGTGCCGTACTATTAAGAGGGGTTGAGTCTTTTAGCTTGAGCTTCATCATGTGTTGATGAACTCAATCCGGTTCACTCTAGATCACTCTCTTTGTTTGGTTTTTGCATGAGCTAAGTATTTGCATGTGTTGCAAATAAGGGAGCTCATGCTTGCTTCTTATTGAATCTTAATCGATTTGGTTTTTGCATGGAGCTAAGTTTTGCATGTGTTGCAAAAGGTGAGAGCTCATGTATCGTGTTTTAGCTTGTGACTTGATCATGTGTTGATCATCACAAAGGCTAGGTAAAATTTATGTTTTGTATTTGCAAAATATGTTTTTGCAAAATATTGATTTGTTATTTACAAATGTGGTTTGCAAATAAGCTAGAGGTTATGGGTTTCAATCCTAAAGCATGTGTTGGCATTTGCAAATGTGTTTTGCAAAGTGTCGGGATCATGTGTTGATCTTTACATGGCTAGAGGATTGATCTTATAGCTTCTCGGATTATTTGCAAATGTGTTTTGCAAAATATCGGTGTTTCATTTGATCTTGGAGCATATGATTAGAATTTGCAAATATGTTTTGCAAGAATTATTTTGATCATGAGTTGATCATCACATGGCTAAAGATTTGATCTTATTGACTCTCTCTAGTTTGTAGTCATGCCCTTCATCAAGTCTGTGTGAGGGATTTCGAAAAATCAGATTTTAGACTTGAATGACTACAATAGAGTTTGGTTTTGGTGATATCTAAAAATATCTATGGTTGCTTAAATCTTGAAAATGGGTGGAGATTGTAGCCCTCGTGATAAGCTTCGCATATAATCAAAGATCACCTAAATCGGAGTTCGGAGTAAAAAGTTATGGCCGTTTTAGTGTTGTGGTCAGTGATGACCGGACCCACTGCGGTAGTACCGCCCATAGTGCGGTAGTACCGCTGCTCAGGCGGTATGAAAATTCCAGAACAAGGTTTTTTTTGTGTTTTGATGTGTGGTACTACCGGGGGTGTGTGTGGTAGTACCGGTGAGCGATAGTACCGCCCTAGGGTGTGGTAGTACCGCATTTTCTGAGTAACGGCTAGTTTTTTAGCCGTTGGCTTCTGAGGGGCGGTAGTACTGGCCCAAAGGGCGGTAGTACCGGCCTCCCAGGGGTTTTTCGCCCACTTTGGCCCCAACGGCTAGTTTTTCTTGTGGAGGCTATATAAAGAGCCTTAAATGGCATTTGGTGGTTGTTGGTTCCATTGAGCATATGGGTGAGGTTGTGCATGTGTTGCACACTCATATTTGATTTTTGAGCTAAGAGTGAGCCCTAATTGCATGTGTTGCAATTAGGAAGTGGATTGAGTGCCTCTTGTGCATGTGTTGCACTTGAGGGGAGCCTTGTGCATGTGTTGCATTTGGTGATCACCGGAGTGCATGTGTTGCACGAGGTGAAGCTCAAACGGGAAGGCTTGGCTTGTTACTCTTGGTGTTTGCCGACACCTAGACGGCTTGGAGGCGTCGTGCGCGGTGAGCTTCTCGACGAAGGTTGTGAGAATCCCCGGCAAGTTGTGAAGGTCGGTGCTCGCCTACCCGGAGCGGGGAAGAGCACCCACTAGTGGATTTGAGGCGGTGCTCAATTCGTGGAGCCGGTCCAATTGTTTGGGCTAGCCTCAACGTGGATTAGGGAGACCGCAAGTCTCCTAACACCACGTAAAAAGTATCATGTCTCTTGTCTCATTTACATTCAAGCATTTACATTATTGTTATATTATTGATTACTTAATTGAGATAGAATTGCTTAGTTTAACTTGATTGTTCAATCTAGTAATTATTGTGTAGAGACCAAATTTAGTTAGTGTACTAGTGAGCCTAGTTGATTTAGGCATTAATTGTCAAAACCTAGTTTGTCACTTCCGCATTATCTTTGATTAAGTTTTGACATAGGGGTTGATTAGAGCGAGTTATTTTAGAGAGCGATTAATTTTGTAAAACGCCTATTCACCCCCCCTCCTCTAGGCGCATCCTCGATCTTACAAGTGGTATCAGAGCTTGGTCTCTCATTTTATTAGACTTAACCGTCTAGAGAGTAAAGGATGGCAACTAGCGGATTAGTGCACTACACCGATTCACATATTTTTGATGGCTCAAATTATGATTCATGGAAATTATTTATGATTTCTCATTTTAAATCCATGAGCCCCCAAATATGGTGGATCATAGATGTCAGCTTTTCTTCTCCGTTGAATGATATTGCTCCAACTAAGGGATAGGAGAAATGCTTACATCTCGATGCTCAAGCTACTAATGTTTTATTTAGCGTTGTGAGTGTAGATGTATTTAATAAAATATGCAATCTCAAGAGCGCTCATGAAATGTGGATAAAGTTTCAAGAACTATTTGAACCATCCACATCAATTGAGGATTGCATTAAGGAAGAGATGTCGGTTGATGATTCTTTAACCTCTACATCAAGTGATGAAGAACCGATATCTCCATCGACCTCAACCTCCACCTCAAGCGACGATGAAGACTCACTTCCATCACGAATCCGTTGCTTCATGGCTAAAGGTAAAAATGAGGTATGTGATGACGAAGAGCCCTCATATGATGATTTAATGGATATGTTAGAGGAGCTCAATAGTTATCTTGAGAAGGAGAAAACAAAATATAAAATTTTAAAGCTTGAACATGAATCACTTCAAAATGATTATAATGTGCTCAAAGAAAATCATGAATCCCTCCTTCTCAAGGAACTCATTAAGCCAAGAGTGGATATAGGAATCCAATGTGATTTAATTGATGATTTGCCATGCTCAAATGTTAATTCTTGCATTTCATCTAAAGTCAATATGTCCACTTCTTGTGAAGATTTAATTGATATACCTTGTTGCTCTAATGAAATTATTTCAAGTTCCTCTTTGTGTTTAGAGACTAATCTTGTAGAGGAAAATAAAGAGCTCAAGAAACAAGTCACTCAATTGAGAAGTGACTTAGAAAAGTGCTACAAAGGAAAGGCCACTCTTGACGATATCCTAAGCAAGCAACGAGTCTTGCAAGATAAGAGAGGGATCGGCTACATCTCCAAGAAGAAGGAGAATAGCAAGACAAGGCACAACGCAAGACACTCGAAGATCATCAAGTGCTTTGCTTGCAACCAGAAGGGACACCTCGCCTCTGTGTGCCCAAACAAAGTGGAGATCAAGCCACAATCATCAACAATGAGGCAAACCGGCAAGGAGAAAGTCAAGACGGTCAAGAGAGGGCCAAATAGCGTGACATGCTTCAATTGTCGGGAAAAGGGACATTTCGGTAAGGATTGTCCCAAAGGTACCACTCCTAAGCCTATTATATATAATGATCATTATTTGCTTAGGAAGGACAAAAATGGCGATGTGTTTGCCAAGTTTGTCGATTATTCAAAGTCTTTGCATAATAGTAACAATCATTTGCTTAAAAGAAATAAATCTAGAAATGTGTTTGCTCAAAATACTAGATTTCCTAAGACCAAGAAAAATCATGTTAATCATGTGCTTAGGAAAAATAAAAATAGCAAACAATTTGCTAGATGTGCTAGATCCTCTAAGCCTTTGCATTATAATGGTTATCATGTGCTTAGAAAAGATCAAACTAGAAATGGGGTTGTGAACTTTGCTAGACCTCTTAAGCCTCCTCAATTCAACTCCAATAAATTGCTTAAGAGGAATAATAATCACAAACCCATTGCTAGTCGTGTTAGTTCACTCAATACTATTAATATTAAAGCCATTTGGGTTCCTAAATCTATTGTGACTAACATTGGAGGACCCAACCAATATTGGGTACCGACAAGTGCCTAAAAGAATATTAGGTACTTGGAGATGCATTGGACGTTTGGCTTCTTCAAAAGGGAAGAGGACTCCATCATTTGCTATATGAAGCCAACTATGAGGACGATCACTTAAATCTTGAGCCAATGCCATCTCGGGTAACAAGTATTTAAATTGATAATTTTAGCTTATAGCCTTGTGTAGGTTATAGTGCATTCTTATGAAAATCAATTTAAATTTCTTCTTCATGTTCTTGCTCAGACTTATTAGTTGTATTGATTGCAATCTTGAGAAAGTTTGGGTAGTGGCACATTCAGGGGGAGTGTTAAATCATAACCATGTATATCACATCTCTATGTGTGCCCATATTCATATAAGTGCTAATATATTTTTAAAATCAAGCCATTTAGCCAAAAGTGAAAAATCTTAGTAACTATTACTAATCTTGTGAAAAACTAGTTGAAAAATGTATACAAATACTTTCAAAAGGTTTTCCAATGGTTTTGGGTTTACAAAAATTAATTTCAAAAGAAAATAAGTTTTTAGCCAAAAAACTAGTTACTAGTATTTTGTTTTGGATTTAAATTTATAATTTTCATAGAATAAATTGTAAAATGATTTTGAATATAGCTCCAAAACGAAAAACATAGAATTGGTCATTCTTAACAATTCTCGTATTCAAAAGATTTCCAAAAGACCAATCTATCAAAAGTTATTTGATTTTGAAACTCACCTTAAAATTATACTTGACATATATTGATCATATTCTAGCACTTTGTGAGTTTCACCTCTTGGACCGGATTCTTGACCATATCTTGGTTCCAAATAGTATTTCATACTCATACATACCAATTCCAATCAAATATGTTCTTATGTGCTTCATTTGATACTTTTTGGAATGATTTGAAAATCATATGCATTCATATTCTTCATACGAGTCTCTTTGGTCAAAAGTCAAAATTATTGTTTAAAAAGCCCATATTTGTGAAAATCTTTATAAAAGTTCTTAAATATGTATTTCAAATGTTTTGCAATGCTTTCGGAGTAAAAATTCCTACGTTAGAAACAAAATAGCAAATTTGGCCTCAAATGAATCTTATATGATCTTGTTTTTGAATTAAATGAAATATTTTCATAAGCTAAAATCTATTGAGTTTTTGAAAAAGTGGTCAATACAAAACTCGTAGAGTTGGTCATTTCAAGTATATCATTAGTTCAAAGTTTTTCAAAACGACCAACCGTTCAAAAGTTATAGCTATTTGAATTTGGCCAAAATTCTTCACTTAACCCAAAATGACCCATTCTTGCATATTGTGGGTTTTGCTATTTGAGTTAGATTTCTTTACTTTTCTTGGCTTGAAATAGTATTTCTAACTCATTCAAAGCTATAAAAGTTCAAATCTCCATGAAATCCAAGTTATATTGCATTTTGAGCTTTCGATACAAATTCAACTTGTCTTTATACCTACAAAGCGCAATCTGCCATATCTTTTGAAAGAAAATTCCTTTTGAGGAAATTCTTTTTGAGAAACCTTTTAATTAGTCCAAAGTTCATTTCTGAAAAGTTTCAAATTATTTGGACTTTATTTGAGAAAGTTTTGACTTTTCTTCTCTTTGAGTAAAATTCATACCTACAAAGCAAAATTTGGCATATCTTTTGATTGGAGACTCCTTTTTGGAAAATTCTTTTTGGAAAAGTTTCTTAGGAGTCCAAAGTATGTTTCTACACAATTTGAAATAATTTTAACTTAATTTGCAAAAGTTATGGCTTTTTCTCTCTTTGATCAAATGCTGAAAATTCAGACTTTTTCCTGATTTTGAGCTGATTTGTGATTTTTGTATCTCCAAATTAGAGCATAATTTGAGGGGATCACCTTTGTAAGAATTTATCCTCAATAGTTAGTCTACTATGTCAAATTTTATCAAATTTTTTAGACATCATATGAGCAGTTTTTCAGCTATCTTTTGAAGCCTAAATGAAATGTCAAAAACTGAAAATCTGAAATTCTAGTTCTTTGAAATCTTTGCGATTTTCATGTCTTGAAATTGGTTTCAAGTTGGTAGAACCTCTCAAAATAAAACTTGAGGATGTTTAAATGTATTAGCTCCATGATTTACCTTATGATCCTTTTCGGTTATGTTATAATATCAAGTTGATCTTAAATTAACACATAGTGTTGGTTTTTGAGAAAATGAGATTGTTTTTAAACAAATATCAATATTGTCTTTCTCAAAATTGGTATCCTCATGCAAAATGATCTTTTTCAAGTGGTATCTCTTACAAATAGTATCATTTGAAAAACAATCTTTACTTATGGTATCAATTGAAAAATGAGCATTTCAAGTAGTATCACTTTAAAATTGATATTTATAAACTTTAAGTTTTCCTCAAGTGGTATTATAAGTAATGCTTCTTTAAAAAAAAACTTTTTACAAGTGGTTTCATGAAAGTTCAACGCTCATTTCGATGTTTTTCTAATTTAAGCGCTATTAGGCTCTCAAGAACTCCGTTTGTGAGTCATTTGCAATTAAAAGGCCAAATAAAATGAGGAGAATATTTTAATGTGTTTCAAATATCTTGCTCATGCTTAACATAAAATATAGCCATGTTTCCATTTGTTTTCGTCTTTTGGGCCATATAAATAAAAAATTTGCGGAATTCTTGAATCTTATTGAAAATTCTTAATATTTACAAGTGGTATTTTATTTGAGAATTCTTGTGAACTTAAATAGGTCATATATATTTATTTCAATCTCGTTATGACCTCATTTCAAAGAATTTCTTGGCAAGCTCTCTCTTCTTCAAAGTGGTATCTGCTTACCAAGCTCTTCACTTTAAAAGTCTCCTTTTTGGATTCGTTTTCCATTTTTGGTGTTTAATACCAAAAGGGGGAGAATTTATGGGAGCTTAATACCTCATTTGGTTAAAAGAGAGTTTGTGAAAGCTTAATTTGGTTGAGGAGAATTATTTGTCTAAGAATCTCTCAAATGTATTCTCAATTGTTAATGCTTATATTGCTCAAAGACGTGCTTATATGTTCAAATAGTTTAAATTATCTCAATATTATGATTTTCATCCAAATGTGGTTATTAAGCTTGGATTTGTCATTAATCACCAAAAGGGGGAGATTGAAAGTTCAAACTCCATTAATTTGGTTTTGGTGTTAATGACAAATCTAATATTGAGACTAACTCTTTTGATAATCATAATATTGATTAGTCTCAATTGTTAATTAATGACAAATCTTTTTATAAGACTAACTCTTTTATTGAGCTTAACTCTTATTAGTCTCTTTTGGATGAAAAAGATGGAAATATTAAAGTCTCATTGAAAAATGGAAAACTCAAGGTATGCACTCGTATTTATTTTATAATATCTTAATGCATATTTTGAATTCAAGTTAAAGGATGAACTCTACAATTATTTAGACCTCAAGATGTGCATAATGTTTTCAATTCCATATATACATGAATGCACACATTTAGGGGGAGTTCATACTTTACCTTGATGTTTCAATAGTATTGATCCATATCCTCTTTCCAAACAACATATAGGATCAAGACTTTGAAACAATCCTTTGAGTATATGTAACTTGTGTAGTTGTAGTATACTCATGTTAATATGGGATAAACTCAAATGCTATCTAAGATTGATTATGTGCATATTGATTCCAAGTTCAATTATTTATATGCACATATTTAATGGAGTTTATTCTATAGTTGATGGTTTACAATGTATTGATCCTTTCCACCACTTCACATAATATTTGGATCATTACATTCCATCATATTGAGTATATGAAACTTGTGTAGTTATATATACTCATATCAATTTAAATTAAGTTTAAATTGAGTTCGGTTGTGTTTCAATCAACTAAAGAACATTTCATCATGTGTTGATGGTGTCTCTTTGTTGATTAAGGACAAGTAGAAAGTTCTTGAGTATAATGAAGCATTAGTTGCATCAAAGTACTCAAGACATCTTTTAATCATTCAAATTGATTTTGGTTGTGCTCAATCGATTGTAGAGGCATCCATTATGTGTTAATGGAGTGCAAGTGATGATTGAGGCAACCGTGTTTGTTGGACTAACCTTTTCCATGAGTTGTGAAGTAGGTTGAGTCCGAGAAGAGAAAGAATCGGGAACGAAAAGTCATCATGTGTTGATGAGCTTCAAGAGAAGATCCCGAAGTGAAGAGAAGGGCTAGAGAAGGTTCATCATGTGTTGATGAACAAGAAGAAGAATTTATTTGATCATGGAGAGAGGATGATTGAAAATCATAAAAACTCCAAATGGATTGCCAGAAGCAAAGGTATAACTAGCTAGGGCTAAGAATGTTTTCCTAGTCTTTGACCGGTCTCGGTGTTTGGATGGGAGACCGGATTGCTAGTTAGGTGCCGTACTATTAAGAGGGGTTGAGTCTTTTAGCTTGAGCTTCATCATGTGTTGATGAACTCAATCCGGTTCACTCTAGATCACTCTCTTTGTTTGGTTTTTGCATGAGCTAAGTATTTGCATGTGTTGCAAATAAGGGAGCTCATGCTTGCTTCTTATTGAATCTTAATCGATTTGGTTTTTGCATGGAGCTAAGTTTTGCATGTGTTGCAAAAGGTGAGAGCTCATGCATCGTGTTTTAGCTTGTGACTTGATCATGTGTTGATCATCACAAAGGCTAGGTAAAGTTTATGTTTTGTATTTGCAAAATATTGATTTGTTATTTACAAATGTGGTTTGCAAATAAGTTAGAGGTTATGGGTTTCAATCCTAAAGCATGTGTTGGCGTTTGCAAATGTGTTTTGCAAAGTGTCGGGATCATGTGTTGATCTTTACATGGCTAGAGGATTGATCTTATAGCTTCTCGGATTATTTGCAAATGTGTTTTGCAAAATATCGGTGTTTCATTTGATCTTGGAGCATATGATTAGAATTTGCAAATATGTTTTGCAAGAATTATTTTGATCATGAGTTGATCATCACATGGCTAAAGATTTGATCTTATTGACTCTCTCTAGTTTGTAGTCATACCCTTCATCAAGTCTGTGTGAGGGATTTCGAAAAATCAGATTTTAGACTTGAATGACTACAATAGAGTTTGGTTTTGGTGATATCTAAAAATATCTATGGTTGCTTAAATCTTGAAAATGGGTGGAGATTATAGCCCTCGTGATAAGCTTCAGATATAATCAAAAATCACCTAAATCGGAGTTCGGAGTAAAAAGTTATGGCCGTTTTAGTGTTGTGGTCATGCAGATGACCGGACCCACTGCGGTAGTACCGCCTCAGCAGTATGAAAATTCCAGAACAAGGTTTTTTTTGTGTTTTGATGTGTGGTACTACCGGGGGTGTGTGTGGTAGTACCGGTGAGCGGTAGTACCGCCCTAGGGTGCGGTAGTACCGCATTTTCTGAGTAACGGCTAGTTTTTTAGCCGTTGGCTTCTGAGGGGCGGTAGTACCGGCCCAAAGGGCGGTAGTACCGGCCTCCCAGGGGTTTTTCGCCCACTTTGGCCCCAACGGCTAGTTTTTCTTGTGGAGGCTATATAAAGAGCCTTGGGGGCTGGCATTTGGTGGTTGTTGGTTCCATTGAGCATATGGGTGAGGTTGTGCATGTGTTGCACACTCATATTTGATTTTTGAGCTAAGAGTGAGCCCTAATTGCATGTGTTGCAATTAGGAAGTGGATTGAGTGCCTCTTGTGCATGTGTTGCACTTGAGGGGAGCCTTGTGCATGTGTTGCATTTGGTGATCACCGGAGTGCATGTGTTGCATGAGGTGAAGCTCAAACGGGAAGGCTTGGCTTGTTACTCTTGGTGTTTGCCGACACCTAGACGGCTTGGAGGCGTCGTGCGCGGTGAGCTTCTCGATGAAGGTTGTGAGAATCCCCGACAAGTTGTGAAGGTCGGTGCTCGCCTACCCGGAGCGGGGAAGAGCAACCACTAGTGGATTTGAGGCGGGTGCTCAATTCGTGGAGCCGGTCCAATTCGTTTGGGCTAGCCTCAACGTGGATTAGGGGAGACCGGCAAGTCTCCGAACACCACGGTAAAAAGTATCGTGTCTCTTGTCTCATTTGCATTCAAGCATTTACATTATTGTTATATTATTGATTACTTAATTGAGATAGAATTGCTTAGTTTAACTTGATTGTTCAATCTAGTAATTATTGTGTAGAGACCAAATTTAGTTAGTGTACTAGTGAGCCTAGTTGATTTAGGCATTAATTGTCAAAACCTAGTTTGTCACTTCCGCATTATCTTTGATTAAGTTTTGACATAGGGGTTGATTAGAGCGAGTTATTTTAGAGAGCGATTAATTTTGTAAAACGCCTATTCACCCCCCCTCTAGGCGCATCCTCGATCTTACATAAGGTCCTTTCATCCGCGATTCCCTTGCTTGTGTTGTCTTCTCACGAATGTCATATTCTTGTAGGAGGGTGGAACTTGGAGGCGTTCGCTACCTGTAACACATACTAATTCCAAGTTCAGAGGTAACAGAACACATTGAACACATTTTAGTTTGTTTATATCTCTTTTCCACAATATTTTTGTCCTAGATCATTTTACCCTAGATGATATCAGATCTAGTGTGCAATATGCAGTACCTATAGTATATGACATGTAGGAATGTCGGGACCCGAATCTGCAAATCTGGACCCTCTGTATTTTCTGCACTAGTCCAGGATCACGCTAGTGCGCACAGGTTAAACAGGGTTAAAGTACTACAATCATACACAGCGAAATAATAATAAAGTACTTCAAATATGTATATAAACTGGTTGCACGACCTTATGGTCTCCTTACAAATAGTCTGCCACGCAGGGCTTAATTTATTCAGAATATCAAGAAAATAACTATGGAAGATAAAAGATCGTGGTGACCCATCACTTTGCCACAAGCAGCTAACAAAGCTTGCTCCCTAGTTCTCTGTAGAGATGGCAACGGGTATATACCCGGTGGGTATCACCACCCCGTACTCGTACCCGTGTTAATAAAATTCACCCGCTATAATACCCATACCCGCATGCGAGTACAAAATTTACCCGTACCCGTGCGGGTAATGGGGACCCGACGGGTAACCCGTACCCGCATTAATGTGTAGCTAATTCAATTTTTTTGATTTTTTTAACATGTCAACTTGATGATATGTTTCTCATTAATGGGTCAACTTGATGATATGTTTCTCATTAATGGTTGATGATTATGTACTCTTGTATCGTGTTGGAAAAATGAAGAAATTTGATGGATGCATGATGAACAAGTTGAACTTGATAACACTCATCTCATCAAGCGAGAAGTGGATAGATCATACCCACGGGTGAACGGGTACGGGGCCACGGGTGAACGGGTACCCCCGTACCCGTACCCGTCATACCCAACGGGTGAAGATTTTCTCCCATTAAGGTACCCATGGGTATGATTATTAGACCAGATTTGTACCCGAATGAAGTAAAAACCCATCGGGTATTGGGTTTCGGGTACCCATTGCAATCCCTAGTTCTTTGAATCCTCGACAAACTCCTCTTCCCAAGAAGGCGTAGACTCCTCCTCTGGTATATTGTTGTTTGCAAGGGTGAGTATACACCGTACTCAACAAGTCATGCACAGAATGCAGTTCTATTACTACATGCATGGCTTCTTACAAAGGAATGGTTCGATTGGTTATTTTGCATTGAATCAACATTTTAACTTATTATTAATTTAGATAGAAGGAAGCAAAACCATATAAATATAATAAGTTTCTCAAATTGTTTTTCTACATATTTTTGACACACAGTTCTGAATCAAATTTCACAATTATTCCTGGCACACAGCCACTCATCCCCATTTTATTTTCGAAGATCTACCCCTTGACTATAATCCCCGAGCTCTGTCCAATCCCGTGGATATGGCTATTCGAATAGTTTTGACACACTCTACAGAGGTTGTACACTTTACCCACAAGATACAGTCGCTCATCACACAGGTGATTGATCGTAACAAAGTTTTTCAGAAACTTCCATCTAAACCTATGAACCTCTCTAGTATTGCCTTCCCTAACACTTACCTCACATAGAGCCAAAGTATAGGACAGGCGAACACCGTTGGATGGGTACCAAGCTGTAGCACAGGTACGTTCCCCCACACAGTTACACCCTTGTGTAACCGCCGCCCTGAGGTATCAAAGGAAAGATATTAGAACCATACTAAACTAGGTTTGTCCCATACCAGACATGTGGTTGTACGATTAACTCAGTTCAAAAGCTTGCAAGGTAAAGTCCATAGCTGACCAAGGCAAGACTTCCTTCTTCCAAAAGTTTGGCACATAGCCACCTTATTTGCCACACAGGCTCCTCCTGGTACAAAGTCTCGGTCTACTTGCCCCAGTCCAAATCATTTCTCACTCCAATTGTTTTACGGTGTAACACATGCCAGTAACTCAACCTCCATGTAGAACCACACAGGTCTCCACATTTCAACATCATTACTAACAACATCCCACCATTTACCAAAATGCATTCACTATTCCTTTAGTCAATGTTGCTTTTGTATTTTGAAAGATTACTCATGATATATGCAAGGCTAAGCAACTATCCACGGTCTAGCCTCCCGTGTTGGCATATCATTTCATCCAACTAATAGTATCAACTTAAGGTGACAAACAAATCATGGCATACAAATATTAAAGTCAAGGTGGCAATAACAGATAGGTTGATTAACTAATCTACCCAAATTAATTAAATCCATTTTCAATTAATTTAGCATGCATAATTTGAATCAAAATACATTTTTAAAACTTAGGAGCAAAATGATCAACGCATAACTTGCCTTCCAACAACTGCTGATCCTGATCTGGAGCTAGATCTTGCGCTGAGAATTCTCCCTCGAAGCTTTCCGACAGATCAACTTCTACGCGTAACAAGCGGATATATAGTAAATATAAATAAAAGAGAGCATGATCAACTCTAAAAATTCCAAAAAATTCACCAATAAATAGATCTTGATTTTACAAATTTTTAGAAATTGAAATTACCTCAATCGGAGTTAAAACACAAAAGTTATAGCCTTTCGAAGTTTTAAATAAACAGAAAATCCTAAAAATCAGAAAATCCGATTTATTTTAATTATGTTTATACGGAAAATTGGGATTTATGACGTCAGCATGACCTAATGATGATGTCAGCACTGAAATGAATTTCGGCTAAAATATTTTTATATTAAAAATTATTTATGACGTCAGCATGACATGTGGCCCAATCGGGATGTGACACGCGTCGCAACCAGAGGCTGCCACGCGTCACGGCGCATGGACCCGGCCCATGGCAGCGCTAGTCCACGGTGAACTGATGGTACTGTGCATATGCACCAGCTGACGCTTGCACTGGCGTCACCCGGTACGGCCGGGCCAATCACTGATCGACACACGTCGCGCACAAATCAATTGAGACTTAGAGTAATCTCAACCGTCCGATTCAAAATGAACGGCTAAGATCAATCACCACAGAATGGGTGAGCATTAGCTAAAACATTGACACGCGGCGTAATCCGGTCCATACATCATAATCCAACGGCCACTAACCTATGCACTACGTGGCTCAACCAGAGACACTTATCTACGATCCAACGGTGATATTTTACCCGAGCGATGCACTGTTGACCTAATCAACGTGGCTTGATCTGAGCCGCATACCAAGGATCTAACAGCTAAGATTGAATCAAAGCAAAACTACACCGAGCGATCTGAACCTTTCAATCTAATCCAACGGCTAGGGAGTGAAGATGGTGTTTACTGTTTAGTGGCGACGTGGTAAGATCCGGAGCGTTCGGCGGTGATAGGACGGTGGACGAAGCTCGGCTGACGGTGATGTCGCGGCGGCGCAGACCTTGCCGGAGGGGAAGAAGACGATGGCGGCGACGATGCTGTGAGGCTTCTCCGGCAATAAGAGATGGTGTATCAGACGCATCTCGACACAGGGAACTCAGCGACGACCTCGGAGACAACGGAGATGGACCGATGATGGCGTAAGAGCGGCGAAAATGTCTCGGGACTACGGCGAGCTCAAGCGGCAACTACGAGGAGTCTCGGGAAGAAAGAAATGGCGCAAAACGTGCGGGAAGGAACGCTCTACGAGGTGCACTAGGTATTGAAGAGGGAGAGGGAGCACACCAGCGATAATGGCGTGCGGAATCTCTAGCCAAAACGGGTGTCGGCGGCGTTTCCGGAAAAAGTCGGCGAGGCGACGTGGCGCAATCTACGCTGTTCACATGGCGATGAATCGACGATTGCCAAAGCACAAGCGACGTGGCCGCCTCGGAATCGCCTAATCCAAAACCAACGATGGATTTCTAGCGCCGATTAGGGTTCCACGGTTTGGACCGACAATGAGCACAGAAACGGGCTCGGCCTAGCACTGTTCACTCTAATTTTCTGATTTTTCCAATAAAACTAATTCCAAAAATTCATTTAAATCATTTGAGGCATTTTAAATAGCAGAAAAATTCTAGAAAATATTTTGGAACATTTTGGACTCAAATAAAATAATTTCATTATATTTTGCAAGAGCATATTCATTATTTAATTAATTTTCAAAGAAAGGTTAAATTCCAAAAATTTCAATTAAATCCAAATAAATTCCAAAAATTTTCAAAAATTCAAAATAACTTATTGAATTCAATATAGACCAAATTTTGGGATGTTACAAGGAAATATGCCCTTAGGTCAATCATTGGATGATTGTACAAACATTTTTGTTCATGTACTTATGATAACTTTGCTTATCAGTTCCCAGAATTAATGTTATGACTTTGTTCACTGAGTGCGACTTGGTTGCGAAACACATCGTTATAGTGACATTATTCTAAACGGGTCCCTGGTCCATATCACTACGAGGAGCAGTAGTGATTTGACCAACACATTGATTGGTTGATAGTAATGTTTCGCATACCATTGATATGGAGATATCGAACCAATAATGTGGACACATGTTGGAGAACATGGGTAGTCGGACAAACCTACTTCAAGATGCTGTGAGATTGTTATCTTATAAAGTGCCATCAGCATATAGTCTTGAGTGTTACGCTTATATGGTCCTTAGACCTGAGATCATCATGGATACCCATTATGTGGATTCGTATGCTTTAGTGTCATTAAACGCTACACCGTAACAGGGTAGTTATAAAGGTGACTACTGGGTATGCCACGAAACATAGCAAGGGGTGTGATTGATCAAGATGGGATTTGCCCCTCCTAGATAACGGGAGAGATACCTCTGGGCCCCTCGGTGTGGATGGATAGGAAAAGCGCACGGTCGTGCTAATGTGACTAAGGAGTTAGTCATGGTATTATATCCATCACATTAACGAGTGAAGTGGTCGAGCTACTAACAAGGGTGGCGCGTATCTCGCCTTGAGCTTGACTGGTATCGTGTGGCAAAGGGATCGGTATATGCGATGTATCAAAGGTTTAGCCGAATAAAGTATTCTGTGCATTCGGGTGTCAATACGTACTGCTAGGTGTCGCTGTTGATCTGTGGGTTGGAAAAGAGTTTCCGAATCCACGACCGACTTGCACTGAACCTAACGGGTCATACACTTAACGGGTTGAAACTGTTTAATGGGTTTTGCGCGTGGATATGATCCACGTAGGAGGTAAAGCCCTAGTGGGCTGAAGCCCACTAGCGCGTCTAGATAAGGCGAGGCCAGGGGTGGCATGCGTGGGTAGAGATAAGTTGAGCCCTGACCACGCCTAGCCACCGCACGCCCCTCCCGCTTCCTAGAAACCCTAGCTGTGCGACGAGGTGCTAGCACACCCCGCACGGCGCTCCTGCTCGGTACATGTGGATATCGGTAGAGGCGCTGCCGTACGTGGACGCGCTGTTCGGTTGGATCGACGACCTCGATGACCTGCTCGCCGACCATGACGATCTGCACGGCAACCTCGACGACCTGCTCGCCGACCACGCTGCGACCTGCTCAGAGTTGATAGGGGCGTGAACGTCTACTTCCTCTACGCGCGCGACTCTACTTCCGTTGTATCTGTGCGTCAAGGGTAACGATCCGTGATCCTCTACTTGCATGTGATCCTGGGTGTTCGCAGTAGAAAATTTTGAATTCGTGCTAGCGTAGCCTCCGCGTCCCCTTTATGACATGCATAAAAATGTTTTTATTAGATCATTGATTCTTGAGCAAAGAATTAGGCAGATTGTGATCATTAATTCTTCACCATTGTTGGTCGGTTAGAGTTGACAGGAATCCTTCTCAACCACCTTAGTTAGCCGTCAATAATTTCTAGGGAGAGAAAGTATGTAGGTCCTCAATAGCCCTCCAGCATACAAATCCTTCCCAACCATCACATTCTTTGTCAAATTACCCAAAAAAAGGTTGTAATTAAAAAAAATATCATAATTTTTGTTTGGGGGGGGGGGGGGGGTGGTAATTTGCACTTTCATAACTCTTCGCATTTAGAAACTGCGTTGATTGTAAAAATCAAAACCGGCCACACTCCAGCATCGAAAGATTAGATTTTTGCAAAGATTTTTCTATTAAATTTTCAACTGTAATAGTGACCTTTTTTTTAGAACGTCACTACACAAACTGCCTTAAAATATAGCACAATTTGGAGCAACAACTATCTTAAAAATTGTTTAGATTATGTCCTCTAATTGGATTGAGATTCATGAAATAAACTGCGTAAAAATTACCCTTTGTAATTCAATTATTTATTCTTGATCCGAGGGCCAAACATATTTGTGATTATTCTAGATTAATTATAGTTGATTTATATCGTTCCCAACTAGCAGGATGTTAAAGAATCTTGTTTCTAGGGAGAAGCAAGAGGCGAGGTGAGGTAAGTCCCCAGTACTATCTTTTTTCCCTTCACAAATCGTTGCAAAAAGTTTATGAATAAAGAAAACCCATTCAAAGCAATATTCTAACTCGCATTAAAACACTACATTAATTAAAAAAGATTTAAACCCACAACACCCTATGTCCATCATTCAATAAAGACTTTTGCAAAAATCTTTTCCCAAAGATTTCATTATTTTTCTTAAGTGTAGCACTCAGGCTATTCCCAGTGCATGGTAACATACACATTTAATACATGCCACATAAGCATTTTTGATGATGTGGTAAGAGAGTTAAGAGGGGAGAGAAGAAAGCTGTATCTTGAGGAAGATACCACTTGGACACGAAATCATAGACATTAAAACTTGAATCATCTAAGTGGCCCACAATTCATACTCTCATACACATCTAGCATTTAATTATCTTGTGGGATTTAAGAAACAATTCATGATACCATGCATTGAGATAGTTGTATCTTCTATAATATCATATGACATGGCAGCTTTAGATATTGTGACAAGATACAATACACTGTGAATAGCCTCATCAGTCATTTTAAGTTGGGAATATAAATGCACTAATTAATTATCCCTTTATCTCTACCTCTTCCCCCTATCTCTCTCACACACCCCCCAACGGCACACTCAGAAACACTTGCTCATTTAATGGCATTGAATGTGCAAAGCCAAGACAATTCTGTGATCCATTGAATTTGGGGGGCAATCAAGCCTGTGGTTGGGTATTCTTCAGGGCCAGGGCAGCCAGCAGCACATTAGGCATCGGTCGGAGTGATGGCTGGTCATGAGCCTGTGCACCAGTAAGATCGATGAGGTTGCATGTGGCTCACTCACACCCTGGTCCAGTACTATATCAACATCACAAAATGAATCAGCTCCAAGCCTTAGATATACATTGCAATTCCATGCTGCTCATGAAGGATTGCAGTGCTGCATCGAGCCTGAAATTTCAGAGCCCTGGCCGCCGTGCGAAAACACATGGCAATCACTGGCCGCCCTGTGTTCTTGCAGATGCATTACACGTAGGAGTGTGGATTGAATTGGACCATGGAAAAAAGTTATTGTTGCGCTCACATTCGTGTAATCACAGAACTGTAGATAGAGGAATAAAGACTCGATTTAGTAATATATTTTCGATATATTAGAATATGGCATAAACATAAAAGGTGTCTCGGTGCCTTGACTTATAACATTTAATATAAGAAGTGTGTTCTTGCAGCTTTGGAGAATGCTGCAGCTGTTGGGAGGTTTTAATCGTCCTATCTACCGTAGTACCAGTTGGATCATGAGCGGGAAGGTGCGAGGTACAATTTGCAAAGTCACGGTCTGCGCTAGGGAAAACACAATAGGGAGCCGCCCCATCAACATTTCAATAAGAAGGGCAACATTTAAAGCTGGGATCTAGGAGGCCGCTCATCTTACACTTTGCCGTTTTACTCATGACTACACTGCAGAGTTGGAGACAACTGTGTTCAAATACCATCCCCATGGAGGAGCCACCACCGAGGACAGGGTCAGGAGTGAGGAGGATGCCGCCATTGTCCACTTGGCACATTTTGCTTCAGTGCTGGAGAACCTCATAAAGACTACAAATCAAAATCTTACTGAGATGTACGAGGCATTGGAAAAGGCCGAGAAGGACCTTCGAGAGGCTAGGAGGATGTCTTCTAAGAGGATAGCAGAGCTGGAGGTGGCTCTCTACCTCAGGGAGGAGGCAACTGAGCTGGAAGAGTCTGAGGATGATCTGAAGGAGCTAGTGCCAGAGCACAGGAGTCAGGGATCAGTGTCATCCAATGAGACCCCCGGCCATTGGAACAAGTATGCCCCGATGCCACGTCATCCACCACAGTGTCCAGTAGGAGGTCCGCATCTAGGATGGCTTAGTGACTAGGTAGAGTCTTCAGTTTAGTAGTAGTGGTGACTTAAGTGTTTGAGTCACATGAGTCTAAATTTAGAGTGTTTCCATTAGTCGATTAGTAATGCTTGTTTAGGTTAATGAAAGTTTTATGGCCTTTTTGAGTGTGCAATATGCGCTGCATTGCCCTTGGCACTTGTGAGCAGCCATATCAAGTATTAAATAAAGTTAATAAATTTAGAGTTTGAGTTTAAAAACTTTTCCCCCACGTAAGTATTTATATTACTTGTCTATGCTATTTTCCCTCTTTTCTCTAAACCTTGGAGTGACCAACAGATGGTTCAGACTCGTGGAAACAATGGAGCTAGTGGAAGTGGAAGCCGCCAGAATGAGAATTGGAATGAATAGCCAATTCCTCAAGTAGTGCCACCGGTTGACATAAGTAATTGTAGGGCCTTTCTTGTGGCACAAACTTAGCTTATGTAGACCATGAAGCAATAGATGCAAAACTTCGCTAATCAATCAGTGGCCAACAATGCAAATCAAGCTACTGGCAATGGGAACTATCCATACTCAAAGCTGTTAGACTTTATGAGGACCCATCCACCAACATTTTCTAAGAATGCTAACCCAATTGAGGTTGGCGACTAGCTAAGGACAATTGAGAGGAAGCTGCATATCACCCAGTGTGAGGAGAATGAGAAGGTGCTTTATGCTTCTCATCAGCTCAAGGGCATAGTTGTGCAATGGTGGGAGAATTACTGTGCATCACAAGAGAACCCACAAGAGATCTCACTTGGGAAGAATTTTCTACCACTTTCCGTCAGTATCATGTTCTTGAAGGTGTCATGGATTTGAAGAAGGAAGAATTTAGAGTTATCAAACAGAGAAGCCAATCAGTGGCAGATTATTTGAATCATTTTACGCAGTTAGCTCACTACGTACCTGAGGATGTAGTGGCTAACAAGGCAAGACAATCTCGCTTCATGAAGGGACTGAATTCTGAGCTGCAAGTTGTGTTGATTACCCATAATTTTCCTTATTTTTAAGAATTGGTGAACAAAGCCCTTATCGTAGAGGAAAAGCGCAAAGAGTTGGATGACAACCACAAGCGCAAGATGGCACAGGAAGGAGCTCGCCAAGGATGGTAGAAGTTGAGGGTTGCACTGCAGCAGTTTGTCAGGATTCATCCCAAGGCAATTTTCAAGACGCCTTCTTCCACACTGCGTCCCAGTGGGTTGAACTTTCAGACACCTATTTAGACCAATAATACTTAGGGAGGAAATCAACAGTGGACAGTTAGAAGCTGTTTCAGCTGCAATGAGCCAGGGCATTTTGCTAATAACTATCCAAAGAGAGGAGGTGTCATGCCCGTTCGCTTCAATCTTGGATAAACGTCGGCCAGGACGCCTACACTAGGAGGGAACCATGGAGATGTTCAATCTAGAGCTACAACTCAAGCCACGGTAAGGGGTCGTGTTAATCATATCACGACAGATGAGGCCCAGGAAGTATCGGACGTCGTCGTACTGGGTAAGTTTCTAGTTAACTCAGTACTTGCTACAATTTTGTTTGATTCTAGAGCTTCATATTCCTTTATTTCTTGAGATTTTGCCGTTAGAAATGGGTTAGAAGTGATGTACCTTAAGTACATGCTTTTTGTCCAATCCCCTGGATCAGTACTGCGATCTAACTTAGGATGTATAGGAGTTAAGATGCTCATGAAAGGTTGTGACGTATGATTGTATCTTGTGGGTAAAATATATAACCTCTACAGAGTGTAAAACCTATTCGAATAGTCGTGCTCGCAGTATTGAGCATTGCTTGGTGATTACATTCAAGGGTTAGATTTTATCAAAAACAAATGTGAAAATGGATGTTGAAATGTGGAATAAGGTTATAATTGGTTCTTGAAAAATAATTGCAAAAGTTATTATTGTTATTACTCGTTTTACTGTCTTTTGATCTATTTATGATATTCCTTTACAAATGCTACTTATGCAAAATAACCATGTAGACTATCCTTTGTAATAATCCATGCATATAGTATATTAGACTTGCATTCTGTGCACAGCTTGTTGAGTGCTTTATTTGCTCACCCCTTGCAACAAAACATCATCTGTTGGAGAAGAATCAACGCTTGCTTTTGAGGAAGAGTACTAGGAAGAGGTGAACAGCTAGGGTGCGAACATTGTCAGTTGTATGTGGCAATTTGAAGGGTTTTCTACACTTATGTTTATTTCCGTTGCTGTTTATTTATTTTTTAGTCTTAGCCCGGCGAAGCGTATTCATTTAAGGTGGATCATAAGGTCGTTTAACAGTTATACTTAACTTAATGAAGTCTTTATTTTGTTATCGCTGAGTATGATTGTGATATTCATCTATGTTGAACTTGTGTGCTCTAACATGATTCTGGACTAGTGCGAAATACACAAAGGGTTCAGATTTGCATATTCAGGTCTCGACAGAGGCTCACATGTAGCAAGCTTTACATATGCACGTGTTGATTTAGTTCTTTTTTGGGTTATAAAGAAAATACAATTTAGGAAATTACAATTGTTTAGAGGGAAGAAATTAAAAATAAGTAACGGTTAAACCTTATCTCAAAATGGTTCAACCACGAGCCCCGACAGGGTCAAACCTGGACTAGCATATATATATACGTATATATATACACGTGTATATATATACACGTGTATATGTACACTGGGTCTACAACCCAGTCTAATATCACCTAGCCCAAGCCCAACTTAGTCCTAAACAAGGAGTCTAAAACCCAGTCTAATATAAAAATGGAGTTTGACTGAAGCTCAACGTAACTTGGCGTAAGTCAGAGCTAGGCCCAAGCCAACCCCCATGTCCAATCTTGTAACCTTCCAATTTTTTTTGCATATTTTACAATTAACATGTAATTCAAAATATCTCGAGTTTGTTTGATGATTTATCTGATTTCAAATTTTCGAATTCAAAGTCAAACTCAAAAAACAATCTGGTCCCGACAAACCTTCACTACTATAGAAATCATCATCACAGACGGTTCGTAAACATCATCGAGACGGTTTTGTGAACCGTCAAGAATAATAAGTCGTGATGAAGGAGATCATCGAGACGATTTCCACCCATACGAGAAAATATATATCACGACGGTTCTATTAATAAACCGCTCAGTGATAACTAAATATCACTGACGGTTTCAAATCATAACAAATCAGTGATATGAACTTATCACAGACGGTTTCAAATAAGAACCGTCTGTGATATGAACTTATCACAGATGGTTTCAAATAAGAACCGTCTGTGATGACCTTGTTTTCCCACACCCCCAACAGAACCTCCATTATTTATGGTGTTGTTCGAAATTTTCATCAATATTTCTACAACGATATTTATAAGGCACAACCAGTTATAGATTTTGTAATTGAATATCTACACTTCCTATATGCTGCTAGGCCATTGGATGAATGTGCCAATGGCATCCCCCAGTTTCATGATCTCGTCGTTTGGCGGCTTCTGTAGATCACCAATCTTGAAACTATCAAATACCCCGTCCACATTGACCTTGGTGAAACCCGGCGCTATCATGGTACCGTGCACCATGGTCCCTTAGTGGATGGATCGCCATGCCCCAAGCAAACCGAAGAGAGCAGTGCCATTGTTAATTCTCACTTGGAGATTGCAGCGTGGCCATCTTAATGTCACATCTGAGGATAAGTCCCGGCTATGTTCATCTATGTCACTTGGAGGAGCGGATGCACAATTTGCTCTTACAGGCGATGGGGCTGACTTGCGGACATACTTCTAGGGCTTGTACAGTATTTCTTTATTGATTGTTGAGCCTTTCCTCGAGGCTTCTTATCCTTTCATAAAATTCTTCTCTCAGTTCTCCCCTCAACTCTTCTCTCAACTCTCCTCTCAACTTCTCCTCCAAATTCTTTATAAGATTTGACTCGCGCTCGACTTTAATTCTCTTCTTACTTCGGTATTTGTAGAAGTCGTTTGGGAATCCAGTTTTCCATGGAACAAAAACCCCTTTGCCTCTTGTACGACCAGGGTGTTCCTTGTTTCCCAAGGCCATGGACAGTGCATCTTTCTCCCTGTCTGGCAAAAAAGAGCCATCGCCCGATTGTGTACTCAACGCTACCTGTAAGATCCGGACAAGTTATTTCACTTATGAAGTCATGGACTAATTACGTAAAATTGGTAGTTCGATTTATATATTACCAGGCGTTGGCAGACTTCCTCGTCCGCGGGGTTTACAAAGGAGACGGTTGTGGAGGACATGGCAGCTGACCTCGCTCTAAGCCAGTCTCTGGCACGTTGATCTGTGATCGATGAAAATGGCGAGATACTCTCCTCGTCCTCCCTGTCCCATTGCGCTCTCTTCCCCACGAGCGCAGAGTGCCGAGTGCGTGGGGTGAGTGTTCCTTACTGCAAGGCCTTGTTTGCTTCACTTTAACGCAATTAAATGCGTCGTCTTCATCTCAAAGAAACGCCGCCACGTGTCCTCATCAATGAACCCATACTTAGAGTATGGAACTATATCCTTCTTGGCGTAGTCTCTGGCGTATGCTTGAAGGTCTTCCATGCCTTTCTCGCGCTAGCGGTGCATACCGTCGCACTAGGGGCGGATTCTTCGGAATGTCGAGCGATGAAAGAATTTCCGTCGAGAAGGCATTGCGAGTCTCAATAGTCAAGCAACCTCCAGGAAGATAGCGTGATCGAAACCCATTCCCATGCTACTATCTCGCACATATTCCGAAATGCATTCACTGCCTTTTTTGGCTTTGTAGGGGTCCCATCATTTGGATTGATCTCCGTAATGGTATATCGGTCTATTGGCCTTTTGTTTGGTCCTCTTGCGGCAAGGGTCGATGTTTCTTTTGTGGGCACATCATTTCCTTGAGACGGTGGATTAGAGGGCGACATCTTCTTTGTAAGTTAAAATAGTTTGAGGCGAACTAAAAGAGAAGAACAAATAAAATCAAATTAGAGTGAATAAGTTTGTGGATACCATGGCTTATTATTAGCCTTTTAAAAGAACTAGCTAACACCCCGGCACCCCACGTGCCATGAATGTTACACCCTCAAGCAAATTAATTACAAAACAAGCGAACTAGGAGGTTGCCGAACTTAATAAAAATTTCGGCAGCACCTCCCCTAAAACTAGAATATCCACACAGCAGACAAGCAGAATAAGTGCGAGTATAAGAGCAAGACTTTGTTTATTATTCCTCTTAAGCATATATACGAGAATACATAATTCACACACAAGAGGTATGACATAAACAAGATAACACAAAGGACTAGCTTATAAGCAACTTTGCTCTCATATGAATTCAACCGGGACTAGCTTATAAGCAACTTTGCTCTTAGATTATCTAAATTGATGGGTTGCTCTTAAAGAACCCTCTAACATCAATTTCAACAATATATCACAGGGTATACAAATCTGAGATTAGTGAATCTCATAATTCAAAGATCCTTGGTTAAGAAAATTGATTCACTAGAACTCAACTATGGACTATGAAAAGCTCTTGAACAATGAGGACAAGCGAACTAGGAGGTTGTCAACTTAATAAAAATTTCGGCAGCACCTCCCCTAAAACTAGGATATCCACACAGCAGACAAGCAGAAATAAGTGCGAGTATAAGAGCTGAATCACAGACAGGATAGCATATCACATATACAGCAGCAACACTGACCAAGTTGAATTCTAGACACAATGATCTAAATAGTGCTGAATCACAGAAGGAACTCACTAACTAGCAGATCAATATAGCCTCATTTAATTGAATCATCATCGAGCAGCAGTAGTAGAACAAAATCAGAGCCTCCAGATCGAGAAACGGCCTCTAGCTTGATGGCTAGTCCCCTAGAAATACTCGATTGGTTCACTGATACTCAAATCAACAGAGAGGACAAAGTATTTGCTTACGTAGCGTTGGATCCGAGCCAACAAAGCCGAAGCAAAGCGAGAATCTGAAGAAGCAACACAAGAACAGGCGTCCACCCGTGGCCACGGGTACCAAGCGAAAAAGGCAATGGGGAGCACGTCATCATGGGAGGACACCGAGGGGAGGTCGATGCCGGGGAGGACGACGAGAGGGAGGACGCCGAGAGGGGGAGGGCGCCGCGGGAGCACGTACGCCGAGGGGGAGGCCGCCGCGGGAGACAAAATGAATTAGGGTTTGGCGCGCTGTGAATAAGGTCTGTGCCCGGGAGGTATATATAGGGGATTATATCACAGACGGTTCTAAAAGATAACCGTCTGTGATGTAGTTATCACAGACGGTTCTATAACATAACAGTCTGTGATGTTAAGATATCACAGATGGTTATATAATAGAACCGTTTGTGATGTTAATATATCACAGACAGTTATATAATAGAACCATCTGTGATAAGTAACATCACAGACTGTTATGTTATAGAACCGTCAGTGATATATACTGTTCATCGACATTCACTTATGCATTGATTCGATCTCTTATCTGTGATCACTTTGTTGTATCTTCGGGAAAGTTGTCCTTAACGAGAATATAGCATCATTGTGGTTGAAGTGGAGATTCTAATCCTCAATTCAAACCCTAAAATCTGAGAGCAATCACATACAACTATTTCCATATTGCTAAAGTAGACATGATTCTGTTCTTGTTTGCCATAGTCTACATAATTTATTTCTTCTCATCAATTATGTCTAAATGGCCATCTTTGAATCATGTATTTGGAATCATATTGATATTAAGGAATAAATACTTGCTCTTATACTCGCATCTTTTCCATCAATCCAGATGCTTCACAAGCTACTTACAAAGATCATCACAATCATATGTACATAGCATTAATGTAATATTATTACACATGAAAATTAGTAAACATGATGACAATGCACCCTTCTCATAACTACATACCACATGCTTATTCTTTTGTATGAAAATTAGCCCTTCATGATGATCGACGCGTGTGTAACTTGCTTCCTCATGTTGTTCTTACGGGACCGAGGATGTCATTTCCGATAGGTGGCAACTCATCAAATTGATTGTACTCTTCCTCATCTACTACATTCTCAACTCAGACAATTCTCCTTTTTCCTGAAGAACTACGTGGCGCTTCTTGTTGGACGGATTGGTTACGAAGACTTGAACAACTTGGTTAGCGAGTACGAATGGTTCATCTTGGTATCCGACACGTTCGAGGTCTCTGATGAGTGATGCCATTCTTGTCAACCTTCACGTGCTGGAGGTGGACCCAACGACACCGAAATAGGGGAATCTTGAAAAATACGTAGTCGAGCTCCTATATCTCCTCTATGAACCCATAGTAGGAGCTCCTCGTCAACCCAGTGGTATTATTGAATGCATCTATGCGGACACCACTGTTCTGGTTTGTGCTCTTCATATCCTGATCTCTCGTGTAAAATGTGTACCCATTTAAGTCATATCCTTTCCATGTGACAACTGTAAAAGTTGGTCCTTTTGCCAACCATGTCAGCATGTCATCTGATGAGCTCCCAGTGATAGGTCGCTCCTTCAACCATTTGTTGAACTGAAGGTTATGCTGTCTCGTGATCCAAGACTCCTGCCGTGCTGGATTCTCTTGCCTTAGCCATTGCTTGTGCTCGATGATATAGGCGGACACTACAGCCATGTGTTGCAAAACCGTGAAATGGGCTCGAGCATACGCAACCGAATCAGGCGTGATTGCTTTCCTTCCGATGGTCCCGATACCCTAGAGCCTCCCCTCATGGCGAGATCGAGGCACACCTATCGGTTTGACCTGGGCCATGTAATCGACGCAGAACTCGATGGCCTCTTCTGTTGCATAACCTTCGACAATGCTACCCTCCGGACGAGATCGATTCCGTACGTAAGACTTTAGAATTCCCATGTACCTCTCGAACCGGTACATGCTACGTAGGAACACTAGCCCGCATATCTTTATCTCTGTCACAAGGTGAACAATGAGATGGACCATGATATCGAAAAATGATGGAGGGAAATACATCTCAAGATTACATAGAGTCATCACCACCTCGACTTGCGAGCATCTAGTCGCCGGGATCGATGACCTTCTGGGCGATTGTGTTAAAGAAATAACATAGCCTAGTGATTGTCTCTCGGATCTTGATCGGCAAAATACTTCTAATTGCGACAGGGAGCATCTGTGTCATCAGCACATGACAATCATGAGACTTCATGCCGTTTAATTTAAAATCTTCCAACGAAACAAGTCTCTTCATGTTGGAGGAGTAACCGGACGGAACTTTCACACCATGCAAGCACCGCACAATTCAGTTCTTCGGCCTTTGTGAGTATAACAAGCGGGTTCCAAATGCGACGGCCTTTATCGGTCTCTTTCGGTGCTAACTCAGTTCGATGCCCATATCAACCAAGTCAAGCCGATGCGTTGATATCATCCTTTGTTTTACCCTTAATGTTGAGTAAGAGACCAATCACGCGTCACGATATTCTTCTCTCGTGCATGATATCGATGCGATGGCGAACTTCTAGGTGCTCCCGAGAAGGTAGGTCCCGAATATTGATCTCTTCTTCCACATGCTCTTTTCACGGGTACTTGATTTACATCCCTTTCCATCGCAACATCCAAATCCTTAACAATGTCATGAACATCTCTCCGCTCAACGCCTTGGAGCTGAACCATTTTGCTCCTTCCGTGAAAAGTTGCTTCATCTTGCGATATGGGTGATTCCTCGAAGGAATCTATGGTGACACATGTACACGGTTTTGTGGGAGTGATTCAGCCATAAACTCTCGGTATCATCTAAGCAATGAGTGCAGGCTTTGGTTCCTTTTGTACTCTGGCCTAACAGGTTAGCAAGGGCAGGGTAATCATTTATGGTGCGAGAACAACAAGCGATTGCAAAGTAAAGTTCTCTCGTTTATACGCATCCCATCGTGTACCCGGTAACCCACAGATTTTTAGATCTTCCACCAATGGAGCTAGGTACACATCAATATCGTTCCCGTGTTGTTTCGGTCCTTGGATAAGCACTGAGACAACAAAATGTACTTCCGCTTCATACACAACCAAGGAGGAAGGTTGTAGATCTGAGATTTCTGGGCCAAGTGCTATACCGGTTGCTCATGTTATCGAAAGGATTCATTCTATCGTACTCAATCCAAACCTTATATTTCTCGGATCCGCACCGAATTCTTGAAAGCTCTGTCGATGTTTCTCCTTTGGATGGAATCAGCAGGTGCCTTAGCATTCCATCATTCTTACGCTCCTCAAAGTGCCAACGCAGCAGTTTTGCCTCCTTTGGGTTCACAAACAAACGCTTCAAGCGGGAATTACAGGTAGATACCATGCCACCTTAGCAGGAGGACCTTTTTCACCTCAATGCTCTCGCCATCATCATCTGAATGACTCTTACGCTTGTCTGGGATCGTTGCACACGGACATATATGCAAGTTTGTGTACTCTTTGCGGTACAGGATACAGTCGTTTGGACATGCATGTATTCTTTCTACTTCCATTCCCAAGGGTGGTTGTTGGCAACTCGTTTCCCTTTGGAAGCATGTCCACCAATAGACGTAACAGCGCTGTGAAACTCTTGTCGGACCAACCGTTGCTTGCCTTCAATTTGAGTAGTTCAAGCACGGATGATAACCTTGTGTATTTCAACTTGCACCCTGTGAACAAAGGTTTCTCCGAGTCCTCCATCAAGCCCTAGAACTTTCCATATTCCCTATCATCAAGGTTTCATTCGCATCGCGACATCGATCCAAATTATCATCCGCTTTGTCCTCATCGGAAGCACAATCGATATGATCATCCGACATATCATTGACTTCGTCAACGATATTAACACTACTTGTCGCTTCTGTATATTATGCTCTTCGCCATGGTGGTCCAACATGTATAACCCTTTTGAAACCCCTTCGAATCAAGTGTGCTTCGATCTGCGCTGAGTTTCTAAACATTTTCAGATTTTCGCAATCAATGCACGGACATGACATGAATTGCACCCCTTATTAAACATATCCTCCTCTGCAACTCTTTTGAAAGTGGAGACGCCATTAAGGTATTCAACACTCGTACGGTTCTCAGCGTACATCTAGCTTCGATCCATCTACGCTACACATGTAACACTTAGTGTTAAATATTAAGTGCACCAGGTGTAGTGCGTATGCACACATTCTTAAACTAATTATGCAATTACATACCTTAATTACATCACAAAGAAATAATTAACACAATTCAAATTAATCTTCAATATAATAATGAAATTAGAACCCATTACTAACCTTAGATCACCAAAAGACTTGAATTGATCTATAAGCTAGATCTAAACAATCTTTAAATTCTATCCTTAACAAGCTAGCTAGCTACATCATGATCGAATATAATATTATGCAAATAGAACCATTACTAGCTAACCTTAGATCAAACAACCAACACATGGTTCTACAAGCTAGCTCTAAAAAAATCATCAAATTCCAAGCTAGATGTTGAATATAATGCAATTAAAACACATTACTAACCAAATATCACAAAAACAACATATGGATCCAACTATAATTAAGCTAGATCTAATCAAACAATCTTTAAATTAATTCTCTCCTAACCAACCTAGATATTGAATTGGATGCATGCAATTAGAACTCATTACTAACCTTAGATCACCAAAATCAAATGAATCTAATATCACCCTTCGAAATCAATGGCCTTCTTTCACAAAATCGCCTCACTTCCACAGCCGCCAGTCTCAGTTTAGAAACCGAAACCCTATAAACGAAGTGGCTGGATCGAGACTCTGCTTATATGTGAAATATTACAGACGGTTTCTAAATATAACGATCAGTAAAAGATATTACAGACGGTTGTGTTATATAACCGTCTGTGATTTCACAGACGGTTTTACTTAGAAACCGTCCGTAATGAGTACTGTAGCCATCACAGACGGTTATATTTAGAAACCGTCTGTGATATTCATTACATCACAGACGGCTGTCATATAAAACCGTCTGTGATATATATACTAACGGTTTGAGTACATAACCGTCTGTGATGTTAGATATCACAGATGGTTTTTCGAAACCGTCTGTGATCGTGCGTCTGATATAAGTCTCGCTGTAGTAGTGCTTGAAACAAATGTTTAGGAGGTGGTATTAATTTAACGGTTATTTGGTTATCACTCGGTGAAATGAACTGTTTTCTTTGAGTTGATGGTGTGGCATAATGATTGAGCTCACTTTTTCTCGGTCAATTTTAGATAAAAGATATAGACAATTCAAAACCCCTAGGACTCAAAAGCGAATATAAGGTTTTAGACAAACGGATAGCATTAATTTTGTTAGGATAACAACTGGAACGGATCCTACGGGTTTTGTTAAATTGAATATTGTCTAGTACACACCCCATAACATTTTTGGTACGTCTATATATCATCCAAAAGATCACTCTTAACAATATTTACCATGTTAGCATGCATGTATGTTGACACCCATAACAGAAGGAAATTAATAAAGCTAAGAAAATGTTTTGATACATTCTCCACACATATGGACCCATAGATGTTGCTGCCTCTTTTCATCTACATTCGAAAAACCACCAAACATAACGCCAAGATGAACAAATGTACCGCAAAACAAAAAAGGAGGATGGCAAAAGGCGCTTGCAATGAAGTTTAAGTCAGAATAAAGCAGCTAGGTAGTGAAGAATAAAGTGATGGGGATATGCAGAGACGGGGGGAAACAAAAAGGAAAGCAAGAATACACATAATTGCAACACCAGAGCTAGCCCAGCTATGAATGAGCCAACCATGCATGCATGAAGAAGCAAAGGAAAGGGGAAAAGGAAGAGCAAAATAAATTCATAGAAAGCTAAGGATCCATGCATCTTTAATCTTTTCCCCGTCAGAGAGATATTCTTGGATCATCCAGCCTTATATTGTTCCAAAGATCATATCTAGGATGAACATTCTTCGTGATCTAGGGGACACTCAGTTGAAAGAAAGAAAAAGGAGGGTGTCTTGTTTGTACCTTAAAGATCATTCTGTGTGCACTTTGCATGCTTAGCGCTTTATATATTCACCACCAAAAGAAGTGATTAGGACCTTTCTCCCTACAGGAAAAAGGGAATCTTATTCCAATGTCATAATTTAATCTGAATTGATCCCGTCATGTGCCCTAAGTGCATCATTGTTTTGTTAAAGAAAGACTTGACAATTTTCTTTCTAGGCAGTGGATTGTTGTGCAGTGAGAGAACACTCACTCACTCACAAGTCACTACTCACTGCGCATGCACACCGAACAAAACAATTCGTTCATTCAGACAGACAAAAAAAAAGTTGCAGGATCCAAAGCTTTGGTTAAGTGGGCCTGAGGGAAGTAATTTCTTTGCACACCCCAAGGTGATGCAGTAGGTGCTAACTCAAATCATGCAAATGGTCAATGATAAGAATCTTTAAGATGACATCTTGCACTATGTGCATGCATGCATGATGCAAATTAAACTAACTGTAGACCTTGCATAATTACAGCCAGGGGCTCTGACCAAAAGGGCAGGTGGTAAATTAATGGTTGGTGCCCCCCTAATCTGGGTTGTTGGTTGCTGGATAACCTGGTACTACTACATGGCATGTTTGACCATTCAGGGCCACAAAATTGCAATGCTGTTGTTGTTGCTGCACATTTCCAGGAAGCATAAGATGATTGGTTAGTGGCAGTGTGGCCATGGGGGCTGGTCATGGGGTGTATCATTCGGACAGAAGGTGTGGTCAACTCTTAGGGCACAATGATGCACCCAGTGTGATACAGACAAACCCACTATGCTCTGCTACAGTCTGATGACTGATGCTCTAATACTGTTACTTATGCCACTATAATTGGTGCCTAAGCTAGATTCATATTTTTTTCATACAAGTCATTGCAAGAAGGCACTCCCTCTAGTCACAAGTAGTTATCTTTTTAGACATCGAAATAGTTTTCCAAAACACAAACCTATGAATTTGCAGTTAGGATTTACTCATGTGTAGGGTATCGGGAGATGTATCCTCCTTAATCGCGTGGCCCATTTTCAGACCACCAAAGATTGTATGTATATCTGTATGCTGGTTGTGTCCGGCTGTCTTGTTTTCGTCCTGTTAACATCAAAAGTAATGGAAAAGTATGGGCAATTGGGGCTTCGCCGTGGCCAGGGCTTCTATTATTATGTTAGCGACATCAAAAATAAAAAATTTAGATAATCTTTCTTTTCTTGAAAAGATAAACTTTAGGTACCCTTAGCATGCGTGCTTTTGCAATGTTGTTGCATTAACATGCGATGTGCAAATAAAATGTTGTACTTGGTACTAGATGTATGTCCTATCATAGTGTTTTTTATTTCGCTGTATATCTTGCAAATTATATATATATGTGTGTATATATATATATGAAAATGATTCTATACTCCTGGGTGTACGTACTCCCACCTTCAATATACCGTTTAAATGATGTTGTTATACCTCTTTATCCTTTTGAGTATGTTCTAATACTGATACTCCAAATTGAGTTCCACTAAAATTTCATTAAAGTCCACCCTTTATAGCATAATTTGTTTATATATTCCTTTTTACATATGGAAAAAGGGTATGTAGCAAAAAAAAAATAAAGGACTCTGATGAAATTTTTTAGTCATGTCGCATTGGAGTATCTTAGAATTATTATTGGAGTGTACCGAAAGTGATAAAAGAGTATAAAGTATTCATTTAAGTGGTATATTAGAGGTGGGAGTATGTACTCAGAAATAAAATCTTTATATATATATATATATACACACACACACACACACACACACATATATATATATATATATATATATATACACACACACACACACACATATATATATATGTAGGTATATATATATATATAGGTACATATATATACATATATATGTAGGTATATATATATATATATGTATGTATGTATGTATATGTATATATATATATGTGTGTGTGTATATATATATATATATATATAGGGGCATATTTGGTGCAAACCACCTTTACGGTGAAAATTTCGTGAAAACCACCTGTAAAAGTTTTGAAAAATTCTCAAAAAATTACTATATGTAGGGAAGGTGAGTCTCTACAATCCTGCAAAATTTGAAGATGAAACTCAATCGCATTTGAAAGATATGAAAAAGACAAATTCAGCATGAATAGTAATTTTTCACTGTTTAGCACTATTTATTTTGCTGTTTGTCTTTTTTATATCTTTCAAATGCGATTGAGTTTCATCTTCAAATTTTTCAGGATTGTAGAGGCTCACCTCCCCTATATATGGTAATTGTTTGAGAATTTTTCAAAACTTTTACAGGTGATTTTCACGGTAAAGATGGTTTGCACCACATATGCAGCCATATATATATATGTACACACATATATATATATAGGAAAATAGTTCCATACTCCTGGGTGTATATACTCCCACTCCAAGTATACCGTTTAAATGATGTTGTTATACCTCTTTATCCTTTTGAGTATACTCTAATACTGATTATAAGATACTCCAAAGTGAGTTCCATGAAAAATTTCATTAAAATCCATTCTTTATAACATAATTTGTTTACATATTCCTTATACATATAGAAAAGGGTATGTAGCAAAAAAATAAAGGGTCTGATGAAACTTTTTTAATCATGTTGTATTGGAGTATTTTAGAACTATTATTGGAGTATACCGAAAGTGATAAAGGGGTATAAAGCGTTTATTTGAGTGGTATATTAGAGGTGGGAGTATGTACTCCCAGAGTACTGAAAAGGCTTTATATATATATATATATATATATATATATATATATATATATATATATATATAGCGAAATATTCAGTGAAAACCACCTATTCTATGAAAACTCCATGGAAACCATCCGTAGAAGTTTTGAAAAATTCTCAAAAATTACCATATGTAGGAGAGGTGAACTTCTACAATTCTGCAAAATTTGAAGATGAAACTCAATCGCATTTGAAATATATGAAAAAGACAAATTCAACATGAATACTAATTTTCACTGTTTTACCACTATTCTTTTTGCTCTTTGTCTTTTTCATATCTTTCAAATGCAATTGAGTTTCATCTTCAAATTTTTAGATTGAAGTTCAACTCCCTATATGGTAATTTTTGAGAATTTTCAAAACTTCTACGGTGGTTTCACGGAGTTTTCATGGAATAGGTGTTTTCACCGAATATTTCCTCGAAAAACCACCTATTCTATGAAAACTCCATGGAAATCATCCGTAGAAGTTTTGAAAAACTCTCAAAAAATTACCATATGTAGGAGAGGTGAACTTCTACAATTCTGCAAAATTTGAAGATGAAACTCAATCGCATTTGAAAGATATGAAAAAGAAAAATTCAGCATAAATAGTAATTTTCACTGTTTTACCACTATTCTTTTTGCTCTTTGTATTTTTCATATCTTTCAAATGCAATTGAGTTTCCTCTTCAAATTTTGCAGGATTGTAGAAGTTCACCTCCTCTACATATGGTAATTTTTTGAGAATTTTTCAAAACTACTACGGGTGGTTTCCATGGAGTTTTCATAGAATAGGTGGGGCGAAATATTCAGTGAAAACCACCTATTCCATGAAAACTCCGTGGAAACCACCCGTAGAAGTTTTGAAAAATTCTCAAAAAATTACCATATGTAGGAGAGGTGAACTTCTATAATTCTGCAAAATTTGAAGATGAAACTCAGTCGCATTTGAATGATATGAAAAAGACAATATATATATACACACATACATATGTATGTATGTACAATATATGTATAATACATACATACATATATCCAGCAAGTTAACTACTATAATATTCCATTCGAACTATTGCATCAGCTTCTTTACTATTACAGTTTGTTGAAAAATGTCTGTGATTTTTAATGTCATACTCAATACTAATATGTGATTATGTTAGCTTCTAACAAAAAACATTTTACTTCTAGAAGGTAAATATCTTTGGACACTACTATGATGATATTCGGTATTAACTATAGCAATACTATTGTCTAGGCGAAAAATGTACTCCATGCATAGTCTCAGTGTTTATTTATCTGATAGCAGTAGTTATGACCTGTGATCAGGGGAAACTGTGTGCATGAGAAATAAATATCCCGCACAAGGGTTTTGTGAATACATAGAGCCCATGAGGGCATTAATTAAGTGCCTAATTCTATTTTTCTTTATTCTTTGGAAACCCCTCTCTGTTCTATGGCTCTCTCTCCTCTGCCAAAAGAAATGAGAGAGAAAAGCAGGAACAAAATTATCATTCTTTTGGGTGTTTAAAACAAGAAAAATAACAGTGGGACTGTGGGAGCATGCTAGTGTTGCTCCCTTCCCTTCTCTCTCCATCGACCTCCTCCTGAGTTCTGACACACCACGTCTCTCTCTCTCCCATCCTCTATCTCTCTATCATCTATGAAGTAAGCTTGGATTCCTGATAGTGCAAGCAAAGCAAGAACGAGAAAGCTACTATTTTTTTCTCTCCCCTCTCTCTCTCTCTCTTCCATCGCTTCGTCTCTTTTTCTTTTGGTTATTACACCACAGGCATGCACTAAAAAAAATAAGCTCTCTCTTTCATCTTTGCCACGACGAGGTGAGCTTCTTCTCCCTCTCCCTTTCACCCTCAACTCTCTCTAGCTAAGCTTCCATAAGTGTCCCCCTTCATATATCTTTTCTCTTATATTTTTCTTTTTACTGGCACTTTGAGTGTGCCCTATCACCTAGTCAATTCAGTACTGCAATGGTGGAAGCTGCAGGGACTGGAGGCCTTGCCCCTTCTTTGTCCTCTTGATTAGCCCTTGACACAACAAGGTTGGTTTGCTTTTGGTCTCTTGGTCTCTCTCTTTCTCTCTCTGCACTGTTCAAAGCGGGAAAAGCTCTAGGCGGTCTCACACACACACACACAAAACATCTGTGCGTGAGAGAGCAGGGGAGGAGAGCAGGGGAGAGAGGTATGTATCTATTTGTGCGTGTTAGGTGTAGGATGTGTAGGACTTGGGAGAGCAAGGCAGGGGGAAGAGAAGTCAAAGGCTGGTCCATACATTTAGTCCACAAAGAAAAAACTAGCAGCTAGTAGTACTAGTAGTGGTGTAGTAACTTGTATAACTTGCTTCTAGTAACCACCAGAAAGTAACCCTCCTTTTTGCCAAGAACAACCTTACTGTTCATCCTTCCTTCCACTAGCTAGTAACATAGTATATCTTAGCAAGCGAGTAACATATAGCTAAGCTTCTGCTTCCTTCTAATCTTGTTTGCATGGGGAAGAGCCCAAGAAAGTAGCTAGATAGGACACAGTGGAATATATATTTAGTATTATATATGGTGGTATAATTTAGCAGCTTGCTTGCTTACCTCCATCTTGGAGTTTGCAAGCAGCAGCAGTATCTTCTTGATAAGGTCCCCAAGATCCCACTACACCATGCACCTCAGCTCCCTTTTTGTTCTCCACTGTCTCTCCCTCTCTCTCCTCTTTTCTTTAGTGCCTTGTGTTGAGAGTCCCAAGAAACACAGAATTTTGTTGCATCCTTGTGGGTTATAGGTGCCATTGGCCTTATCTTGCTCTCATGGTTTCCATTGTGCAGCTGCAGGGAAGAAGAACAGAAGCAGCAGTAGCAGTTGCAGCGAGAAGCATCTTTCCAGAGAGCCGCCAAGAAGAGCAAGAGGAGGTAGGGATGGATCTTTCTGGGACGCAAGGCGAGTTCCCAATCCCAATGCACACCGCCTCGCCATACGGCGGCATCGTTGGCGGCCATGTCATGGAGCTCCAACATGACCATGCCAACAACAACGGGCAGTCCCAGTCTCAGGTGCTGCCATCGCATCCTGCCGCACCGGAGGAGAACTCCGGGAAGAAGCGCACGGCGAGGGCGGGGGCCGGTTCTGGCATCGGCGGCGGCGGAGGGGGAGGGCCCTCGGTGAAGTACCGCGAGTGCCTCAAGAACCACGCGGCGACCATCGGCGGCAACGCCACCGACGGGTGCGGCGAGTTCATGCCGAGCGGCGAGGAGGGCTCGCTGGAGGCGCTCAAATGCTCCGCCTGCGGCTGCCACCGCAACTTCCACCGTAAGGAACTCGACGACTTCGATGGCGACAGCTGCAACGCGCACGGCATGGACCACAGCCACCGCGCCGGCCGCCGCCTCCTCGGCCCCGCCATGCCGCACTACCGCAAGAACGGCGGCGGCGGTGGCCTCCTCGTCACCGCCGACCCCTACAGCGCCTACTCCGCGGCGCGCGCGCTCCCGCCACCGCCCCCTCCACCGGCACACCACCATATAATCATGCCGCTGAACATGATCCACACGTCGGAGTCGGACGAGATGGACGGCGGTGGCGACGGCGGAGCCATAGGCGGCATCGGCAGCGCCGCGCGCTCCTCGGGCGGCGGATCCTCCTCGTCAAGGAAGCGCTTCCGTACCAAGTTCACCGCTGAGCAGAAGGCGCGCATGCTGGACTTCGCCGAGCGCGTGGGATGGCGACTGCAGAAGCTCGACGACGCCATGATACAGCACTTCTGCCAGGAGATCGGCGTCAAGCGCCGCGTCCTCAAGGTCTGGATGCATAACAACAAGCACAACCTCGTCAAGAAGCCCCTCCAGACCTCGCCGCAGCCGCAGCAGCCACACCACCCAATGCCAATGCCAATGCCGTCGCCGCCGATGCCGATGCCACCGTCGCAGCCCGGGCCGTCCTGCGACCGCAGCCAGAGCTCCCCGCCGCTCAAGCTCGAGTGACCCCACCAAGAAAACTAAGCTGATCGTGGTTCTTGATCCTACTAGCGTAGCAAACAGCATTGGCATTTTCACTGTTCCATCGAAGCGATCGAAGCAGAGAACTAAAAAAAACTCAATGTTGTTATCATTTTTTTCCCTTTCTTTTTGGTGTGTGTTTGTCATAACGTAGGGGAGCAAGCATGAGATGAGGAGGACATGCATCATAGGTGAATCGAACCCAATTCCCATTTTTTTGCTGGACTTATTTTTTTTTTCCGTTTTCTTGTCTGGCGTCTCTGACTTTAATTCTAGCATGCAGTGCTTGATGAGCTGAGCATTTGAGTTGTTATGGATCAGAGGTGTATTAAATTAATTCTGACTTCTCTAAAAATTCCCTCTATATATATATCTGGAGTTTGGACTAATGTGCATGTTGATCGAGAGGAGAGATGATGCAGAAACATCAAACATGAGATGCAACCTCCTAACGTGTTGTACCTTTCAGGCTCGCTGTTCATGACATGATTTGGATGCATCCTTGCTTAACTGCAGCTCCTGTCGGTGCTGTTACTGTGTCCTGCATGTCTGATCGCTTCTGATCACCTCAAAAAAAAATAGTTGAGGGGTGCCACCAATGTTTTCCTTTCAATAGTTGCGTAAATATTGAATAATAAATAAATAGTAGACGATGTTTATTTACAACTTATATTAAAAGCAAAAGTATTAAAGCATGCTTAAAATAGTTTCTTCTGAACAAACAAGAATGCGAGAATGATGGATGAGGTGCATCAGAAACGGTGAAAATAAATTGCCCTTTTTTCTCTTTTGGAGAAAATGCACACACATCTACACACATTGGATTGGCCCCAACCAATCAATCATTCTTGGGGCCGTGTAGGAGTGCAGGGGAGCATGTGGCAAGCGAATCTAAGTTTGGGCTGTCGCGAAAACTGTTTATACCAAATTTTTTTTCAAATCAAGCCCCTTAATGATTTTTTTCCCAAATCTAGCCCCTAAATGATTTTTTTTCAAACATGACCCCTTCCCCACTGTAAAAAACGCGGCAGTCAACAAGTGTCCTCTACTGTGCACGGAGAGTGCGGCAGTGTGCACGGACGCGAGAGTGCACAAACGAGCAATGTGGGTGGGGCACGAGCAGGAGCAGCGGGGCGAGCGCAGGCGAGTGCTGGAGGCACTGTTGGGCATGACCAAGAGTGAGCGAGTAGGCGCAAGTGGGCCCTACTGCCATGGATAGGCCACGTGGAAACTTGTGCTCCCGTGAGAGCTGCCGCGGCTCGCTAGGCATGGTAGACGGCATTGATAAGTGATAAGGGTCCCGGAGGGGCTAAATATGCAAAATGTACCTACGAAGAAGCTAGATTTGTATAAAGAATAAGATTCACAAGGCTAAATAAACCATGAATTCGGCTGTCGTGGCTGGCAGCCAGGAAGAAAATAAATCAAGAACACTCACTGAAACAATGCACACACATGGATATACGTGCATGGATTGCATTGCTCCCTGTGCTCCTGCAGGGGATTTTCTTAGGAATTGTTCTTAACTTTTCCGTCGCTCTACCTCTGCGTGTGTGAGATTGATTGCCTGATTGGACGTACTAATTTTGTAGTTGTGTTAAGTACAGGTTTGAGACAGTGGTAACACAGCAAATGATGTGTGCTTGGCTTTTAGTGCCATCTACTAGAGCTGCCCATTAGCTAGATGCGGGACGCGGCAGCTCCTGCTGCAACAACTTATTGTGCCAATGTTTGTTTTCTCCCTGTAGGAGTACTCTGTGGGGGTTCGTACTTTCTTGCCTGCCTTGCCAATGGCACGCTGCCTTGTCAGGAGCGTTTTATTTCGCTAACGCTGCATTTCTGGGAGCGTTTACCGCTGAAATGTACAGACTGCTGCGTGGTTTATAGCCCTGGGAACAATACATGTTTTGAGCAAGCTTGGAATCATGGGTTTTCCTAGAAATCGTAGAGGAATTTCTACGCTTTCTGTAAAATTATGCGGAATTCCTTTTCTCCGGAGAACACGGTTCGTCTTTTAACTTTTGAATTTCGTTGGTCGTGCTGGCATAACTGAGATTAATATTGTCCTAACAAAGGCCAAAATTGTTAGTAATCCCAAATATTGAATTTGAACAAGTTTCTGGCACGATGATACACTGGGGAGCAAAGCAGCTGCTTGAAACAGGTGTCTGCAAGAGCCATGCCCCCCGTTTGTTTTTTGTGTGCAATGCATTCATGTCATCTGAATTTCACCGCAAGCCTAAGAAACACTGCCATGCTGGTCTCTTCTTGACGAGTGCTGTAGCCCCAGTTTGTCGCCAATGTGCTCCCTATATATACACACACACATACAGAGCAACGTGTATTCTACACACCGGCTCGTTTATGGAATCTGACCGAGCCGAGTTACTCGCAATTATTACTTACGCATACATGCATAGACCATTTTATTACTTGCGATATCAAACATGCTAGTTAATGCATTCTGTAGTTCGTATATGAATATGTTTTCTCTTTATTTTAGCTATATCTTTTTATTGGTAGCTTAGATTTGCAAATGATTTTTACTGGTAGCTTACTGACGACGAGGGGAATAAAATGATATAAGTCTCGCTATTAAATAGTAATTTTCCTGACAGTTAACAGAAATTACTATATGTACAATATGAAATTACTACATATACAATATGAAATTACTATATCTGTAGCATATTCTATACAGATCAATTATTCGACAGTAAAATCTTACAAGGCTGTAGAAGCACACATCCTTTACCTATGGTAATTTTTTGAGAATTTTTCAGAACTTCTACAATCTTGTAAAATTTGGATACTAAACTCAGTGTTTTGTTATTTTCATATCTTTCAAATGCGATTGAATTTGGTATTAAAATTTTACAAAGATATAGAAACTCACATTACCTACCTATGGTAATTTTTTAAGATTTTTCAAAACTAGTACATATACTTATGGCCCTATCTGTCATGTTAGCTACTGCCAGATTTATAGCACTCTTTGCCGTGTTAACTTCAACTAGACTTGTGGCTCTATTTGTAATGTTGACTAATGTGCTAGAATTATGGATACTATGTTTCTGTGAACCACCCTAAATATGTGCTATGAACATCTATTATTACCACTCTTTCTCTTTTAGATAGCAATTTGGCAGAATGTACAACCATTCATTCAAAAACAACATGCACACAATTCTATCAAGAAACCAACCATTCATTGTGAAACATACACAATTACAGGCCAAAGTTCAATGGAAACCATACATAAATTCAAGTTCTAACAAGTCCACTTCCTAAATAGCAGTGCAACTACGACAAGTTGCAAAGCAAACAACAAACAAAACAAAAAGTTCCTCCGCTTCTCCAATCTAACAACCCTACCACTAAGCTCATATACTTCTAACTCCTTTCAGACCATCAAAAAGAGACCACTTCTTCTCTGTGCACACACATCTCAGTTCGCAACTATGCCCTAGCATCAGTAATTGCTGCTCCAAGCTCCCTATTCTCATTTGCTTTGCACCTAACACTAGTACAAAAAAATCTTATCACAGACGGTTCAAAAAAGTTACCATAGACGGTTTGAAAAAGTTACCACAAATAATTTTGTGAACCATCTATAACTATGTGTCAGTGATAATAATGGCACATCACTGACGATTTCCAAACCATTTGTGAAAGTCACATCCTAGCTATCACAGATGGTTCTTCTTAGAAACCGTCTATGATATAAGAAGAACCGTCTGTGATATCCTAGCTATCACAGATGGTTCTTCTTAGAAACCGTCTGTAATGTCCTACTATCACAGATGGTTTCCAAGAAGAACCATCTGTGATATTATTTTGTATTGATGGTGCTTTTTCTGTTTGTTGGCTAACCTCAGGAAATGCTAGTTATATCCTACAAAACAAGCAGATATTACAGATTATATCACAAGCATATTATCACATCTATTTCAGGCATCAACACAGATTCATATTACACCATGTACAATACATCTATTTTAGAAATCAACTCAGATATAAACAAATTGAATACATAACTACAATTCATAAATTCACAGTACAAGGTTCACAAATTAACCCAAGTGGTAATTCACAACTTAGGTAGCATGGCACTCGTCTTCTTCCTAATAGATCGGCTTGTTCCAACACAGATTCAGCAAATTTTCAATCCTGTTGATGGGAAGACTAAAGTCATGCATGCATATAAATTTATAAGTATGAAGTAATTATTACAAGATTAACAAACCTGCAAGTCATTGGTATTCTTTTTACCAATGATGAGTTGCATGTTGTGGCAAACATAGTATCCACATTTGTTAGTGCCCTTTGACTGCTGATGGCACTGTCAAAATAGAATTGGTTAGTCCAGAGGTATCATTGCAGAGTATGATATAGGATTATTATGTAGTAGCGAATACCGGAAACTTATAATCGTACTTCAACTTTGACCCTTACTTAGATGGCCCTCTATGAGATCTATACACTTCGAATGACCTATCAAGTAATTTTGCAACGGGCTTCAAGTTGTGGGTGCCATCTTTTGAGCAATCAAGGTACATTACCTAGTTCTGTCTTGGTACATTTACAATTAGAACCCAGTAAAGCATACAAATGTATGTCACCATGGTCATTCAACCTATCTTCGAGTTCGTGTAAAGTATAAATCAACAAGTATAGCAACTAGTGAAGCACTTACCTCAGGTTGTGGGGTAAAAGTATGTATTTTATATCATGTTGAATCACCATTGCGTTTTCCATGTACTCCTGGATAACTTATAAATTTTCATCCATGATCTACTTGGATGCCATGCATGGGTAGAGGAAACCCATCGATTATGTTTCTTTCTTGCTTTTTTCTTCAAGGATCATGTATCTATATATACAAAAGTAAGGAGGTATATATATGTGACATTTATTGGTATTACACTAATGTAGACCGTGATTATACACACTTACAATGTCTAGCATCTCAGGAGTGAGGCATCGAGGGCTTCAAGGTTGTAGAGATGGAACAAGTCACTAAAGTTAACCCTAAAGAAGGCCTCCTAATGACTGGTGGAAGAAATCTCCACCTTGAACCTGACCGAGATACTCGATATCCATTATGTCACCGGCTTGTTGGCTTGTTCTATGTACAATTTTATAATATAGTGTAAGCGTATGAAAGCATTTTTAGATGATCTTCTGGTACGAATAGCTCTCTTAGCTTGAATTTCCATGCCAATGGGAGCAACGAAAAGTTGGGGGTTTCGTGGTCCTCTTCAATTTGCCCTTGTTGTTGCCTCGCTGTCTATTATATAGGTCATATTCACAATAGGCATTTGGGCTGCGATAAAAATCTTGGCCTATCTTTGTATGGGGCACGATGGCGATTTGGTGGCTCACTTGGTCAGACATGTGGCTCTGGTAAGACTAGTAACTCTGGCATAGTAAATGGCTCATGTTATGCATGTAGCTCCAGTACTGCAGGATGGTCATCAAAAAAGATGTCTCTTTTGTGCCACTAGATGAATATGCCAATGGCATCCCCTAGTACCATGATCTTGTCATTTGGGGGCATCACCAACGTGACGGCCTTGCAAATTTCATGCACACTGTTGTAATTCACCTTCGTGTAATCTAGCGCTATCAGATAACCATGAACAATCGCTCCTCGACCAGATGGATATGTGTGCCCCCAAGCAGCCTACAGGGGAATAGAGCCATTGTCAAGCCTCACATGGAGATTGCAGAGTGTGGCCTCCTACATAATGATACACAATTAGCTAAGACATCCAATAGGTCTATCTATGGAGAATTTTAGATATATAGTACCTCGATGTTATCAACAAGAAAGTTGGCGTTGTGTACGTTTGTCTAAAGGGTGGACTAGCTGTTCCTCGCACTTGATTTTGGCTCTTTTTCTAGTACGATACGTGTCGGAGTCTAACTGTTGCTTGTCTTCAATTTTAGTAGTTGAAGTACGGATGACAATTTTGTGTATTTCGACTTGCAGCCCTGGAACAAAGGTTTCTCCAAGTTGTCTATCAAGCCCCGGAATTTACCATACTCTCTCTCACTATAGTTCCCTTCTACATCGTATAGCATTTGATCTAGATTATCATCCTGCAACCTATCCTCATTGGAGGCACAATCAATATTATCTGGTATATCATTGACTTCGTCGGCAATGTTAATACTACCTACTTCTTGTATAATCTACTCTTCACTGTGACTGGTCCAACATCTATACCCCCTTTTGAATCCCCTTAGAATCAAATGTGCTTCGATCTGTACTGAGTTTCAGATTATCCTCAAATTCTTAGTCAATACATGGACAAGACATAAATTGCACTTCCTTATTAAACATGTCCTCTTCTGCAGCTCTCCTAAAAGCAGTGACACCATTAATGTACTCGGCACTCATATGGTTCTCAGTGTACATCTAGTTTCGGTCCATCTATGCTATGCATATAACAATTAGTGTTAAACATTGAAGTACACTAGGAGTGCACATGCACACATTCTTAAATTGGAGCACAAATTAACTAGCTAAAACCTACCCTAAATCATAAATCGTGCTAAATCCATAAAATCTTCTCTCTGTACCAAGCTAGCTAGATCTAAATCAAATATCTTCAATTCTCTCTTTACCAAGCTATGTACGTCTTGAATATAATGCAATTATAACCAATTATTATCTTAAATCACAAAGAACAAATGGAACTACACCAAGCTACATCAAAACAATATTCAATTCTTTATTTACTAAACTAGATCTTGAATATAATGCAATTAGAAATGATTACTAACCTTAGATCACCAAGAATAAATAAATCTAGAATAATCACTATTTGAAATCAACGGTCTCCTTTCACCAAATCACCTCACAGCCGCAGTCACCTCAAAGATAGATCTGAAAACCATAAAAACACTGAGTGGGTTAGGGTTGTGTAATATAAAGCTATGATATATCATAGATGGTTTTATCTAAAAACCATTTATGATGTATATGGACACATCATAGATAGTTTTATCCAAAAATCGTCTGTGATATCAATTTACATCACACCATCTGTGATGGTGACGGTTTTATCCAAAAAATGTCTATGATGTTAGTTTTATCCAAAAACCATCTGTGATATAACATTGCCATAGTCAGTTCTTCCAAAACCGTCTTTGATTAGATTTAACACAGGCAATTTTTAAAAATTGTCTATGATGAGACGTCTAATATAGTCCTTTCTGTAGTAGTGTGATCATGTCGCGTAAATATATCACAACCTACTTGAGAAAAGGTAGTGTCTCATTGTCATGCCACTGCCAGAAATTGCAGCCTCCACTATGAGAATCAAGGAAAATCAAATATACCAAATGCACCGAATTACATTAACAGCAACAAGAAACATGTGTAACATGACCACAGAGAAATTGCAAACACAGTCAAACACCAACAACTCACCCGAGCTATCAAGCATGTTAGGCACCTCCTAGCGGGATTCGCATCACTCCAAGAAATCCACTTCGCCACCTTCAAGCCACAATAACAGAAGATTGTCAGTGTGTACTCCAATGGACACTAGTGGTATGGGATCGACAGAGATGAACCATCTGCTCCACTATGCTGTTCTCTGCCAAATGACCACTGGAAGGACCTTGAGCTCCCAAAGCTTCCCATCTGATCCGAAGGGGAACGGGTCCGCTCACTAATTTAATGGTAGAATTGACTACCTCTAGGATTTACTGTTCCCAACCCTTCCTGCCTCCCCAAAAATGGCTCGAGCAGCTCTTGAGATGAGAAGACAAGACCAGGAGTTATATTGCTACTGACGAGGACAAGTATCCACGTTGGCACCGGCATGGAGGTCATGATGGCGGAAAACAACCCCAGATTGGTGGCGCGCCCGGTGGGGGGGTGTTAAAGTGTATGGTTTTGTTAGTTTGATGTCAAGATTTAAACGGTTTCCGAGTTTGAAAATCAAACTAAAGCTAGAGTTTAGGGTTGTAAATTGGCAATCATGGCAATGATGAACACTGGTGACATAAATGAAAATTGCAAGAATAGTGAAGTAGCCAATGTTAAAAAAAACTAAAATGTCCCTATCATGTCACCCTTACTGAAAATTGAATACACCACTACTACCGAACACGTGTTTACTGTCAGGTCCACGTCGGCATCACTGTCGGATGTGGACCCGGCACTACCTAAGTGGCAGTGATAGTCGAGGACTATCACTGTCGGATGTAAACCGACAGTAATAATCACTATCACTGCCGGTTCAGACTTTCCAACCGGCAGTGATAATACATATCACTGCTGGTTATCAATCATAACCGGCAGTGATAAGTAACTATCACTGCCGCATGTTCAATAATATCCAGCAGCGATAATAATTATCACCGCCGGTCATATTTTATAACCGGCAGTGATAAGTAACTATCCTTGCCCATTTTATCAATATCCCGATGATAAATAGTATCTTGCCTTTTTCCTTGTTAACTGGCAGTGATAACTCTCTGTCCTATTTTCATATCCAAAATTGGCAGTGATGGGTTTTTTTAAACCTTTTTACATATATATTTGTTGCAGTATATGTTGTAGCATATATATATTGTACAATAGATGTATTCTGTACGGTATACATTGTGCACAATAGTACTAAAGCATCGCTAAAGTGTAATTCAAATACATTGAAGTATCATAGTATTTAATTATTACATTGTTCATTCACTTTTGAAGCATCATAATATTTAAGTATTACATTGTTCATTCACAATTGTTGACATGTCACTTAAGCTACATATGCTCGTGAAACTCGCCCTTCGAGTTGATAATTTCTCGAACGATGAACCCAGCTGTCTGCTCTCGATGTGCTTCAATTTCATTGTCGAGCATGCTGCTAGTGCCTAGCTTGACGCGCTATCATGGGAGAAATTGAAGCATTAATTAGTGTCATCGTTTTTATAAAAAAAAGTACGGGTCAACATGTAGTGATCGATATACTAGCTCGTCGTTGTAGTCCGTACTGTCAGTGATGAATGCGTGGATATGTGTCATTACGTACTATCCACATAAATTGTTCCCTTGGGGTTGTCTCAGGCACAGAAAATCGGTTTTTATTCTAAACTTCTTCGTGAATGAACGACACCGTTGGCTCTTCTTGTGGTATTTTGTGTACACCCTGTTCATGGTTTTCAGTAGTCATTAAAATTAATTAAGTGCAATGGGATGGAAGATTACTAGAGCAATAATGCAACGACCGAGTTTACCTATCTAGCAAGTCTATTAATTCTTTGTACTTGCTTGTCGGTTTCCTCGTTGAGTCCAAGACAGTGATGTTGCTTTCGTCTAACATGAAGATGAGGATGATCCAGTGAAATCTGCAGAAGCCAATTAGTCGTTACATAGTGTTGCGCATCAAATATACGAGACTAGTAGGCAGAGAAACACGTACTAAAAGTTGTAGGGTAAAAGTATGTAGGTCTTGTCTTGTAACTTTAGCAACGCCTTGAGTTTGTACTCCTCAATATCATTTATCATTCTTGGATCTAGAATAAGTTTGCAGTTGACAAGATCTAGGTCAAGGAATCCTATCTTTTCATTTTTGTCCACTCTAAGTGTCATTGCCTCCATTCTACATAAAAAAAGAAGTCAGACTCTCAGTTTAAGAGTACGTGAATATATAGCATGAATTATACAAGAGATTTACGGAGTCCATATTCTTAATATAGACACGTCCAGGGTGTCTCGTTAGTACAACTGATATAGTTCCATATGTTCTACCCAGAAAACGCCATCCATATTGTGAAAGTCTATATCTTTGTATTTGATGGGGAAAGCATCATTTTTTATTTCTTGGACATACTGCCGGTACCATTGATGTAAACGTCGTAACTATGTGGTCAGTCTGGGCTCCTCATTTGGATCCACCAAAGCTTCCCCGTTAACGAATAGCCACTTTAGAGGGAGCTCCTACCCTATAGCACCACTTTAGCCTCCAGCAACATCTGCTTTACCACCATCTCCTTTAGATTTCTTACTAGAGATGCGATCGTAGTCTGATCGTTGGCTAAGTTGAGGAGATTCAGTTGCCCATCCTGTCTATTTAACCATCACTAAGTCCAGGATGAAATCCCGTTTGGCAGCTTCGATTTCAACCTTAGTAGGTGGTAGCATCTTCTTGAAGTGTGTTGCTACACTAGCGTGTACTTCTTCTCTTGTTTCTTCTTCGGTCAGTTCATATGCTCGTTTCTTGCTAAGAGTTTTGGCTGGCTTCACAGATGAGAACTTTTCCCCCTGACCGTGTAGAATGTTGAGATCGCGGTGCTCTTTTCTTACTGTCTTATGGCGCTGGAGCAGGAGAAGGAGCTTTCTTGGGTGACACCGGAGGAGGACTTTTCCTGGGTGGAGAGTCCGCCTTATCATCGTTATTAAGATCATCGTCATTGTCATCATCTGAGACAAACTTTATATAGCGCTTGCGCCACACGATGAATGTGCCCAGGCTTTGTCCAAGATTATTTTTCCCCTCCTCGCCCGGGATCTCAACCTCCACTTTGCGGTATCTGTCAACCACGCTGTCAACTGAAACTTTGGCGTATCCCTGAGGAATTGGGCAGTTATGCAACATTTGCTCCTCGATGCATGGCCAAGCCATCCCTTCAGCCACCTTGATGGTAATGTTACGCTCTGAGGCGGTCTGAGGCGCGGCGTGTCGGCTCTATGATTTTGTCCACGAGAAAACTACACGCTGAGTCCTCTTCAGGAGGGCCTACGGACGCTTGGCTGCTTTTATGAGCCCCGGTGGGACTATGGAGCTGGTGACCGCCGTCATGTGACTGATGTTCACTAAGGACCTTTGCTACCATTTCTCACATCATTTCCATCTGTTATGCAAATTCGGTTTCCCTTCTGTGCATTCGGTCTTCTATTTCTCGTACACATTCATCCAACTATTCTTGCCTGGATTTCTTTGGTCGCTTAAAATTTTTGGCATCCTCTGGGAATGCTGCTTTCCAGGGCACCAAGCCGAACCCTCTGGTGCTACCAGGGTGCTCCTTATTACCCAAGGCGCGTGTTAGCTCATCGTTCTCCCTTCTTGGCTAAAAGGAGCCCTGAATAGTTTGGGAGTGGGCATCTGCGATCTTCTTCGAGATTTTCTTGTCTTTTTCGCTTCTGAAGCTTAAGCTACCATCATCCGACAGAGTGGTTCCCCTCGCAAGCAGCTAGTATTTTGATCTTGGGGCCATCTCGGACGTCTAGTAATAACTCCACTACGAGTTAGCTGTTTTTCCCATGCATCCCACTTGGGTACTTCCTCACGTAGCCATCGGTGCCTAGCACATGGGTGTAAATGTTCTGTCCGAATTTGCCTTGTTCTGTTGGCTGATAGCTTGGGTTTCATCAAATTTCTTATACTGCACGAATTCATCCCAAAATTGTTCTAACCTTAGGTATCTATTAAAATCCAGCGTTTGATCCTTCTTGACATACTCCTTATTTAGCTTTGTCTTTCAGTTTTTCCATGCAGATCCCATAACAGTTAGTGCACGTTTCCTGGCAAGCTCCAACTGATCTTTGGAAAACTGGAACTTGGCTGTCAACCCTGTCCACAATGTTTCCTTGATATCATCGGGAACATACGATGGGCAATCGCGCTGACGTGCCCATGATTTGTAGATGATGGGCACATTATCTCTATCCAGGAGTTGCTAATATCAATGTCGTACATATATAAGGCGTAATCACCATTTTGTCAAGATACATATACATTTGACATGATTCATAGAAATTGCTTCAAAATTTACATGTACATAGAAACTTCGAAATTCACCAAGAATTAGAATAATTCATATGATACATATACATTTGACATGATACATACAAATTTCTTCAAAATTCAAATACATTGCATTTCACATATACATGATACATAGAAATTGCTTCAAAATTCACATATACATAGAAACATCGAAATTCACCAAGAATTAGAATAATTCATATGATACATATACATTTGACATGATATATACAAATTTCTTCAAAATTCAAATATATTGCATTTCACATATACATGAACTCTCTCACAAAGCTATTCCAAGCTGAAAGCAACTCAATTGAAGCTACAAGCACTTGTCCTTTTAGCAATCAAATAATATTGATTCGAAGAAAGCAGCTATATAAAAGGCTATTATTCTTCGAAAAAGGAATTTAATTAGAGTATTTCAGGCTTTTTACTTGGTATATTCTTTAACCACACTGGTGCAATCATTCAACTTAACTAAGTGTGTTATCTAGGGGACAGAAGTAAAAAAAATCCGCAAAGATACATATGGCAACAGATCACATAAAGGCAACATTATGTCATTCATATAATGAATCATGACTACTATGGCAGTATAGAGGTAATTATGTATGATTGCTCTCAGATTATTGGGTTTGAATGAAGATTAGAATCTTCACCTCATCACAAATGGGCAAAATAATTAATTGAGTAAATAAGGCCTTAAATCCTTACCACCTTATCATGCACAATAAGAATTGATAATGAGATTCACTGTTATTGAAGTCCTTACTGATATTACAAGTTCAGAACAACAAATTATCAGTACATCATGAGACTGTGAATGATAGTCTAAGCTCCTTATAAGTAAATAGATACTGCAGAAGCTATTGAATCAACAGATAGGTATAGCATGAATAAATGATCACCAGAAAAATTTAGAGCAGTATGCTAACCGAACCAACAATGCTATTAGGGCTTAGACAAAAATCACAGAGAGGTAATAAGCTACACAACTAATCAGACTTGTAATACCAATCATCACAGAATAATTGTCAATATCAACAATCATCACAGAGCAATACCAATCCCTTGTAATACCAATCATCACAACCAACAATGCATGTAAGTCTACCAACTTAAGGCCTTATTTACAAAACAATTGTCAATATCATTGATAACCCTAGAATCATCAAAGAGCAATACCAATCCCTTCGGCCAACAAGAATCAAATGCAGTACCGGAACAAAAACATAGCACATAGCACGAGCTTACCAGCGCGGGGAGGGGCGATGTGGGGAGAGTCAACGCCAGGGGGAGGTGCCGCAGGGGGAGGGCCGGCGAGGGGAGAGTCGACGCCGGGCGGAGGTGCCGCAGGGGGAGACGGCGGGGAGGCGTCGCTGTAGGGAAGGCCGTCGCGGGGAGAGTCGACGCGGAGTGCTCGCAGTGGCTAGGGTGTACAGACAAAGGACAGGAACTCCAAACGGATTGTGAAATGGCTAAGTGCGGGAAAGAGGACGTTTATATAGGGAGGATTATTACTGCCGGTTCAATGAAATGACCCGACACTGATATATTATCTCTGCCGGCTTGTTATAGATCCGGCAATGATGTTGGACTATTAGTACCGGGTCATAAATGAAACGGTAGTGATGTTGGACTACTAGTGTCGGGTCATAAATAACCCAGCAGTGATGTTGGACTATTAGTGCTAGTCATTTATGACCCGGCAGTGATATAAAACTATTAGTGCTGGTTAGAAGTTAAGACAAGGCAGTGATGTAGGTACTATCAGTGCTAGTTTGAGGGTAAGACGTGGCATTGATATATTATATTAGTGCCGGTGGTTGTATGTCAACCGGCAGAGATAGTCCCTCTGCCGCGGCAAGTGCTGGTGTGGCAGAAATTGCTGCCGTGGCAAGGATTGGGTAGCCGCGACAAGTGCTGCCGTGTGCAAGTGTAGCCACGGCAAGCGCTGCATTTTAATCTTAAGAAAAGAAAAGCAATATTAAAAATATTTCTTCCAAAGCAAATAAACTATAAAAATGAGTTTGATATGTGATCTTAATTTGAATTTGTATTTTCTGAATTTTCTAGCATTAATGGTTTTTATTGAGCCTTTGCTTTTAAAAATAAAAGTCCAATAAAGTGAAATAGTAAAATGGTAAAAGTAAAAAGGTAAACATAAATCAACAAAAATCTGAAGCTGAGATTTTTACCATGCTAACATCAGATTATTATCCATCTGTGGTAAAATGATCAAAAATTAAAACTTACATTTGAATCTTTTAAAAATTCAAAAACTAAAAGTAAATAAAGAAAAAAATTTCAATGTCAGAATTATTAGAATATAAATATCAAAGATAAAAATATGAGATTTGACCTGAGGAGGTTTGTAAAATTCTGACAAGCTGACTAATTGACTATTGATTTTCTATAGGTATCAAACAATATCAAAATATTCTAAAACTTTTTCTAAATGATTATAATAAGCAATACTCCATACATTACAAATTGAAGCATGTCCTTCGTACAAAATGTTTATATTACAAATTGAAGCTTGGCCTTCATACAAAATAAAGCATATCCTTAATTATACAACTAAGTTACGATCCGACCTTCGTTATGATCACAACGTATGTATGTAGCTTCCTCTATGTCTTCCATGAGACCTAGGTCGATGTTCTCACCGAAAGGAGGAATCTCATCGAATTGGTTATAGTCTTCCTCGTCGACTACATTCTAAACTCCCACAATCCTTCTTTTTGATTGAAGAACTACGTGGCGTTCCATGTCAATCGGATCCCTTACAAAGAAAATTTGTGTAACGGCATTAGCAAGTACGAATGGTTCTTCTCTGTATCCGACGTGTTTGAAGTCTACGATAGTGATACTGTACTTGTCGATGTTCACGCCCCCTAGGTAGCCTGACCCACTGGCACCGAAAGAGGGAGACCTTCAAAGGCCCATAGTCAAGCTCTCAAATCTCTTCTATGAATCCGTAGTACGTTTGCATATTCTTTATTCTTTGTCATAGGCATCTATCTGATTCATTTATTCGTTGGTGCTCTTGTTATCTTGTGCTCTCGTATTAAATGTATATCCATTGATGTCGTATCCTTCAAATGTCAAAATTGTATATGACGGTCCCTTAGGCAGTGCTCTCAATTGAGCGCACTCTGTCTGGTATGCATCATGTGTCTAAGCAATCAATCTCCAAAGTTATCTCCGTATTCTCTCGCGATCCAAAACTCAGACTTACATGGGTTTTTACTTCGTAGCATGTTCTTATGCATGTTGACATACGTGGCCACTACAACTGATTAGTGTAGAACTGTAAAATGTGCTTACGTGAATGAAGCACGATCATTTGTACAGATCGATTTCTGACCTAGTGTCCCTTTCCCTTGTAGCCTCCCTTCATGGTGAGATACAGGCACACCAATCGGTTTGAAATCTATGTAATCGATGCAGAACTCGATGACCTTCTCAGTTCCCCAACCTTCGACAATGCACCCTTCCGGCCGATGTCGATTACGAACATATTTCTTCACAACCCCCATGAACCTCTCGAAAGGGTACATCGATGTAGAAAAACAGGGCAAAAAGCGTATCTCTTTCACAATATGAACAATGAGATGGACCATAATATCGAAGAAGGATGGAGGGAAGCACATCTCAAGCCCGCATAGAGTGTGGATCATGTCTTGCTGCAGCTTATCTAGTTTCAACGGATCGATGACCTTCTGTGAAATCGCGTTGAAGAATGAACACAACTTTATAATTGGGTCTCGCACTTTCTCTAGGAGAACACCCCTAATTGCAACAGGAAGCATCTGTGTCATCATCACGTGGCAATCATGAGACTTGATACCAATTAATTTCAAGTCCTTTATTGAGACTAACCTCTTTATGTTGGCAGAACCGGACGGAACTTTGACTCCATGCAAACACTCACACACGCTAATTTTCTCATTCTTGTTTAAAGTGTAGCAAGCTGTGGGAAGGTACTTTTTTCCTTGACCCAGGTCTTCATGATGCAGCTCCTTCCTGAGTTTCATATCTTTCAGGTCCATCCGTGCATTGAGTGTATTTTTTGTTTTGCCAGGTATGTCTTGTAAAATACCAAGCAAGCTGTCATACACGTTCTTCTCTATATGCATGACATCGATCGCATGTTGAACATCAAGGTGCTGCCAATAATATAGGTCCATAAATACTGATATCTTTTTCCACAAAGGAGATGTATCACCGGAATTCGGGACTGATGTACTTCTGGCTCCCTTTCCATGGATAATTTTAATATCCTTTATGGCCGCAAATATCTCTTTGCCGTTGCGATATTTCGGAGCTGAAGCAGTCTCTTTTGTACCGTCAAAAGCTCTCTTGTTGTTGCGATACGTGTGGTCCTTGCGAAGAAACCTACGATGCCGCATATAACACATTTTTCGGCAGTATTTCAGCCACCGGCTACCTGTATCACCCATGCAATGGATGCATCCATTGAATCCTTTTATAGTCTGGCCCAAAAGATTGCCAAGAGTAGGGTAATCATTGATGGTTACGAACAACAACGCGCGTAGCATGAAGTTCTCTCTTTTGTACTCATCCCATACCCGTACACCGTCGTTCCACAATACCAGAAGATCTTCAACAAGTGGTTTGAGGAACACATCAATATCATTGCCAGGTTGCCTCGGCCCTTGGATCAGTAACGACACCATAATGTACTTCCGCTTCATGCAAAGCCAAGGAGGAAGGTTGTAGATACATAAAGTCACCAGCCAAGTGCTATGATGATTACTCATGTTGCCGAAAGGATTCATCCCATCCGTACTGAGTCCGAACCTTATATTTCTCATATCATATGCAAAGTGTTTCTTATATTTTTTTATCGATATTCCTCCACTGCGCGGAGTCAGCAAGGTGTCTAAGCATTCCATCCTTCTTACGCTCTTCGTCGTGCCATCGCAGCAATTGAGCATGCTTTTTGTTCGCAAACAGACGCTTCAGACGGGGATTATAGGGAAATACCACACCACCTTGGTCGAAGGTTTTTTCTTCTTACGCTGCGCCTCGATGTCGTCATCGCTGCGCTTATACCGAGATGCCTTGCAAACGAGATACGCATCCAAATTTGCAAACTCATTGCGATACAATATGCAATCGTTTGAACATGCGTGTATTTTCTGCACTTTTAGTCCCAACAGACAAACAACCTGCTTGGCCTGGTACGTGGTTGCTGGCAACACGTTACCCTCTAGAAGGACATCTTTGAAGAAACCTAACAGCTCTGTGAAACTCTTATCGAACCAACCATTGCTTGCCTTCAACTGCAGCAGCGTAAGCACAACATGCAGCTTTTTGAGTTCCTCCTTGCAGCCTGGGTATAAGGGTGTTGTAGAATTCTCAACCATACGCTGAAACTTCTGAAAATCCTTTCACTCGTGAGGTCCTCCTCCCCATCATGCAACATCTGTTCTAGATCATCTTCATGGTTATCGATGAACGTGTCTTCATGGGTGTCGACGAACGTATTTTCGACCGCAGTCGAGTCGTTGTCTTCATTATCATCAATCAGATGCCCTTCACGTACAATCTTATCTTCACCGTGCTCGGTCCAACAAGTATTGGCAGGCTTGAAACCCCTTCGAAGCAAGTGTGCACAGATCGCCTCAAGGTTAGAAAATTGCTTCTCATTCTTGCAATCGATGCATGGGCAACAAATATAGTCCATCAGCTTATTTGACTTGTACGCCGCAGTCGTGCTCAGAAAACTAGTCACACCGTTAAAGTACTCTCTATCGCAACAGTCCGCTTCATACATCCATCTTCAGTCCATCTACAAATATTTATAACAAATAAAATCTCAATAAATCAATAAGTGCTCACAAATTGTTTTATTCATTTAATTTGTTATGTAGTGCTAATTAATCTAGAAATTTTCATTACTTATAAATCTATATCCAAATCTCGATTGTAAAATCAATTAAATAATTACTATTAGTTATATATAATGGTCCGTCCAACAAATTTACATTACTTACGAAGTTTTAAATTAACATTTTCGGGTAATTAGATTAAACAATAGTTAACATTTTTCTGAAAAAACAATTTTAGGTAATTAGATTAAACAATAGTTAATTATGAAGTGCTACCACATTTAAATTCAATCAACGTATTAAATTCAATCACTAATTTAGTCCTCTAAATACTTAAATTCAACATACATCATAATCTCACCAATCACTATACATATAAAAGTTGGTAATTTCAAATCTAGCCTCTAGATTAGAGCTCTAATTGTGTTGACTATGCAATCAATAATTCTCACAACCTACAACAATATAAAATGTAATATCCAACTAAATAAACTACCAAAGAAATGTACATCAAGATACGAACCTTAGATCACGAGTTAGAAATGAATTCCACCAAATTTGAAAGCAAAAATTCGCCCCCTCTCCACCCCGACCGAGTAAGAACAGAGCTCCTCTCTGTTCTAGATAGGTTGGGGAAGCAAGCCAGGGTATATATAGTGCCACATTATCACTGTCGGTTTTTTCTCTTGAACCGGCAGTAATATATCACTGCCACTTTTATCTCTAAATCCAGCAATGATATCGCTATCGTTTCCCACGCAAATCACTTTATCACTGCCGGTTATACTGTTGAACTGGCAGTAATACATTACTGCCACTTTTATCTCTAAATCTGGCAGTGATACCGTTGCCGTTTCCCACGCAAATCACTTTATCACTGTCGGTTATACTGTTGAACCGGAGTAATACATCATTGCCGGTTCTATCTCTAAACCCGGTAGTGATATTGCTGCCGCGAATAGAGTGAAAATTATACTGTTCTTACCACTACCGGTTTAATTTAGAACCGGCAGTGATAAGATTATCACTGCCGGATGAATTTAGAACCGACAGTGATAATATTATCACTGCCGACTTGGGCCTACCCGGCAGTGATTGGGGGTTGCGGATGAAGCAATCTGTAGTAGTGTACGGTGCTACTAGATCATGACAAAAAATTTTGGAGTCATGTCACAGATACAGCGTAAGATCAGTTCTTGGATGTGAGATCCAGCAAAACAACTTTAGCATAACAGCCATTACAAGCATTGTACATGATAAACAAACAGTAACAAAAAATTAAATTGAAGTAAAGAAACCAGCAAAGGTAGAAACAAACAACTGCGTTTGCTGGGAGAAAGAAAAGGGGGGCTGACCTGAGCTGAGATGAAATGATCATGAAAAGGCCTTGGTCAGGCAGGCCAATAACGGCAGTATGGTCGTTTGTCTTAGCGAGAGCGATGCAAAACTTGCCATCTCGTGCATCATTCCTTGTCATGGTTTATGAAGGGAGCTCCATTTTCATCAAAAAAAAGGGAGCTCCATTATTCTTCAGCCGCATGCATGCAAGGAGCCCTACCCGGTACTTGACTAGCCCATGTGTGTCGATCTTTGTGATGGTGGTTACTGCCAAGGCAAGCCATCAGATCAGTCCCATGTTCCTTGGCATCAGAACACCATCAGTAACTGTGTAATTTTCTCCTACCCTTTCTTCTGTTCTTTTCTTTATTAAAAAAACTTTGGGGACTGAATGTTAAAAAGGAAAATCAAGCAGGCAGCCACTAGGACATCATTACTTGCCTTGGAAAAATCACTAGCATGGTGTTTTCAGTAGGGTGATACACATGCATGGCTATGAAGGTGGTCTGCTCTACCAAACAAACTTGCTTGGTCAAGGGAAAGGGAGCATTGTGTAAACCATGATAAATCATACTATGCATAAACCCTTGCATGAAGGATGCATTCTGGCTCGAGTTGTAGTTTTAGCTCCCAAAGAGAAGGGTGTTAATAGACAGCTTTTCGTGAGACACTCATTAATTACAGTGTACATACAGTAAGCAGAGAGCAGAAAACTAATTTCATCTCAGGTAAGCAATGAAGTACAACAGTGCTAGTCTAGCAGTATGATTCTGAAAGGGTGGTAATTTTCAGGGGAGCAAGGCAGTAAATGAGTAAAGTGCCCAACCCTGTGTGCCCAATGTTTAGATTTTGTTTAACAATGTCAAAACATGTTACAGCCAATGCAAGCTCAAAGCTATGCTTGAATCGGAAATCCATCCACACAGAAATGTTACAACAATTATGGGATTTTTTTGAAGCTGCAATAGTCACGGTGAAAATGTTACAATTACAATAATTCAATGCAATAATTGTAGGAGTATCATGTTTTGCAGGTGTTATACTAACATAAGATGTTGAATACTTTGAATATAAATGTCAAACCGTAACACCGTGGTCTAATTGTCCCCAAGTTGTGTATTTTGAGTCGTCTGGTCGACCAACTGCTGCAACTCTACTGTTTGCAAGTTGACAACGCCTGGCTAGTTAATTTTAGATCAAAAGCTATTAGTTCAGCTTTATTAGAAAGCTAGATTCACTACCACACAAAGCGTCATCTCTGACACTTTATCTCAAACGATTTTGAAGTTTGCGTGAAAAGCCATCCACGAAGGCCTAGGAAAAATTATGTTGAAACTATCACATGCGGTTAGTTTTAAGCAACCGTCTATGATAATTGTTGATTGTCCATAGCCTATGATGTGTCTACTTATCATAGATGGTTCTTTCAGTGAAGCCGTCATAAACGGTTGTGAAAACAAACAATCTGTGAAAATAAACTTATCACAAACGGTTTTATATTGAAACCACATCTAATAATTTGAGCAGTTGCGAGTTGAAAATCATGCAAGTTGCTGTGAGAACTTTATATGGCCTTCATCTCCATGTCGCCTCTTTATCTTCTTCTCAAACATCGCATCCATTGCCGTTTTGGAATCATTTGGGAGGATTTTGGAAGAGGTCTTAGGCGATCCAAGCTTCTCCCTCATTTTCTCATCATCTTCTAGCTCCGGTTCATTTGCTCATCTTCTACGCTTTGTATTTTGGTCATTTGTAGTTTTTTTTACGATCCATTGAAATGCCTCACCCTTTGTGTAATAGCAGGATTCATAGTTCTTTTGCACATACTGTATTTTAGTGAAAGTTTTGCTTATTTGGTCATAAGATCCAATATACATTTGGTCATAATATCCATACACATTGTAAACTCTATTATTTTTTTGTTTCATTGTAACTAGGTTATCATATTATGGTAATATTTTGTAACTATCAAATTATGATGGAGTGTACTTAACCAAAAATGACTTTCTTTTTTGATATCTTAATAGTCTATGTAATAGGTTCAATTATGTAGTTTTTTTAAAAAAAATTCATTCGCGTAGCTACGGATCAAACCTTGTCAGTACTGAATATTTTTAAAATATATTTAATAGATGGCAGGATAGTCATCCAATGAATTTGTAGTTACAATATCGATTTGCATCGTCAAAATACTGGATTATCCAGTATATTCCTGTGGGTAATGTACTTTTACTGACTGTGGAAGACGGAGACTTTGATAGGGTATTCTTGGCCTCACATGTTATGCATGCAAAGAACCATAGAGGCCCATTCAACCTCTCAGTGCATTATGATGGTCATATTTTCGTCTCCTTACGAAGGATCTAAATGGTTATCGTCTGTGATATGTAACTATCACTGACGACCACAGATCACCACTAACTCTTTTTTTGTACACGGTTCCAAAACCATCTATGCTGACTGTTTTTAACTGTCTAACATTTTTTTCTATGTGGTAGTGAATAACAGGTTTATTATAAACTTCAAATATACAACTATACGTCGTAAAGTTTATCAAAAAGGAATGACAAATTCAATGGGTTCAATGCAATATTCTCATCCACAATACTTTACATCTTTCTCAAAGCTGTCTTCCCCGTCATCTTCCTAAATTGTTCCACTCAATTTTGTAATGTTTTGATGATGTCGTAAGGAATGCTAATTGTAGGGAATCATAGGATTAGCAATTCTAATTAAACAAATCTTAGTTCTATACATCATTATCACAATTAAAATAGAAGTAACATGTTGACTATTCACACTCCAATCTACTTCGAGAAGCTTAAAGCTCGCTAGCCGCCAATCTCAAAATACGTTTCCACCAAGTTCACTCTTATTCCCCATATTTTACCACTGACAAATCTACAATTTCAACATCTTCCTAGAGTACTAATGTGAGATCGATATGTCATATATAGCTAGGTTCATAGAACAACAGTAAAGAACAAGAATAATCGGTAGTACATAGTACTCATTCTTGAAGCTCATTTAAAGGTAGGACATGTGCATATGTATGTATGCATCAAGCATTTAGGTGCACTTGTTTTATAGAAAACACCCTTGAATATGTGTACTTTCCAAATAGCCCTTTAGCCAATGAATTGAGAACTATCACTACAGGAATTCGACATATTTACGTCGGCCAGAAGCCGATGTAAATAAGGCAAAAGCCGATGTAAATAGCTATTTACATTGGCATGCCGATGTAAATAGGCCGTTGTAAACCGAGCGACATAAATATCCCTTATTTACATCGGTGCCGACATAAATAATGGTTATTTACGTCGCCATGAAGCTGACGTAAATAGGAATAGTAGTACAGATCCGGCTGGAGTGAAGCTGACGTGGCACTTATTTACGTCGGCCATGGACCGACGTAAATAATGTCCATGCCATTGATCCACGTCACCGTCTGACGTGGCACATATTTACGTCAGCCAGGCGTTGGCCGACACAAATACTATCTTTTCATTGCCGGCCACTGGTATCAGAATTTATGTCGGCCAATGCCTGGCCGACGTAAATAATGTAGGTATTTATGTCGGCCAGGCCTGGCCGACGTAAATACTGGAAGTTATTTACGTCGGCCAGGGCCTGACCGACGTAAATACTAGAGACACCAGACAACCTAATATCGATTCTGGCCAGCTCTATTTGGACAGCACAAATATCAATTCATGACAGCAAAAATATCAATCCATTCATATCGAATCAGAGAGTTCAGGACAGCAAAAATATCAAGCCATTCAACCATGCATTCATATAAACCAATATCAATCCGTCCATTCATATGACACAGTTCAATTTTCAAACATGACATATATATGACACATAGAAAATTCAATTTGCAAACATGACCTATAACACATAGAAACTTCAATTTGCAAACATGACATATGACACAGTTGAACCATACTACTCATTGTTCATACAAACATCAATTTGACGGAGTATCTTCAAAATAATGATCACTACCAGCGTTGCCTCCCGAGTTTAAGAAGTCGCCAACTGACGGCAGAGTCCTCGAAGAAGAAGCGCTGGTGCCACCAACATGTGCATCCGGTGTGCGGGCCACTGAACCCTATATCAACAAACATATGTTAGAGATAGCTAGATTACGTTAAAACAAATTTAAAATAATTGATGATACCATGTTGGGAGATTGCGGGGTAAAGAAGGGTGGAGGTTGGAACAGGGGAAGATTTAGTGGTTGTCTGAACTGTTGCGCCATATATTCCTATCAAACAAATGTAATTGGCATGAATACAATCATCGACATATATCTAAAATTAAAGCATGTATACATAACTAAAATTAAAGCATATAACCAAAAAAATGTAATTGGCATGAATATATAACTAAAATTAAAGCATGCATACAATCATCTGTTGGTGATATGCCCTAGAGGCGATCATGTGAGATGATTGTATCATAAGTCTATGTTTATGTACTTATCAGTTCCATGAATAAATGTCACTCCTTTGTTCATTGAGTATGACTTAATTGTGAAACACATTGGTTATATGATATTATTCTAAACGATCTCTGGTCACATATCATTATGTGGGATAATAGTGATCTGACCAGCACATATATTGACTGATGGTAATGTTTCACATACCATAGATATGGAGATATCAAATCAATAATGTGGGCACATGTTAGAGAACATGGGGTTGGATAGACCCGTTCCAAGACACTGATGAGGTTGTTATCTTAGAAGTGCCATCAGGGTGTAGTCTTGAGTGGTATACCTATACGATCCTTTGACCTGAGATTCTTATTGATTCTCAGCATGTATAACTGTATACTTTAGGGCTATCAAATGCTTTTCCATAGTAGGGGAGTTATAAAGGTAGCTTACAGGTATGCCATGAAACATGACTTGAGATATAAGAGATCAAGATGGAATTTGCCCCTCCTTGATAACGGGAGAGATATCTCTGGGCCCCTCGGTGTGGATGGATAAGGGAAAGTGCATGGCCATGCCAAAGTGATTAAAGTGTTAATCACGAATTATATCCATTACATTGACGAGTGAATGGGTCGAGCTACCACAAGGATGGCACGCATCTTGCCTTGAGTTTGACTGGTATCGCGTGACAAAAGGATTGGTATATGAGTATATCAAGGTTCAGCCGATACGATCACTCTGTGCATTCGGGGGACAACATGTCCTACTAGGAACCACTGTTGTCTGATGGTCTGGAAAAGAGGTTTCCAGGGCCATGGCCATTTGCGCATGAACCTAACGGGTTGCACACTTAACGGGTTGGAACATACCAAAATGGATTAGGATCCATTAGTGGGTTTCGCGGATATGGATCTGCGGGGACGAGGTTCCTAATGGGCTTCTATCATAGAAGGCCCATTAGCGTGCACTCTATATAAAGGGGCGTGGGGTGGCGCTGCACATGAGAGGTTTTTTCCACCACGAAACCCTAGCCGTCGACTCCCTTCCCTTGCCAAAACCCTAGCCATCGCGCACGTGGTGCTAGCACACCGGCGCATGGCGTTCCACCCCTGGACATGTGGATACCGTAGAGGCGTCGTTGCATCTGCCTCGGTGATGATTGGCGAGAACGTCTACTTCCTCTAAAGCGTTGCGTGCGCGATCGCGAGGAGGAGACGATCAACTCCGGCATCTACTACTGTACTTTGGAGTACGCGGGGACGTTTCACCCACTCTTCTTCCGCTGCTAACGTGCTCCAAGGGTAATCATCCATGATCTACTACTCGCATGTATCCGGGTTGAATGCGTATAAAATTTTGTTTTCGGCTAGCGTAGCCTACGCGTTCCCTTTATCATCGACATATAACTAAAAGTAAAGCATGAATGCTAAAATACATAACTAAAATTAAATTTGTAGTTTGCTTCTAGTAATTTAAATTTTTATGTATATATAGCAAGAACAACTAGGAGGTTGCCGAACATAATAAAAATTTCGGCAGCACCTCCCCTAAAATAGTGGACATCCACTCAGCAGACAAAAGACAATATTAAATATAATATCAACAACAACCAATCATGGTATCCACTAACTATCATGACCAACTAAGCACATATAGCAAGAACATACAATCATCGACATATACAAGGCTAGCTAATTAGCATCTAGTCCTTGGTAACTTCCATATAATTAAAGCATGAATACAAACATACAACGAAATAGACATAAGTATATGAATTTTTGGGATTCAACCATACGAATTACTTGTAGAGCCGCCTGCTGGTACGCCTGCCATGCAACAAAGTGCTCTTGTTGCTGTCGTAGCTGCTCTTGAAGTCGACTCTCATAGGCTGCTTGTTGTCTCAACTCCTCCTCCAGTTGACTCTTACGAGCGCTACGTCCACTGCTCTGGGAGGATTGAGACGACCTTGCCGAACTTAAGACTGTGGTGGAATCAACAATTCCATTAAACATGGTAAACCGACCATATTTTTGCCACCCCAGCTATTGTACAAAGCGACAGGGTCAACATCTTCTTTCCTCCAGTCAAACTCAAGCCCGTGAGTGTTTGTCATCACTTTCCCATAACTAACCTACAAAATTCGTAGTTCATGCATAAAAGTTAAACGAGCAATAGTCAATAGAGTTGTTTATAACCATTATGTACTAACCAAGCTCTGGGTCACCGTGTCACTGCATAGCTGCTCAGGCTGTGTAGTATCAGAGCCTATGTGACCCCATATGTAAACTTCAATGTCCGTGGGCCGAGTGCCGCTTTGAGCTTCCTGTAAGTCAGTGTCATTAGCCAATATTTCAAAGAGATCGAAAGATAAATTTGACAATTAAAAACTAAACATTACGGAACATACCATCCGTCGTGCAAGACGAAGATGTCTATCGGCTCCGTAGTGTTGAACTACTCTCGGACCCGCCTCCTATTACCTCTCTTTTGGTTAGATTTGAACAAATTCAGGAGAGGCCAGTGAGTGGCCGAGAGCTTCCCATGCATCGGGCACTTGTTAAACCAAGGCAACATAGCCTCTCGGTCTCGATCCTCACGAAGGTAGATTTTGAGGCACCAAGCTTCTTGCTCATCTCTGGTGAAGCACTCGCTTGTAGTACAAGTTGACCGCTTGGATGCGAGCACGGTACATCATCTCCTTCACGATCTGGTGGCTGCGTTGTCAAAGACATCTTTAGCCTTAGCTTGCAATGACTGCTCCTGATCACTTGGCAAATGGTATCTCTCCTACAAAGCAAAAGGATTGAGTTAGACATCGTTTGTATTGATCGCAAAAACAAATGAAAGTGGAAAAACATAGACTTACCCAAACATCCACCCACACCCACTAGGCAACAATTCCATGCACCCCATCTATAGCCATCCGGTAGTGCGCCTACTTCAAGGTTGGCTTGGGTTCACCATTGATGACCACTAAACCAGGATAATGGTAACGCAAGAGAGATCCTAGCGTACCATTCACTTGCCTCAAACTATTTCTGCCCGTCCATTCTACATCAACCCATTGCCTACAAAAAAAAATATTGTGCAACTTGTAAGATGGTTCGGTTTTAAGTTTAATGCTCACAAATTTTAATAATTTATCAATCTCCATGTGGCACAATCAGGCACGAAAGTGCCTGAGGAACTGCTATTGGAGGAATCTGATTAGTCCCTCTACACCTGAAATAAGCATAGAATTCATGTTCATGACAAATGCAATACATAATTAACACTTACTAGTTATTTGTAAATAATACCAGAAGATAGGAGCATCCGCTCCCTCTTCACCATCTCCCTCCCCCTCACCATCCCCATCGTCCTCACATTCCTCCTCCGTAGATCCAACCGCTGTGTCCTGCACAGCTACCTCCTCCACAGCCAACCCCACTGCTTCCTCTTGTACATCCTCAATCACAGACTCCCTTGCCTCCTGTCCACCCTCCTGCCTACCCACCTGAGAATATTTACATGTAAATGTAATTAGTGCATGTATACATGAAAAGAATGAAAATAACACAAGTTAAACTATACAACCTCCTCTAAGCATCTCTCGAATTGTCTCTGCCTGCTCTGATGAGAACTAGACTCTCTAAAAAGGGATTCTTGACTCTTTGAGGAGGACCCATCCTTCTTCTTTGATTTCGAAGATGACCCGGTGTGCCGAAAAAACAACTTCATCCTGTTGAACAAAAACAATTTTAGGTTAAGCACAAGTACAACAATCGAAATACATAAAACATTTAGAGTACATAAAAGAAAATAAATATTGCAATATTTGTACTTATTAGAAGTAATCGACGTCGTTATGAACATGGTGAGAGTCAAGTGCACGGCGTCGTTTCTTTCGTCTGATATCCTCCACGATAACATCTGTTGTGTCCCTAACTAATTCATTTAGTGTCGACCCAATGTCCACATCAAATGACCCAGGCAATCGATCTTCTTGGTAGGCCCCATCAACCGTGCTGTCCAACCCACTTTCAATATACTCATAATTCGCAGGAGTGTTTAAGCGACCAGGAGGATTCACTTTGTAAACAACCCACCATGGTTTTAAATTTTCCTTGGGACATGGATATCGAAGGTAGTACACTTGCTCAACATGGTGATCAAGTACGAATGAGTTGTGACCTGCATGGCGTGACTCATGTCTAACCTCCACTAAGCCAAGATTGTGGTTTCACTGTATCCCCGTTTTATCGTTGAACCAATCACAATAAAAGAAAGTTACTCTCAATTCCTTTCGGCCGCCAAACTTAATCTCCACTATGTTTTGAAGAATGCCATAATATTTGGTTTGTTGACCATCCGCACCCTCTGCAGTAGTCACAACTACACTATTTATTGTGGCTGCTTGAGGACGGCTTGCTTCTAACAATGCAGTACGAAAGCGAAACCCATTCACATTGTACCGACCAAACTTTCTTATGGTCATGCTACCGTGCGATAGCTGCCGAAGGTCCTCATGGACAGTAGGATCACGCATGCACTGCAAATGTCGGGAATACAATTCAATATGGATGATAAGAAATTAGGGCCACCACATAAACCAGTGTGATAAGAAATATACGTGCTATCGAAACCAAGTCACGAAGTTAGGACCACCACGTAAACCATTGCGTCGAAAGTTGTCAAGTTGTGCACTTGTAGGTTTTCGCGACGAATTCCATTGTTGTTGATCAAATAACCTACATTTTAATCAATTCATTTAGGTTGTAATAGGACAAATCAAGTTAGAAATAAATGACAAGTACTTACAGGAAATATTGTTCCATTTCAGAAATGTTGGAGTTCATATATAACAGTGCTTCATTCCACTCTTCGCGAGGCGACTCATGATTGACTGGCCCGACAGTGTCCATGTCCTCGGAATATGTGAAGATCGAAACCATGTGTTTCATCCAATGGTTGGTATCTCGGAATATGAGCATTAATGTTGTGCTCATATGAAAAATATGTACTCGAGAAATATGAAATCTCTTTAAGAAAAAATTCTTCTACGATGCAACCTTCAACTCGTGCTTTGTTACCCATAGTTCCCTAATTTTTTTAAGGTTTCATTCTATCGGATACATCCATCGGTATTGTACCGACCCACCAACCTCTGCTTCGTACGGTAGATGTACCAACAAATGTTGCATTGCATTCATGAAACCTGGTGGGAATAACTTCTCTATCTTGCATACTAGCACAGGTATAACTTTCTTCAACTTTTGCATCATTGATTTCTTGATTTCCTTCGAACATATCTGTTTGTACATGAAACTAAGCTTTGCCAATATTGTCCACACATCATCATGGAAGTATCCATAGAACATTATAGGAATTAATCTTTCCATGATTATATGGTAATCATGACTCTTTAGGCCATTTAGCTTACCTGTCGTGATACTTACTGCACGCCTTAGGTTCGCGGCATATCTGTCAGGAAACTTGATGTTTTTCAACCACATAAGGACTTCCTTCTTTTCAGAGCTCTTAAGACAGTAAGGGGCATGTGGCTTCCCCTGCTGTCGGCGTATTCCACCAGACAGGCCCAAGTCTCTGAGACGGGTTTGATTCGATGGGAGGGCGTCTTGGTGGCAAACCCTAGCGAGTGAAAACCCTAATGACTCCCGCACGAAGGACTCCGGAGCCTATGAACTAAGATGACACAAAGACTTTTACCCAGGTTCAGGCCCCCTCCACTAGGGTAATAGCCTTATGTCCTGCTAGATCTTTTATAGAATGTTTGAAGCTAGTACAGAACTCTCAGGTTACAAGTTCTTCCTTAGGCTCTACTGCTGAACTCTCGATCGTTCGACCCCCCTTCCCCATGCACCAGAGGGCCCTTATATAGCCCAAGCTAACGGGGGTAGGTAAAAGGGGGGTTATCATGCTAATCTTCATACATTTATTACTCCTTCCCGTGCTGTCCCATTCCTCCAGCCTCATTAAATGCCGGCGATGGCCCGCTCGGTCCTTGAGATGTGACCCCTTTGCGACGGGTAGGTGAGGCGAAGAGGAATGGGCTTTATGCTGAAATCCTCGTAGTCAAGGGACTCGACACAAGCGAGGCCTGCCCTTGGCATGGTACGACGGGGGAAGGAGACTTCGAGGCGGCCACCACATCCCACCTTTTTGCCTTGCGGCGGGCGGCAGGCGTCCTCGCCCCGCTTGTCTCGAGCGCCACGTGGGCTGGGCGCCGGGCGCAGGCGTCCTCGCCCACCTACTCGCTCGAACGCCACGCTGGCAAGCAGCGCTGGCGAGGCGTGCTTCACCACCCGCTGCCAGCCGCCATATAAATTTGGGTGTCGGGCGGCGAGGCATCTCGCCCACTGCCGCCCAACGCCACGTGGGCCGGCACCTGGGCAGCGGGGCGTGCTCGTCCACCCGGCCGCATTTGTGTGTCGATGAGGGTACCCCAGCGTAAAGTACGCTGACACCTGCCATCCTGCTTAGTCCTCCCTCACCTCAAGACTTGGTCGACTGCATATTTCAGCCATATCTCTTCGAGCTTGCACATTATCTTTGGTCTTGTCTTTGAAGTCGAAACACATGCTGACAATGCTTTCTGCAACATTGCGTTCTTGGTGCATAACATCAACATTGTGTGATAGGATCAGGGATGTTGTATAGGGCAAGCTCCAAATACTAGACACATGGGTCCAGTTGTGTGACTCTCTAATACCTTCGAAGCCATCCTCTGTGGGAATTAATTGACGATGCCAAGCAACAATCTTCGCACCGGTTAAGCGTTTCGGCGGACCCTTTGTGACTATCGTGCCCTTGCGGAAGGCATTTCTCTGTCTTTTGAATTCGTGACTACGAGGCAGGAAACGTCGGTGGCAATCAAAGAAATAGAATTTGTGACCATGATTCAGACGAAAAGCATCTGTGTCATTCATGCATATTGGGCAAGATAGTCTGCCATGCGTGCTCCATCCCGAAAACATACCATATGCTAGAAAATCATGGATGGACCAGATGTAGGCAACATGCATGTTGAAGTTCTCATTTCTACTCTTGTCATAGGTCGTGGCCCCTGTCCATAGCTGCTTCAGCTCCTCGATCAAAGGCCGCATAAAGATGTCTAATTGCTTTCCAGGATGGTCTGACCCTGGTATGACAAGGGATAAGAACAAGTACTCATCTGTCATGCACAACGAAGGTGGAAGATTGTACGGAATTGAGAAGATAGGACAATAGGAGTACGACGCGACACTCATGTTGAAAGGCGAGAATCCATCAGTCGCCAAACCAATACGAACATTTCTTGGCTCTTTCGCGAAGTCTTCGTCATGGCAGTCCAATGCCTTCCAAGCCTCACCATCAGATGGATGACCCATGAAACCTTCGTTCAAACGCACACCTTCCTTATGCCACCTTATATGCTGCGCAGTCTCCTTAGATAGGTACATTCTTTGTAGTCTTGATGTTAGAGGAAAGTAACATAGAACCTTCATCGGCGTCGACGTTGTCACCAAATTTCCCTCTTCATCAGTTTTTTGTACAAATCTACCCTTGCCGCAGAGTCGACATTGACTGTCATCTACGTTCTCCTTCCAAAACAACATGCAATTATCAACGCACACATCTATCTTCTCGTAAGGCATCCCTATACCAGCCAGCGTCTTCTTTGAATAGTATATATCTTTTGGCAACTTATGGTTTTCTGGGAGGACATCACTAATCAAGTTGACCAACTCGTTGTAACAGCCTTGGGAGAATCCGTACTTTGCTTTTATAGCCATAAGTCTTGTCACAAAGGCAAGAAGTGAGACCTTAGTGTACTCATGCAAAGGCTTATCCGAAGCATTTAGGAGCCTATAGAATTCCTCAACTGCCGGGGTTGGTTGATCCTCTTGAACCAAAGTTCGATCCTCCGAAACATTCTGAAATTGTCGGCCTAAGTCCTCAACCATCTCATCCATCCTATCCTCCACTATATCGATAGTATCTGCTTGATCAGATGTCTCTCTCCTCCGTGGCTCACCATGTTCGTACCACGTATGGTAATTCGGCATAAAGCCAAATTTGCACAGGTGGCCAACCATCACTATCTTCGTCTCTCGAGAGAAAAGACAACACTTAGCACAAGGACACTTTGCTAACCCACCAGGAGGAGTTGGGGAGAAAACTCGATCCAGAAAAGCCTGTGTGTTTACTTTCCAATCTTGCGTGCGATTCATAGATCTATCCCAACCATCATACATCCACCCACGGTCCCCTGCCATCTTTTCGACTATTGAATGCAAAAACAATATGTGAGAATGGGTTAAACTACCTAATTTTAAATTGTGCAATAAACTACCTTAATTTAAATTAGTGAAGAAACTACTATAATTTAATAAACTAACGTAAATTAATTACATAAATCAATGTACACTAGCAACAAAATTCTAGAACAGACATCATACTCGACGATAAGATTTTTTCCGATGTTCCATCTAAAATTCTGAGAGAGTTACCAAGCGAGTGATGTTTCATGAATTCGAGTTTCTCTAAATTTGAGCGCCCATTGCAATAATATTGTCACCTAAACTAACAAGAATCATGTCTAGGCCTCTGTTAAATACACATCCGTATTGTACACCAGCAATCCCTAGGTATCAAGTAAATGACCCAAGAGAAATTAAAAAACAAGCTCTTGCTTTAGTAATATAGAATTGAAAACCCATCTACAACTTATAAAAATCAACATAAACATCATTCATTCAATGTGACAACTTGAAACAAACATTGCAGACAATATCCTAGGTGGCAACACATCAACACGAAAATGGATACTTACTAGGTGACAACACATCACATTAATATCCTAGGTGACAACACATCAATACTTTAAGCTTCTAACAGCATTGACATAATTGCATCCCACAAGGCGCCCTATATACTTACTTAATGCGTCCGGCGGGAGGACGGAAGGTGAAACGACGTCCGGCGGCGGGTGGGCAGGAGGCGGTCGTGCGGCAGTGAGGACTCCGGATGAGGACGGGAGGCAGCTGGGCAGTGTGAGCGAGGCGAGGCGTGGGCCGGGTAGTGTGGGCGGGAGGACTGGATTGTTGAAGAAGATGCAAGTATAAGAGCAATATTTTAATCATTATTCCTAATAAGTACATATATGAGAATACATAATCCATAAACAACCAATATGACATAAACAAGATAAAACTAAACAAGTTTAAGTCATCCATTATATGAATTATGCCTTTTACCCCAAAGAGAGAATTATTTATTGTGCTCTCAGACTTAGGGTATGGATGAAGATAAGAATCTTCACCCCAATCACAAATGGGCCAACAATTTATTCAATGAATTTGGCCTTGAACTCTTACCACCTTAAAATGCACAATAAAGAATTCTACTATCAAGGAATATATCTGATTCGATTTATAACGAGTTTAAAGCTTGCTAACGAACAGGCGGTATTTTCAGATCGATAAGTGAATGCAAATTCTACCAGTCAACTACTGCTATTAGCCTACAATCAGTCACCACTATCAGAGATTCAGAATTTTAGATTCAAGTATACTAGTCGCATCAATTTAGCTCTCTATACAGATCACACATAAACTGATCAAGCGATACTGCACAAGTATCAAAAACAAACACAGAATAATCAGATCGAGTGTTAATCGTAACAGATGCACATTAATCAAGACCGAACAAGAATCAGATTAATTGGTGGTGATCCGACAAGCAAGAGCTAGCAAAATATTAATTGTTGACATAGAGCGAAATAAGCAATAACAAAGTTATCGATCGTGTATAATCGGACGATTAAACAAGCAATTCTTCCTAGCATTAGGACTATAGTTCAAGGCCTAAACCATAGGGATAAATGTTACGATCATCCCTATACCCAAGTTCATCATAGAGCACACTAATCTCGGACCCAAAGGCAAAAGACAAAGAATGAAATACTTACTGTAAGAGCAAAGACTCAAAACCACTCGGAAGAATTAAGGCAAAGCGGCGTGCGGGTGGGGGCGGCGTGGCGGGCGGTGGGTGGCCGTCAGCGGGCGCCGTGCGGCGAGAGGCAGTGGGGGAGGCACAATGGCGGGCGATGGCGATGGCGAGGCGGCGTGGTAGGCGCGGAGACTCGGTGGATGTGGCGGCTATGGAAATTAGGGCACCGCGCGGGAATACATGCCGTCCTATTTACGTTGGCTGTAAATAGGCCAGGCCGATGTAAATAGGCCACAGTTGGACCGCCGTTGTTTACGTCGGCAGGCCGACGTAAATAACCGTCACGTGGCCTGTTTACGTCAGCCAGGCCGACATAAATAGAGCTCCCACCTTTTGAATTTTATTCCCGCGTGGGCAGTCTATATTTACGTCGGTCAGCCCGACGTAAATAAGCCACGTGGCATATTTACGTTGGCTCGGCCGACGTAAACATGTTTGCAGGATTTTTAATTTTTTTGGGCGCGGTTGGGCGGTGTTTCCGTCAGCTTGGCCGACGTAAATAGCATTATTTACGTCGGTCTTACTTAGCCGACATAAATAGAACCGCTTTTACGTTGATTCTTTTTAAGCCGATGTAAATATATTTGACCGACGTAAATGGATCGGATTCCTGTAGTGTATGTGCTGGGCCTCGGCCCAGTACCCGGGAGAAATGTACTAGAAAAACCAAATCACACATAACAAGCCAGTGCACGCACACGTAGAGAGAGAGAGGCATTGAATTGCATTTAAAAGAAAAGGTTCCAAGTAGATAGATAAGGGAGACAGAGAGATGGTGTAAGGGCTAAGAAGGGAAATTTTGGAATACAGTACAAATTACGGGCTGTAATTACAAATCGATACAACATGTTTGCGTATTTACAAAAAACCCAATCATACCCGGAATCTGAAAATCCGTTTACGCATACCCGGAAAATCAAATTCCGGCAAACCAATAACCGGAAAATCAAATTCCGGGTATGGGGGTCCCACCCATACCCGAATTTCAATTCGACTACACCATCTGGAAACTCAAATTCGGGTATGGGGTAGGCCCCCATACCGGAAAATGAAATCCGGGTAAGGCACGCCTCTGCTGCTTTGTCGGCTCACGCGTGCGATTGATTGACAATTTCCGGGTCCCGTGCGCACACAAATATTCTTTTCATGCAAAGCTCTTCGTCCCAATCGCTAAAAGTGATGCATGCATTTGTTCCCTCACGCGCCGATGCATGCATTTGTTCGATAAAAGTGACCGCTCTGCTGCGTGTTATAGCATAGCGGCGCAATTCCGACCCGTCTTTGGAGCGGCTCATTTTTGGATTGATGTGATCGCGAAAATTTGTGAAGGGCGTTTGATTTGCTCGTTTGCTCCCTCACGCGCGAAAGCGGCTCGTTTGCTCTATAAGTGGCGGCTCGCCGCGAGCATTTGAACCATCTGTGAGCGAGCATTAAATCAACTTGTGAGGCGTTGAGAAAAGAGAGCTCGTAGAGAAAAGCGTTACGAGCCGTTTCGTTTGAGCGACGCGTGATGGCGGCCATTGCGATCCGGAGCTACTCGATGGCGAAGTCGATGCCCTACATCGTCGCGAGGCCAATTCTGCGAGAACTATGGTCGGCGTATTACTAATTACGTGCCATCACTTTTTTGAAGATGCATAACCACTTTGTCGTTAATGTTTGATTGGACCCTCTTGCAAGCGATCCTTGCACAAGATAAAAAATTTGGACTATCGATTCCACATTCGACTAGCTCGTGCGGGTCTACTACCATTTGCGCTCCTCATGGATGGGGCTCATTTCGCGAGGAGGCTTGACCACGCCCATGCACGCCATTGATTGTGCACTTCTCACGGTCTCGTCGGCGAGATGGCGGCGAAGACACACACCTTTCACTTACCGTTCGGTGAGATGTCTATCACTTTGAAGGATGTGGCCATGCTAACGGCCCGCCCATCGGGGGGCGACCATTGGTTCTTCCTCGACCCGACAAGCGGCAATTTCTGCGATACATCGAGGAGGTATTACATGACATAACGTTATTTCATATGCGTAATGTACGATATTATGGACTCTCTTAATCCGGAGTTCATGCGGGTTCGATTGTCGCATCTGAGCGAGAAGGAAAATGGTGTCTCCATGACTTGGCTCTGAGGATTACTGAGGAATACAATCTATGCCCTCGATGCCGGCGAAGATCTGGTAGGCGCCACTCTGAAGTGTACTGTACTACTTCTTTGGGTGGTGTCATGTTCACGACGACCGCGGAGACATCATCTTCCGCACATCGTGTGGATTGCTTTCGTCGATTAAGCGGCAACCTTAATGACATCGACCTACGGTGGGGATCTGCGATCTAGCGGACACCTCTGAGTGGTTTGTGCGATGCATGCAAGCGGCATACTTACGGGGCACTATTCTTGGATGCACGCAACTCCTTGGATGTGGAGTTGGGAGTACCTTCGATCTCGGCGGAGGTGCGTGGGAGGTACTACCTGTTGTCGTACAAGATGACATCTTGGAGGAATACTCGCCCTAATGGGGCACCGTTGGATGCACGCCAAGCTACGATGGTTGTCGTTTGGTGACCCGCGAGCTACATGCGTGTTATCGCCGACTTGGACTTCGACCGCGAGAACATGTCACAGGATCCATGGACCATGGAGCAGGCGAAGAGCTTGCGGTGACGGCCGTATCTCTTCTTGTTGCGATCGACCACGGCTGTGGATGACTCGTGCTTCATACGTACATGAGCGTGGTGAGGTATACTCGCCGAACGGATCGAGCGATTCGGTGGCGGCAACTAGTCCTGTTCGGCCATGAGGCGGGGACTCTCATAGGTATGCATTTAATTATTTTAAATATTTGCCCCTATATGCAAATTTCAAAATCTTACGTCCTTGCGATTATAGGAGAAGCACGAAGGAAGTGGGGCGCGATGGGCGGACCGTCGTCACGCTCCGCATATTATCGATGGATGGACAGAGCGTTTCAGGAGGTTGTCCATCCCTCTGGGCCATATGACCCTCTGGAATATGACAACTACCTTAGATGGTACCGTGCCCGCACGCGTCCCACTTTACTGAGCGGGGAGGTCGAGGTCGAGGAAAGAGCCATGGACTATCCAGAGGACCGAACTCGACAAGTCCATATTTTGGTACTCCCAATATCGTACTAATGCCTTTCGTAAATTTCTCTACCTAAGTTCTAATACCCCCATACTACCATGCAGACCCAGGAGGCATCGGAGCTATATTCCCAAGCGGATCAACTTGCGGCCCAAACTGCAGGCACCTCTAGCTCCTCGTCACCAGGAAATCAGATGAGACGGTACCTCGCGTCTAGGGGGTCCCGAGTCCTCTCGGCGATCCGTCGTCTTGGAGGATCTTCGCGTCCTCCCGCGCGCAGCTATGAAGATGCTCCCATGGACCCTGCTCGTAACTCACAGGCCAGGCGGTCCTGCACGAGTCGTCCCTCCGGTGCTGACGTGCACGACGCTGGACGTCGTGCATCCACATCCCATGCACCGAGCCATTCATCGCGACGTCGTTCTGTCCCCCCCGTTGAAGTACCAGCTGCGGCCTTCGCACACCATGACGAAGGACCCGGTCCTTCCTCACGACCGGAGGTGCCCCATTTATCACACTCGTTCGGGACAGACATGAGTCACACACAACACTGGAGCGAAGCTGGAGATTTTGAGTTTGACTTCATGTCCGCCCCTACCTTCCTTCTTTGGGCTACTTCTTTGGTGTGCGGCATGGACCTCCTCCCTCTGGCGGGGACCTCACATGGAAGCGGCGGCGTACTCTATCTGGCTCCCCTAGGGACGAGAGGATGCAAGTGCATGGTACAACCAGTCCATGCGGCGGAGGGCGATACACATTCAGCAGGGCCTCCTTCCACAAGATGAGCATTTCGACCAACCGGCGAGCACGGGAGGTGCAGGCCATCACAGCAGCATGGGACGGAGGAGACACATGCCCAGACTCATACACCCAGAGGACTTCACTAGAAGGCGGGGTGGGCAGCATAAGGAGACAATGACATTTTTTTACAAGGCGTAACATCCCAAAATCCAAGAAATATGAATAAAGTGATTTGATTTTTTAAAGCGGGTTTGATTTTTGAATTAAGGACTTTTAAATACCCAAAGTAATACATTAAAGAAACACATGCAAATATGAAACAACATACTAAAGAAAATAATATTATAAAATAATAGGACACATAGGATGCATAAATATAATTTTTACAAAATTTTTGCAATTTATTACATAGCTCAAAAATTAAAAAAGCGTAATAAAATCTGTGAACAAAAAATTTCTACAAAATTTGAAATCGTTAAGACCACTTTTGAATCAATTGAACTCACGACTTCACTGCGACCAACAACTAGCCAAAATGGTCATATAAGCTTTTTGGCAACCAGTAAAATATCTTATATAAAGGAAAATAGTGAAAGATAGTTCACTAGCATTATATGATATATGTACTACCATAATCTGGAGAAACATTTCGTTTATAACCTTCTTCACATATAAAACTTGTTGCATAAATACCTTAGGTGAGCACAAAGCGCACGAAAACCATATTACTTAAACCTTTTAGACAATATGTAATGTATGTCGTCTAAATGTAAATTTGAAGGTAAATGTTAAAAAATAGCTGTTTAATCGCATAATACCATATTCGAATAATATGTCAATTATAAATTGCCTTTTTATGAATCCTACTAAAGCAAGAACAGTAGCGTTCACAAAGCATGCGATTTCAGAAATACTTAAGCCTTTTAGGTGGCTTGTAAAACTCTTGGACTAAACATAAATTTTGGGAAAATAGTCCGAGAAACATACCACAGTATATGGGCAACAAAAGCATAGAAAAACATCTCAATTACGATTTGCTTGTCATATAAAATTAGTTAGAGCAAAATCCCTTAAATGTAAATCATTAGGTTCTCCATTCTCGCCGATCTCGTGTAGCGTGAACTTAATAATACCACGTAAGCCTTTTTAGAAATAAATATAATGAATCATCTAAGCCTAAAATTTATAAAATCAATTTAGAAAGCGTCCACCAAAGTATAGACTACCATAATATGTACAAATCATCTTATTAAGTTATGCTTTAAATATTAATCACATTAGCGAGAATAACCTAAAGTATTATGATTGCCAAACTTGGTAATGTGAGTTAATGACTCCATAACAATGAAGAAATCTATAATTAAGATGTTTGTATTACGAACCTTATTAAAAAGCACGAAGATATAGCGGTAACCTATCATAATAGGTCTAGTGTATTCAAACTAAATCTTATGCAATGTTAATTAAGAAATGAATACTATTCACATGTACATGATACAACAAATTGATGTTTAGATTCATTCTATTAATCTAAATAATTTTGCATCTTGAATTCGATATTATAACTATTAAATTGCAAACACTTAATGAACTAAAATGCAAGAACGTAAGATCATGCAAGAGCGTAAGATCATGCAAAACGCTTTTTATGTAAAGTTTGGTGCTTTGACGATCTAACCCGACAAATTCGAGCATACAAAAGCAGATAAACTGCGGTAACATTAACTAAGAAATATCCACATTTATTTGAATTACGCCCAAGTAGTCGTACCTTGAGCGAGGTTAGCAAAAAAATAAAACTAAAAAGAACAACAAGGTTGCGGGCCCTTCACGCATCGTTGCGAAGTCGAGCTCGCCGCCGTCATCGCCTTCCACGGCTAGCGGAGTGGAGCGTCCATGATCGGTGCTCTACTTGCGGCGATCCGCCACGTGTTCGGCGACCCGCAGCGCACCAGCGCCTCACTTCTGCCGCGTCTCCCTCGATGTCGGTCGTCACCACCGCCATGGGATCGAAAGCGGCGTCGCGGCTGGCGCGGCGAGCGGCGTGTAGGTCGCGGTCATGATCGCGACCTCCGCCCCTCTGGCGAAGCGGGCGACAAGGGCTTCGAGCAGCCCGGAGTGCCTCCGCGGCTGGTTGGTCGCGTGGGCGCTGCTGCGTGAGTCCTCGGCGGCGCATTGGCGCCACCCCAAGGTTCGAGCACCTTTTAAATGCTGCTGGAAGGATTTCTTGAGCATGATGGCGAGGTTGCGCCGCGGCGGAAGGACTCGAGCTCGAAGTCTTCAACGCCGCCTCGGCCCTCTGGGCTCGCTCTTGACTCTCTCCGCTTGCGTCATTGCATGGCGGTCGTGTTGGCCCTCTCCTGCGCCAAAGCCGCTGCCGCTCTCTCTCGCTCCCGCTCCAACTCGCCGCTCGCGGCGCCAATTCTTTGGGCCGTCTGGGCCCCATACTGGCGGCGTAGCGATAATGGTATCGCCAAACTTCGATGAAGAGCTCGACCAAGCGCTCGGTGGGGGCAATGGCGGCTTGAGCAAAGCGTCCGGGGCGCGGTCTTTGGGGCGTCCTCCTCGGCCCTCACTGCGGCAGCGGCGGGAGGCGTCTGGGCGGAGGCATCTGCCGCCTCGGCAGGCGTTGGGGCCGTCTGCGCCCTCGGTGCGTCTTGAGGGGCCGCCCTTAGCGGCACCCTCAAGCTAAGAGCGGCCATCGGGAGCGTGAGGCCACCCTGATGGGCGGTGGCCTGGGTTCCCGTGGTCGAAGATATTGGCGCCGCGGTCGTTGGGACCGCCGGGGAAAAGTGTCGGTGAAGGAACGGTCTTTGGGCTGCGGAGGCGTCGGCCGGAGGTGAAATCATGGTTTTGGGCGGTCTGCTGCTGCCCCTTGTGAAGATCGCCGCGTTAGAAATTTGGCGGCGGCGAGTTTGGTCGTGACCGGACCCTCTTAAGTCCGAGCCGTGGCGTCCGGGGCAATTGGCCGTTTGCTCGTGGCCCGATCGTTGGCGGTGGTCGTATCCCTAATCACCGGCGAACATGAGGTGGCACCTGGCGAGCCTGTGGAGTCCATCGGCGGGAACAACGACAAACTGCGGCGCTCGCGTGCTCCAAGTCGGCGGCGGCGCGCCGAAAAAGCTTCTTGTTGCCAGGGCTGCTTGCATTAGCGCGGCGACCCATCTCTGAGGATGACTCCTCCGGGTTTCCGCGCTGGCAAAAGACAAAGGGTGGCTGCGGTTGATGCGAAACCCGAGAAAAAGCATGTCGCGAGAAAAAGCTAAAGGAAAATTAAGACTTACGCCCGAGCCCGCGTCGCGTTCGTCGTCGTCGCCCGTATATTGCCATGCGAGGCGGGCCGGCGGCGGCGAAGGCTGATTCTCCGGGACATGAAGTCGGGTCACAACCCTTGATTAATCCGGCGTCCGCGATCTATTGGCGAACGCCATGGCGAAACTCTGCCATCTCTTGACCGTGAGTTCAGTTCTCGGAGGCCTCATTGCTCCGTGAGCACCGCAAGCGTCGACTCATTGTCATCGTTGATGTCTGACCGATCGCTGCGCCATGCCTTCGATTGGATCTGGTGGAAGGCAATGTAGCGAGAGCCATCCGTCGAAAGCGAAATAGCGACTCCCACTACCTCGTTGTCGGTGGAAGCGCGACAGATGAAGAAATAGCGGAAGAGGGAAGATTGGCATCACCCCCATGAACATTTCACGAGGTATGCGAAGATGGAAAGGAAGGCGATGGAGTTGGGGGTGAGGTGAAGATGGTGGACCCCATAAAAATGGAGGGCGGTGAGAAAGAAGTCGGAGAAAGGCGGGACCGGGCCAGCCATTAGTGCCAGTGTGGGCGGCGATCTCGTCGGAGAGGCACAAGGCGTGGAGGTCCCGGCCGAAAGCGGAAGGTGCCCGCCGGCGCGATGATGGCCATCCTCTTCACCGTGGCGAGTCGCGGTGGAGGCGAGGATGGAGGCGCCATGGAGCGAAGAAGGCAAAAGGCTTAGGCAGAAGAAGATGAAGAAGTGAAAGTTGAAGGCGCAAGGAAGCGAAGGCGTAAACGCTTGAATGCAGATGCATCTATATCACGGGCGGCGAAACACGGCCCACTGACCAGTGCCGACCCCGTGGCGCCCGAAGAAGGTGGCGAGGGCGCATACCGCGCCGGCGACGATCCGCGTGGCGGCACAGCAAGAAGCGGCGAGGGCATACTGCTTTCGCCCGGCAGTCTTGGCCCACGTGGCGCCCGGCGGCGGTGGCGAGGGGCGCGCGCCGGCGCCCGGCGCCCGCAGGGCGTGGCGGCGAGGGCGTCCTCGTTCGTGCTGCCGGGGGCCTTGCCACGTCCCCGTGTGAAGGGGGACACGTGCCCGTCAGAGGTGGATCGGGCGGGGGCACAGGGTCGTCCTCGTTCGTCTTTGCGGGGGCACAGGCGCGTCCGTGTAAAGGGGGACACGTGCCCGTCAGAGGTGGATGGGGGGTGGAAAAACGCCATCTTTGTCGCGGCGTCCGTGGTGTTCGCGCCGAGATTTCGTGGTGGCCGCTGACGTCCGCCGCAGCGTCTCGTCTTGGCGTGCCGCTAGGTCTTTGCCTGTGGGGCGGTCGAAGAAGAATCGATTCGATTCGCGCCGCGCATCGAGATAGAAAAACAGCAAAAGTGACCGCTCTGTCTTGCTTTGTCTCGTGAATTGGCAAAACATGATGAATTTTGGTTATCTTTTTGAGATCGAAGCCTTTCAGAGTCACCGACATCTAGATCTACATGAATAAGCAGACAAGCATCAGACATGGCAGGTGAATCATATAATCAACAAATCTATTAAAGCTGAGATTATAACACATGCCACAAAAGAAAAGCGGGAAGGATTATTTGCATTTATAAATCTTGACAAATGACCACCGTATTTGATTTGGACCACCGGTAGTGGTTATCTGAGTCAAAAGTCGATAATACCTAACTTTGGTACATCATACGCTTTCTGTGATGTGTTTCATCGTACCTATATACTACATCGACTACTAGCTTTGTCACACACCTATTACCTTTATCGGTGAGAGCGACACCACTGTTGCTTTCGGTGAGGCGACAACTTCTGTTGCACCTCGCTTTTCAAAGCGAAAGCGACAACACGCGCATCCGCTTTTGGTGAAAGCGACAACGCAGCGCATCCGCTTTTGGACTCAAACCATGCTAGGGTGGAAGTGGGGAGTCCATGACTCATTTGGGTTTGCAAGACAATGAGGGTTATGTTAGAGATTGCTCTGTGGTTCGAACACAGCTAGGATGGCGATTGAGAACCCATCGATCGGATCTCTTCGAGTTGCGGAACCGAGGCTGCGTTGAAGTTGATACTCTGTCCGGCAATGGCTCTGCGGTTTCGAACGGATACTGTTGAGATCAATAGTCCGTCCGAGCAAATGATGTTATAGTGCGGGTTGGTAGCCACAGCCATTGTGTGCCATTTGGGTTGCATAACCATAAGGAGATTAATGACCCCAACCGGCGAGATCATTCGTACATTTGAGAAGGTTACGGTGATAAAAATAACTTAACTACTGATTCCTTCATTATTACCTAAAGATAACATCATTTGCATTAAGGCCTAAAGCAATGTGATTACTTAGGGTTTTTTAGCTATTAGGATTAATATGCAAAACATGATGAATTTTGGTTATTTCTTCATAACACCATGATTTATACTTTGTATAACAATCCTAAGCTATTTTTATAAATTTTAGGCTTTAGCTGATACATTATATTCATTGTTGAAAAGACTTAAGTGATATTGTAAAGTTAACGTTATTCGGAATCGGCCAAAAGTGAATCAAAAGGTTAATCACTTAAGGGTTTTGATCTAATGAGATTAATAGGCAAACCTTAATGGAATATGATTCTTTTTACAAATCATGGTAGTATAAACTTTGTCTGCGTTTCTAAACTGATTTTCTTGATTTTAGTATTTGGATGAGTTATTTTATCTATCGTTGAAACAGACTAAATGACCACACTTGCAAACCTTAAATCGGCCAAGTTTCGTTTTAAGTTTCTAACTACACCATACATGATCTTTGATTCATTTTCCAAGTATTAGCAGGGAATAACCCATGGAGTGTTTTATGGTTGGTTTGGCATTATTTTAACTTTAATTGCAATAGATTACCTATTTATTCATTCCCAAAATTAATATTTCCTTTCATTAAGAACATGCAAATTAAATCTTACTTTGCATATTTTTACACACATGGGTCCTTCTTGTTTTAGGAACCTAATATGAATTAATTTATCATTTTTGAGCCATTATACTATTATTTTGTTAATAGCCATAACAAGGTTCATTAATGATCATAAAAGCAAATCTGTTAAATTGAGTTCAACATTAAATGATTTTACATATTTGGGTTTATTATGATCCAGGAGACACATAAAGATTTACTTAATGATGTTAAGAATTATATTGTCTATATGAGCAATAGTGTCCATAATGGTGTATTTGTTTCTTTACGAGGAGCGGGTATTATTGAACACGTCTTGTGAGATCCTTACGAGTCTTGGGGTGGAAACATTTGTTGGAGGTGTCACGAATGATGTCTTTGGTTGGGGTTGTCAATCTACATATGGTTATACAACCCAAATGGCACACAATGGCGGGGCTACCAACTTTGCACCATAACATCATTTGCTCGGGACGGGACTATTGATCGAGCAGTATCTGGTTGGAAACCGCATGAGCCATTCTTGGGGACGGAGTATCAACTTCAGCGCGATCTGGTTCCGCAACTCGGAAGAGATCCGATCGAGATGGGTTCTCAAGCGCCATCCTAGCGAGTTGGAACCACAGGAGCAATCTCTCTAACATAACCCTCATTGTCTTGCAAACCCAAATGAGTCATGGACTCGGCCTCCACCCTAGCATGGTTTGAGTCGGCGGGATCTGGCGTGTTGTCGTTTGATCTGGCGGGATGCGGCGTGTTGTCGTTTGATTTGGCGAGTGCGGCGTGTTGTCGTCTCGGCCGAGCGGCGTGGTGTCGTCTCGATCGATAAAGGTAATAGGTGTGTGACAAAGCTAGTAGGCGATGTAGTATATAGATGCAGATGAAACACATCACGCAGGCGGATGATGTACCAAAGTTAGGTATTCTTGACTTTTGGACTCGAGATAACCACTACGGTGGTCCAAATCAAATCGGTGGTCATTTGTCGGCATTTATAAATCGATCAATCCTTCGCCTTTTCGAAAAGCGGGATGCGGCGTGTTGTCGTCTCGGCCCGGCGGCGTGGTGCCTTGCCCGTCCCGGGCCCCGCCCGATCCACCTCGGCGGACACGTGTCCCCCTTTACGGGGGCGTGGCCAAGCCCCCATTCTATGTCACAAAATCACTTAGATGCGGACCGGTCACCTATCATCAAAAGCGCACGACCGCCACTACACATCATGAAAATTTGGATGACTTGTCACCCATCGTCAAACACCGCACGACCGGTCACCCGTCATCAAAATTTGCACGACACCGCCACTACACATCATCAAAATTGCATGACTGTTATGTCCCCATACCGAAATTTCACGTTTGGCAAAGGTGGGTGACAGTTTGCATGCAAGTAATTTGGATGGTGGTGGCGGGGAATCTCCACGGCGATCATCGGCAAAGCACCGTCGGCAATAGCGTTCCTATGAGTTGTGTCCTTCCTTTCCCTTGCTATAAATCCTTTGCGGTGGCATTATAGCGTTCTAGCAATGAGAGCGTGTTGGCAAGGCAAGGCAAGCAGAGAGGCCGGAGCGAGATATTAGTGTGTTGGTACTCATAGCTTGTTGAAATTTTCACAAAGTTCAAAATTTATTTTTATTTCATTCGGGATTCTCATATTGCAGGTAATCTTCAGGAAGATTTATTGGCACATTGCTCCAGCTTTATTGAACTTCGGTACAGCTTTGAGAAGGTTAGTTAGAAATCGTCATGAGTGTGTATTATTTTTGTGTTATTAGGGTATGTAGTACATTAATAGTGCGATATTTGAATGCAGATGGACATGCTGTTAAAATTTATTTGGAGAAGCGGCCCGTAGTTTTGCGGGAGAGTCGTGGCGTTGATAGCTGTCTACGTAGATAGCACAATAGCCACCCGAATGAACTCTGGCGGCTCAAATCACATGTCATCGCTCTCTGCGTGTGAACCTTGAGGCGCCTGAGTTCGTTTCGATGGGGTTAGATCCACGGTTTGTCCCCAACAGCTCGATGGTTGTGTACCGCTCTTCCGTTCGGAATGAAAGCGTGGGCTTTGTATGTCATAAGCGGGTGAAGAGAATTTTGAGGTAGGAGTATCGTGGAGATATTGCCGCGGCACGAGCAGGAGAGGTGGCCTCTACCTCCGGCGATGAGAACATGACATATCACATGCACCACCGAACCATCAATTGTAGAGGAGGGGCATCGGGAGGCGAAGAAGAAGCCGAGGCGGCGGAGGTGGATGGGGAATGCATGGATGATGAAGGCGGCGAGCGGGGATGAAGAAGCGGCGGACAATGATGACCCAACACCGGCTATACAATACTTGAGGCCATCGGTCGGTTGGATTGTACCCTCACGGATTCTGATAACATATCCGCATTGGGGTACTCGAGCGATGTCCAAAGCGCCAGCGTTTCCGTAACAAAGGCGGAGGCCATTCACTTTCTTAGCAATTATGCCGTCACGACAAGGCGGGAGCACACTCGTCTCCGGTCGGAGCCCTCCTCGTATGAGGTGAGGTGCCGAAGTTCCGGATTGTCCCTTCTATATGCGGGTTCACAGACCCAAGCACGAGGACTACTTTGTCATAAGTAGAAATAGGCCTCATCGTGCGGAGGAGTCCATAAGGAACATGAACCGACTTGTGGGCCGCGAGGTTCATAGCTCGACTCCTCGTGACCATTGTTGGAGCGGACATAGGGATGACTCCGTAAAATTATCGAGGAGGTCGGACTAGGCGGGATGGTCATCACGTACCATCGGCATGGAGAGCGGCGAAGGCATTGAAGATGTTGTTCGGGGATTCGAGAGTCTTTCAACTATGCCCCTAGGTTCTTTGCGGAAGATCGCCATAGCGAACCGGGCACTTTCGATTCGCGATGGCGATGAGCCCATCATACTAGAAGATGGGTCCATCATTTCGGCGGACGGTACCTCATAAGGATATTACGGTCATTCGGTCAATGCATCGAAGCTTTGGTATTGTAGACCGGTCATATGCGTGGGCGGGACATTCCTTAGTGGAAAGTTCCACGGGGCCTTCTTGGCCGCACTTTCGCTGGCGATGCAAATAACCAAATCCTCCGATGGCGTTCGCTCTCGTCGAGGCGAGAACAATAACGATTGGTTGTGGTTCTGACTCTACTCAAGAGCCGGTCGTCGGTACCCGACAGTAGCGTATCGTTGTCTCGGACGAGAACAAAGGCATCCTCCGCGTTGGATGTCATGCGACGACACATCCTCCGAGACTAGGCGGCCCGATGTCGAGAAGATGGTGCATCGCCACCTTAGTGCGAACACATACACAAGGTACAAGAACAAGGCCACGGTCAAGAGATTCAAAGCTATGTGCTGCGCAGAACCAAACACACAAGTTCAACGCGATATGGGCAGCTTGACTACGAGACCACCACGAAGATGATGGAGGGCGACCAATCCCGGGAGCGGCAACTCCGTTCGCAAATGGTGGGAGGCGGACCGTGGTTTCTCGGACTCGGCCCACCTTGACCCGGTGGATCGCGGGAAACCGGCGGAGGCGGTGGGCGCTACTCCACGACCACGAGCGGGCGAGGTATGGGCGAACCATAACTTAACACAAATCATCTCACCTTCTTGTATTCATTTCCGCCTGGTAGCGAGACACCATCATAGGTACAGCGTGATGACAAGCGAACATAGCGGGCGTTCAACAACGTCTTGAAGGGTGTGCGCGCTCTTCCGTTGTGTTCAATCATTGAGCTCACATTCTCTGGGTGGTGATTACTTCGAGATCATGATAGCGTGGCGAGGCATGCGTCACAGCAGACGCGAGAGTGGAGAAGATGCTCGCGGAGAGAAGGAAGAAGCGCACTTCCGCACAAGGATTTATGACACGGGGCGAATAAATTTGAGGTCATGTGCAAGCGCAGACATGCATCCGGGTATCTCGCGGGGACACCGTACAACAATGTCGACTAGAGGCGAGCAAGTGGCGTGCCGTGCAACAAGCGAAGTTTCAACACATTCCGTGCTCCCATGTGCTCGCCGCATGTCGCGACATGGGTGGGAGCGATGCATCACAGTTCATCTCGCCTTACTACACGCGCATGCTTTGAAGAACACATGGCGTCCTAAGATGAGTTCGTTCTGTCGGGCGAACTACAAGATTATGGAAGGCCCAACACGGAAACCATATCCCGCGACTAGGCGCACACAACATGGGAGGCCAAGGGCACAGTTGCAAGGTGACATGGGCCTTGGTGATGCGGTGGGCGGTTTGCGAAAATGCAAATTATGTAAACAACACAGGCACGATCGTAGGAGGTGCCCCAATCCTGATATGTAGTCATTTGGCTTTGATTATGTGTGAAATGTTCTCGCCCCATCATGTCAAATCACTCTTGTGTTGCCAAATTTGAAATAAATCGATGCGACTTTCTCTGAAGTTGTCTTTCTTAATTTATTGCATCTACTAGTCTTGTCAAATCACTCATGTGTTGTCATCTTAAATATCTGATGATGCGGCTTCTCTTAAAGTATCGACATTTTTAATTGTAGCTCATGATAATGTCAAATCACCCATGTCTTGTTAAATCGCACACTTTCTCATAGTGGGCGAATAGGCAGCCTTACACCACAACCTTCGCAATGCGATGTGGCAATGAGCTACTTTCGGCTTTCTCAAAATGATTCGACAAAACTCTGCAGACCACCAGCGACCACAAAGCACTACCCATCTCGGCCGGCGGTGGGTGGCGGTCGTGCGGCTTTGATGATGGGTGACAAGTCATGCGACTTTTCTTAGAAAGTGACAAGTCCCGTGTAAAGGCGACACGTGCCGTCGAGGTGGATCGGGCGGGGGCCCCTGGGGCGTCCTCATTCATCCGCGCGGGGGCTGCCACGTCCTCGTGTAAAGGCGACCGTGCCGTTAGAGGTGGATCGGGCGGGGGCACGGGACATCCTCGTTCATCTTTGCGGGGGCCCGCCCGTCCGTGTAAAGGGGACCGTGCCGTCGAGGTGGATCGGGCGGGGGCACAGGGGCGTCCTCGTTCGTCTTTGCGGGGGGCTGCCCGTCCGTGTAAAGGGGACACGTGCCCGTCGAGGTGGATCGGGCGGGGCGGGACGCCCTCGTTCAGGCTTTGCGGGCCCGCCACGCCCGTGTAAAGGGGGCGTCCTCGTGGATCGTCTTTGCGGGGGGGCTGCCCGTCCGTGTAAAGGGGACCGTGCCGTCGAGGTGGATCGGGCGGGGGCCTAGGGGCGTCCTCGTTCGTCTTTGCGGGGGCTGGCCACATCCGTGTAAAGGGGACACGTGCCGTCGAGGTGGATCGGGCGGGGGCACGGGGCGTCCTCGTCTAGAGGGGGCGTGCCACTACACATCATCAAAATTGCATGACTGTCACACATCATCAAAAGCGCATGCAAGTAATTTGGATGGTGGTGGCGGGGAATCTCCGCAGGCGGCAGTCGTGCGGCTTTGATGATGGGTGACACGTCGTCTGACTTTTCACGAGAGGATGCGGGCCGACAAAATGGACAAGTCTTTGTAGTTGTGTGGAGTAACCCTCACCACCACTATAAAAGCAGTCAGGGGTAGACATCAACACACCAAACCGGCAATAGCGTCACTGAATCTACACAAATTAGGGCACAATGTCGTTTCTCGTCGCCTCTTGACAGCGAAGTCATCCCCCGAATATCCGGATGGGAGTTGCGTCGGCGCCCGATTCTGCGGAGTTGCCCGACCCAAATCGATTGCAACCTCTGGCGAAGATGATGCAATCTACCCATGGAACACGGCCGCGCTCACTCTTCTTGTGTTCGCACCTACAAGGTAAACCTCTTGGTGTCCACTGTCTGAGGTAACACTACTATCTCATGCTTCGTTCTTTCTTTTCTCGGGACAAGGACGGTGTTGCTTCTTCCAATGGATCGTGGTAGGAGCAGACGCGACTCTGAATTTCTCTACAAGCGCCACGACGCCAAACCCGCTTGCGAGAACTTCACCGGTGGGAGGCCGCGGGATATGTACCTTTTCTAGATCGACCCGAGCTTAGGGCGGTGTGCAAGGGGCCAACCGATCGGTGAGTTTCATGCGACATACTCATGTTAAACTCACAAAGTAGTAGTGCTAAACCAGTTCATCGCACAGGAGTTCAAAAGGACATTCAAGTCAGCGGAGGAACCTCCTCGGGGGCGCCGAAAGCCCGACGTTTGCGTACATGGCCTTGAGGCGATGGTTGATACCGCCACGGTGATCTAGCGAGCGGCGATTCTCTGGGTGCCCTTGGCCGAGGATGAGCAGTCTTTGGTACTCCAAGCTGGGTGGACCCGAGGCGTACCACCCACATCTCGGGCAACTTTGCATGGGATAAGCGGGGAGCAACCCTCTCCGTGGTGCCACTACCGCCCGGAAAAGCCAAACCCGAATGCGCCTACGGTGTTATGCAAGCACCAAAGGCGGGCATCTTGATATTATTGCGAGGCACGCTTCCGGTTGTTCAAGGATAAGCCCAACACAAAGCTCTGCACCATATAGTGGAGTGCGAGCGAAGCAGGCGAGCGTCTCGCATGTTTCCGCCAGCAGCCAACCACAGAAGTGCGAGGAGGTTCCTCTTCTCGAAGAAGGGACAAGGGAAGCGGTGAGCAGAGGTCCGCAACACGCATCAAATCCTTGACTCGTTCTTGCGAGACCATCCAAGGAACCGGGTGGTATTAACATAGGGGCCGCTGCGAATCGGGATGAAATGCCCATATGGGAGGCGAAATCCACATAAACAACAACCAAAATTTAAGTCTTATACACCAGAGCGTCGGCATAGGCCACCCAATCGGCGGCAATTGGGAGAACAATGGAACCCCATGGAGTTCTTTCATAGTAGGGATTGGCGGTGTCCAGATGGTAGTCATAATACTAGAACAGGTCGGGTAATATCACGAAAATGTATGACATCATTCAGTTGTACCCAGATAGGCGAACGATCATTTGTTCCACCATGATGACAGTGCTTTCGTTAGGTAGTTAAATCCTTTGTTGTAATGCCCTTGTAATATCATCTAATCTATTGCTTATTTTATCACTGAACTTTGGTGTATGTGCCCTTATATATGTATTGTTTGAATTTTAAAAATTCCTCATATCTTAAAATAATTTGAAATTTTTATGGTAATATCAGCGATATATCGGGAACCTCCATAAAGAGTGTCAAAATTTTTCGACGTCGTAAAAGTTTCCATGGTTTCGTGGCGCAAGTGCTTTTTCGATTTTAGCAACAAAATGCGAGGCAACGTCCGGCTATCTCGCCCATACGTAAGTGGTAGCCGCATTGCGTAGGCCGCCCTTCATTTTTTACGTATTTTTTGGACCATGTCCAAACTGTCATGAGACTCGAAAACCCTAAGTGGCCACGATTCACGTCGTTTCGTGCTGCGAGTGCCTTTTCGATTTTGGTAACAAAATGCCGACCAACGTCCGACCATCTCGCCGACACTGAAGTGCTATGCCACGTTCGTGGGCCGCCGTGCTTTTTCCGTCATTTTTGGCCATATTCGACAAGATTTACAAATTTTAAAAATTGAGACAGTTTCAAAAATTCATAGAACTTGATCATTATATGAAAGTTTTATAGGAACATTAGTGATGCATCATCATAACCATGGACAAAATTTTAAAATTTTCTAACGTGGTTTGTTTCATCTTTCATTCGGTTCAAACTTGTCGATTGACGTTTTATCGGGACAGTTGTATTGTTTGAATTTTAAAAATTCGTCAGATCTTAAAATCATTTGAAATTTTTATGGTAATATCACTGATTTATCAGGAATCTCCATAAAAATTTCAAAATTTTTGACGTCGTTACGGTCCTTTTTATTTTTATCTGTGAGCGTCTTTGTCTTTGGTCTGAAGCGAAAAATCAAATTCCGGGTATGGGGCCCCACCCATACCGAATTTGAAATTCAATAATGGCATAGCGAATTTGAAATTCGGGTATGGGGTGGGGCCCCATACCCGAATTTGATTTTTCGATTATTGGTTTGCGGAATTTGATTTTCGGGTATCGTAAGCGGATTTTCAGATTCGGGTATGATTGGGTTTTTGTAAATCATAAACATGTTGTATCGATTTGTAATTACGGCCCGTAATTTGTACTGTATTCAAAATTTCCGGCTAAGAAGAGGTTACCATGAGTGAGTGTAGTGTACTCAGGTGCAAGCAGTGGTCTACCACAAAATTGAAGGGCCCATGCTGTAAATCAGTACATCATAGAGAAAACTCCAAATTTACCCAGCTGGACGTGTGTCAGCGGCAGATGAAAACCTGCACATTGAAATGTGAAGAAGACGGCAACAAAACCGATAGGAATTAATTACTAATCTAGTCAAAATGCTCCTTACAATAAGCACTTCAGCTAAAGAGAGTTGAAATGATCACACATGGAAATTACCATGGATTGGTGATACATGTGCTTTGATGTTTGGTCTCATCTTATCATCATCACTGAAGCGACAGCCATGGTGGTGAACTGGTGATGAACGAGAGAATCTGAACATTGCATCATCAACTCTAGTACAACGTGGATCGGAGACATGCTACTACAAAAATCTAGCTCCCAACTTTCAGACAAGCTCCTCAAAAAAAAAAAAAAAAAACTACTTTCAGACAAAAGCTAGCTGTCTACAACAATATCCTTATCACGCAACCCAGACAAAAAAAAAAGATTTCTAAATTACAGGAAGAGTTAATGAGGCACTGACCACGCATTGATGGATGCATGCAAAGGCAATAAACGAAGGACCTTTTTAGTTTCATGATAAATTTGTCTCACTAAGTCTTATTAAAATTTGGTATTAATTACTAAAATTTAATCACCAAATTGGTACTAATGTTTTGGTCAAAGATTGACAAAAAAATAAACTAGAAAATTATGGGAGAAGGGAATCATCTTGCGAAATTTAGTAGCAAATTAAATACTTAGTAAATTTAATCAATGCTATTAAAATTTAGTAGAATAAACATCGGTAACTATTGAAAACAAACGAAATAGGGAGAAGCTCTTTTACCACAGCAGTACTGATCACTGCACTGAGCCAATCTTGATGTTTCAGAATGGAAAAAAAAGCGGAGGGGTTGAAAGGAACCCTGGCCGTGTTATCAAATCAGCAGCACGTTTGCGTGATCGCACGATGTCATGCATGGTACGACCCTATATACATCACGGCAGGCAGCCAACAGCTGCATGGTCTCATTTCCCTGCGCCAAACTGCTCGGTAGAGCGCACGTGAAGTACTAAGTTTCAAGGAAAAAAAATTATGACTGGATAAAACAAATCTCTTGGTATGAAGCTATTTACTGCTAGGCTACTGACTGCTGAGAGGTAGAGAGACCAGTGACATCAGAAGAGGCCGTAGGACTGTAGTGGCCTCGGAAATTTGGGGGGCAAAGCCTGCCCTTCTGGCATGACAGCTTCTTGCTTTTGAGCCCTCATATCACTTTCACTGCTACAGTAGTCGTTTTGGCTCGTCATGTAGTGCTATAGTGGCATGCATGATGCAGTGCAAAAAAGCTCTTTATTTAAGCTTATAGTTTCTGATGGGCGGGCATGTCATTTTAGGATTAGGGTCAAATTGGCTATTAGCTCGGTTGATCAAGAAGGAGGAGAGCATTTCATTTTCTTGACCTCATCAACTGATTGGCCATCACAAGAGAAAAGGAAGGAGCTTAATTGGTTGTTGCCTTGTTCCCACCTCCCTGGCTGGTTCTACTTTAGGACAAAAACGTACGGTTTTCCTGTCAGAAGAAGACATGAGAAGTAAATTAAAAAAAACATGAGAAGTAAATTAAAAAAAGAATAGAGTAAATTTCACATTGCTAGTTTTTTTTTTCAAACTATCATAAAATTATAGGTTTTAGTTTCATTTTTATAAAACTACAGATTTTAGAAGAACTTTTGTCACAAAACTACATATTTTAGAATTAACCGTTACTTTTAACAGGTTTGATAGTGTGGACTTACATGGTAGCCTCACGCATAAGTGATATGGAAAATGGGGGCATGTGAGGCTGATGCGTGGGCCACACTGTCAGACCCGTTATAAGGCACAGTCAATTCTAAAACCCGTAGTTTTGTGATAAAAGTTCTCTTAAAATCAGTGTTTTGTAAAATAGGAGTTAATTAAAACCTATAATTTTTTCTGATATATTTATTAAAAAATTATAGTTTTGTGAAATTCACTCAAAAGAATAATCAAGGAAAAGGCCCATCTTTTATGCTCTAATGATATATGGCTATTGATGAGGAGAGGACTCGAAGGACACAATAAGGTCCTCCTATCTTTGTGTGCAAGATCTCATCCGTGCATGCAACATGCATGTGATCTCTGCCTCAGCAAGGACAAGGGCAGTTGGCAAGAAAGAACCCTAGGCCAGCCAACAATACAGAAAATATCATTTCCATTTTCTTGAGGAAAGAATTGTATGCAGGGGAGGGAGCATGCAGTTACTCCTGATGTCAACTAGCCAAGCACCCTTGGATCAGAGCTGTAAACACAAGGAAACACAAATAAATCACAAGTGAACAACAAAACTAAAACAGAAAGTCTTGTGGTCCACTTCAGTGTAGTGCAGCCAACAAGGGAGCAATTTCACAATCACGCCACCGGGGTGAAGGAAGCAGGAAGCGCTGAAATCTTTTACTAGGATAAAAGCGGTACACACCAAAATGCAGGGTTTTAACAACAATAATGCAGACAAACAACGGTAGCAAAGCCACAATGAAAATAGAGGGTGTGCTTCATAGATTAGGCTAAATTAAGACAAAGATATTAAACATCTTGTGTTTTGTTTTTATCTATTCAATAATTATTAATTTTACTTAAATATTTGTGAAATACTTGTCCAACTTTTGCAAATATATGAATTAGTTAACCCAATCAATCAAACAAATTAGCTATCATCTCTATTCAACCCATTGACCCACTTACAATTGAAAAAAATCATAACTCAGAAGAGGGGTTCATATTTCGTATATGCTGTTGTGGTCAGCCCACTCAGCCGGTTAGGTGCTCACTGACTCACGGAGCACTGCATTCCTTGCTTGCTCACTGTTGCCATGGTGGGTTGCCCGTCGCTGCATGCCCGCACCCTTGCTGACTCCCCAGCATCCACTCGATTGCCTCGCCGTGCCCTCGCAATAGCTGTTAATATATTAATAACAATGAAATCAAACAATTATTAACACATATTATATACTAACTAGAGCAAATAATGAAATTAAATTATTAATAGAAATACATTACATATTATATATTATATTTATAAACTAATATACCTGAATAAACCTCCTTGCCTTCACTCTCGCCCGACAGTCATACTGTCCCAATCCGTTTATGACTTGATCCCCTCCCTAGTCACTTGGCTAGCTGGCTAGTGTAGCAGCCCAGCTCCATCCGTCCCCTGCAGCCGGCGGCCCACCCCCCATGCGATAGGTGCGTTGGATCTACCGTCTCCGCCCTGTGGCCTAGCTCCACATCCTCTATTATATGGCCTCACTCCCCCACAGCTAGCAGCCTGGCTCTGCTGCCTCCATCGAGCGAGCGATCCAACCCCTCGGGCCTCGGTTCCTTGTCATCGGCACCAACACCCTAGGAGGCAGTTGGCTGGCACCCCCCCATCATCTCTGCTCGCCTTCTCAGTCGTGTCACCTGACACAGTGCTCCCTCAGCCCTCCCTCTCGCCTTTCCACCAATTGTCCTTCACTCAGCCGCTCCTCGGCTCCTTGTTAGCTGCTATGCTACAGTCACTTGTCGACCGTTAGGTGCACTCCTCTGTTGTTTCAATTGGATTGGGGATGGCCAAATGGGATAGGCTAGTAGGGGAATGTGTGATGTAGTGGGATGGATGTGAGTGAAGTCGCAAGTAGGCCTTATTGGATTCAACAAAGGTCCACAAACTAGCTCCCTTCTTTTTTCCTTCTTTTTCTATAGCTAGCCCACCAATGCCCCAACGATGGGGGTGGGGGTTTAGGGGACCGATGTTGGTGGAGGGTGGCTTAGTGGCGCAACCATCAGGTGGGCTCTGTTGGGCTCGAGCCCACACTCGACCACTGGATCTTAGGTATCCTCTTTAGCACTAGCCGTCATTTTTGGCACAGAAGTGGCGAATGTACATGTATTCAGTTACATCTGGAGGAAGAAGAAACTTTGTTGGGCGGTGAGCTACTTATTAGGCATGTGGCTTAGTAGGTCACTGCTTGTTAAAGATATAATTAATTTTACAATTGGTAACTTCGCTTGCTGCCTACAAACAGAACGTGAGTCCTCAATGCATGCAAATACCATAGAGAGAGAGGGAGGTGGCTCGACATGTCTCTTTTGTGAGGATATGGCAGTCCACTGAGTCTAAGGCGCTTGATGCATGTCATCAGGAGTTGACGATTGTGAGGGTACGATGAGGACATCGAGTGAATGCCGTAGAGCTAGTGAGGGCACAAGCGTGTGGCGACAGACAATCCACTGTGGCAATAGCAAGTAGATTGTGAAGGTGGTATAGCGTGAGTTGGCAAGTGCCTAATCGGCTAAGTGGTCTGATCCTAACAACAAATATATAATATGAGCCCCTCTTCTAATATATGATTTTTTATCAATGGTATCTGTGTCAGTGGGTTGAAAGAGATAATAACCGATTTATTTGATTGATTCGTGTTAACTTGTTTATAGATTTTCAAAAGTTTACAAGTGAATATTGCACAAGTATTTCTCAAATAATGAACTACTAGTAGTAACACTCGAACCGATGAGAATACAACACAAGCTGTCTAATATGTTTGTCTCAATTTAGTTTAATTTTTTGAGCCCACCCTCTATTTTTATCATGACTTCGCCACTGGGTGAGCTCAAGCTTGATGGAGACCCTCCGTTGAATTCGCTCCTGCAGACAAACGACGGTAATCAGGAAGACCACATTGAGAAGAATTGCAGGAATTGTAGGGCCTTGGTGCGGAATTGACGGTACTCCCAGTGAGATTTTGAGTTATTACATCCTCTGGTGATGTGATCAGATTGCCCGGGGCAAGTGCAGCCAACATGTTGCAGGCCTTGCAGCAAGTGGTGGTATCGTACCGCTTGCTTGGCTCTCCGGCTGGCTGTGGCCTCTCAGCGATCGACAATTATAAGTGAACAAGAACAGCCGGAATTTATTTTAGCTCTCTGTCCCAGGTTATTATATGTATCTTACATATAAATAAGATGATTTATCGGCGGTACAATACATGAAAAAAAAGTCTTACCAAGTGAAGTCTAGAGAATAAAGTTTAACAAGGATATAGCACAATTTCCCTCAAAACATAAATACCATTAGCCTAGACAAAACGTGATTTCTTACCTCCCGGTCTGTGAGATAATGATGACTAGATTAACATAGCAAACAATCCAGTCAGTGCTTGTCAGCAATGGGATCTTTTTACAGGTACATGCACCACTGGACAATCGTACATCACACACGGTTTATAAACTAGATCACAGACGGTTTAGTGAACAGTTTGTATCGAAGTGTCAGTGATGAGTTTCTAATCCAGTCAGTTTGTGAACAGTTTTTATCACAGACGGTTTTTGAACCATCAGTAAAAATTAACATCACAGACGTTTCTAATCTAGAATGGTCTGTGATGAGGGCTAATGACAGACGGTTCTAGTCTAGAATCGTATGTGATGTGGAATCATCATAGACGGTTCTAGCCTAGAACAGTCTGTGATTAGCTCTCATCACAGACTGTTCTAGTCTAGAACCGTCTGTGATATACCCTTGTCACACTAGATGACATGCCTTCTCAAACAAAAAGATTACGTAAAAACATAGAACTATATATGCCTTATTATTCACATACTGTGTAAAGTTGTATAATGTAATAAAAACACTATATTAAGATGTAATGAATAGAATACAATAAAAGATTTTAGTCAACATACTTCAACATATGTGAGAAGAAGACTCGAATAGAAATGAATATCCATCAACTATATACACAACAAGCTACACCATAAATATTTAGCTAAATATTCAAATTTACCATGATTTATCACGACTTAGATAACCAAAATTTAGCAAACCATCTAATTTTACCATGAATTGGATAGCCCAAATTTAACTAAGTGCTCAATTTTACCATGACTTGGATAGTCCAAATTTAGCTAAGTGTCCCATTTGGGCTATCCAAGTCATTGTAAAATTGGATAATTACCTAAATTTGGGTTATCCAAGTTATGGTAAAATTGGACACTTAGTTAAATTTGGGCTATGCATGCCATGGTAAAATTGGGCACTTAGCTAAATTTGGGCTATCCAATTCATGGTAAAATTGGACACAGCTAAATCTACTACTGCTCTAGGAAATGTTAAACATGCCCTTTGTTGTTCCTTTTGTTTTTTTATTTTTGAATGATAAGAAATGAAGTACTTCAATAGAGACAAATACATCCTATTATATCATTTGGACACACTACCACATTATCACCATTAGTACCCCAAATAAATTTTGAAACAACTATGCACAATAACTGGTAGTACTTCATTATTGTACAAAGTCAAGGCACAATAACATACTCATATGTTATACTATAGCACTAACTACTTATAGGATAACTTCTAAGAGCAAAAACTACAAGCCATATACACACAAATCCAACAAAACAATGAAAAGAGTGCATAACTAATATAAATGTAATAACAGCCCCATGAAAAAAATATACTTGTACCACAAAGTGATCACGCAGTTAGTAAGGTTTCCATTTTGATCACTTGAGAATGATCTTGCAAGGCTAAAATCAGCAAGCTTCAAGTTACCATCATTGTCTATCAAAAGGTTAGATCCTACAAGAGAAGTATCAAATATAACATATTAGCTCTGCAACAGCCAACAAGCTACGATGGTAAAAAAATCCAGCAGAGGTGTCTAAAGATAACACCTTTAATATCCCGATGCAGTAATTGATTGACATGGCAATAATGCAAACCTGTAAGCTGCTGCCTCTTGTAACACTATACTAAACAAAGACCACACATCATAATATCATCCCCATCAATGATAAAATCTTGTAGCATTCAAAGAAAAGCAGAAAATTCACACAGATAAATGGCTCTATCTTAATCTGTGCCACGGTGAACCGCATCCTAGTTATATCAGTAAGGCCAGTCAGGTTGTGATCCATATACTTAAAAACCATGTAAATGCTCCCCTTGTACTTGTTACCCTCGACTATTTCAACAGCATAACAATATGTCAAATGTAACAAGTACCCAAGGTGACGATCTCCTTCGCGTTCGTTGTCCATGCGGATCTTCTTGAGTGCAACGATCTCGTTCTTTTCCATTTCCTTCGCCATATAGACTTGCCTGACGGCAGCCACGGAGATAAAATTAGATTAGACGAGTACTGAATTGATTAGGGATGTGAGGTTGTTATCCGTATGTGCCCTCGCCGATCTGCTCGAGATTCTCGAAGCAACCAATGTGGGCTAGGGTTTAGGGATAGGGGCTGTAGGAGAAGGGTGCAGGCGAACACCGGTGGGGGATAGGGTTTAGAGGTGGGGGCTCATGGAAGGACTCCGATGGGGGCTAGGGTTTGTTGGGCTTTTGCCTGGGCCTTAGGCCGGCCCACTCCCACCACGTGGAAAGAACAAGGAGGAAGACCTCCCTGCCGACTGGAAAAAAAGGGGCTCGTGAGGGTTTCCTTGCGGGGAGTGAGCTCCTGGCGGCGGGGGCGTTTTGAGGAGATGAGTGCTTCCGTGCGCGCCGGGGGATGAGGATCGAGCTCCGGCTCATGCGGGATCCCGTTGCTCCGGCTCGGCTATAAGGGAAGCACCTCTCTCAATGATGGGTATCCTTTTCTTAATCTTTCTGGTTCCTTTACTGAGTTTCCATCATTTTGGTGCTTCGGGTATTTACCTGCTCTCCACCGACGGTTCCCGTCCGGTGGTGGTGTTGGTGTTGTGCCTGGAGGTGCTCGCGTGTGGTGGTGGTTTTGCTGTTGCCTTCTTCGACTTGGTACCCGGTGGCTACGGGGTGGTCGCTGTGTGCTTGCGCTGCTTCCTCTGCATCTCGGGCTTCTACTTCAACTCTGTTCGTTGTAGAAGTGACGTCATCGTATCCCCGAATCACTTTCCAGTGGCTGCATGTGTAGCCTGGAAATTTGGTTTCTGGGACAGCGACCTGCTCGCGCTTTGCCTCGGCTTCGTCGGCTTGGATCCGGCGCTGTGTAAGGAAACTTTAATCCCTTCTGTTGGTGTTGATTCAGTGAACCGATTGAGAAATTTGAGGGACTAGCCATCGAGCTAGAGGCTGTATTTCTTGATCTGGAGGCACTGATTTTATTCTTTACTACTGCTCGATGATGATTCAAATAAATGAGGTAATATTTATCTGCTAGTTAGTGAATCATTATGTAATTCAGCACTATTTAGATCATTGTATCAATACTTTAACTTGGTCTTTGTTGCTGCTGTATATGTGATATGCTATCCTGAGAATATTCCTTTCATGTGACTTGATTAACTTTGATATCCTGGTCTAATCTGGAACTCAATTCTCACTGGTTTGGCATCACTGTCGTAGGCAACATTATTGCAATTCTGTTGTTCAGTAGCTTTTCATCCATAATTGAGTATTAGTGAGTCAATTTTCTTAAATGGTGCTGAACTGAACAGAGTCACTAATTTCAGATTGATATACCCTATGATATATTGCTGAAATTTGGTGTTGGAGGTCTTCTTTGAAGCAACCCATCAAGTTATTAAATCTGAGAGCAATACTGGAAAAACCAAACATGAGTAGTATACTATTTTGGTTAATTCATTTATTATCCATGCTGAATGTCCTGTTTATATGTGTTCATATCATGGATCTATGTGCTTATAAGCTTATATCTGTTGAGTTCATGATCATTTCATATGTTCCGGACATTGTGGATAAATTGTGCTTAGTCATATCTGGGTTAAGTCTATGTCTCATTATGCTCATACTGCTATACATTCAACAATCTAGAAACCAAATTTGTGTAATGGCCTCCGGGAGTAGTGATGTAGTCAAGCCTGAGATCTTTGACGGCTCGACTTTTTTATTGGCGAGGTGCACGCTAGGTGTGGTGATAGACCTTAAGGTCTTCTGGGTGATCTGCAGTCCTCCCTTGCCCCCTATTCCCCTTTCTGATGAGGAGAATAGGCGCTGGGAGGAAGCGAATCACGCAACTCTAGCACGATTGTTAGTCGTAGTCTCAAATAGGCTTTTTGACATCTACTCAAACTACAAGACGGCGAAGGAGGTGTGGGATGACCTAGAACAAAAGTTCACCGAAGGGGACAATGGGAATGAGAGCTTTATAGCCGAGAACTACCTGAATTATAAGATTGTAGAGAATCGGTCTATCATGGAGCTGGACCAGGAGCTACAGCTCCATGTTAGGGACCTGAACCATTATGACTGTCTCTTGCCAGAGAGCTTTCAGGTTAATGTGATCTTGGCTAAGCTGCCGCCCTCGTGGCGTGACTTTGTGACCACTCGTCGACACATAAAGGAGCACCTGACTCTTCCCGAACTTCAGGCAGCTATAAATGTCGAGGAGCGAGCCCGTGCTAGTGGAGTCAAGCACTCCACGTCCCAGGTCCAGGCTCACTTGGTTGACACCAAGACCTTCAACGCCGGTGGTGGAAAGAAAAAGAAGAAGCCCCAGAACCAGACTAGCGCAAAGGGAAAGAACATGAAGAGAAAGGAGGATTTGGTCTGCTACGTTTGTGGCATCGTCGGGCACACTGCCCGGAGGTGCCGCGACCGTAAGGGCAAAGGACCAGCACTAGGTCAGCAGGGCGGCCGTAAGGCCGAGGCGCACGTTGCAGTGGTGCCCTCCGGCTCCACTGATGGGTATGTACCTAGAGCATGGCTGATTCATCATTTGATTGGTGGATCGATACAGGTGCAACGCGTCATATAGCTGCTGACAGAACCTCTTTCACTTCATTTCAGGGTCAAGATTGTGGATCCATCTTGATGGGCAACGGAGCAGCAGCACAGATATGAGGGATTGGCCAGGTCTAACTGAAGCTTACGTCAGGCAAGACGCTAGTTCTTCGCGACGTGCTGTACGTGCCCACGATGCGGCGTAACTTGATCAGTGGGTCTGCCTTGTGTAGACAGGGCGTCAGATTAGTGTTCGAGTCTAATAAGGTCATTTTGACCAAGTATGGTGCCTTTGTTGGCAAGGGGTATGATAGAGACGGCATGTTTAGTCTCTCTGTCTTGTGTCAGAATAACATTTCCATTTACAATGTGGTTTGTAATAAAATTCATGATGTGTGGTATTCTCGTTTATGTCATTTGAATTTTGAGGCTATTGTGCGGTTGAGCAAAATGAACTTAATTCCAGAATATAACTATGAGAAGGGTTCTAAGTGTGAAGTGTGTGTGCAAGCTAAGCAACCCAGAAAACCGTTTCACTCGGTCGAAGGGCGAAGCACCTCTCCACTAGAGCTAGTCCATTCTGATCTTTGTGAGATGAATGGCATATATACTAAAGGTGGCAAGCGCTATTTCTTTACTCTCATAGATGATAGTACTAGATACTGTTATGTCTACTTGCTTAAAAGTAAGGATGAAGCACTAGATTTCTTTAAAATCTATAAAGCTGAAGTGGAAAACCAACTAGAAAAGACAATAAAACGGCTAAGGTCTGATAGAGGAGGTGAATACATCTATAAGGATTTCGCCCACTTCTGTAAAGAAAGTGGTATCATTCATGAAACCACACCTCCCTATTCTCCCCAATCTAATGGGGTAGCGGAACGAAAGAACCGAACACTATGTGACTTGGTTAACTCCTTGTTACAAAGTTCAGGTATGTCGGTCCGATGGTGGGGGGAGCCAGTTCTCAAAGTTAACTATGTCCTAAATAGGGTGGCACCTCGCAACCGCGAGGTAACTCCTTATGAAGGATGGAAGGGGAGAAAGCCTAATCTGTCCCATCTTCGAACTTGGGGCTGCCTCATGAAGGTCGACTTGCCGCATCAAGAAGAGGAAACTAGGACCTAAGGCAGAGATCGTGTCTTTCTAGGATATCTTGCTAACAAAGACAAACAGATAGATTTCTAGTGGTCAAATCCGAGACGAGCGAAGTCGCTGTAAATGACCTTATGGAGTCTCGTGATGCGACATTCTTTGAGACTATCTTTCCTATGAGATCTAATGAGATAATCACACCAGACAACTCAAGTGAGCACTACTCTATCCCTCCCGGTGGCCGAGCCCACTCGACTTGGAGTTGAGGAGGAGTAAGAGACAGAGGACCGAAAAGTCATTTAGTGATGATTTTGCCACTTATCTTGTAGATGATGAGCCACGTACCCTCTCTGAGGCATTCGCATCTCCTGATGTAGAATACTGGAGGGAAGCAGTTCGTAGTGAGATAGATTCTATCATCGCTAACGGAACGTGGGAAGTCACCGATCTACCAAGTGGATGCAAACTGGTGGGTTGCAAATGGATATTCAAGAAAAAGAGGAGACCTGATGGTACTATTGAAAAGTACAATGCCCACTTAGTGGCTAAGGGTTTCACTCAGAAGGAGGGTGAAGATTACTTTGATACCTATTCTCCGGTGGCCAGATTACCTACTATCCGTGTGCTTATAGCAGTGGCTGCGGCATGTAACCTCCTAGTCCATCAAATGGACGTTAAGACCGCTTTTCTTAATGGAGAGCTGGATGAGGAGATATATATGCAGCAGCCAGACGGATTTGTGGTAAAGGGACAAGAGAATAAGGTTTGTCGCTTGATTAAGTCTTTGTATGGTCTTAAGCAAGCCCCCAAGCAGTGGCATGAGAAATTTGATAACACATTGACATCTGTTGGGTTTTGTGTGAACGAAGGCATGATCGTGTATTATCGGTTTAGAGGGGCCGAGGTGTCATTCTATGTCTTTACGTAGATGACATATTGCTGTTTGGGACCGACTTAGATGTTATCAATGAGACGAAAAAATTTATCTCCTCAAACTTTGAAATGAAGGATCTAGGAGAAGCAGATGTTATTCTTAACATCAAGCTTATTAAGGGTCAGAATGGGATCACGCTTTCGCAGTCCCATTATGTGGAGAAGATCCTAACCCGCTTCGGGCATATGGATTCTAAACCTGCCTCCACGCCCTATGATCCGAATATGAGGCTTTGCAAGCACACTGGTGAAGGGATCAATCAACTCCTGTATTCACAAGTAATTGGATCCTTGATGTATCTCTGTAGCGCTACTAGGCCTGACATCTCATATGCAGTATGCAGATTAAGCCGTTACACGGCTAATCCGGGAGATGATCATTGGGTAGCACTACATAGGGTACTTAGGTATCTCAAGGGTACCATGAAGCTTGGAATCCATTACTTTGGCCATCCGGCTGTCCTAGAAGGATTCAGTGATTCTAACTGGATCAGTGACTCGGATGAGATGAAGGCTACTAGTGGATATGTTTTCACTATAGCGGTGGGTCTGTGTCATGGAAGTCTGCAAAATGCATCGTCATCACACGCCAACCATGGAGGCTGAACTAGTTGCTCTAGATTCAAGTTGTGGAGGCGTAATGGCTCAAGGAGCTTCTTCGACCTACCAAGTCTTTGGAAAAGCCGATTCCAGCTGTCCTAGTATATTGCGATAACCAGACTGTCATAGTCAAGGTTAAGAGTAGAAAAGACAACATGAAGTCCTCGAGGCATATTAAGAGGATACTTAAGTCTGTTCGGCATGCTAGAGAGACAGGTGTTATTGTTGTAGAATACACTCAGTCTGTTAGTAACCTAGCTGATCCTTTTACAAAGGGTCTATCTAGGACGACTATCGAAGCAGCGTCTAGAGGAATGGGGCTTATACCCTGCTAGTGGTAACCAACGGTGGTAACCCATCCTAACTGAGCGGCGATCCCGCGAATCAGGCTCTGGGACAACTAAGTTGTGTGGTACTGTAAAGCACACCTAATAAAGCCCCATTATTGCAAAGGCTTATTACATGAAGGTAGGATGAGGTGAAAACCTCTTAATGAGTTCGGAGCCATAATAAGTCTAGGGAATTTTCCTACAGGATTCCCTTGAAGAACGAACCTATGTGAGCTGATCGTGGGGTCACGGTCCATGAGAGTTTAGGGTATACTCTCTAGAGAGCTCATGAATGGATACAAGGACATGACCGTAACGTCCTGCCCCGCTAGAGGTGTAGTTTTACAGCCTAGTACTGCGTGCTATCTGAAAGAATGCCCTCACATCAAGGCTCTGGATCAAGGCGTAGTCCTCCACTGTCTGTGTCGGGTTGGATTTCTTGTAGCTAAACAATGGTTCAAACCTTTGCGGTACCTATGTTGAATAGCAGTATATTAAACGAGATTTCACAGTGTCATTACCATTGTCGATTGAGGCAAAAGGGTGGGGATTGTTGGGCTTTTGCCTGGGCCTTAGGCCGGCCCACTCCCATCACGTGGAAAGAAAAAGGAGGAAGACCTCCCTGTCGACTGGAAAAAAAGGGGCTCACGAGGGTTTCCTTGCGGGGAGTGAGCTCCTGGCGGCGGGGGCGTTTTGAGGAGATGAGTGCTTCCGTGCGCGCCAGGGGATGAGGATCGAGCTCCGGCTCATGCGGGATCCCGTTGCTCCGGCTCGGCTATAAGGGAAGCACCTCTCTCTCAATGATGGGTATCCTTTTCTTAATCTTTCTGGTTCCTCTACTGAGTTTCCATCATTTTGGTGCTTCGGGTATTTACCTGCTCTCCGCCGACGGTTCCCGTCCGGTGGTGGTGTTGGTGGTGTGCCTGGAGGTGCTCGCGTGTGGTGGTGGTTTTGCTGTTGCCTTCTTCGACTTGGTACCCGTGGCCACGGGTGGTCATTTGTGTAACTGCCGCTTCCTCTGCATCTCGGGCTTCTACTTCAACTCTGTTCGTTGTAGAAGTGACGGCATCGTATCCCCGAATCACTTTCCAGTGGCTGCGTGTGTAGCCTGGAAATTTGGTTTCTGGGACAGCGACCTGCTCGCGCTTTGCCTCGGCTTCGTCGGCTCGGATCCGGCGCTGTGTAAGGAAACTTTAATCCCTTCTGTTGGTGTTGATTCAGTGAACCGATTGAGAAATTTGAGGGACTAGCCATCGAGCTAGAGGCTGTATTTCTTGATCTGGAGGCACTGATTTTATTCTTTACTACTGCTCGATGATGATTCAAATAAATGAGGCAATATTTATCTGCTAGTTAGTGAATCATTCTGTAATTCAGCACTGTTTAGATCATTGTATCAATACTTTAACTTGGTCTTTGTTGCTGCTGTATATGTGATATGCTATCCTGAGAATAGTTCCTTTCATGTGACTTGATTAACTTTGATATCCTGGTCTAATCTGGAACTCAATTCTCACTGGTTTGGCATCACTGTCGTAGGCAAAATTATTGCAATTCTGTTGTTCAGTAGCTTTTCATCCATAATTGGGTATTAGTGAGTCAATTTTCTTAAACGGTGCTGAACTGAACAGAGTCACTAATTTCAGATTGATATACCCTGTGATATATTGCTGAAATTTGGTGTTGGAGGGCTTCTTTGAAGCAACCCATCAAGTTATTAAATCTGAGAGCAATACTGGAAAAACCAAACATGAGTAGTATACTGTTTTGGTTAATTCATTTATTATCCATGCTGAATGTCCTGTTTATATGTGTTCATATCATGGATCTATGTGCTTATAAGCTTATACCTGTTGAGTTCATGATCATTTCATATGTTCTGGACATTGTGGATAAATTGTGCTTAGTCATATCTGGGTTAAGTCTATGCCTCATTATGCTCGTACTGCTATACATTCAACAGGGTTTAGGGCGACACAAGGAAGGAGGTGAAGGCGGCCGGCAGAAGGAGGCAAGGGCTAGCAGGAGGAGGCAAGGGCGGGCGGGCGCAAGGAAGGAGGGTAAGGCCGGGAGGAGGGAAGGGTAGGTGGGCGACGCAAGAGGAGGCGAGGGTGCAAGAGGAGACAGACGGGGATAGGGACAAGGATAAAGGCAATAAGGGACATCACAGACTGTTTTTTTTTGCTAGAACCATCTGTGATGTGCCTCTCACCACAGACGGTTTTAACCAAAAACCATTTGTGATGTGCCTATCATCACATATGGTTTTAGCTAAAAATTGTCTGTGATGATCAAGTGACATCATAGATGGTTTTTTGTTAGAATCGTCTATGATGATGGTTTTTGGTTAAAACCGTCTGTGATGAGGTGAACATTACATACGGTTTTTAACTAAAACCGTCTGTGATGTACCTGAGACTTACCAAAGATGGTTTTTATAAAAACTGTCTGTGATAGCACGTCATCACAGACGATTTTTGAAAACTGTCAATGATAAGGAGTCTAATATAAGTTCTTACATAATTGCAATCGTTGAGCACCATAGTAGATCCAAATGTCAGACATCAATGCTGATCCAAATTTCACACACAGGGTGGCAGAAAAACAAAAGGAAGAATCGAGATGCACGAAGAACATAGACATGCTCTGCGTTTCCAAGTAGATCTGGCTCTATCATGCATCTTGCATAAGGACTAAGGCATGACATCAAAAGAAAATAGCACTCTTGTTCAATATCTAAATTAGAGTAATTAATCACACTTAACTCCTATATGCCTATGCACTTGCCTCTACGCATACATAAGTCAGTTGTTGTACGATAACAATAAATTCATGTTGGACAATTCATGTATATATATGCAACTGGTGGGCCACTATTTCATGTCCAGACATGCAGTTTCTTAACTAAAGCAATTCATTTGTAAACCTTCTCTAATTCATTTTGGGGTCAAATCGACATCAGTTCTTATTCCCAGTGCTCCTATATCAGCAGTTTCTTCAACATGCTTTGTAGGATTAATGCTTACGTGGAGAGAAGATTAAAGAAGAGAGATATAAGCTATTACTTATATCAATATTGGTACTGATACTCTATCAGTACCAGGTTATAAGGGAACCGGTATTGATGCTCTTGAGCATCAGTCCTGAATGGTCTGTACCGGTTCAAAAACCGGTACTAAAGGCCGTTTTTAACCGGTATTGAAGGCCAGTTTTGTAGTAGTGATAGCTTGGGATACAAACCAAAGGAAGATACAATAAAAACATGCATTGGGAAGACGATGATTGCATCCAACTTCATTATATGTCTTGCATGTTTTTTATTTGATACTCTATGTATTTGTGCTAATATACAAAGAATTGGAGGGGTAGTATCTAGTACTATTTATTAATGATGTGAATGTTTTTAGATATGACTATAGAAACCATGCATTGAGAGTGTATTAGAAGTAGCTGACTAATGGATAAACAAGATTAGCAATTGCTCTTTGGCTGGTGCACGTAGTTACTCTAGTCAACAACGGTAAACATTAGTAATGTAGCTCCGGTTGGAATTGGAAAACAAAAATTTTAGATACCGATGGCATATCTTAGTAAGGGTACATATAAGAAAAAAATCGTAGAACGGATATTTGGCAATAATATTTAAAGCTAGAATAACTTGTATATAAAAATGAATATAGTAGCTAATACTATATATAAATAAAATTAAGCGACCATCATGTAATTAAATACTTCAAATCTTATAACTTCTCTAAAGTTGAGGATGTATAATAAGCACCATGAAATTAGCAATATTGTGGAAATCGGTTAAAACGGCCCATTATTTGCCCGACTAATATGGAGTGTTGATAACGCTTGTGAGCACTTAATGAGCAGCATACACCGATTAATCAAGTTGATATATAGCTAGACTCTCGGTTTTGGTGGACGAATTCTAAAGCTACTCCTAAGAGGTATTAGGTATAAATATAGCTCACCCTATTGTTAAGGAGAATCAATCTACAATAAGTAAAAAGGTAAAATAAATGATATCTCATACATCATATCACTACTACAAAATGGGTTATATTAGACACGTCATCATAGACTGTTTTTTTACTAAAACCGTTTGTGATGTGTTTCAGGCACATCGCAGAAAGTTTATGGCTGAAACTGTCTGTGATGTCGGATTATCATAGACGGTTTCATCCACAAACCGTCTATGATGAAAGTGAGAAGTTCGCAGTCGGTTAGTGGATGTTCATCCAAGAGGAGACGAACCGTATGCAGGTTCTGAGCTGGAGTGGCGGCCTCCAAGGCCAACCGGCGCCGAACTGGAAGCCCGACCACTGCCGTGAAGGCGCCACCGCCCTCCTGCTATGGCGGTGGGAGGCGACCCCTCGTCCGGCGAGAACGCCGGGACGTATTCTGGGAGCTACTAGCCTCCGCCACATCTTGTCGCTGCGATTGTAAACTCGCCATCACCAGGTGCGAAGTCCTTTCGGACAGAGAACCGAAACCCACCAGAGAGATGGCCGGATGAGCCAACCACTAGCCCCCTACCTGGTGCGCCCCTGCTGGCGTATTTCGCCTGACAAGATTCCGCTAGCAGGGTGTCTACTCTCTAGACGGAAATTATGGTTCGGTAGAGAGTATCTTCGTGGCTAGAAACCCTAATATCTCTCGACGATGGATTCCGGGCGTCAGCAAGCTAGTGGACACAATGATTTACCCAGGTTCAGGCCCCCGGTGAGGGTAATGGCCTTACGTCTTGCTAGTTCTTCGTTGAGAAAATGGGGGGAGCGTTTACAAGGGTGTTCTTCAGTGTCTGTTTCTCTATGCTTCTTGTTCAAGCCGACCATCCCCCTTCTTCATGCACCAGGGCGCCCTTATATAGATGGGGCACCCTGGGTAGGAGAGAAGGTGGCACTATACTTATCTACAACACATTAATTACACCCATCATTTAGCTTCCACGTCGACCCATGACTCATTTATTAAGCACGCCTCTATGGTCTTGTCCTTCGAACCTCATTTAATGTCGGTGAGAGGCCTCGCCCGGTCCACCGGGCACAGGACGCTTCTACGACGGGTTGGTGAGAAGCGTCAGAGGGATGAGCCGTCGTCGTGTCGAAAGCTGGGCCAGCGAAGCCTTCCCCTCATTCCTTTGGTTGCCTTCGTGGCTTGATAAGGGGGTCCCAAACACCTGTTCGCTCATCAGGCCGCCACGCGGGCCGCTTCGCCCATGAAAGCAACAAGCGTGATCGCCAGTTGCTAGTGGGGCCACGTGGGCTTCTCGCCAATGAGCAGGCGTGCTTCGCCAGTCGCTCGCTGGGCGCCACGTGGGCGCTGTTCATGGCGGCGTGATCGCCAGGCTGCTCACCGGGGGGCCACGTGGGCCTTAAAATGGGCCAGGCCACTTTCTGGGCCTATTACTTCTACGGCAGTGAGGGTACCCTGGTGCAAAGTACACCGACATCAACTATCCACCCATCGAACCACCGAATTCTAGGATTTAGCAAATAAAGCTATCACAATAGAAAATGAAGAAGCTCAATTAAATGAGGGGAGGAGGAAGAAGGCGAGATTTAATAACTAGTCAAATGTTCTTAACCAACCAAAGTCTTTTAGACCATCGATGCTAAACAAAAGTTCTGTACCTCAATCACAGATAGCTGCACCCCCTTAGCATTCCATTCCAACCAACATAACCCATCTCTTAAGTGCTTCAACTTCAGAGGACCACACTATGCTAATATCTGCCCTCAACTACCTATTAAGTGTTATCATTGTGGCCAAGAGGGACATAGGAGGTACAATTGCCCATTTCTAGTAGGTCAGTCCAAACAGAGTGCTTCAAGGAGACTACCAAATCGTACTCCATCAATAGGAAACAATCAAGGAGGTCCTAGTGCCATATCCTCCAAGGGATCCAACCAGGGAGCATCGACTGTAGGATCTGCTCATTTGAACTGTATTGGGCAGAGCAGATGGAAGGAGCCACCAACGTGGCTACAGGTATGCTTCCCAATTCTTCATCCAATTGGTACGATTCTATTTAATCCTGGAGTCATCCATTTAGGTGAGCCAGATTTCGGGGAGGAAATCCCTTTTAAGTGGGGTAGGGTGAAAGGACCTTGGTTCCTTAATCCCACAATTGAGATCATTAACACAAATTAAGTACATACATAAACAAATTTCTCAACAAATATATCCTCAACTTTATTGATTATCAAAATGTCATGCAAGTGCATAATTACAATGTGCATTACAGAATAGAGTTACATCAAAAAGAAGATTACAAGAAAATCTAAATTCCTAAAATCTATAGCTTTTGACCCTCATCTTGATTCCTGCAAAACAAATAATCCACACATGCATTTATGTATAACCATAGGTCAAGATGCAAAAATTTAAATTTATAGAGTTGCCATTAGACTCGTATGCATTGGTAGGCTAATCAAGATACTAGAAAGTCCAGGGCCAGTCGGCACGTCTCGCTACCTAAGGTTTCATCATGCGGTGTTACGCAAACCTAGTAGACATGTAACTGTAACATTGCATAAATAGTGCACAAATATCCCAAGGTAGAGAAGTAAAGTTCCATGGTAAAGGGTAAATAAGCCACTGTAAAATGGGATAAGGACCAACCCTCCAACCAGAGCCAACACTCTATTTCTCATAGCCAGCACAAAGCCAACTAAGCCCCCATTTCATTCCCCGAACCACAGAACCATTCCCCAATCTCAAGCACCTAGGAGGCCAAGGAGACCACTAGATGCAAGCATAAACCAAGAAGCTCCAAGCCAAGAAAGCATCAGGAGCACAACCATCACAGTCATCCATCCCCAAGAACACATAAGCACAAGCCACCAGAAAGCACCAAAGCAAGGAGTCCACCAAGAGCTTAAGTAGGAGGCCAAGCCCAATCAAGGAGTAAGAGCAAGGACACCACCTAAACAAACATAGTTAGGAACATCCCCAGCACCATCCACAACCCGCATTTATTCTCATTCAACCCACACTACAAGTAATTACATTCAACCATAGTATACATATAAAATGGCAAAAGCAAGAACTAGTGTAGAGACTAAAGACCGTAGGTGAGCTAGTAGTCTCAGTAGAGATCACTGTAGAGACAGCTTGTGTGTGCTCGATGTGTTCCTGAGCACTTCTCGGCATGTGGAGAACCCTCGGGTATTGTCACAATATTGTCGAAACCACAGCAAACACCGTATTCATCATCAACCCAAATCAAAATATACATGTTCATCATCACATCACAGAACATCATCATCATTGGGTTAGCAAGAAACTAGGGAGGGAAAGGAGCTAGGGTCTCACCAACCCTAGCTCAGCATGGAGGAGGAAGGAGGACCAATGAGGTAGGGCGCGGACTAGCAGTATCGATGGTGCCAGGCTAGGGCTTAGCGGCCTGCACGGTGCGAACTTGTGAAAGACCATGTGGAGGTCAACCTAGGTTGGTGATGAGTGTTTGACAGTTTGAGCTTAGTATGCTCAGGTTTGAGTTTGATTTGAATTGTATTTTCAAAATAAAGAAATTTAAGTTGTGTCTATCACTAGCGATACTACCGGCCTTAGGAGGGCGGTAGTACCGGCCAGGGGGCGGCACTACCGGCCTAGGAGCAGTAGTTATATTCCAGAGAGGGTCTTCGCTAGGTCTTTAGGGGAGCGGCACTACTGGCTATGCTAGGGCGGTAGTGCCAACCAAGCGGTACTACTGGCCCCATGGGCGGTAGTGCCAACTTATTGAGTGATTTTTCGAGATTAGAATTTTGAATGTATATGAGATTTATTGCATATCATTTTGGGCAATGTTATGTGATATGTTACCTTATTTTTTATGGTTGCAGGATAATGGTGCTAGGCCATGGTGAGGCGGAGGATGACCGGGCCAAGGCGAGGTGCATTGGAGGTTCAGATGATCGAGGATCATTGAAGATGATCAGAGACAGATTTGATGCAAACCTAGATGACAAGGAATGGATGAGATACTAGCTATGAGCTGCTCGGATCAAGGAGGGTGGCTGGATTGCGGTCTAGGTGATAGAGTAGCAGGTTTAGTTAGTATGCTCTAAAAAGCATGTAAAAACCTGTTATGCTAGAGGGTTTTGGGTTAGCCCATGTATGAGTGAGTGAGTCAATCGTAGGCCTTGATGGTGATCCTTAGGATAGAAGGAAATCATCCAAGGGTGGAGAATGACTCAAGAGTAGTATAAATAGAGGGGTAGGGGTAGACTTTCTCCTCTTGAAGATTTTAGAGGTTTTGATGCTCCCTTGAGTTCTGCCCACTTTGCTGTGAGGCTTTGTAAACCTCCCATCCATAAATAACAATCCAATTCTCTTAATTCTAATTTTACTTTCTGCATTTACATTATGTCTTTAAATTCCGCAATTTACATTCTTACAATTTACTTTCATGCAATTTGGATTTGTCTCCCCTCCTACTTGCTTGTGCTTCTTATGGTAAGGATGAATGATTGCTGGATGAGTCTTCTTCAGATCATATCCCAATCATCTTGGCAACTCATGTGTTCTTCCTTGCAAGAAACCAATTTTTTACTCTCTAGAGGATTATTCTTGGAAGGTCTCGTTTTTAGTATTCTTGTCTTGTGTTCTAGCTTACTATGACATGTAGAAAGCCATCTAGAATCATCTTGATCATCAAGAACCCACGTGCTAGCTGAGGACCAAGTTTTTATTTTTGTACCCATTTTGTGCACTCTTCCTCAATTTGGAAAAAGATCAAAACTTTAACATCAATCCTAGCGATTGAAGGTTGGAATAGGTTCCTGACATCTATAAGAAGGTGTCCACAAAGTTTCACAGGGTTTCGATTAGCCGATCAAAAGATCCATCAATTTTCCTTTTGAGTCAGGCTGATTTTTTACTATTCACAGTGTTGTTTTTTACTGTAGCTATAGTAACCTCTCATGCTACTATACCTGGTAGTGCTGGGGTACTGTTCATCTAGTAGTACCAGGCCTAAGCAGTGGTAGTGCTAACCTTGCTATGGTTTTTTGGAATTTTTATGTTCTCCACTTTGCTTTGATGAAGTGAGATTCTTGGTTGAATCTTTTTTGTGGGGGAAAACTTTATATTGGGATCATTCGCCCCCCTCTAATCGCCATCTTGGTCCTTCAATTGGTATCAGAGCCCGATTTTGCTCTTCCATAGATCTCTACCGGTCTCAAGAGATATGGCGACGGACAAATACTCCACCAAGACTCCCATCTTTTTTCAGAGTTGATTTTTCTTTTTAGAAGTCGAGAATGGAGTCATACATCATTGCCAGGGCTTCCTGATTTGGTAGAAGGTGAAGCTCCTGTACGAGGTTCCTTTCAATGAAAATGTCACGACCAGTAATATGGCTGATGTTGAGACGAATGCTAAGGCAAGGAACATCCTCATACAAGGCCTTAGCCGAGTGAGTATGGCAGGATCTCTCACCTATAATTCACTCACCAAATTTGGGTGATCCTCAATGCTTACCACAAGGGCACTATCCAGATCAAGACGGTGAGACAGGATAAATACAAACATGAATATAACAAATTTGAACAGCACACTGGTGAGACCCTTGATGAGTGCTTTCCTCCTGACTCAAGACTCATTGACGGGCTTTCCTCCTGACTCAAGACTCATTGACGGGCTTTCCTCCTGACTCAGAACACCATAGACTTATTGACCTTAACTCTTGACGGGCTTTCCTCCTGACTCAAGACTCATGAGATCGATATTGTCTCACATAAGACAAAGTCACAATTGATGGCCTTGCTCACCGATCCCACTGGATCCACTTCTGAGACTTTGGTTGGTTGCTCTCTTTCCACTCTATGTGAGCTAAGCGATGAACAACTAGATAAATTTTCAAAAAATGAACTTACTCTTCTAGCTCACAAATTTTCTCATACCTACAAAAGGGCGAGAGAGAGAAAGAGAGGTGGCATGATCACCTACTTCGAGTGTGGTGGCCCCAACCATATTCGAGCGAACTGCCCTAATTTGTAGAAGGGCAAGAACGACGCTGGTGGTTGGGAAAGAATGATGACACCAACAAGAAACACAACAAGAAGCTTCCAGTTCTTGAATGGTGTGTGAGAAGAAGTACTGCAACTTCTCAAATAACAAGAAACTCTTCCACCGGATCCTCACCGCACTTGACGACATCAACCTCTCCGACACAGAGACCTGGAGCGACAAGTGTGAGAATGATCTGCAAGAAAAGAACAAAGGCAATGATGACTTCATTGGGATGTGTTTCATGGCAGACGCTAATGGCATTAGCGACTCCGAGCTCTACAGCGACTCGAACAAGGTGCTCTCCTATGACCAGCTCAATGAAGCTTTTTGTAAATTAGGGAAATTTCATGCTAGACCTAAGCTAGGTGTTTGGAGTTAGAGAATGATGTAGGTACTTTGTCTCAGGAATTAGCTTCGCTTAGATCTTGTTCCTCCCGAAGGTCTGCTGATTGTACTTTTGTGATGCTTTACTTGTGGAGCTTCAGAACCTAAGGACTATACACGATAGTGTGGTTTCTGAGCTTGAGAGTCTTAGGTCGAAGAACGATAGCAATTGTTCTATTGATGCTATTCCTGTAGATACTAGTTTTCTTCATACTGACACTAGCGCATCATATGAAAATTGCCCTAAATTGCTTATTGAAATTGATGTCATGAGCACTCACCTTAGGAAGCTATCTACTAAAAATAATGAACTTGACTTGCTTGCTTCTAAGAACTCAGTCAACTCATGCGAGGACTATAGGCAACTAAAACTTGCCAATAAATCTTTAAATATCAAGTGTGCTGAACTTGTGCTAAACTTGCTAAGGACTTACTAGTTAAGTCACAAGGTTGCTTGTGATGTGCTAAGATTGAGGGGAACTTAGATAAAATACAAGTCAAACTTAGGAAAAATTGGAGGCCCAGATCCTTAGGATTAGAAATGCCCCTTACGTTTCTTGTGATGCCCTCAAGATTGACGAAGCCGTGAAGAGGGAGAAAAATGCACATGCTGGTAGTTGTTCCTTATCTAGTTCTTCCTCATCTTCTTCCCCCTGTTCTTCATGTCATCTCATGAGCACTCTTGAGAAGTTTGTAGGAGGCAAGAAGAAACTCAATTTCATCCTAAACCAATCTGAGATTAGTTGACTCAATCAAGGTCTAGGATTTGACTACTTGGAGCACTCTAGGATTCATCCTCTTACCATTGTGTGTAGCTTTTAGGTCTACTGGGGTTCTCCATAGGATCTCTAACCAAAGGGTGCTGCTCCTACTGCTTCTACCTTTAGCAAGGCAAAGTACTAATGCAGCTTCTATCAGAAGAATGGTCACCTGTAACATCCCAAAATTTGCCTTTATTATCATTTTATTGCTTTTTGTGCATTTGACGATTTTTCTAAATTTATTGGATTTTGTGGAATTTATTTGAATTTGTTTCCAAATTAAGTTTATTGGCCTTTTATTGAAAACTAAATCAATAAAGAAAAGTTAATATAAAGTTTAGATAAAAATATTTTATTTGAGTTCAAAATGTCTCAAAGTATTTATGAGAAGTTTATTGGATTTTTCCTGGTATTTTAATTGCCTTAAACAAATTAATATATTTTATGGAATTAAATTTATTCAAAAAACATTGAAAAATCTTGTAATAGTAATGGGCCAGGGCCCATGATAGCCCAGCCCATCCCAACGTGCCAGCCTAGTCAAGCCTGCCTAGGCAAGAGCCACAGATCCACTGTCAACCTCGAATTGAACGGTTAGAGATCTCAAGAAACCCTAACGATTTGGAGCGGTCGTATTGAGTCAATTGCGCGGTTCAGATTCTTCCATGTTGCACATGATGGCGACTATCCGTTGCACGATGTGTGGAGGGTTGAGATTTTGCCGCACTGCCACCGTCGTGTTTGAGTCAAACTCCGCCGCCGTCTTCGACTAGGATGCCTTCACCGTGTGCAGCACGAACTTTAAGGGTATTTAAGGCCACCAGGGTAACCTCCGAAGACCTCTGTTTTGTGACGCACTCGTCACCCCAAAAATCCTTGCTCGAGGTGTGCTCTTTGCTGTGAATGAGCCCATCGGAGTTGCTTGGGGTGCCACTGTCTTCGTCCATCAAGATCTCGCTGTCCGCCACATCTTGTTCAGAGCCGAGCACATTTATTAGTTCAAGGTGAGGAGAGCTCCCAGATCTATAAAGTTTCACTGTTAGAAAGTCTCCCAAACATTGCCTATGAGTCATCGTCCTCATCTCCGTTCATGGCGCCACCGCAACCTTTGTCGTCAGCCTTCGCGAGTATCATAGATTGTCGGATTAGCTTGGATGGTTTCGATTGGATCTCATTGCAGCCATTTGATCCCTCGCGTACCGCAGAGATGGTGCCACATGTTCCTTGCATGTCGGGATGAGGCAAGCCGTTGGATCTGGAGGGGTGGTCTGGATCGCACTGCCACTGTAGCTAATCAGGTGCCGCCACGCGTCGGCACGGCGACCGAGGCGCACGCGTCGGGTCTATGGTGAGTCGGATCGGACACGTGGACTGTGTCCGTGGACCAGGACACGTGTCATGATCTCGGTGGATCAGGCCATGCTGATGTCAGTGTGACGCAATAAACATCTTTTCAATATAAAAATAATTTGATTAATTCGTTTTTTTTCCAGTTTTCAGGTTTTTATATTTTTGAATCTTCCGAGAGCCCGTTCTCCCTCATACAAACTCCGATTGAGGTGATTCAAATTCCTAAAAATTTGTAAAAGTGAGATATCTTTAATGGTGAATTTTATTTGATTTTGGGAGTTTGTTTGCTCTCTATTTTGGTGTTTATTTTCTTTTCTCTCTTGATTCATGTAGACGTTGAACTATGCGACGCATCCGAGGAAGATTCACCAACTCAAGACCAAGGTCCAGAGCAGAAATAAGGGCTTTTCTAAGGCAGGTTGTGCTTTGATCATGTTGAACCCATGTTTACAAAATTGCTATATTGTTTTACCATATTGTATACAATTTCACATGTACAATTGTTTTCAATTACATTGGGGCTTAGCTACTATACCAAATTGATCTATACTCTACCTTGTTGTTTGTATACCATGATCTATTGTCACCCTAGATTGGTTCATTATAGTTGGTTAATACTAAAATCAACATGTGATGGTTAGATCACTTTAGTATGCTTAGCCATGCCATATCATCACATGTACTTGAATCATTGATAATTAATCTTGACTAACGAAATATGGAACAATGTTGTGAACTTGTGTGTCATGTGTGGTCACACGACGAGATTGAGTTGTTGTGGTGATGGATGTCACACAACGATATTGAATTATTGATGGCACGTAGTGCTTGGTAATCAACTGGGGTGGTTATGATTTAGATTGGGGCAAGTGGAAAAGGGCAGTATGCCAAGGTGGGTCATATGGCAGAGGGTATGTGGAAGTCTTGCCTCGATCATCCTAAGAACTTAACCTTGTAAGTCTTTGACCTAAGTCAATCATATAACCACATGTCTGAAATAGGACGGACCTACCTAAATAATTTGCAATGTCTTAGCTTTGGTACAACCAGTGGTGGTGAGGCCCACCCTTTTTAATGAACCCAGATGGCGCAAGAAGGGGGCCCTGTTGTGGTAATCAGTCCCTTCAGTGTTGAAACTTTAGCGAGTGGAACTGTGTTAAGACAGAGCATTATAAAGGCTTTGTCAAGATCTCTCTGCCGACACACCAAAGAAAGTGTGTTAATCACGTGGCAACAAGAGATGATCATGTCGTGTGGGTAAAGTGCATAACCTCTGTGGAGTGTAAATCTATTCGGATAGTCATGCTCGCGGTATTGAGCAATGCTCGGGAATTACAGTTAAGGGTTAGACTTTTGCAAAATAAAACCAGGGTTGGATGGCAGGTTGCCATGGGAGTTAAATCTTGACTTAGGACTGGAAACTCAGTTTACTTAAGAAATGCTGAATCTATCTATTACTGTTATTTGTTTAATTATCTTTTCAACCTATATATTGTACTTGTTCATAAAATGCTGCTTTGTTGCAAAACAACCATGTTAGCCATTCCTTTGGAATAAGGATTGCATATAGTTATATTAAAATTGCATTCTGTGCACAACTTGTTGAGTACTTTATGTACTCACCCTTGCCAACCACAACATCATCAGTTGAGGAGTCTACACCAGTGTTGGAGGAGGAGTACCATGAAGAGATGAATGTGTAGGGTGCGAGCCTTATCAGTTGCCTGTGGTATACTAAGGTGTGTTACTACATCTTCATTCCGTTGCAGTTTAATTTGTTGTTTAGCCTTGTGAGGCATTGTCACGTAAGTTGACCATAAGGTCATTCAACTAGTAATATTTAACATATGATGTCTTTTATCTTATTTTTGCTGTGTGTGATTGTGATATTTACCGATGTTAAGCCTGTGTGCACTAGCGTGATTCTGAACTAGTGTAGTATACACAGAGGGTCCGGATTTACATATTCGGGTCCCGACAGAGGTGGTGTCAGAGCCATACTGACTGTAAGTCTTGACCCTAGATAGTTGGTCGTCTCTATAGGACCTTCAAAATTATCTTCTAAAGGAAAGATTTAACTTGGAAGAACATTATTTTCTTGACTTATCCATTCTTCTGTTCCTTTCCTTGCCAAAATTTCTCTTGTTTCCCCCTTGCTGAATTTTTTTCTCTTTTCCTTGCTAGATTGCATTAAAAATCTTATCTAAATTGTTTGGAGAAGAAAACGATATACCACACTTTAGGAGATGGCATCGAGTGCTTGCTGCTACCCTAATAATCGTGAATGAAGGAATCATCAAGCTCAAGGAAGAGCAGATCAATGAAATGTTTCAGGAGCTAGAAAGACCCAGTGCTTTGAGTAGACAGTTGAGACTATTGTGTGGGAGTTGCGCCTCCTAAGATAGGAGTGTCATCCATATAAACGGTAGTTTTGTGTGTTTAGGTTGATTTGGTTCTTTTTGACTGCTGAGTGTGTAGTATGTGTTGCAAAGCTTTTAGGCTTATGTAAGTGACCATATCAAGTTATTAATATTGATTGCTTAAGTTGTTGGGTTAAACCTATCTCCCCTGTATTAGGATCTTCACTTCTTATGCTATTTCCCTCTCCCCTAACCCTTTGAGGCAATCAAGCAGATGGTCCAGACTAATGGTAATAATGGAGCCAGTGGAACTGGTAATCAACTCAGTGAAAATTTTAAGGATGGATAAGTTCTTCAACCATCAATACAGATGGATATGCAGAGTTTCAGAGAGTTTTTGGCTACTCAGACTCAATTGATGTAGGCAATGATGAAGCAAATGCAAAATATGATCGATCAAGCTAATGTCAATAAAGCATTTCAAACTGTTATCAATGAATCATGTGCTTACTTAAGGTTATCAGAGTTCATAAGAACTCGCCCGCCAATGTTTTCAAGAAATATTTCACGTCTGGAAGCCGAAGATTGGCTCAAGACCATTAAGAGGAAGCTACTCATTGCTCAATGCATAAGTGATGAAAAGGTGTTGTATGCTTCATACCAGTTACAACGAATTACTGCTAAATGGTGGAAGGAATATTGTGCTAATCATAAAGCCCCGCAGAATATCACTTGGAACGAATTTGTTGTTGCTTTTCGTGATCTCTTTGCTTCACTAGAAAATAGTATGGTCATAGTGGGTTCAAAGAAGAACGCTACCCCTGCACTTTGTTTGAGATCTAAACATTGTTCTTTGAAGTGTTGTCAACCAGACAAATTAGAAGATCGCGTGCATTCCCTGTGGAGAAATAGGACATATCTCAGACGAGTATGCGATCAATTACTCCAGTTGTGAAGGAAGTCATCCTACTAAAGAATGTCCTATGAGCAACATCACATGTTACCTTTGTAAAGGTCGTGATCATTGCCCAGCTCAATGTCCCTTGGATTTGACAGCTATGACTCAGCTTCAGCAAAAGAATCTACGAGTCGTGGTTGATCAAGAGTTAGCAGAACAGTGTGGGACACTAGCTGCATAGGTAATATCGCCTGAAGAGCTAAAGATGCAACACTTCGATCCTGTCAGCTTTCAACAGAAAATCAGTAAGTGGCCATCATTCACAGTATGTCTCTTGTATGGTGAAGAAGATCGCTTTGCTAGGGGATGCGCTGCGAATCAACAAGTAATGAATCATAAGAAGAGCAATATTGAGTGCTACAACGGTCGCAAAAAAAGCCCATTATGCTAACCGATGTCCACAGAGAAGACAATTATTTTCTGCAGCTGTGGTTATTCCGGAAGTTACCTCAGTTAAGTACATAACGCCAAAAGTGAGCGGTAAAGTTGCAAGAGAAGTTTTCCCAGAGAACCAGTTGAAGAAAAGGCGTCTAAGCAAAGACACTATCCCGATCAATGAATACTCAAGGAAGAAAGTTTGCTTTAAACTCTGCTATATTTGCCACAAGCCCAAGCATTTTTCCAACAAGTGCCCTTAAAAGAAAGCAATCGCGTTGGTTCAAGTTAATTCTAACTCCATCCCTGTCGAAGCCTCAGTGCCCATGCTAAATCAAGGAAATTGGGGGCAATAATTTTACTTGGTGCAATGTCATAACCCTACTTGTAAAATAAAGAGATTAGTGATGAATTCCATGTAAAGTTTTCCTTGTGGAAAGAAATAAAGTAAGAATGGTCGATATGCCGGAATATGGAGGTTTGGAATGAAAGCAGTAATGTAAAATGATAGGCCAGATGTGTCCCTGAGTATTTGCCTGTCGACGATCAGGATCGCCTGACCGCAAGAGTGAAGGGGGGATTAGTGTGGATGAGGGACCCAAGAAGCGCTTCGATCAACAATGGCGTTGACGTAGGTCGGTGTGTGGCATCAGCGAGCAGGGAACAACAATGTATACTGGTTCGAGCCCCCCCGAGGGTAATGGCTCTACGTCCAGTCTTCTCCGGGGGCGGAGGAATTCACTAACTGTAAGTATAAAGAGTGGATTACAGCTCGAGCTTGAGTGTTCTGTTTGTGTATCCTGGTCTATGGCTAGTGCTGTTCCCCCCTATACACATGCCCTACGAGGCCTTATATCCTCCTTGACGTTGCCTGTAACGGTTGGGAGAGATTCTCGGGATTGTGGCTTCGTGTGCATTGAAGATAGGCTGTACCCGCCTTGGAAATGCCGCCCACGTCCGCCTTAACACCATCGTGCAAATCTTGGTAACCGCCGAGTAAACGCACGCCCCCGAGCCAAGTTCAAGGTCGAGCGGGAGCGGGGCCTCGCCGCCCGAGCTCGAGGTGTGTGGGAAATGAACGTCGTTAGGTCGTGGTCGAGGGCCTTCGCTGCAACATCTGGAGCGGGGGGCCCCCTTGACCATATGATGACTTCTCAGAGATTTTCCCAGTCCACGTCAGCTAGCCCCCGAGGCTCAAGGTCGTGGAAGAGACCTGGATCGACCTCGAGCCTGTAGCCGCTGGGACCAGACTTCTAGATTTCTTACACCTTCGGTCGAGGTCGGGCGGAGATTACCAGGAAAGACCTTGGCTCCACGACACCTGGCGCCCCTTGGACTTCACGATGCTGGTACGAATTCAATCGGTCAGAGGGGGTGCCTGCGACGCCTTGAAACCGCCGCCCAAACCTTAAATGCGTCTATCAAATCACCACTAGCACACCTTTTGAGGAGTCTCAACCGACGGCGATCCGGGCCTATAAACCCAAGTCTCCTGCAACTTTCAAAGAACTTCCTGATTTCCTTGCGCTCCTCGACTCCTAGCTTCTTACTCACGTGACCCTTCCCTCCTCAACCAAGCTTGAAAGCCACCGCCATGGCCAAACTCGGAAGGAGCACCATGTCACTGGCGAGGATGAGGGAGCTCGAGAGCTTGGGTCTCCTTGACCCAGCGATGTGGAGGTTGCCAGATGGTGAGATCGAACCATATCCCGAGGGCGACGAGTTCTTGTGCACCGAGCACTATGCGCTCTTCGGCCTACGGACGCTAGATCAAAAGTCAAAATTCATATTTAAAAGGACCAAATGTGTAAAAAGCTTTTAAAAAGTATTCTACTAAGTATCTCAAATGTTTTACAAGATTTCAAAATGAAAATCCTATGTTAAAATCTAATTTGGCTCAAAAACGATTTGATTTGAACCAAAATAGCCTAGATTAGCAATATGTCAAAATGATGGCATTCAAGTTGGATTTCATATCAAATCTTGGCTATAAACAGTCTTGATACACCTATCTAAGCCATGAAAATCAAAAGTGCATGAAATCCAAATTGAATTGCATTTTGAGGCTTTTCGTGAAAAACAATTTCCTTTTATGCCTCAAAGCGCAAATTGCCATAACTTTCAAAATAAAATTGTTTTTGAGAAAATTCGTTTTGCAAAACCTTCAAATTAGTCCAAAGTTCATCTCTGAAAAATTTCAAATCAATTGGACTTCGTTTGAATCATTTTTGCCAAAATTTGCAAAAGTCTGGGCTTTTTCAGCCTGTCAGGGGCGGTCACACCGCACTGAGGGCGGTTGCACCGCCCTAGGGCCGGTTGGACGGGTATGAGGCGGTTGGACCGGCCATGACCAGGCTGCTCTGAATTTTTAGATTTTTTGAGAATTCTTTTGGGATATCTTTTGATTGGAATTTGCTCTTTCAAAAATTCTTTTTAGAAATGATTTTCACTATCCCAAAGTTCATTTGTGCAAAATTTGAAAAGTTTCTCAAATTATTTGATTGTATTTTCAAGTGGTATCAGTTATGAGCACTTTAATTGGTTTAAAGAGTGATATTCACTTGATCTTTTGAAAAGACAAAACTTGTGCAATTCAAATGCAAATAACTCCATGATTCACCTGTTGAATATCTTGGGGAGTTTATTTATTGCAAGTTTTGGGCACTTATTGCTTCCAAGTGATGTCATATCTTTATTTTGCTCTGATACTAAATCTTTGCGATTTCATTGATTATTCTTGAGCCTTGCTCTATTTCGATACCCGTAAGTATATTGCTCTGATACCCATCGATATCATCGATAATCCTTTCAAGTGGTATCAATTCTTTGTGAGTTGATCCTAAGTGGTATCAATCGAGCTTTTATTCATTTCATATGCTTACAAAGTGGTATCATTGAGTTTCTCTCTTCTCCAAGTGGTATCATGGTTCATATTGATCATTCCTTCATGTGATATCTTTAACTATGTGGATTCCTTTTTAAAGTGGTATCATTGGATTTCAATTATTTCCTACAAATGGTATTTCATTACCTTCTTGTAGCATTATTGCGATACCCACATTCTTGATTAAGATTTTTCCTCTCAAGCTAAAATTGTAAGTTCAACCACTTAAGATTTCTCTGTGTGAGAGCATTTATGTGTTGAAATACATGTAAGAGGAAAATCTCAAGTTGAGCATTGTTCTTCATGAAAATTTGAAAATGCTCATTTCTTTTGGTTCTTCCTGCAAAGCCCTTGAGATTATTTTTACAAGTGGTATCCATATTTTAATGCAAATCTTTACAAGTGGTATCCATAATTGCAAGCGCTTATTCTTCCTTCAAAGTGGTATCCATAATCCCGAATATGGTCTCTTTTCGAATTTTCTTCTTTTGGTATAAGGCCATATTTCAAATGAAAACTTGTTTTATTCCTTGTATATCCTTTTCATTTGGGATTTTATTTCCTACCTTTTTTTTCAATTGGTATCTAAAATCTAATTCACTGCCAAGGTCATTAGTATCCTTTTAAATTCTTGTATGACCTTCATTAGATATGACCCCTAAAAGAAATTGTTAAATGTCAAAAGGGGAAGAATAATTAATTTATCAAAAGGGGGAGAATATTTAAATATGTTTGCCAAAAAGGGGGAGAATGTTCTTCAAGTAAATTTTATTGTTTTCCATTTTTGGTGCTTAATGCCAAAAGGGGGAGAATTAGGAAGCTTAATGTCATTTGGTTTAAAAAGTAAGCTTAATATGATTAAGGGGGGAGAATTAATTCTCATATGCATTCCAAATTGTCAATGCTTATATTGTTTACAATATGCATATGTATTCAAATGGCTTAAATTCTCTCGATATGTTAGTTTTAATCCAAATGCGCTTATTAAGCTTGGATTTGTCATTAATCACCAAAAAGGGGGAGATTGTAAGTTCAACCTTCATTAGTTATGGTTTTGGTGTTAATGACAAATCTAATCTTGTGTTAATGACAAATCCAATATTAAGTTTATCCCCTAATGCGATATTGTTATTAATAACAAATCTTATATCGAGACTAACGTGTTTATTTAGAATATCTTTGATTAGTCTCATCGCATTGAAAAATGGAAAACCCAAGGTATGTACGTGTATTCATTCTAGTATTAGTTGCATACTTTGGAATCAAGTTAAAGTATGAATGTCCCCGTTATATTAACCACAAAATGTGCATCATGTTTCACATTCCATATACTACATGGATGCACATATTTAGGGGGAGTTCACACTCTAACTTGAAGAGTCAATTTAAATGATAATTTAAATTGAGTTTATTTGTCTCATTAATCATTAACGAACACTTCATCATGTGTTGATGGTGCTCCGTGATTAATTGAGGACAAATGAATAGTTCTTAAGTATAATAAAGCATGAGTTGCATTATTGTACTTAAGACACAATTAAATCATTTCAATTGATCTAGGTTGTGCTCAATTGATCTAAAGGCGTCCATTATGTGTTAAATGGAGTGCAAGAGATAATTGAGACAACCATGTATCTTGGACTAACTATGTTTATGAGTTGTGATTGAGTTAGGTCCAATGATGGATGAGAACGGGACAAGGACGGCATCATGTGTTGATGGGCGTCAAGAGTGGATCCCGAAGAGGAGTCGAGTGAAATCCCGGGGGAATATCAAGTGTCAATCATAAAGACCCCAAAGGGGATTGCTTGCGTGCGGCGGCGAAGGTATAACTAGATAGGCTAAGGACCTTTGTAGTCTTTGTGTCTAGTTCTTTTATCGCCGTTCTATTAAGAGGGGTCGTTCCCTTTGCTTGAGCTTCATCATGTGTTGGTGATCTCATTCCGCGTTCACTCGAGCTCAAACCAAATCCAAATGGTAGTCTTGTGGTTGCATTTGGTTTTTGCATATGGGTTAACCATTTGGCATGTGTTGCAAATGTGTTAAGCCTATGCTTGGTTGTTTTGCATTATGCTTTGATTTGCATGTGTTGCAAATAGGATAAGCTAATGCGTTGGCTTTTGCGTGGAGTTCACTTTTGCATGTGTTGCATTAGTTGAAGCTTCACGTTTTGGTTCGAAACAAATCTTTATAAAACCTTGGTGTTGCTTGGAGCTAAGTTTTGCATGTGTTGCAAAAGGAGAGAGCTCAAGCATGATTTAAGTGTTGCGTGTTTGTATGGAGCTAGAGGCTTGCATGTGTTGCGAGTAAAGAGCTCATAAGTATGGTTTTGGTTTTAGTCGAAGTTTGATTTGTGGTTGCATGCGACTAGAGAATTGCATGTGTTGCAATTGGAGAGTTCATGCTTCTTGATTTATGTTGCTTGGAGCTAGACTTTTGCATGTGTTGCAAAGAGTAGTGCTCAAGCATGAAATATGTTTATTGCGTTATTTGCAAGTTTCACAGCGAATAAACCGAGGTTTATGAGTCCGAATTCGAGAGCATGTGAGTGGGGCTTGCAACGGTGTTGGCAAGTTGACCGGTCTTGTGTTGACCTTCACATGGCTAGGGGATTAATCTCATAAACTCGAGTTTGATTTGCTTAATCGTGTTGCAAATAGATCTTGAGTCGGTTGCGAAATGCGTTTTCGAAATTTGGGTTGAATTCTTTGAGCATGGGTTGAATTGGTGCAAATGTGTTTTGCACGGGTAAATGATCATGTGTTGATCATCCTTGAGGCTCAAAGAAGTGCATTTGGTTTTCCGGAGAATTATTTGGAAGTTTCGAGCCAAGTGCGCTTGGAAGGCTCGGACCGCCCCGATCCGGTCGGACCGGCCGGCGGTCGGACCGCCCCTTCGCCCGACTTTTCCAGAGGTGGCGCTTGGTAGGTGCGGCGGCGGCGACCGCCCGGTCCGGACCGACCGCCATGCTGTTGGACCGGCCGCACCGCGGTGTGATTTTTCGGTTTGCTGTGGCGTTTGCGGCTGGAGGTGGCGCGGTGCGACCGGCCTGGGGTCGGTGCGACCGGGCGTGCGGTCGGACCGCCGGTCGCCCGGCTTGATTTTTCCAGAGGCGTTTGATTTGCGGTGTTTATTTTTTGCGGGCGGTCTGCGGCCGGCGGCGGGCGGCGGCGACCGGCCCGGATCACCGAGCGGTGCGATCGGTCGAGATGCGGTGCGACCGCCGTAATCTGTCGATTTTCCGACCGTTGGCTGTGAGACGGTCGGACCGTGAGGCCGGTCCGGCCGGATTTTATTTTCGCCGAGTTTGCTCCCAACGGCTAGTTTTCTTTGTGGGGCTATAAATACACCCCTTGGGGGGCTTGGGCAGGGTGTTGGTGCTGTGTAGGAGTTGTTTGCATGTGTTGCTCTTCTCCATTTGCTTCTTGAGCTCAAGAGTGAGGCTAATTGCATGTGTTGCAATTAGTGAGTGGTTTGAGAGGCTCTTGTGCATGTGTTGCACTTGAGTGAGGCCTTGTGCATGTGTTGCACTTGGTGATCACCGAGGAGCGCATTCGTTGTGCCCGGTGAGGTTCAAGCGAAGGAGCGGCTTATTACTCTTGGAGGTTGCCGACTCCTAGACGGCGTAGGCATCGTGCGCGGGAGCTCTCGAGGTGTGAGAAGCCCCGGCGAAGTTTGTGAAGGTTCGGGTTGAGCCTACGCGCAAGCGTGAAAAACCACGACTAGTGGAAAGAGGCGGGTGCTCGGCGGGAGCCGGTCCAAGTGTGGGCTAGCCTCAACGTGGACTAGGGAGACCGCAAGTCTCCTAACACCACGAAAAACATCGGTTGTCCCTTGTCTCTTTACTTTCAAGTATTTACCTTGTGCATATTATTGATTGCTTGAATGTATTAGAATTGCTTAGTATTAATTGATTGTTCAATTTAGCAATTCTAGTGTAGAGACTTAATTTAGATAGTGCACTAGTGAGCCTAGTTGATTTAGGCTTTAAATTGTCAAAACCTATTTATCGCCTCCGCATATATCTTTGATTAGGTTTTGACTTAGGGGTGTATTAGAGCGAATTGATTAGAGAGCGATTAATTTTGTAAAACGCCTATTCACCCCCCCCCCTCTAGGCGCATCCTCGACCCTACAAGTGTTATCAGAGCCACGGTCACTCTCATTTTAGGCTTAACCGTCTAGAGAGTAAAAAGGATGGCAACTAGAGGTTTAGTGCACTCACACGATCCACTCATGCTTAATGAATCAAATTATGCTCAATGGAAATTATTTATGATCGATTATTTTAAATCCATGAGCCCACAAATTTGGTGGATCGAGATGTCGCATTTCTTCTCCAATTAATAATATTGCTCCAACTAAAGGAGAGGAGAAATGTCTACATCTCGACGCCAAGCTACTAATGTTTTATTTAGCTGCCAGAGCGAGAAATGTTTAACCTCATATGCAATCTCAAGAGCGCATGAAATGTGGATTAAGCTTCAAGATAAATTTGAATCGCCCACATCAATTGAGGATTGCATTGAGGAAGAGATGTCGGTTGATGATTCTTCAACCTCTACATCAAGCGATGAAGAACCCGCATCTCCATCGACCTCAACCTCCGCCTCAAGTTTACGCATTTAATTTTCAATTCGACAAAAATTCGTTGCTTCATGGCAAAAGGTAAAAATGAAGTGAGTGATGATGAAGGTGAGCCCTCTTACGATGAATTAATGAATATGTTAGAGGAGCTAAATGAATTTCTTGGAAAAGAGAAAAAGAAATATAAAATTTTGAAGTTAGAACATGACTCACTTCAAAATGACTACAATGTGCTTAAAGAAAATCATGAAAAAGTTCTTTTCAAGGAATTCTCTAAGTCTAGTGTGGATAGTGCTATTCAATGTAATTTAGTAGATGAATTGCCATGCTCAACTTCAAATTCTATAAATTCATCTAATAAATGCATATCCACATCTAGCGATGATTTGCCTTATTGCTCTAATGAAATTGCTTCTAGTTCCTCTATGCTTTTAGATGCAAATATTGTAGAGGAAAATAATGAGCTCAAGGCCCAAGTCATTAAATTGGAAAATGACTTGAAGAGGTGCGTAAAAGGAAAAGCCCTCCTCGACGAGATCTTGAGCAAGCCAAGGGCGCCTCAAGACAAGCGAGGACTCGGCTACAACTCCAAGAGGGAGAATAGCAAGACGAGGCACAACGCGCCACTCGAAGACTATCAAGTGCTTCGCTTGCAACAAGAAGGGTCACCTCGCCTCCGTGTGCCCTAATCAAGTGGATAACAAGGCCACAACATCAACAATGAGGCAAACCGCAAGGAGCAAGTCAAATCGGTCAAGAGAGGGCCAAATAGCGTGACGTGCTTCAATTGTAGGGAAAAGGACATTTCGGTAAGGATTGTCCCAAAGGTATAACTCCTAAGCCTACTCTTGTAAATGACAATTATTTGCTTAGGAAGGACAAGAATGGCAATGTGTTTGCCAAGCTTGTCAAGTCCCCTATGCCCGCTAAAAATGATCTTCATATGCATAGGAAGAGTATTTCTAGAAATGTATTTGCTCAAAATGCTAGATTTCCTAAGAATAAGAAAAATCATGTTAATCATATGCTTAGGAAAAATAATAGCAAAACATTTGCTAGAAATGCTAGATCCTCTAAGCCAATGCATAATTTCAATTATCATATGCTTAGAAGAGATCAAACTAGAAATGGTTTTGCAAAATATCAAAGCCCTCCTAAGTCCTCTCACTTAAATCCAAATATTTTGATTAGGAGGAATAATTTAAAACCATTCCTAGTCATGTTAGTCTTGTTAAAATGCCAAAATTAGGACCATATGGGTTCCTAAATCTATTGTGACTAACATTGCTCGGACCCAACAAGGATTGGGTACCAAAAACCGCCTAAATGATTTTTAGGCAATAAAGAGATGGATTGGACGCTTGCACATCAAGAGGAGAAAGATTACATTCATCTACAAGTGGTGTCAAGCAAGAAGATTATCAAGTCTATCATAAGCCAATGCCATCTCGGGTAACAAGTATTTAAATTGATCCTTATGCTTTATAGCCTTATGTAGGTTATATTGAAATATTAATGAATATCAATTTAGATTACTTGTTATGGCCACTTGCTCTCGCCTCTCATCTATTCTCTTAATTGCAATCTTGAGCAAGTTTAGGAGGTGGCACATTTAGGGGGAGTGTTAATTCATATTCATGTGTACCACATCCCTACATGTGCCCATATTAATTATAAGTGCATATATATTTTCAAAATCAATCATTTAGCCAAAACTCAAAATTTTGTATACTATTAGTAAAATTGTGAAAAACTAGTTGACAAATGTATACAAATGTTTTCAAAAGGTTTTCAAATGGTTTTGGCTTTACAAAATCTATTTTCAAAAGAAAATGAGTTTTTAACTCCAAAATCTAGTTACTAGTATCTTGATTTTGATTTAAACTTATAATTTTCATAGAAATAAAAATAAAAGGATTTTGAAAATAATTCCAAAATAAAAATCCTAGAGTTGGTCATTCTTAACAATTTTTGTGTTCAAAAGATTTTCAAAAGACCAACATGTCAAAAGATATTTGATTTTGAAACTCGACGAAAAACTATACTTGACCCATAACGGTCATATTCTTGCACTTAGTGAGTTTCTCCATTTGGATCCATTCTTGTGTAGAATTGTGATTCAAAATGATATTTTAGACTCATACACAAATTTCAAAAATCTATATCTTACCCCTTGCTTCATTTGAAGTTTTGTGTTGATTGAATTTGACTTGATTTCTATTGCTTCTTCAAATTGGACTATTTAGATCAAAAGTCAAAATTCATATTTAAAAGAACCAAATGTGTAAAAAGCTTTTAAAAAGTATTCTACTAAGTATCTCAAATGTTTTACAAGCTTTCAAAATGAAAATCCTATGTTAAGTATGGTTTTGGTTTTAGTCGAAGTTTGATTTGTGGTTGCATGCGACTAGAGAATTGCATGTGTTGCAATTGGAGAGTTCATGCTTCTTGATTTGCGTTGCTTGGAGCTAGACTTTTTGCATGTGTTGCAAAGAGTAGTGCTCAAGCATGAAATATGTTTATTGCGTTATTTGCAAGTTCACAGCGAATAAACCGAGGTTTATGAGTCCGAATTCGAGAGCATGTGAGTGGGGCTTGCAACGGTGTTGGCAAGTTGACCGGGTCTTGTGTTGACCTTCACATGGCTAGGGGGATTAATCTCATAAACTCGAGTTTGATTTGCTTAATACGTGTTGCAAATAGATCTTGAGTCGGTTATGAAATGCATTTTCGAAATTTGGGTTGAATTCTTTGAGCATGGGTTGAATTGGTGCAAATGTGTTTTGCACGGGTAAATGATCATGTGTTGATCATCCTTGAGGCTCAAAGAAGTGCATTTGGTTTTCCGGAGAATTATTTGGAAGTTTCTGGAGCCAAGTCTGCTTGGGCGGTCGGACCGCCCCGATCCGGCCGGACCGGCCGGGCGGTCGGACCGCCCCTTCGGCCGACTTTTTCAGAGAGGTGTATTTGGCGGTTGGTGCGGGCGGGCGACCGCCCGGTCCGTCGGACCGGCCCGGTATGCTGTTGGACCGGCCGCACCCGTGTGTGATTTTTTCGGTTTCTTTGTGGCGTTTGCGGCTGGAGGTGGTGGATGCGACGGCCTGGGTCGGTCGCGGCACAAGCGTCTTGATCGGACCGCGGTCGCCCGGCTTGATTTTTCAGAGGCGTTTGATTTGCGGTGTTTATTGCTTTTTTGCCGGGCGGTCGGCCGGCCAAGGGCGGTCGGATCCTGAGCGGCGTGCGACGGTCGGATGGTGCTGACCGGCCGATGTAATCTGTCGATTTTTCGACCGTTGGCCTTTGAGGACGGTCGGACGGTGAGGCCGGTCCGACCGGATTTTTACTGCCGAGTTTGCTCCCAACGGCTAGTTTTCTTTGTGGGGCTATAAATACACCCCTTGGGGGCTTGGGGTGGTGTTGGTCTTTGTGTAGGAGTTGTTTGCATGTGTTGCTCTTCTCCATTTGCTTCTTGAGCTCAAGAGTGAGGCTAATTGCATGTGTTGCAATTAGTGAGTGGTTTGAGAGGCTCTTGTGCATGTGTTGCACTTGAGTGAGGCCTTGTGCATGTGTTGCACTTGGTGATCACCGAGGAGCGATTCACAGTGCCGGTGAGGTTCAAGCGAAGGAGCGGCTTATTACTCTTGGAGGTTGCCGACTCCTAGACGGCGTAGGCATCGTGCGCGGGAGCTCTCGAGGTGTGAGAAGCCCCGGCGAAGTTTGTGAAGGTTCGGGTTGAGCCTACGCGCAAGCGTGAAAAACCACGACTAGTGGAAAGAGGCGGGTGCTCGAGCGGGAGCCGGTCCAAGTGTGGGCTAGCCTCAACGTGGACTAGGGGAGACCGGCAAGTCTCCGAACACCACGGAAAAACATCGGTTGTCCCTTGTCTCTTTACTTTCAAGTATTTACCTTGTGCATATTATTGATTGCTTGAATGTATTAGAATTGCTTAGTATTAATTGATTGTTCAATTTAGCAATTCTAGTGTAGAGACTTAATTTAGATAGTGCACTAGTGAGCCTAGTTGATTTAGGCTTTAAATTGTCAAAACCTATTTATCGCTTCCGCATATATCTTTGATTAGGTTTTGACTTAGGGGTGTATTAGAGCGAATTGATTAGAGTGCGATTAACTTTGTAAAACGCCTATTCACCCCCCCTCTAGGCGCATCCTCGACCCTACACCGGTGCGCCCTCTTGCCCTGTAGACTTGTTCGCATCCGACCTTCGAGTCTTCTTGACTGCTTGTTTGCTTGCAGCGCCGAAGGAATCCTGGGTCGCCGCCAGGATGAATGCGATGTTCGGGAAGGCGGCGCACGAATATACCCTTGATCCCTGGCATAAAAAACATATTTACCGAAGGCCGAGGTAGGCGCTTCCAAGCCATTCTTCGGTTTGTACTTCAGCGGCGCTTTTCCCTGACCGTTCGTCGTGCTCGTAGGACCACCAGGAGCTGCTTGACATGGCCAGGAGGTTGCTCCCGCTGCCCGGCGGGGGCAGGAGCAAGAAGGGGAAGAAGGGGCCACCCTCGGGCAAGGCTGACGACCGTGAGGCTAAGAAGCCTCACGTTGAATGGGCCGACCGCGCGATGGTAAGGACTCCCATGGTCGAGCCCTCGAGCCCGTGCATGTTCTTCTCCATCTTCTAACATGCCTTTCTCGCAGCAGGTGAGTGCAACGGTCGCCGCCAGGTCCTCGAGCCCACTGGCGGCCCAAAGGGCCAAGAGGGAGGCCCTGGGACCTCTATCGCGGGGGGCTCAGAGCTGCCGTGGACCTTAAGGTCCCAGACCGGGGGGACCCGGAAAAGGAGCAGCCCCATGACCACGGGAGGTCAGGGCCATCGCCAGCCTCCTGCGAAACGGAGACTTTCGACCCAGGTAGATTTCGCGCCCTTTCATTTGCTCAGCCCTCCCTGCAACTTTTTAGCTTAATAGTGGCTCTTAATCGCAGACCTTGAGTGCCCGAGCTCAACGCTTGCCCGTATTGACAATGCCTATTGTCCAGGGCGAGTCCGGGTCCGACGAGGAGGAAGAGGCAGATTACGTGCTGGCGCCTCGCCGACTCTCGGCCCGAAGACGCGGTTCCTCGAGCCCCCGGAGCCAGGCTCCGACCGGCGAGTTCTACCAAGGACTCAACGACCTGGACGAGGAAGAGCTCCTCCCCGCGACCAGTGAGGACTACGGCACCGGTGAGGTGGACGCCGACGACGACGTTGACCCGCCGGAGATTACCGAAGAAGATGGCGCCGGAGGCGCCCTTGCCACGACCAGCGGCGACGTCCCAATCGTGGCGGTCGTGGCTCCTCAAGCCGCCGATCATGAGCCGTGGGGCAGGCCGAGAACACCGCAGAGGAGGAGGCCAAAGACCCTCCAGCTGCGGGGGACGAAGACACCACCGAGACGGGGCGTGAGGGCGAGTTGAGCCCCCTCGCGGAGGGAGCTCGACGCGCGGCCGCCCAAGATAGAGCACCCGAAGACCCAGTAGCTGCAACGGGTGACACCGCCCCTGGAACGTCGGGCAGCCGTTCCGCCACATACTCCCGTGTGGCCTTTGAGGGCCGTCTTGCCCGGGTACATATGTTTTCCTCAAACCTTTAGCTCGAGTTTTGCTATTTTCCTTCTTCTCCACCGCTCCTCTGACGTATACCGTGTTGACCCTTTGACCCCCGCAGGCCATCGACTCCGTCTCCCAAGGGCTGCAAGGTCTTCAATTGCACTCCGACGCGCTGAGAGCCTTGCTCGACATTTTGGAGGACGCATTGACGACGCGCTCGAAGCTCGTGGAGGACCTGCAAGCCGAGCGGGAGGAGGCCGCGCAAAAGGCAACAGAAGATTCCTAGGAGATCGCCGGCCTCCGCGAGGTAGTGAAGATGCTCGAGGCCACTCATAAGGCCGAGCTGGAGCGGGCCATCGACTCAGAGCGGGATCATGCGTACAAAGTCGTCGAGGACGAGCGCACAAGGTCGGCTAAGGCGCTTGAAGTTGAGCGAGCCAAGGCCGAAGAACAAAACAAGGCCGTCGCGGACCAGGCAGCCATCTCGTTGAGGGTCTCCCCTGAGCTTGAGGCCAAGATGAAGGAGCTCGAGGAAAAGCTAGGTTGGGCAAGCAAGGCGGCGAAGAGCGTTGTGGCCCAACTTCAAGACGAGCGGCGCCGCGCTAGTGAAGCCTCCACCGAAGCCCTCCATCTCTAGAGCGAGCTCTCAACCCTGAGAGCCAAGGTCGCCAAGCTCGAGCAGGAGAAGCTTGCCCGTGAGATGGCTGATCTGTAAATAGGACTAAATTCTTGTGAGCAAGACTTTTGTACAACCAAAAGGGGTTATTGCAAGAATAGCTTAATGTAGATTTTTCTTAATCGTGCACTTAGCCTCTTCTGTCCGTAGTATATCTCATCTAGCCCCCGTTGGGCTCGAGGTCAAGCAACGCCGGCCTTGGGCGCAAGTTTGAAATCCTGCAAAGACCAAGACCTGAAGGAGAGCATAACGTGGTTGCGCGAGGGAACAAATAGGACCAAGTAATGTTAGAGTCGTTCATAGGGCAAGACTTTTGAGTCACGACAGTGACTTGCGCCCTGCTTGTTGAACCCGATCACGGGCATAGTTCGAACCCTAACATAGAGGGAGCTTTGATGCGAATAGGTTTGGCTTACAAGTAGCTCGACCCCTGGGCGTGAATTTCAAGCCCCCGATACCTAGGCAATTAGCAGACGCGCTCGTCCATAGGTCGGACCCAAAGAGGCCCCGATCTCGACCCAAAGAGGACCCAAAGAACGCAATATATGACTAAAAAATTGTGCAAAGACCAAGTATGACAATTGAACAAGAGCTTTATTGAAATTTGAGGTAAAAAGGTTACAAATAGAATTTGCGAAGCTGGTCAATATTCCACGAGTTAGAGAGCTCTCTGCCATCGGGCATCGCTAGCCGGTAAGCCTCCGTGCGATCTGTTGAAACAACTCTATAGGGGCCCTCCCACCGTGGGGATAACTTGTTGGTGTTGGATGGTGCCTGAATCCGTCTCAAGGCTAAGTCCCCAACAAGGAGCTCCCTAGGTCGTACCGATCTAGACGCATGTCTGCGAAGAGCTTGCAGGTACTGCACCGATTGTAGCAGTGCACGGCATCTTACTTCTTCCACCAGGGTAAGGTCAAGAGACCGCTCTTGCTCGAAGTCGATCTGATCGACCAAGCTGACCCTGGCAGAGCCCAGCATGACCTTAGGAGGCAGGACGGCTTTGGTATCGAACACGAGCCGGAAGGGTGTGGACCCGTTGCTCGGCTGATTGTAATACGAATAGACCATAAGACGGTGGGAAGTTCGTCCACCCAGGTCGAGCCGTGTCGTTTGAGCTCATCTGACACTCGCTTTTTAACGCCTTGAACGATTTGTCTGTTGGCGCATTCCACTGTTCCATTACTTTGTGGGTGGGCCACCGAGGCATAGCATACCTTGGCGCCGATTTCTTGTCAGTACTCCTGGAACAGCTCACTGGTAAATTGAGTTTCATTGTCAGTAATGATTCTGCATGAAACCCCATACCTGGTGACCATGAACAAGTGGAAGAATTTGACCGCCGCGCGAGCCGTGATGGTCGAGAAGGGTTCGGCTTCAATCCATTTGGTGAAGGTATCGATGGCCACGAACAAAAACTTCTTCCCACCGCCGCCAGGGAAGGGGCCGAGGATGTCCAAATTTCCCAGTCGAGAAAGGCCACGCGAGTGGGATGGTCTGGAGCACGTAGGCGGGCTGATGCGACTTCCAAGCATGGAACTAGCAGGTTCAATAGGTGCGGACAATGTTGCGCGCGTCCTGGAGCGCCGTCGGCCAATGTTACCCCATGCGGAAAGCTTTCCCGACCATAGTCCTGAAAGAAGAGTGTGCCCCACAAAGACCTGAATGAATGTCATGTAGCAGGTACCTACCTTCCTCCGTGGTAACGCACTTTGTCAGGATGCCTGAGACATTCCGACGATAAAGCTTGCCGTCCACGAGCTTATACGAGCTCGCCGGTGCTTGATCCTGCCCCTTTCCGCTGGCTCGGCCGGGAGCTCTCCCGACGCCAGGAAACGATGGATCGACTCGGCCCACGAGGGAGTACCCTCGATGAAAGCGACCGAGGGCCCTTGGTCGGAGATGGAGGGAGATGCCAGGGTTTCTAGGATCACGTCGGGAGGAACTTCATCATCAGACGACCCGAGCTTGGAGAGAAAATCTACGTCGGAGTTGTCCTTCCGTGCCACGTGCATGATCTCCAGGTTCTCGAACCACTTCTTCATCTTGCGCGCCTCAGCGAGGTACTTGGCCATGGAGTCCTCAGAGCACTGATAGCCCTTATTGAACTGGTTGACGACGAGTTGCGTATCGCCCTTGACGACCAACCGGTGAACACCCAGCGCCTCGCAAGCTCGAAGCCCCGCCAAGAGAGCCTCGTACTCTGCAGCATTGTTTGTTGCAGGGAAGCTGAAACGAACCACATACCTCATCCTGTCGCCCTGCGGGGTGAGAATGAGGATTCCAGCCCCCGAGCGTTTGAAGGACCGTGAGCCGTCGAAGTACATGACCCAGGGCTTCTCCTCATCGACCTCGAGCTCAGGAGCCGGCTGTGAGGTCTGTTCGACCACGAAGTCGGCCAGCACCTGCGACTTAATGGTCGTACGCGCCACGAACTGGAGGTCGAAAATGGCTAACTCCATGGCCTACTTGGCGATGCGCCTACCAGCCTCTGGATTCCGCAAGATCTCCCCGAGCGGGAAGTTGCTCGGGACGACCACAGAGTGAGCCTGGAAGTAGTGCCGAAGCTTGCGCTGGTTATGAGGAGGGCATAAAGGAGCTTCAACCCGAGGGTAGCGCTTTTGGCCCATGAAGGATCTCGCCGACGTAGTAGATCGGTTCTTCGCGTTCGCTCGGCCACCAAGCAAACACGACGGCTCCGGCGGTGGCCACGAGGTAGAGCAGCAACTTCTCACCCGGCTGCGGGGTCGTAAGTAAGGGTGGTGTCGACAGGTATACCTTCAACTCGTCGAAGGACCGCTGAGCCTCGGGCGTCCACTCGAAGCCCCCGTGCTTGCGCATGGCCTTGAAGAAGGGCAGCCCGCGTTCTCCGAGCCTCGAGATGAACCGGCTGAGGGCAGCCATACGGCCTGTGAGGCATTGTACCTACTTCACCGAACTCGGGGGAGCCATCTTCTCTATCGCCTCGATCTTCTCTGGGTTCGGGCCGACCCCCGAGCCCCCGATCATGTAGCCGAGCACCTTCCCAGAGGCAGCGCCGAACACGCACTTCTCCGGATTAAGCTTGATCTTGTGCTTGTTCAGGTTCGCAAAGGTCTCCTCAAGATCTTAAACGTGGCTGGCTTCGGCGGAGCTCTTGACAATGATGTCATCCACGTAGACCTCGAGGTTGCGACCAATCTGAGGCTCAAACGTCTTCGTCATCAGGCGCTAGAAGGTCGCGCCGGCATTGCGGAGACCAAACGACATGGTCGTGTAGTAGTAGGTCCCGAACGGCGTGATGAATGATGTCTTGCTCTCGTCATCAACTGCCAGCTTAATTTGGTGGTACCTGCATAAGCGCCCGTGAAGCTCAACGACTTGGCATTATTTGTGGAGTCGATGATCTGGTCGATGCGCGGGAGAGAGAAGTTGTCCTTCGGGCATGCCGAGTTCAACCCCGTGTGATCCACACACATCCTCCACTTCCCGCCCTTCTTACGACGATGACGGGTTGGCGACCACTCGAGTAATCAACTTCACGAATGAAACCGGCCTTCAACAAATTTTGTCAAGATTCTCCTTGATTATTGCGACCTTCTCAGAGAGAACGCTGCGGCTTCGGCGCGACGGCCTGCAATCGGGCCGTACCAGAATCAGGTGCTCGACGACCTCCCTCGGGACGCCCGGCATGTCTACCGGCTTCCAAGCGAATATGTCTTTTTTGGCGCGGAGGAAGGTGACGAGCTCGAGTTCCTATTTGGAACTCAGCTTGGCCGAGATGTGGATGCACTTGGTGGGCTCCCCTTCCTCGAGCGGGACAGCCTTCGTAGCCCCGCTGGGCTGGATAACCGCCTTCTGGCGGGCGACCTTCGTGGTCGCTGCCGGGCCCTGCTGAGGCAGCATGCCGGCGAGGGCCAGGGCTTGGGACTCGCAACCATGTGCCGCTTTGAGGTCACCGCGCACAGTAATGACGCCGCTTGGTCCCGGGAGCTTCATGCAGCGGTGACCGTAGTGGTTGGCCGCCATGAACATAACCAAAGCAGGGCGTCGGAGGATGGCGTTGTAGGGGAGGTCACCCTCGACCACCTCGAAGGTGACCAGCTCGGTGCGGAAGTTGTCCGACGCGCCGAAGGTGACGGGCGGAACCACCTGCCCCAGGGGTGTGGTTAAACTCCCAGGCACGATCCCGAAGAAGGGAATCGCGATGTTCTTGACCTTCGACCGGGGGATTTGCATCCGGTCGAGCGCGCTAACCAGCAGCAAATTAAGGGAACCGCTGTCGACCATGACCCGCCCGACCACGGTGTTGCTGATGGTCGGGGTCACGACCAAGGCAGTCTTGAGGTCCTTGGACATACCTTGGGGGCATCTTCCCACGTGAACGAGATCGTAGCCCCGGCCCACTTGCAGGGCTAGTCCGCGGGCTTCCCGTTGGTGGCCTGATAGACCACGCGCGTGGCATCCTTGATCTCGGCCGATCGATCACCGACGAGCCACCGAAGATGACATCGATCCGGTGATCGCCTCTTTGGAAGTCCAGTCGAGGTCGGCTGGTCTTCTCCAAAGGTTTACCCTTTCGGCTGGTCTCCTTCGCCGGAGCGAGGCATCTCTCCACGCCCGTCGTAGAAGGCCTCGAGCTTGGCTTGCCAAGCCCTGCAGCCTCGCAGTTCATGGCCCGGGGACCTGTGAAACAGGCAAAATTTACCTTCATCGAACCGGGGCCGCCCCTCAGAACCTTGTGGGCGGCCATCGGCCTGTCGCGACCCGGACCGGCGGTCGTCCTGCCGAGGTCGGCGCTGTGCCTGCTGGGGTCGTGGTCGATTTTGCTGGGAACGGGGCCTCTCTTGAGCCGAGTCCCGCACCTCCATGACCTTGCGGTGACCATCCGCCGAGACGGTCACCCGTGGTCGGCCTCCGTCATGCTTGCGATCTCTCTTTCACTTCTTGGCAGCCGAGCCTTGGTCGGTTCTCTTGGTGCCTGAAGGGCCTGCCTCACCCGAGTTGACGCCAAGCTTATCTTTGTCGTAATCGCTTCCAGCGAACCGCGTCGTCCGCGTCCGCGTATCACTCCGCCATGCGAAAGAGCTTGCCGACGGTGAGCTTCGCCGTGATCTCCAGATCTTCAGTGAGGCGTCGGTCGCGAACGCCGAACTTGAAGGCCTTGATCACAGCCTCATCGGACACACTAGGGATTAGATTCCTAGTGTGAATGAACCGCCGCACGAAGTCGCGGAGGGGTTCATTCTTTCCCTAGATCACTCGGTCCAGGTCCTTCTCCCTGCCGGGCCGCTCATAGCAGCTCTGGAAATTCGAACGGAGGGAACTCTGGATTTGGCGCCACGAGCGGAAAGTACCATGTTTCTTGTTGAAGATCCAGGTGCGGGCAGCACCGTCCAAGACGGTAGGGAGGGTAGTTGGCCATCACGTACTCGTTGCCTCCCACGGCTAGGATGGCAGTGGTGTAGATCGAGAGGAATTCGTTAGGGTTCTTCGTCCCATCGAATCGCTCGATCAACGCAGGCTTGAAACGAGCTGGCCACCGCACCCGCCGAAGGCTGTCGGAGTACGCTGCGCAGCCGTATGCCGGGATGGGAGCGCGCCTGGGAAGGTTCTCGCCGCTGCCGGAGTCGGATTCCCGATCGCTTTGACGTCCCGCCCTGCGACCTCGACGGCCGTGGCGGTAGGCCCGAGCATCGCCCGGGAGGTACTGTAGACGCTCATGGACCCGTCGGCGCCTTGGCAGGACGTTAGGAGAGAGGCCTGACGTGCCGCTGCTAGAGTGGGAGTCATTGTACGTCGGTCGCCGCCAGATATCGCCAGAGTCACGCCGAGCGAACGGCGGCGGTGTTCGACAGTCTCAACCTTGTCGTAGCGAAGAGACCGTCGGGGGTGTTGGCGCCTGCGCGAGGAGCTGCCATCGCTCCTCAACGGCGGGACCCAATGGGAGGTTCTGGCGCCGCTGACGGCAAGAACCGGTGGCCGCCTTGTCGAGCTCGTCCATGAGAGCTCGGTCGAAAAGACTCGACGTCGGACGTGCGGGGTCAGTCATGACTCGTGCGATCGCGCGGAGATGCTCGCCCAAGTAAGGAAGTCTGAAGCGTCCCGAGGACGTTCCAATCTTCTCAAGCTCCTCTCGCCGGAGGGCGGTTATGGCCTGGTTGATGGCAACCTGAGCCATCCAGCGAGCATCTTCAGGGGTCTTCGGGCTACATTCCCCCTCCTCAACATCCAAATCATGGCTAGCGGCCATGAGAAAAAACGATTTCGCAGTGGCGGAGAGGGGGAAAACAGGGACATGGAACTTCCGTGCTCGGGGGCAGTACTCGAACCCGAGCTCACGGAATACGCTGCTACAGAAGACGCCATACCTCGAAGATCTGGGACTTCTTCTGGTTGAACGAAGCTCTCGGGCCCCACGGTGGGCGCCAGCTGTCGACGATCAGGATCGCCTGACTGCAAGAGTAAAGGGGGGATTAGTGTGGATGAGGGACCCAAGAAGCGCTTCGATCAACAATGGCGTTGACGTAGGTCGGTGCGTGGCGTCAGCGAGCAGGGAACAACAATGTATACTGGTTCGAGCCCCCCCAAGGGTAATGGCTCTACGTCCAGTCTTCTCCGGGGGCGGAGGAATTCACTAACTGTAAGTATAAAGAGTGGATTACAGCTCGAGCTTGAGTGTTCTGTTTGTGTATCCTGGTCTATGGCTAGTGTTGTTCCCCCCTATACACATGCCCTACGAGGCCTTATATCCTCCCTGACGTTGCCTGTAACGGTTGGGAGAGATTCCTGAGATTGTGGCTTCGTGCGCATTGAAGATAGGCTGTAACCGCCCCGGAAATGCCTCCCACGTCCGCCTTAACGCCATCATGCAGATCTTGGTAACCGCTGAGTAAACGCATGCCCCCAAGCCAAGGTTGAGGTCGAGCAGGAGCGGGGCCTCGTCGCCCGAGCTCGAGGTCGTGTGGGAAATGAACGTCGTTAGGTCGTGGTCGAGGGCCTTCGCTGCAACATCTGGAGCCGGGGGCCCCCTTGACCATATGTTGACTTCTCAGAGATTTTCCCAGTCCACGTCATTGCCTATGTTGATGATTAATCTAAAAATGTTGCATGTGCAAGGGTGGCTAGTTCAGTGGTATTCAGCATGAAGCTTGTTAGCTAGAAGATTTGTCATTGTCAGAAGATACCTAGTTGTGGTAGATATAACTCAGGATGTTTTGAAGTTCAGTTGATTAATGAGTGTGTAGAGTTCTGAAGGATCAAGATGGCGAACAGATGGGGGTGAATGGTTGCAAATAAAATTTTCCCCAAAATATTCCAACTAATACCTCGAAAAGATCGCACAAAAGCAATCGTGAAAAACCCGAACCACTAGACAACTATATATACCCCTAGCTTGTATGGATGAGAACCATAGAATATGTGAGGATTTTTGAGTCACAATCCTAATTGTCTAGTGTCAAAAATAAAAAGGAATCAATTCAACTTTTGCTTTTAGAAGGGAGATCAATCCAAATCACAAAAGTTACATTCAGAAAAGCAAAAGCAGAATTTCCTAAAACTGTCCTCACTTGGAGCAGGTGGTTGGTGAAATTATGGTGCTCTAGAAACTTTGAAAAAAAATTCCTATGAGAAAATGTGTCTTGAAGAACTCCACCAAATATCACCTCAAAAATCTATGTACAAAAATCATTAAAAATCAAACATCACAGACTATCAGGAACTTCGAGCAAAAGTTCGGGGCTCGGTTTTCACCTCATGGCGCCCAAACGGTGTGACCAGTGGACTCTAAAATTTTTCTGTAGATGGATATGAGAGTCCCGCACCTTCTCCAATAATAATCACCCAAAAATTATTTTTTATATATTTTTATAAAAAGTAAAAACTGACTACTGCGAGAAAAAACATGTTCTAGACAGAGATGCAACTTGATAAAAACTTGATCTCTAATCTATCCTAGAGTGCAAAAGAGACATAAAACCATATGAACACACTCAAGACATCCAAGATTAGTAGCATTTAGAGGGAGGATAAGCAAATCCAAATTGCAAGAAAGTAAATTGCGTGAAAGTAAATTGTAGGAATTTAAATGCTAAATTTTAAGACATAAAGTAAATGCGTAATGTAAATTCAAGCATGAATGAAAAGATTTGTATTTCTGGAAGAAGTAGGTTTACAAAGCCTCACAGTAAGGTGGTCAAAGCTCAAAGAAGCACAAAAACCTCTACAACCTTCCAGAGAAGGAGGCTACCTCTTCACCCCTATTTATACTACTTTTGGGCCACCTACCACCCTTGGATGCAGCCCTCAACCCTACAGAACTTATCTAAAGGCTAGGATTTGCCCACTCACATAGCCATGCAAGGGCTAACCCAAAACCTACACACAAAACGGGTTTTCTTGTACGGTTTTCAAAGCATACTACCTAGACTGCTGGCCTATCAATTAGACCGCTATCCGACGGCCTTCCTTGATCCAAGCGGCGTCTACCAAGCATCTCCTCCATTCCTTGTCTTCTTGACTTGCCTGGACTCCGTCTCCGATCATTTTTTGGTGATCTCCCGACCATCTGGAACTCTGACGCTCCTCGTCTAGTCCCGGTCATCCTCCGCCTCACCATGATCTAGCACCGTCGCCGTGCAACCATCAAAGACAAGGAAAAACCTTTCACATAACAATGCCCACAAAGATATTCAATGATTATCCTAAAATCATTAATCAGTCATAATTACACTCAAAGGTCCAGTACTACCGCCCCTAGGCTAGTAGCACTAGGAAAAGCAACCAACACTCAAATTGCTTTTAATCGAAAATCCAATTCAAATCAAACTCAATTTCAAATCAAACCAAACATAAATCTCGTCAATTACTCATCACACACAGGGATAGACCTCCACATGGTCTTTCAATCTCCTCCTTTATGAGTATATTGACAAACACATGAAAAGGCATAAGTTTTGAGTTTGAATAATAGAGAAGAAAGCAATTTGAATGTAAAGCCAAACTTGATCAAAGAAATGGAAATCAAGAACATGATCAAGTTGGCAACTAGAAATACTTTTGATCTATGAAAGATAGCAAAGATTTATAAATATCATAAGAATTAAGATGAATCAAGATGCAAAATGATGTCTTTTCTACGATTTCTCCTCCTTTTGGCAATATAGGCATCAAGATAGCATTTTCTTTTCTCCCTTTTTTGTTGTTTTTATGCAAGTAATGCAGCCTAAGAGAGCTTTGAAGATTATCCAAGTGACCAACAAGACAAGTTATGACACCAAGCTAAGTTATGGCAAAAATAGACTAAGCTAAGGCATGTCCAAGTGCAAATAAATATTTTGCTAGCAAGATTTAATTGAAACCATGCCATTTTTAGCAATATTGAACATGAGCAACACTTGTCATTAGTTTCAAAACTAGAATCAAAACCATTCAAAGGATCAAATGGAAACCTAGAGTTCAACCTACTTTTTCATTGTATGCAAATTTTTCTTTGAATCTTTGAAAGATATAGCGGGGTGCAAATGTTTGACATTATTTGCATTCTTTACCCACATATGTTTTTTTATATTTGCATTTTTAAAGCAATTGACTCAAGCCATGCTCGATCATCTCAAGTAGAACTCTTAAGAAAATGATCTTGGTCATACACAACACATTCCAAATTCATCTCAAGTGCAATGAGAAGCCGTCTTGTGAGTGTGAGGTGTTGAGTCTAATGCGCACAAAAAGAGTCAATTTTGCTTCACTTTCATTTTAGCATTTTGATTGTTAAGCTAGTGAAGGACTCAAGTATGGATCAAACAAGATTCACCCAAGTTGCTATAGGGACTCTAGAGAATTCCAGAATTTCACAAATCATGGCAAATACACCTAGAGAAGAAACTTAGCAAGTAAACGCAACATGTTTTATCTAGTTTTTCTTTTAAAGCTCATTTTTTATTTTTTGCATGCTTAGTAAGATAAATGAACTTGGACATATCTAAGTTAGTAATTTTCTTCATAATATAGCATGATGTATAAAATGAAACAAGGATCATTTGCATAATAGACAAAGCTTATAAAATGAAAATTAAGTCTATATGCAATGTATGAGATAGATTCTTAAACTCCCCCTCAACATGTGATTCAATTTTAAGCACAAATTTGGTTCAAGTTGAGTTATTAGTAAGATTAAGTTCAAGAATGATATCAATTGAAGGATCCAAAATAACTCAATCAAAAACTAAAAACACATAATGGAGAGAAGAAGATAAGAAACTGTAAACTGGGTAGTTATAGAGCAAAGAGAAGATAGTAGAGAACACTATGGCTTAGACTCGCTCTCACCTTCCCCAATGACTGACATAGGGAAGCTGCCTCTAGATCCCAAACTAAGGAGTACATATAGACCCTATCTACCCAAGGGGCCCAACACCTATTAGACTTATAAGACTGTGAGGGAACTTAACCTAGAGAGAAGAGAGTACAGCTAATTAAACATAATAGCAACCTAAAGTACAAGATGAGTGGTCCATGCAAAAGCATGCTAGAAGTCTAAGTGATATGAACTCATAACTCTAAGGAATAAAACCCATAAGCACCCAGAGCAATACAAAAGAAAGGAAAAACTAAAATAAAATATAATACATAATATACAAATGAGCTCCCCCTCACAGAAGGCCGTCAGGGCACACGACTCCAAACTCACTCCTCAAGGAAACAAATTTGGAGCTATCCAAAGGCTTGGTAAAGATATTGGCCAATTGGTGGCCACTCTCCACAAACTAGAGCACTATGTCTCCCTTCTCCACATGGTCTCTAAGGAAGTGATATCTAACATCAATGTACTTGGTCCAGGAATGCTGCGCTGGGTTCTTTGCAGTGCAGATAGCAGAAGTGTTATGACAGAAAAATGGAACACTCTCTATCTCTAACCCAAAGTCCCGCAAGGTCGATCTCATCCAAAGCACCTGGCTACAGCTATATACTTGGCCTCAGTGGTAGACTGTGCAACACTGAACTGCTTCCTATATGACCAAGAAACAAGAGAAGTGCCAATGAATTGGCAAGTGCCAGAACTGCTCTTCCTATCTATCCTACAGCCGGCAAAGTCTGCATTAGAAAAGGCTCTAATGGATAGACAAGAAGAAGAAGAGTACAAAATACCATAATCAATGGTAGCTCGAAGGTACCTGAAGATGCGCTTCATCGCCCAGCGATGAGAGACGTGAGGAGAGGCCTGAAAGCGAGTGCACATACACACGGCAAAGTGTATGTCCGGACAAGAGGCAGTGAGATACAAGAGAGAGCCAATCATGCTCCAGAACTCCTTTTGATCATCAGGCTCACCATCCTCATCGGGTTCGAGGATAGCAGTGGTGGCCACAGGAGTCATCACAGGCTTCCCATCAGACATATCAAACCACCTCAGGAGATTCTGAGTGTACTTACCTTGGTGCAAGAAAGTACCCTCCCAAGTCTGCTTGATTTGGAAGCCGAGGAAGTAGCTTAATTCACCCATCATACTCATCTAAAATTCTGTACTCATCACCTTAGAAAAATGAGACACAAGCGACTGAGATGAGTCACCAAAGATAATATCATCTACATAAATCTGGACGAGAAGGAAATGAAAATCCTAGTGTCGATGAATAGAGTTTTGTCTACTATACCCATTTTGAAACCATGACTAAGAAGATAGGACTTAAGCCTTTTCATACCATGCTCTAGGGGCCTTATTAAGTCCATACAAGGCTTTGGAAAGCTTGTAGATATGGTTTGGGTATTTGGAGTTCTCAAATCCTGGAGCTTGCTTGACATAAACTTCTTCCTCAATAAAGCTATTGAGGAAAGCACTCTTGGCATCCATTTGATAGAGTTTGAAGTCTTGGGATGCAAAAAATGCAAGCAGGATCCTAATCGCCTCTAGTTTAGCTATAGGGGCAAAAGTCTCCTCAAAGTCAAGACCCTCAATCTGAGTGAAGCCCTGTGCAACTAGCCTAGCCTTGTTGCGAATGACAACCCCATCCTCACTTTTCTTGTTTTTGAACACCCACTTGGTTCCAATGATATTATGACCAGATGGGGGCTCTACAAGCTACCAGACTTTGTTCCTCTCAAAGTTTTCTAGTTCCTCATGCATTGCATTAATCCATGATTCATTGGATAATGCATGACTAACATCTTTTGGCTTGAAAGAGGCAACAAAGGAAGAGTGAAGCAAAAAGAAGATAAGCCTGATTTTGAGCATGTATCATGCTCAAACAGATCACCAATGATCTGCTCAGGTGGATGAGAATGATGAATGTGGTGGGGAGGACCAGAAGCAGAAGTGGCCTCTACCTCTTGAGTAGAAGAGGTAGGAATAGAGCCACTTGCTGAAGGAGAGTCCGAAGGCAAAGGTTGGTCTCCCTAAGTTATAGAAATGGAAATAGGAGGCACCTCAGGCGTAGAGGGGACTGGATTAGGTGGAACACCATCATCTCCGTCATCCTCTATAAAGATGGTCTCGGAGGGATAAGAAGAGCATAAAATATCAGGTCTAGCTCTTGTCTAGCCTCATCAAAAGCCCTATCATAGGTCTCTATGATCCTATTCGCATCACAACTCCAGACCCTATAGCTACGAGAAGAAGTCGAGTAACCCAGAAAAATACCATTAGAAGAACGAGACTCAAACTTATCCAGGTTCCCAGACTTCAAAATAAAGCACTTGCAACCAAAAATGCTAAAATGAGAAACACTAGGCCTTCGCCCATACCTCAACTCATAAGAAGTGTGATGCAAATGTGCTCTCGAGAAAACGTGATTGGAAACATGACAAGCAGTAGCTATAGCCTCAACCCAAAACTTCCTAGGAGTACTGTACTCGTCTAGCATCATCTTGGCCATCTCAACCAAGGTCCTGTTCTTCTTTTCCGCTACGCCATTTTGCTGAGGGGCGTATGGAGAGGAGAACTGACGCTCTAACCCAGACTCCACAAGAATCTCTCAAAGTAGGAGTTCTTGAACTCCGTGCCATTATCACTACGTATAGCTCGTAAGGCACCGAGGTGCTCAATAGACAACCTATTGACGAAACCCTTGAAGTGAGAAAAGGTCTCATCCTTCGAGGCCATGAAAAATACCCAATAATACCTCAAAAGTCATCAACAATGACAAGAACATACCACTTCCCACCCACTGTCTGCACTCTAGCTGGACCAACAGTGACCATGTGTAAAAGCTGTCATGGTGTATTAGTCATCACTATGGTGACTGGGGGATGAAGTAGTAACCATCTTGCCATATCGGCAGGGAGAGCAAACTAAGTCTTTGACAATCTTGAGTTTGGGCAAACCACGAATGAGATCGTGGCTGCTAACTATGGTCAAATGATAAAAACCAATGTGACCAACTCTCTTATACAAGAAGGAGAGATCATGGGACTCAGAAGGAATCAAACAACGAAGAGAGTCTCCAAAAGAAGCAGAAAAATCAGCATAGAAGACTATTTCCAAATCTAGAAATTCTGCAAATTAACTCCCTTGATGAATTAAGGATTCTACAAGTACTGCTCTTAAAGCTTACCTCGAAAGAGTCATCGATAAGCTGAGAAACAAAAAGCAAATTATAATGAAGCTTACTTACTAAGGCAACATCCTTAAGAATAAAATTCTCATTAATGCAAACAGTACCTTTGGCAATGACTCTACCTGAAGAAGCATCCCCAAAAGTGATCAACTCATCACCGAGGGCTCGAACTAGGGAAGAGAACCAACGGGAGTCTCCGGTCATATGGTGAGAATAACCGGAGTCAACAATCCAAACATCTCCCTTCCCCATCCGACGGACCTGATCAAGCCAAAAGAGAGAGAGAGGACTTAGTACTGGGATAAAGTGAAGATCTGGGAGCCCAATACTAAACCACACAACACCTCAAAGTACCAGCCACAGAGGAAGAAAACTGGACTCTAATGTCTCTGACGCTCGACTCTCACAAGATCAGAAGAAACAACTCTAGTAGAGGATCTAGGAGTTTTCACTGGTTTGGCCGCCGTGGTGCAAAGGCCGGACCATCCCAACGAGACTGCTCAAATCTCTTACCTGAAAACACCTCATGCCGCTGATATCTACCTCGATGGAAAAACGAGGAATATTAAGAGGACGGCAGAAAGACTGACCATGAGTAACTCTAGGACTAAAACTTATCTAAACAGTATGAAAACCGAGTCATGGGCACTGCCAAAAAACAAGCAACTCTCTACCTGTCTAGAAGCAGTGTGTGCCTTAGGAGCACTCAGAGTCTGGGGATGACGCTGAATACCCCTAAGTGTAGCAACACGCTCACGCCTCATGATCTTAGCACACCTAAAACAGAAATCTACTAGGTGACCATCCTTCTTACAAAAGGTACATGAATACTTTGCCTTGTTAGAGGCAGAAGTGATAAGAGAAGTACCTTTCTGCTCGGAAGTCCCATGGACAACCACAATAGACCTAAACACAGTGGTACTCACCCTAGGAGCTACCACAATATCTCCACTCTTGGAGCCACACACAATGGTAGGAGGATGAGTCCTAGCGTGCTCCAAGTAGTCAAATCCAAGACCCTGATTAAATCTGCTAATTTTTTATTAGTCTAGAATGAGGTTTAGCTTTTTCTTGCCTCCTACAAACTTCTCGAGAGTGCTCATGAGATACTCACACTCCCGGAAGAGAGAGGCACATGAAGAACAGGGGTGAGAGGAAGAAGAACCAGAAAGAGAAGAAGAAACACCAGCACGTGTATTTTTCTCCTTCAGTATGGCTGCCTCAATCATGAGGGCCTCACAAGAAATGCACAGAGCTTCTCTAATCCTATGGGCTTGGTCTTCTAACTTCTTTCTAAGTTCAATTTGGATTTTATCCAGGTCCCCCTCAATCACAGAATAATGCAAGCAACTCTTATGTGACTTATCTAGTAAGTCCTTATCAAGTTTAGCACACTTGACATGTAAAGCTTCATTGTAAAGTTTAAGTTGCTTACAGCCCTCACATGAGCTGACAGGGTCCTTAGAAGCATGCATTTCAAGTTCATCGTTTCTAGAAGAAAGCATTCTAAGGTAAGCACTCATGGCATCAATTTCAGCAAGTAACTTAGGGCAATTTGAGCAAGGTGTAGAGTGAGTATGAAGAAAACTAGCATCCAAAGAAGAAACATCAACAGAACAAGTGCTAGCATTTTTTGACCTAAGACTTTCAATGTTCAGTTTGCACACTATCATGCAAAGTCCTTAGGTTCTCTAGCTCCACAAGCAAAGCATCACACAACACACAATCATCAGCGACTCGGGAGGGAGAAGATCTAAGAGAAGCTAACTCCCGAGTCAAAGTACCTACTTTCTTCTCAAGCTCCATACACCTAACTCTAGCTCTAGCATGAAACCGTCTGAGTCATTCTTGCCCTTCTCCAGCTTGGGACAGTTCACTCGAATGTGGTTGGGGCCACCACATTCGAAGCTGGTGATCATGCCATCTCTCTTCCTCTCTCTCAACCTCTTGTATACATGAGAGAATTTGTGAGCTAAAAGAGCAAGCTCATTTTTTGAAAATTTTTCCAGTTGGTTATCGCTTAGCTCTCAAAGGGTGGAGAGAGAAAATCCAGTAGAAAAATCAAAAGAAGATCCAATGGGATCAGTGACCAAGGCCATCGACCGTGATTTCATCTTACGAGAGACGACGTCGATCTCATGAGTCTTGAGTCGGGAATAGAGCCCGTCAAGAGTCAAGGCCAACAAGTCGATAATGTCCTTGATGATGGTCACTTTCATCTCCTAAACACAAAGATCGAGTGCGGTCAAAAAATGTCAAGCATTGTCTGAGTCAAGGTATGTGCAACCGACAGCTCAGAGATCACTCAAAATCTTTGTAAAACATCACTCAAAACCAGTGCGTTGTTCAAATTTGTTATATTCATGCTTGTGTTGATCCTGCCTCACGGTCTTGATTTGGGTAGTGCCCTCATGATAAGCATCAAGGGTCACCCAAATCTCGTGAGCGGATCGCAGGAGAGCAATCCTATCATACTCACTGCGGCTAAGTCCCTGTATGAGAATGTTTCTTGCCTTAGCATTTACCTCAACGTCAACCATATTGCCGGTCGTGACGTTCTCATCGGCAGGAACCTTATAAGTGATGATGAGGACATCACCAGCATGGATACGACCAGCGTGACCTCTGCCCCTTTTTCCTCTCTGACCGCTTCAACGACTACCGACGCCGCTCCATCTTCGTCACATACGATCGACATTGCGGCATCTTCATCACCGTGAGGCCTTAATCCAGAAGCTTAGCCATTCAAAACCACACCAACGGACAAGGGCCTCAAGCACCCACCCCGAGGACAGCCCACGCACCAAGGAAGGCCCATATGGAAGCCCAATATGCCAAAAAGCCCGGTTCGGCCATCCAGCAGCACTCCAACTTCAAACGGGCATAACTCGGGCTCCCGGACTTCGTTTTTAGTGTGTAATACTACATAACCGGCTACCACAAGTGGCTCGTAACCCCCTTTAGAAGCGGTTTTATAGCCACTTCTAAGCAACCACGTGTGATACCCGTCCGTATCACAAGATTCTTTCGAACCGCTTGTCTTTGTGGCACCGAAGCGGTTGGGAAGGTGTCCAGAAGGCGGTGGAGCCGCCCGTGGGGACTCCACAAGTGGTTCGTGTTACAAACCGCTTGGAGAAGGATATCCGAAGCGGTTAGTCTTACCAACGCTGCCAGGAGAGCAAGACTCGAAGCGGTTGGAGTCACCAATCGCCAGGAGAGAGTTTTCGATTATATGTATTATAGAATATGTTCTTACGGTGTTTTTGTATATCATTTTTGACCATAAAATTAAATATGAGTGGAGGAGTTTTTTGCACAATTAAATATATATTACATATGCATACTCATACACATGTTCACAAGCTAGCTCACTACACAAAAAAACGAACTTAATAGTGTAAAAAATGGACAAGTACATACACGCAACCGACATTTACAATTTTGAATGATTAAAAAAATGATTATCGAACTCATTTCTTGCATGCGTCACTCTTTAAGTCCTTGGTCGACGTGGATGTCGTCATCAGTTCAGCGGTGTTCAACGCAAGAAACCTTAAGTGGAACTCGCCATTTGGAGATACAACCTCATCAACAATGAAGCCGATGAGTTGTTCTTGGAGTGCGCGCACCCGGTGAGGCGGGAGCACGTTAACGTGCTCATCGATGTTGGGCTGACAATTAATTAAGCGAGATGTTGGGCTGACAATTAATTAACCTCGGCATAATGTTCCAGCTTATCGCCATGGATAAAACTTTGAATATAGTGGAACACGTAGTAGCCACATAAGTTGTTTCCAGCCGTCTGGCATTTAACCTTCACGGGGAGAAATTTCAGAATATCAGATGAAGAACTGATATGGCGCATGTATATTAATAATAATTTTTGTAGTACATACCTGAGTGCTTATTATGACTTCGAATTCTTTCTTGAATTCTCCTTTTTGCTTCTTCTTGAACTTTGCAAATGTCCTGTTAAGGACGTCAATGAACCATTGGTATTTTTGGACTGGATTCCTTCTTGAGTCATGAACAATAATCCTGTTGTTGTCAAGCTCGATGACTAGAAGAATCCAATGAAACCTATTCGTATATTGCAACATATGCGTAAGTAGCTAGTCGTACTATCAATGGCTTAAGAAATACAAGAACAAGAGGTTTGTGAGAACACGTACTTGAAGTTGAAGGGCGGCGGTATATACGGTTTGTAGTGTTTGTTTCAACATTGCATGCAAAATGTATGCCTCAACTTGCGGTTTTTGCAGTCGATGACCGAGACTTTCTTGTTGACAACCTCGGGTCGATGAAGCCAACGCTCGCTTGCCCGTCTTCTACATCGTTGTATCTCCATTCTACATAAGAAGGGATAACTAAGTTAATTAGATTTTCAATTTTTGGTACGAGAGGAAGCAAATGGTAAACTTAGTAGATCGACACTTCATGAGACACCAAACAGACATGAAAGACACGTTGACGACGTCTCCTTGGTACACATGGTACAAGTCCTCGAATTCCAACCATATTTCTGTCTTGTTCCCGCGGAAGAAATGCTCATCTTGGAAAATGAGGAGGAACATTTGCCTCCTTTAGATGCCCTTTTCATGTACCATTCATGCATTTGACGCATCTTGGTTGGGAGATCTTTTATATCTTTTGGATCAATTAGCGGTTTGCCCAACTCATACTTTCATCTGGTTGGTGCCACTGGAAGATCCTGGTCTATTGATTCGAGTCCCGCCTCCTTCAGGAATGTCATTTTCCTCAACAGTTCAGCACTCTGCTCATCTTCCACTTTCTCCTTCTTTCCCGCCAACAGAGCCCGTGTATTTTTCACTGTACCCTTTCTTATTATCCTTTTGTAGTCGGCCGTCACAAAGCGGTGGCGCTGTTCGCATGACCGAAAGTGCTTCACGCTTTTTTATCTATTTTAACCTTGGGCTCGCTTTGGCTCAAATCGCTCGCCACATCCGTCTTTACGGATGTAGCTAGCTCCTCATGATCGAGATCATATGGCCTCTTTGGCGGTTCCTTTGACATTCTCTGTCTGCCGGATGCCGACTTCGTGGGAGGAGGTGCCAGTGTGGGATCCCTCCTTCTGACATCGAGCTTCTTCCTCGGGGGAGATGCCGGAGGCGCAGGACTGGAGATGTTGGGTGCTTTTACTTTAAAGCGGTGGCGGTGGCGGCGGAGTAGGGCTTCTTTATGGAGCGGGAGGTGGAGGAGGCATGGCCTGGACCACCGGGGAAGCATTGCGTGTAGGCAACGCTAGAGGAGTCGTGGGTTGTCGATGTGGAGGAGGCGTGCTTGCTCCTGTAGCTAGCTCAAACTACGGGGCCTCTCTTGCTGGAGATATAACCTCCACACCATCTGGAAATATGATGTACTTTTTGTGCCAGAGGATGAATGTGCCATGGAGGGCCTGTCCAAGCTTGGTCACATCATCGCCCCCAGCAATCTCGAGCATGAGATCTTCGAAGCCCCCCACCACCTCTTCCACCGTGACCTTCAAGTATCCGGAGGGTATCCGTTGCGAGAACGTCCGCCCGCCTCCACCGGATAAACCATGCCGTAAGCCACCTTGTAGGAGAGGTTACGATATCAATGTGTAGCTTGACCGGCGGCGTAACCTTGATCTGCCCACGGATGACGGGCCTGTGGGTCGTCTGCTATAGGGGCCACGGTGGACGCGCAACTGCTCTTTTGCGCGGTCGGACTAATCATGGATTCCGACGCCGCTTGAACATTGGTCGAACGTAGTGCTCCCTGAAGCTGGCTTATTGCTTCGGACACTTTTTGCGTGACCAGGAAATCGATGGAAGCCTTCGTAGCTCTAAGCTCTTCCTCCAATCGGCACACTCTACCCTGATCTCTCCTCTTGCTTCGCCCCTGCCTCAGAATCGCTTGAGTCTTTGGCAAAGCCGTGCCTCCACGGCACCTTCCCGAAACCTCGTGTCCGTCCCGGGTGCTCAGGGTATTAAAGAACATATGTTAGCTCATCATTCTCCCTGTCCGTCACCAAGGATCCTGACCGAGACTACTTGATGGCTTGTACAATCCTTTCACCAACTTCTTGGACTGTCGGTGCCATCACCAAGCTATCGTCATCTGCAAGTTTGCCCCCGCGAGCCAAGAACCAATTGTGCAGGCGGGGCTCCCAATTCTCAATTTCAGGTACAACATCCTGCTGCCGAAGTTCCTCTTCCCGCTTGTCCCATTTCTTTGCAGCCTTGATGTAACCACCGGTCCCGAGATGGTGGTGGTATTTCTTCTTCTAGGCATTCACCCTGTTTTTCTCTCTCGCGGCCTGTCCTGCATCCAACAGCTTGTACTCCTCGAAAGCATCCCAATGATCCGTCAGCTTAGGAAATTGATTGAAGTCTGGCCTTTCTCCTTTGTCGATGTACTTGCGGGTGAGGGACGACTTCCTTCGCCGAAAGGAAGTTGCCATCTTCTTCAAAGCCCATCCCTTGGCCTTCGTCGCACCCTTTCGAAAAGTGAAATTTTCCTTCATATCATTCCGAGCAGTTCCTTGGTAGTCGCAAGGACTTCGCCCATTTTCGATGTCGATTGGGACGTGATCCTCACGTGGTAGCCGCAAGCATTGTTGAAAGGGCCAATTGTTGATTCTGGGCTAGCAAACTCTCGTGCGTTGCCGACTTTGCTATCACGTAATTTGTCGAAGGCTTCTTGTTAGGTCCTCGGTTAATTCCGGACTGGGTGGCCGATGATGTACCGGGCTGGATACACAAACACATATAAGATGAATGATTTTAGATTAATTAACATGTTTACGGTGATTTTATAATGGGTAAGAGTATACCTCGGTACCAGTGTTAACGGCCTCATCGACAGCGTTAGTAGCACCATCGTGATTTTCCGCATCAGTGTTAACGGCCTCGTTGGCTAAGATGCTACCCAGCGCAATGGTCTCGAACATCATATTTTCCGCATGATCGAATTCCGGGTCACCACGTCTTGGTGTCGCCATCTAGAGTAGAGCAAATCTCGAGGCTTAGATTATATATGAAGACAAGATTGTTGAGAACAATTCGAGTTTGAAAGCATAATTTAAGATCGCCAAATTTTAACTCGTGGTTGCAACGTGAAAACCATCGGAGCGGTGTGAAAACCATCGCCAATTTGGTCTTAGGAATGTTCCAATTCAAATGATTTGCGTATCATTTTTCCAGTCAAATTTCCACGGTTGTGGTGTGAATGTTACCTTTAGTAGGGTTATTGTTGTCCAAACGTACTTATGTGTAAATCTAAGACTTGGTTTAGCGTTGTTATATATGTATATTGTAGCTATGAACAAAGTATTATAAAAAGGAATTACCCAAGTCAAACCGCGCCTTATAAAAATCAACAGAGTATATTTTTTGTCCCTCTAACTCTTGCCTTGGTTTAATTTAGGTTCCTCAAGTGCAATTCCATTTATAAATGGTCCCTCATCTTGCAATACTGGTGCATGTGATTATGTTTGGTTTATGAATTATGATACCACAATATTTTACCACAAAAGGTAACCTGACTTGAAGTTGTAATTCTATTTGCAGAAAATTCGAGCTGGGGGTTGGATTGTACACTATTAAACAATGCTTATTTTATCTATATTCATTTTTTAGCCTTAGTGACTTGATTACGAATAGCACATCGTACTAAAGGTACAATCGAGCTTAAGAGTTAGAATGATGTGATTGGGAAATTCACAATGAAAATTCAAATAATGGTTCCTCGCACCACTTTGCTTGTTAGTTTCTCTTCACGATGTCCTTCGCCGCTTTGCTTCTTAAAACCATACTCGGTTGTTAGAATGCATAATTGAAATATCAGATCAAGCTAATAATCCTATGAAATCTAATTATTTATCATATCAACTTCTAAGGATTTGATTTTATTTTAGCAATCAGCCTATAGCTCTAGCTTCGAAATGGTAGATGCTTATTGTTCTTATGGGATGGTGTACATAAAACTGTCAGGCTGACAGGATTAACAAATTATTGTTGTTTCTTCCCCAGTAAGTAGTGTATCTCAGACATCACGTGTTGCACACAAAGCATCCATTGTGCGAAAGATCGAACCACTAGTGTTAAAAGAAGACTATAGAGCCTCCGAACATGATCAACATCTAGTTGTGCGTATGGACTACTATTTTACTTAATCATGGAAGCGCAAAACTACAGTCCCTTCGTTTCAGCTTCTATATAGCTTTTGATTAAAAAAAAGCAAGCCACACTTCAGATCATGCTGCTCACAATCTTAAAACTAGTTGGGAATCTGCATTATACACCAGCTTAAGGGCAGAAAGGAAAAAAAATACCAGAAGCACTGAGGCTTACTTCATCATTCTTCTTTGCTGCAGGCTTATATGGGCAAGCAATCTAACACATATATATATGAATTCACAAGTCACAGATGACAACAAAAAGATCTAACCAAGTATTGCAGTATATGAAAAGTATTGCAGCATTTCACCGAACACCTTGTGGGCATGAAAACAGAGAGAGCAGGAGGGGACGTTTCGCCAGGTACCTAGGCCCTCCGGTGGATTGGTGAGGGCGCGTGGTGGTGGTCAGGGGCGCGGCATGATGGCGGTCGTCATGCGAGCTCGGCGGTGGCGGTCGGCAGAGGTGGTCGTGGCGCGCCTGACAGAGAGGAGGCGATCGGGACTTAAAAATTTCAAGGTGTGGGAGAGTGTGGAGACTTAGAGAATTTAAAGTTTACCCATTTCTACAAGCGGTTCATAATATAAACCGCTTGAAGTACCATCTACAAGCGGTTGGTATTACGAACCGCTAGAGAAGGGACTCTACAAGCGGTTCGTAATACCAACCGCTTGTAGAGGACCTTTAGGTCTGTTAGGCGGCAGCCCGATTACAAGCGGTTGGTAATAGAAACCGCTAGAAGACCTCTACAAGCGGTTCAGATACCAACCGCTAGAGGTATTTCTAGCGGTTCTTAGTATAAACCGCTTGTAATAAAGTCTTACATCGTAATACTTAAAACAATTTGGTGCCCAAACTGGTTGACAAGAAATCTCTTCTCCCCCTTGGCTAGCGCGGGCGCTTGAGTGCGGGCTTGAGTCCTGCCTTGAGGTTGTGTGTTTGAGCCCCACTCGCGCCCCGCCGGCTTTTCTTTTTTTTCATTCGTTATTGCGTCAGTGGTCTTTTCTTTGATCCACATCCTTAGCCAAGACAAAGTAAGTCCGCGAAGAAGGAAAAGGGAGGAGCCTACGCTTGATTCGTATAGAATTGCATGCCGGCCTTTCTTTCTTTTGTGTTTGTATGCTAATTTTTTTTAATGAAAAAATAGAATACAAACACTAAAAAAAAGGCCGGCGGGGCGTGAGTGGGGCTCGAACACACAACCTCACGGCAGGACTCAAGCCCGCACTCAAGCGCCCGCGCTAGCCAAGGGGGAGAAGAGATTTCTTGTCAACCAGTTTAGGCACCAAATTGTTTTAAGTATTACGTGTCGGCACTGTTACAAGCGGTTTGTACTAAGAACCGCTTGTAGAAGTACCTCTACAAGCGGATGGTAATACGAACCGCTTGTAGAGGATCTTCTACAAGCGGTTCATAATACCAACCGCTTGTAGATGTACTTCTACAAGCAGTTTATATTACGAACCGCTTGTAGAAGTGGGTAGAGCTTTAAATTTTCTAAGTCCCCACACTCTCCCACACCTTCAAATTTTCTAAGTCTCCGATCGCCTCCTCTCTGTCGCACGCGCCACAGCCACCGCCGAGCTCACCGACGACCGCCACCGCGCCGACGCCCCCCAGCCAATCCACCCCGGAGGACCTAGGTAGCCGGCGAAACGCCCCCTCTTGGTCTCTCTGTTTTCATGCCCACAAGGTGTTCGGTGAAATGCCCATAAGGAGTTTTGTTGATATGTTGATGTTGGAGTAATGAAAAAATATTGTTGATGCTAATTTGTTTCACTCTTTGTGCTTGAAATAGTTCTTGTGATTCGGATGAGATTGGAAAGGTTTAAATTTGAAGCTATTAATTCATGTCGACGGCTTCATCAAATGGCGAGACGAAGAGACAACTAAAGGCATTGCGGATGAAGCTATCGTGTCCTCGATACGGAGATCCTGTAAATGTGTTCACCTCCCATACATTCAAGAATCCATCTCGAGTGTTCATGAAGTGTTCGAATATGTCGGTAAGTTTTTGAAGTTATTCATTTCTTCATATTCCTTGACTTTCACCTTCCGTTCCATTCTTTCTGTTTGAAGGGCACAGTATGTCGGTATTGGCATTGGGCTGATAAAGCTAGCCATGGTGTTGAAAATCTTGCAATGCAAATTGCTGCATTCCAAGAAGATTTGCTGCCAAGTGATGATGGCCTACGGGCTGTAACATTTAATTCTGTTGCAAGCCAGAGAGATGCACATCCGGGTGCTTCTGATGAAAATAAGAGTATTAAAAAGCTAGAAGAAAGGATGGAAAGAGTAGAGGACATGCTAAAGAAATTAGTTAATATAGCTATCATTATAATGTTGCTCCTTTTATATGATGTACTAGGTAAGTAGCAGTAGACAACCTGTGCTCAAATTGTTGAAAGCTTGTATGTCAGTTGTGTAAATTTCACACTGCTTTTGGGGTTTTTGTATGGGAATTTATGAGCTAACTATGCTAAGCTGAATTTCTCTTTGTATGTCTGTAATTTTCTTTTTTAGGTATGCTAAAATTTATGCAGTCCTTTCATAGAGTGGATATAAATCACAAAATAAATGCCATTTGTATTAAAAGTGAACTGAACAAATGAATAACTTGTAGAAATAATTTTCAGGCTTTGTTCTCATTTTAAAATTTGTACAAATGGTTTTCAGGCTTTGTTTTCATTTTAAAATTTGTAGAAATTATGTACAAGCAATGTTAAACATCAACATATCAACATGATCATATGGAATAATTTGTATACAAGTAGTACATCTTAAGTCTTCGTCTTTACAATTGTTCCTTCGTTATGATCGGGACGTATGTAAGGAGCATCGACATCAACATCACGCAGGACGCTTATGTCGACATCAAGCGTAAAAGGAGGGAGCTCATCGAATCGACCATACTCTTCCTCGTCGGTGACGTTCTCAACTCCTACAATCCTTCGTTTGCCTTGGAGAACCACATGTCGCTTTGGCATTACCTTTTGCTTGTCCTTCTGCTTTTTAGGTTTGCTTGACATGTCCATTACATAGAAAACCTGGATCACATCGTTCGCGAGAACAAACGGTTCGCGCCTTATAGCCGACTTCGTGAGATCCACGGTTGTCATGCCGCATTTGTCGACCTTCACACCGTTTGGAGTCAGCTTGACCCATTGGCACTTAAATAGAGGGACCTTCAGAGGTCCATAGTCGAGCTCCCATATTTCTTCTATGAAACCATAATATGTGTCCAACCTGCCGCTGTTGTCTTCGGCGTCTATACGGACACCGCTGTTCTGGTTGGTGCTCCTGTTATCCTGGGATCTGGTGTAGAATGTGTAACCATTGATCTCATACCCCTTGAATGTCACGATTTCTTGTGATGGTCCCCGGGCCAAGCGTTGCAATAGTTCATCATTTGACCCTTCCTCAAGGATGTACTTCTATAGCCAGCTACCGAAAGAATCTATGTGCTTCAGGGTTATCCAACTCTCTGTCTTCCCTGTGAACTTGCGGCATAGGACACTCTTGTGCTGAAGGACATTGGGGGCGACTATAGTTGATTGCTTCAGAACAGTGAAATGTGCTTGCTTGAATGCAACAAGATCATTGCATGCAATTGCTTGCCTTCCTATTGTCCCTTTACCCCGTAGCCTCCCCTCGTGTTGTGATATGGGGACGCCGATAGGATCTAGATCATTCATGTAATCAACACAAAACTCTATCACCTCCTCCGTCACGTAGCCCTCGGTAATGCAGCCTTCCGGACGCGAACAGTTATGGACATACTTCTTGAGGACACTCATATACCTCTCGAAAGGGAACATGTTGTGTAGATACACTGGTCCGAGGATACCTATCTCCTTGACAAGGTGAACGGTGAGATGAACCATGATATCAAAGAATGCAGGAGGAAAGATCATCTCGAGACTAACCAAACTTTGTACCACATCGGCCTCCAACTTAGGCGGTTTAATTGGTTCGACAACCTTCTCGCGAAATGGCGCTCAGAAGGAACATAGCTTTGTGATTGTCCCCACACCCGGGTAGTATACTCGATGACTACCGAGAGCAACTGTGTTATCAACACAAGGCAGTCATGGGATTTTAGGCCTTGGAGTTTGTTCCCTTTCGTGTTTACGAGTCTCTTTACATTTGAGGAGTATCCAGAAGGGACCTTCACACTGTTCAAACACTCAATCATGCTTTTTTTCTCTTCCTTGCTTGGAGTGTAGCTCGCAGGATGTAAATAAAGTTGTTTTATCCCTTCTTTGTTTTTCGGATGTAGGTCACTCCTCACCTCCATGTCTTCAAGGTCCTTCCAAGCTTGCAGTGTATCTTTCAATTTTCTGTACATATCTATGTAGCCTAGCGAGTTCAAGCAAACATTCTTCGTGATGTGCATGAAGTCAAGCGAGTGTGAACCTCCAAAACTTCCCAATACTGGCAGTCCCAAAATATTGATTTCTTCTTCCATGTGGGTGCATGACCATCCTCGTTAAACATGTATGCTTCCAAGACCCTTCCCAAATACTACTTTCAGATCCTTTACCATAGCAAACACAAGTCGCCCATTACGATGCCGAGGCTTAACACTAATTTCGTTCCCTGCTAAATTTATCGCTTTTCCACCTCAAAGCATGAATGCCAGAAGAAACTCATGTGGCCCATGTACACACACTTCCGAGAGTTTTTCAGTACATGCAATCTGTTTCATCTATGCCTTTGGTGCGTGCTTTAAACCCTTTGACAGTTTGGCGGACAGTTATCGAGAGTAGGCCAATCGTTGATTGTTACAAACAACAATGCACGCAGTTGAAATACTCTCTTTGTACTCATCCCAAACCCATACACCATCCTCCCACAACTTCACAAGGTCTTCAACCAATGGTTTCGTGTAGACATCGATGTCGTTTCGAGTGTTGCTTTGGGCCTTCGATCAACAATGGCATCATGATGTACTTCCGCTTCATGCACAGCCATGGAGGAATGCTATAGATGCAAAGCATCACAGGCCAGGTGCTATGGATGCTGCTCAACTGACCAAAAGGATTCATCCCATCGGTGCTCAACCCAAAACTTATGTTTCTGACCTCATTTGCAAAGTTCGGGTAAGCCCGATCGACTTTCCTCAACTGCGAGCCATCTGCAGGGTGTCTAAGCATCCCGTCATCCTTACGCTCTTCTTCATGCCAACGCATTATCTTGGCATGACCTTCGTTAGCAAACAGACGCTTCAACCGGGGGATCACAGGGAAATACCACAATACTTTGGCTGGAGTTCTCTTCTTCGTATGATTCCCATCTAATTCACCTGGATCGTCACGCTGCACCTTATACCGGGATTCTTCGCACACTGGACAAACCTCCAAATCGGCATACTCATTGCGATACAGGATACAATCGCTTAGACATGCGTGTATCTTCCGTACTTGCAATCCTAAAGGGCAAAAGACTCGCTTCGCTTTATACGTAGATTCGGGTAGAGTGTTACCTTCCAGAAGCAACTTCTTTACGAGTGATAACAAACCATTGAATGCCTTGTATGACACACCATTTGTGGCCTTCCATTGCATGAGTTCTAGTGTAGTACGCAGCTTTCGTGGCCCCATCCACGCTTTGGGTACAAAGCGCCTGTGGTCCTCTACCATGCTCAAACTTCTTGTATTGTCTTTCCTCCGTGAACTCTCCTCTCCATCATGGAGCATCCGATCTAGCTCATCATCGACAAACTCGTCGAGTGTATCTTCCACTTAACCCGTATTGAGTGGTGTCCGCATACCGTTGGCTCTATCTTCCTCTTCTTCGTCTTCTTCATCGTCTTCCGTCGAATCGCCTCTGTTTCGCCATGGTGGGTCCAAGAGTATAGTTTGCCATGAAACCTCTCGTGATCACATGCCTCATAACCATCCACCGCTCAGAGTGCTCCTTCTCATTCTTGCGGTCTACGACGGACAACGATTAAGCTTCACGGAGGCAAGAATGCAACGGCCGCCGAGAAACTCCTTCATGCCATCTCTGAACTCTCTTGACTGACGGTCCGCATTGTACATCTATTGCCGGTTCATCTACACCAATAAAAATAATAACAACATCTATCACAATATTTAATTAAAGCTAACTATGTCTAATAGTTTTGTATTTTTTTAATCATTTTGTATCTTTTAACTAAAGCCAACTAATTATTTCTAATCCTCCTGCATTTTTTTTAAATAAAACTAACTAATTGTTACATTTTCATGCAAATCTTTTCTATCATTCCGCATTTTAATTTTACTAAATAAAAATTATTTTTTACCCCTTCCCCACCTTCTTAATTTTTCATCGTTTCACATTTATTGCATTTCATTTCATACACCAAACAATATATCACCTTAAGAACAAAAAAATAAGCCAACAACAGAAACACTAATTCCAACAAGAACAAAACATGATTTCTCAACATCTAATGCACAAAAAACATCAATATCTAGGTGAGAAGGATGTCAGCAACATGTTACTCACCTTAGGAACAATTAATTCGGAGCTAATAGCCTCAATTGAAAATTTTGGCAGACCTCCCCATGAATCGCTCTCGCCCACCACTCTGCTGTCGTGTGCGAGCTCGGGGAGGAAGATGGGGTTTAAATGCGCTGGAACATGGGGTTTAAATACGCTGGGCGGGAAGGGGGTCTCTACAAGTGGTTCTACACACGAACTGCTTCTGGATCCCCACCTATAGAAGCGGTTCGTGTCTCGAACCACTTCTAGATCTCTAGAAGCGGTTCTAGACATGAACCACTTCTAGAGGTGGGACTCCAGAAGGGGTTCGTGTCAAGAACCGCTTCTAGAGACCCCCTCTCGCCCGTTGCCTACGAACCGCTTGTGGCACGTAGAGCACAAGCGGTGCGCACCTAACCGCTTGTGATAGACCGGTTGTGAAGGCCGGTTCTGTAGTAGTATATAACCACCCGTTTGAAAGCTTAGGAGATAAGCTTTCCAATGGATCAAGCCCCACTTCCAAATTCGGTCCAAAACGACAGAAAAATGCGGAACAATGTCACGGACCAAAAATTCAGGGTGCTGCGTCACCTCACTTTTGGGCCTTTGGCTCATGTATCTTAGGGTTTTGGTGGCCACCGCTGTTTTGGCTGCCCTACACCTCCTGGCCGGCACTATATATATAGCCGCCACCGTTCTTCTATGCTTAGGTTTTGTTGTGTTTGGTAGACCCCGTGTGCGTCCCTCCTCGTGTTTGCGCGTGTCAACTAGACCGCCCGAGCCGAGAAATAGAACCTCAACTTGTTTCTTTTGATTTCAATACTACCATTTCAGATTGCTTCATACTTTGTTCTTGCGGGTTCTCGATTTCTTGCAGGAACAATTGATTGTTTGGATCTTGTATCTGTGTGGATTTGGCATTGCGATTGTGAAGCTCCCGACCTGTTTGGTAGGAAGTCCTAAATTCGGTGCCATCAACACCCCCAAATCGACATATCATCATCTCACCGAAGGATCGGGATCGCCGTCCCCATCAAGTTGGTATCAGAGCTCAAGGTTGCTCGGTCCTAAAAAACTGCCCCACAAAAATAATTTTGTCCCTCTGTCCAAGCTAATTTGTGCCCTAACTTTTACTACTTGTTCTTGGTTTGTTGAATCGTCGGTTGCATAATCGTGTCTTTGCTGGTTTTAGAGTCTAGTCCCCTTAGAGTTTCGAGTTCTATTCACGATTTCGTCACAGCGTCGTGTTCTTCGTGTTTTCTGTTTGTGTTGTCATCTGCATCCCGCAAACCCTAGAGCATCCCACCGGAACGCCCCACAATTCCCCCACGCAACATCAAACCGAGTAGCCCACAATTCCAATCTGTGTTCATCCAAACCAAGAAGGAATCGAACGCAATTTGAATCAGAGTCTTTAGTAGATACCAGATTCCAAAAAAAAAGAGAAAGAGAACCCCAAGATCGCCGCCGATCGCGAAAACTAGTTACTGTCGCTCGCCACGATCGCAAAAACTGGTCGCCGATCGCTTGCCGATCGCGAAAATCGGTCGCCCGATCGCCGCCGATCGCGTGAATCGTCGCCAGATCGCCGCCATCGCGTGAATCTGGTCGTTCGATCGCCGCCGATCAGGAAAACTAGTCGCCCGACTGCTCGATGACTATTTCCTCTCCGTGCGCACCAAATCGGAAAAGAAAAAGGCAAGTGCAATCTTCAAAAGCCGCACTAGATCAATTGCAAACCAAAGTTCAGAGAGAGAGAGATTATCTTTTAATTACCTTTATACCCCTGGTAAAAAAGTGTGTGTGGTGAGTGTTGTTTGGAGTCCTCCTGAGTCTGTTATTCAGTTTTAGGGCTCCCACAAAAAAAGAGAGAGAGAAAAAAAGGAGGAGCCCTAGCTGCTTGCTTTGTGTTGAGGACGTTTTCCTTGCGTCTCTGTGGCATCGTTGGTGTTTAGGCTCGCGTCTCTAGTACGGTCTAGCCTTGGACCAGTACTGTACTGATTTTGAACGACTTTTCAGCTTACTTTGGTTTAGTGGTATTAGTTCCTCCTTTGCTACATATTATTGCCTGTCCAAGCTCCACCATCTTCTAACCATACAGGTTTCGGACTTTGCAATCGCTTGCCACATCGAGGACTTGTAAGAACTTGGTAGAAGCTTGAGCGTGTGTGAGGCTTGCCACTTCATACAACCTAGTAGTTCATAGGAGCTTTCATATCTGTGTGAAGTTTCTTTGTTTCTACTAACTATGGCAGGTATTCCGAGCAATCATGGGATTATCCTTTCGACCAAGAATGAGAACACACCACTGAAGAAAGATTTGAAGCATGCCTCACCCAAGAAGAAGGATAGTAAGTGTATTTCAATATATAACGATACGAATGTTCTTGCTATTCCTGTGACTAACCCTGTAGGCAAGAATGATCAAGATGGTGTGCACTTGAGTGCTGCAATGACGAACAGCTACAAGAGCCTAAGGTCGCAACGTGTACTTAGTGCTCCACCAGCACATGCTAGTCAAACTCAACGTAACAACTTATTCCACACTAAGTTTGTTGTCCGAGAACATGGAGTACAAGTCATCACAGATGGAGGAAATTGTAGCAATCTCGCAAGTCAGAATATGGTTGAGAAGCTTGGCTTGACCACAACTCCACTTCAAAAACCTTATGAGATCGAATGGTTCAATTCATGTGGTAAGGTTCAAGTAACACAAACTGTGCAAGTGAATTTCTCTATTGGTTCATATTATGATTTTGTTGATTGCTATATTGTACCCATGGAAACATGCTCACTTTTATTAGGAAGACCATGGTTATATGATGTAGAAGCTATTCACAATGGTAGAACCAATCAATATTCCTTTATGTATTATACAAAGAAAATGATTTTGGAACCAATGACGCCCACTGAATTACTTAAGGTTGCTACACAACATGCAAAAAGAGAGCACGAAAGTAATGATACTAAAAAGAAGAGTGTAGCTAATGAGCTAAATCTGCCTAAAGCAACAAGTGATAAATCTGATCGCAAATTAAAAGGTGTAGTTTTGTTAGCTGTCAATGTTGCGATACATGATGACATCACCACAAGTTTGCAACCATCTGTTTCCTTGCCTCCTGTTGCCATTAAGCTTTTGTAGGATCATGAGGAGTCGAGGACGACTCCAATTCAAGAAGGGGAGGATGATGAGGACATCACAAGCATGGATACGACCAGCGTGACCGCTGCCCCTTCTTCCTCTCCGACTGCTTCAATGACTACCGACGCCGCTCCATCTTCGTCACATACGATCGACATTGCGGCATTTTCATCACCGAGTGGCCTTAATCCAGAAGCTCAGCCATTCAAAACTACACCAAGGACAAGGGCCTCAAGCATCCACCCTGAGGACAGCCCACGCGCCAAGGAAGGCCCATATGGAAGCCCAAGATGCTAAAAAGCCCGGTTCGGCCATCCAACAGCACGCCAACTTCAAATGGGCATAACTCGGTCTCCCGGACTTTGTTTTCAGTGTGTAACCACCCGTTTGAAAGCTTAGGAGATAAGCTTTCCAATGGATCCAGCCCCACTTCCAAATTCGGTCCAAAACAATGGAAAAATGCGGAACAATGTCACAGACCAAAAATTCAGGGTGCTACGTCACCTCACTTTTGGGCCTTTGGCTCATGTATCTTAGGATTTTGGTGGCCACTACTGTTTTGGCTACCCTACACCTCCTGCCGCCACTATATATATGGCCGCCAAGGTTCTTCTATGCTTAGGTTTTGTTGTGTTTGGTAGACCCCGTGTGCGTCCCTCCTCGTGTTTGCACATGTCGACTAGACCGCTCGAGCCGAGAAACAGAACCTCAACTTGTTTCTTTTGATTTCAATACTACCTTTTCAGATTGCTTCATACTTTGTTCTTGCGGGTTCTCGATTTCTTGCAGGAACAATTGATCGTTTGGATCTTGTATCTGTGTGGATTTGGCATTGCGATTGTGAAGCTCCCGACCTGTTTGGTAGGAAGTCCTAAATTCGGTGTCATCAACACCCCCAAATCGACGTATCATCATTTCACCGAAGGATCGGGATCGCCGTCCCCATCAGAGCTTCACCTTCTGTCATATCAGGAAGCCCTAGGCAGTGATGTATGACTCCATCCGAGACTTCCAAAAAGGAAAATCGACTCCAGAAAAGATGGGAGGTTTGGTGGAATATTTGTTCGTCGCCATGGCTTTCAAGACCGGTCAAGATCTATAGAAAAGCAAAACCGGCTCTGATACCAATTGAACGATCAAGATGGCGAATAGAGGGGGGGGTTAATGGTCGCAAACAAACTCCCCCCCCAAAATACTCCAACTAATACCTCGAAAAGATAGCACAAAAGCAGTCGTGAAAAACCCGAACAACTAGACAATATATGTACCCCTAGCTTGTATGGATGAGAACCATATAATATGTGGGGATTTTTGAGTCACAATCCTGGTTGTCTAGTGTCCAAACAAAAAGGAATCAATTCAACTCACACTTGTAGAAGGCAAATTAATACAAATCACAAAAGTCACTTTCCGAAAAGCAAAAGCAGAATTTTTAGAAACTATCCTCACTTGGAGCAAGTGGTTGGTGAAATTCTAATGCTCTAAAAATTTTCAAAATTTTTCTTCCTATGAAAAAATGCGTCCTGAAGCTCACAACCAAATATCACCTCAAAAATCCATGTAACAAAATCATAAAAAATTAAACATCATAGACTATTAGGAACTTCGAGCAGAAAGTTTGGAGCTCGGTTTTCACCTCATGGCGCCCAAACGGTGTGACCAATAGACTCCAAAACTTTTCCATAGATGGATATGAGAGTTCCACACCTTATATAATAATAATCACTCAAAAATAATTTTTCTATATTTTTGTAAAAATCAAAAACTAATTGTTGCGCGAAAAAACATGTTCTAGATAGAGATGCAACTTGATAGAAAATTTGATCTCTAGTCTATCCTAGAGTGCAAAAGAGACATAAAACCATGTGAACACACTCAAGACATCCAAGATAAGCAGCATTTAGAAGGAGGGGAGGCAAATCCAAATTGCAAGAAAGTAGATTGCGTGAAAATAAATTGCAGGAATTTAAATGCCGAATTTTAAGATATAAAGTAAATGCATAATGTAAATTTAAGCATAAATGAAAAGATTTGCATTTCTAGAAGGAGGAGTTTTACAAAGCCTCACAACAAGGTGGGCAAAGCTCAAAGGAGCACAAAAACCTCTACAACCTTCTAGGGAAGGAGGCTACCCCTCCACCCCTATTTATACTACTCTTGGGCCACCTACCACCCTTGGATGTAGTCCTCAACCCTAGAGAACTTATCTAAGGGCTAGGATTTGCCCACTCACATAGCCACGCAAGGGCTAACAAAAACCCACACATATAACAGGTTTTCTTGCACGGTTTTCAAAGCATACTACCTACACCCGCTAACCTATCAACTAGACCGCTATCCGACGGCCTTCCTTGATCCACGTGGCGTCTGGCTAGCATCTCCTCCTTTTCTTGTCTTCTTGGCTTGCCCGGACTCCGTCTCCGATCATCTTCTGGTGATCTCCCAACCATCTGGAACTCCGACGCTCCTCGCCTAGTCTCGGTCATCCTCCGCCTCACCATGATCTAGCACCGTCGCCATGCAACCATCAAAGACAAGAAAAAACCTTTCAGATAGCAATGCCCACAAAGATATTCAATGATTATCCCAAAATCATTAATCAATCATAATTACGCTCAAAAGTCCGGTGCTACCGCCCCTAAGCCAGTAGCACTGGGAAAAGCAACCAACACTCAAATTGCTTCAAATCAAAAATTCAATTCAAATCAAACCAAGCTTAAATCTCATCAATTACTCATCACACACAAGGATAGACCTCCACATGGTATTTCAAGTTCCAAGCAAGTCATATTGTGTTAGGTACTTAGACCTTGACGTTATTCTTAGAATTAATTGGATGCTCAAACATAAGGCTATTTTTGGTAAAAAGTTATATCAATCTAAAACCCTGAATGTGGCAAAAAAGGGTTCAAGTGATTGCAATTTGTGTTAGTCAGTTGATGGTTAATTGTGTGGAAGTTGCTAGTTTAGAAGATGCGTCGGTCATCAGAGAATACATTGACGTGTTTTTCGAGGAATTGTCTGGTATGCCGTCAGATCGAGAGATCAAGTTTGTGATCGAGTCAGTGCCTGGTACAGCACCAATAGCGAAAAGACTTTGTCAAATGCTTACTAATGAACTATTAGGAAATGAAAAGCATATTGGAGAGTTACTAAAAAAAGTTATGAGAAGACCTAATATATCACCATGGGAGCCCTTGTTTTGTTTATGAGAAAGGAAATGAAGGGTTGGAAAGTGTGCACTGGAATCATGCTCTGAATGAAGAAAAGATCAAGAACAAGTATCCATTACTCTGGATTGACAACTTGTTGATCAGATGAGAGGAGCTGGAGTTTTCACCAAAATAGATTTTCAATCATGTTATCACCAATTGAAGAGTCGTGCGAAGGATGTCTCTAAGATTGCGTTATGTACGTGATATGGACAATGTGAGTTTTGGCCATATCTCTTGGGTTGACCAATGCTCTTGCATATTTCATGAACATGATGAATAAGGTGTTCATGGATTACCTGGACAAAGTTGTTGTTGTCTTCATAGGTGATATTCTTGTATATTCCAAGATGAGAGAAGAGCATACAAAATATTTGAGGTTTATTCCGGAAAGGCTGTGAGAGCAACAGTTGTATGTTAAAGTTTAGCATGTGTAATTTTGGAAGGAGAAAGTTGAATTTCTTGACCATGTGATGACTGTTAAAGGAGTTGCCAGTGATCCGAGCAAGGTAGAGACAATATTACATTGAGAGAAACCAAAGTTTGTCACCAAATTCGCAGTTTTCTGGGTATGGTGGGTCATTTTCATCAATTCATAGGAGGACTTTCGATGATTGCTAGACCCCTTACGCAATTGTTGAGGAAAAAATTTTGTATGAACGCCGGAGTGCGAAAAGAGTTTTCTAGAGTTGAAGAAGCAGTTAACATCAGCACCTATGTTAGTATTACCAGATGTGCAGAGCAGTTTTGACATGTATTGTAATGCTGCAAGGCAAGGTCTTGGATGCATACTGATGCAAAATGTCTAGGTGGATGCCTATGCGTTGAGGCAATTGAGACAGCATGAGGAGAATTACCCTACGCCTGATTTGGAGTTAGCTGCTGTAGTGCACGATTTGAAAACATGGTGTCACTATCTCATCGGAAATAGATGTGAGATATATATGGATCATAAGAGTTTAAAGTACCTATTTACTCAGTCAGACATTAATATGGAAAGAAGAAGATGGCTGGAATTGACCAAAGATTATAATGTTGGAATCCATTATCATCCTGGTAAGGCCAATGTGGTAGCCAACGCTTTGAGTCGTAAGAGCCACAGTGTACATATGATGATAATGAGTGATCAACCAGAGTTGTGCAAGGAATTTGAGAGGCTAAAATTGTAAGTCATTCCACAAGGTTGCATAGCTGCTTTGGAAGTGAAACCAACACTTGAAGATCAAATCAGGAAGGGTCAGAAGGATGGCGAAAAGATCAATAGAATCAATCAAAGAAAAATGAAGGCTTAACCAAGGAGTAAAATTTTGAATGATCAGGATACTATGTGGTTTTAAGGTTGAATCCGTGTACCAAACAAAGAGGAGCTCAGGTAGTTGATTCTGGAGGAAGCTCATGGTAAGTATTTGATCCATCCAGAAAGTGCTAAGATGTAACAAGATCTAAAGAAAAAGTTTTGGTGGCCTAAAGTGAAGAGCAAAGCTATTGGATATGATGCTCTACATAATGGGTGTCAGAGAGTAAAGGCAATGCATCAGAGCCCCGTTGGTCATAGCATGATCCTGGACTAGTGCAGTATACACGGAGGGTCTGCATTTGCATATTCGGGTCCCGACATCACCTAGTAGATTTTTGCTTCAAACGTGCCAAGATCACGAGGCGCGGGCATGTTCGTGCCCTTAGGGGTATTCAAGGTCATTCCTAGATTCTGAGTGCTCCTAAGGTACACACTGCTGCTAGACATGATAGAATGTTGCTTGTTTTCAGGCAATGTTCAAGACTTGAATTTCAAGCTATTCATTTGAGTTTTTGTCCTGGATCTTCTCTTGGTTAGTCTATCCATCGTTCTTTTGATATTCCTCATGTTTCTCCTCGAGGTAGATATCAACGGCATGAGTTGTTTCCTTGTAGAAGATTTGGGCAGCTTCACTAGGATGGTCCGGCCTTTGCAACTCGGCGAGCCAACCCAGTTCCAGCTTTGAGATGTTCTACTAGGGATGCTTCTAGTCTTGTGAGAGTAGAGCGTCAAAGAGACATTAGAGTCCAGTCTTTTGCACTTGTGGCTAGTACTTTGAGACATCGTGTGGTTTAGTATTGAGTTTCTAGATCTTCTCTTTCTCCCAGTACTGAGTCATCTCTCTCTCTTGTGTGTTGACCAGGTTCATTGGATAGGAAAGGGAGAAGTATGGATCGTTAACTCCGGTTGTTCTCGTCATATGACCAGAGACTCTAGATGGTTCTCTTCCCTAGTCCAAGCTCCCAGTGAGGAGTTGATCACTTTTGGAGATGCTTCATCAGGTAGAGTCGTTGCCAAAGGTACCATCTGCATTAATGACAATTTTATTCTTAAAGATGTTGCCTTAGTGAGTAAACTATAATACAATTTGCTTTCTGTTTCTTCACTTGTCGATGACTCTTTCAAGGAAAGGTTTAAGAGTAGTGTCTGTAGAATCCTTGATTCATCAAGAGAGTCAGTTTGCGGGATTTTCAAATTTAGGAGAGTCTTCCATGCTGATTTTTTGGCTTCTTCTGGAGACTCTCTTCGTTATTTAATTATTTTAGAGTTCTGTGATCTCACCTTTTAGCATAGGAGATTCGATCACATCGACTTCGACCACTTAACCAGAGTTATCAAACATGATCTCATTCATGGTTTGTCTAAACTCAAGATGGTCAAAAACTTACTTTGTTCTCCTTGCCGACAAGGAAAGATGGTTGCTACTTATTATCCTCTTGTCACTATTGTGATGACTGATGCACCAGAATAGCTTTTACATATGGACACTGTTGGTCCAGCTAGAGTACATTCAATGGGTGGGAAGTGGTATGTTCTTGTCATTATTGATGATTGTTTGAGTTATTCTTTGGTGTTTTTTATGGCCTCGAAGGACGAGACTTTTACCTATTTCAGGGGTTTGGTCCGTAGGTTGTCTATTGAACTCCCTAGTGCCTTACGAGTTATACGCAATGACAATAGCAAGAGTTCAAGAATTCCTACTTTAAGAGCTTCTGTGAGGAGTTAGGCTTAGAGTATCAGTTCTTCTGTCCATACATCCCTTAGCAAAACAATGTAGTGGAAAGGAAAAATAGGACCTTGGTTGAAATGGTCAGGACGATAGTAGACAAATATAGTACTCCTAGGAAATTTTGCCCTGAAGCTATGACTACTGCTTCCATGTGTCTAATCGAGTATTCCTAAGAGCAAATTTCACCACACTTCTTATGAGTTGAAGTATGGGCGAAAGCCCAATGTTTCTCATTTTCGTGTGTTTGGTTGCAAGTGTTTCACCTTAAAGTCTAGTAACCTAGATAAGTTTGAGTCTCATTCTTCTAATGGTATTATTCTAGGCTACTCAACTTCTTCTCGTAGTTATAGAGTCTAGAGTTGTGATGCGAATAGGATCATAGAGACCTATGATGTGACCTTTGATGAGGCTAGCCTAGGAGCTAGATCTGATATATCATGCTCTTCTTCTCTCTCTAAGACCATCTTTATAGAGGATGAGGACGATGGAGATGATGGTGTTCTATCTAATCTAGCCCCCTCTACACCTAAGGCGCCTCCTATTTCCATTTATGCACCTTAGAGAGACTAACCCTTACCTTCAAACACTCCTTCAAAGAGTGACTTTGTTCCTGCCTCTTCTATTCACGAGGTAGTGGCCACTTCTATTTTTGGACCTTCCCGTCATATTCAAAGAGATCATCCATCTGATTAGATCATTAGTGATCTGTTTGAGCGGGTCACATACTCAAAATCAGGTTTGTCTAGCTTCTGCCTCCACTCAGCATTTGTTGCCTCCTTTGAGCCGAAGGATGTTTCTCATGTCCAATGTGTCTTGGATTAATGCTATGCATAAGGAACATGAGAATTTCAAGAGGAACAAGGTATAGTAGTTTGTTGAGCTTCCATCTAGTCATAATGTTATTGGGACCAAGTAGGTGTTCAAGAATAAGCAAAGTGAGGATGGGGTTATCATTAAAAACAAGGCTAGATTTACTCAGGTTGAGGGTCTTGACTTTAAGGAGATCTTTGCCTCTGTAACTAGACTAGAGGCTATTAGGATCATGCTTGCATTTTCGGCATTTAAGGGCTTCAAGCTTTATCAAATGGATGCCAAGAGTGCATTCCTAAATATGTATATTGAGGAAGAGGTGTATGTTTGGCAACCTCTAGGATTTGAGAACTCTAAGTACCCAAACCATGTCTTCAAGTTTTTCAAAGCCTTATATGGACTTAAGCATGCCCTAGAGCTTGGTATAAGAGGCTTAAGTCCTATCTTTTTAGTCATGGTTTTAAAATGGGTATTGTAGATAATACTCTATTCATTAAACACCAGGATTTTAATTTTCTTCTCATCCAGATTTACCTAGATGACATTATCTTTGGTAGCTCTTCATGCTCTCTTGTGTCTCAGTTTTTAGAAGTGACGAGCAAAGACTTCGAGATGAGCATGACGGGTGAGTTGAGCTATGTCCTTGGCTTCCAAATCAAGTGGACTCGGGAGGGTAACTTCTTGCATCAAGGCAAGTACACTCGAGATATCCTGAGGCGCTTCAACATATCTGATAGGAAGCCAGTGATGACTCATATGTCTGCTAATGCTGTCCTTGAGCATGATGAGAATGGCGAGCTTGTTGATCAAAAGGAGTTCAGGAGTATGATCGGCTTCCTCTTGTATCTCACTACCTCCAAGCTAGACATACATTTTGTTGTATGTCTATGCATTCGATTTCAGGCTTTTCCTCATGCCTCATACTATCAGACGATGAAGCGCATCTTTAGGTACCTTCGAGCTACCATTGACTATGGTATTTGGTACTTTTCAGCTTCTTGTCTGTCCCTTAGAGCCTTGTCCGATGCAGACTTTACCTGCTATTGGATAGATAGGAAGAGCACTTCTAGCACTTGCCAATTGATTAGTTCTTCTTTTTTCTCTTGGACATCTAGGAAGCATTCCAGAGTTGTACAGTCCACCGCTAAGGTTGAGTACGTCGCTGTAGCTAATTGTTGTAGTCAAGTGCTTTGGATGAGATCGACCATTCAAGACTTTGGGCTAGAGATAGAGATTGTTCCACTTTTATGTGACAATACTTCTGCTATTTGCATTGCTAAAAACCTAGTGCAACACTCCAGGACCAAGCATATAGACATTAGATATCACTTTTTGGGAGACAATGTGGAGAAGAGTGATATGTTGCTTGAGCTTGTAGAGAGTGACTACCAGATTGCCGATATCTTTATCAAGCCATTGGATAGCTCTAAGTTTGTGACATTGAGAGGAGAGCTTGGAGTTATGTGCCCTTACAGCATCACTTAAGGGGAAGCTAGTTTGTATATTATGTCCTATAGATATTTTCTTCTTGCATCTCCTTTCTTTTGAATTTTCTAGGTGATATTGGGCTTATTTCTATAGTTCTGAGTTCACTTCACTTAGAATTCTGGCATGCTTTGCATGGACCTCTTATCTTATGCTATAGGTTGCTGTCATGCACAATTAGTTGTTCTCTCTTCTCTCTAGGTTGAGTTCCCTCATAGTCTTATAAGTCTAGCAGGTGTTGGGCCCCATAGGTAGACACGATCTATGTGCACTCCTTAGTTTGGGATTTAGAGTTAGCTTCTATATGTCAGTCATTGGAAAAGATGAGAGTGAGTCTGAGGTATAGTGTTCTCTACTATCTTTTATATCCTTTATAGCCACATAGTTTATAGTTTCTCGACTTCTCCTCATTCGGTGTTTCTAGTTTTGCTTTAGTTCTTTTGGACTTTCCTTAATATTAATTCTACTAATAACTCAACTTGAACTAGATTTGTGCTTAAAATTAATCCACTTGTTGAGGGGGAGTTTTGAGAATCTGCTTCATGAATTTCATATACACTACACTTTCTGTTTTATGAGTTTTATCTATTATGCAATTGAACTATTACATGCTATGCACCTTGTTGGTTTTCTAAAGATAACTGCTAGCTTAGATATGTCTAAATTCATTTTGATTCATCTTGTTATGCTTGTCAAAATTTGAAAATTAAAGTTCTAAAAGAAAGCTTGATGAAATATGTTGCTTTTACTTACTATGTTTCCGTACTAGGTGCATATGCCATTATTTGTGAAATTTTGTATTTCTACTAGAGTTCCTATAGCAACTTGGGTGAAGCTAGGAAGATCCATACTTGAGTCCTTCACGTGCTCATAAATTTATGTGCTAAAATGAAAACAAGAAAAATTGACTCTTCTTGTGCAAATTGATCTCAACAATTTACATTCACAAAATTGCCTCCCATTGCACTAGGGATGAACTTGGAATGTATTGTGTATGATCAAGACCATCCTCTTCAGTGTTCTTCTTGAGATGGTCGACTATGGCTTGAGTCAATTACACTTGAAAAATGCAAACAAAAAAATAAGTGGGTAAAGAATGCAAATAATATCAAACATTTGTATGCCACTATGTCATTTGAAATCTTTTAAGAAAAATTTGCATTGAGGATAATTGAGCTCAAAGGACCTTCTATATACGTTTAGCTTTTACCAAAGTGTTGAGTAGATTAAACTCTAGCTTTTACATTTGATCCTTTCCATTAATACTTTCTAAGTACATCTGTACTCACTCTTGCTATTTCTCCCCTTGATTAGAACCTAGCACAGGTGATGCTTGGGGTGAGGAACACCTGCAAGATCAGAATTATGAGGATGGAGACTACTAGGAGGGTTAGATTGTTGGATAGACTACGCACTAGCTGTTGTTAGCCTTCAGGGTAATTTGTATTTTTGGTATTGTATTTTTGTTGTACTTGTATCCTATGTATAATTAGTGTGTTGGACTTGTAGCCATGTGTGGCATTGGAATGTAATAATTTTTTATTTCAGTCTCTAATTAATGTTCTGCTGCAACACTCTAAACATGGTATGTTAACTAATAAATTGTCAGGCGTGATCTATGTTTTGATAAGTTAATATGCCAAGATTCATGTAATTATTTCAAAATAATGGTGGTGTTACTGTTGTTACCCTAGGCTAATTGCATGGATCGCCACACCCACCTTTCTTCTGATTGAGACCATGTAATCTATTCAAGACTATTATGTCTATATAGCTGTACTGACTTAAAATCATCACTAACATTTTTTCACAGCAGGTTTGGAAGAGAAGCATATTCACGTGGAACTAGCATATTCACAGCCAACCAGGTCACCCTCAGGATGGAATGGTAGGTGAAACTGCTACCTATAAATTAAGCTTCACATGTGGTAACTGTAAAGGGTTTAACATATTGCAAATGTTTAGAGTTGTTGGTGACTTCAGAGGCTTGAATAATTGGTGACCTAAAAAGAAAACAAGTGGAATTGAATGGTGTGCTTCTTATATGCATGTTAATGCCTCTGTCTTAGAATAATAACATGGAGCTAAATAATGGGCCCCAATCAAGCATCATCACTTAAGCACTTCAAATTCCTTGGAAATGAATAGCTATAATAAAGCACCATGGCCAAGGAGTTCTATATAGTAAAATATATTTTCCTATATATATATATACACACACACACATATACATATATATATATATATATAAAGAAAGCCGAAATGGGGCACCATGATTTCAAATACGCAAATTCAAGCCATATTCAAATATATTTTTTCAAAAATTTTAGTTCTAGGGTACATACCCATCTATAGCAATTCAAATGAAACACATACCTTTGACAAAATATACTCGAATGCAAAGATTTTGAACGAGTCTAGATTACATGCTTTGCTGATTTATATATAAGATTTATATATAAATTCAACACATACCTACAACCAAACTATCATCAAAAAAGGAAACTTTAGTTTGAATTTCAGTTCAAACTTGTTTGAACTAGTTAGTAAACTAGTTAAACTCAGCAACCTAAAAATGTCAAAAAATTTCACATCCAAATACTTAGAGAAAATATCATTTTTAGATCGTGATGCCTAGCCACTATGGTGCCCTCATTAATATATATATATATATATATATATATATATATATATATATATATATATATATGAAAATGGTTTTATACTCCTAGAGTACGTACTCCACCTCCAGATATCACTTAAATAATATTATTACACCTCTTTATCTTTTTTAGTATACTTTATCTGATTATAAGAAACTCCAACATGAGTTCCACAAAAAATTTTCGTGAAAGTCCATCCTTTATAGCATAATGTGTGTATATATTAATTCCTTTTACATATGTAAAAGGGTATATAGCAAAAAATAAAGGCCAATAAATTTTTTCAACCACGTCACAATGGAGTGTCTTAGAATTATTATTGGAGTACCGAAAGTGATAAAGAAGTATAACACTTTCGTTTAAGTGGTATATTGGAGGTGGGAGCATGTACTCCCGAAAGTATGAAAAGGCTTCATATATATATATATATATATATATATATATATATATATATATATATATATATATATATATCACTAAGAATGATCATGTGAAGATTATATCTACTTTTTATTTTGGTAATTAAAATGCACATTTTTCTTGTGCTGACAAAACAAATTTATTATGACAAAAAATTACACCAAGCAACACAATTGAGCTTATCACAAATATAAGGATCATAGCACCCAGCAGATAATTAGGTCTACTCTCTCAGGTAATTGACAAGTTAATGTTAACTAATGTCTACTCTCTGTCATTAAGAATTCAGAAAAAAAAAGTGTGAAGCCTTATGTACTCTCTGTTAGATCACCAGAACAAGTGTGGAATAGGGAACCAGAATAGAATCATCCAATTGCTTCATTACATGGAATGAAAGCTGGCTATACCAAAATATATACATGGCTAGCTGAACCCCAAGTGAACAGATCAGAATTTGTGTACAAACTCTTGAGATTTCCAGAAGCAATTTATTTGAGATCTCAAGTGACTAGAACAAAAATTTTGTATCCAAAAAAATCTCAAGCTAATCTAGTCGGAGGGAGGAGAGGTGAGGCCTTGAAATTTTGTACCTAGATGATCTTGTTGGAGGAAGGAGAGGTGAGGCCGATGAAGTCGCCGAGGTGTCTTCTGAGCTATCATCGAAGAGAGGCTGGAAAAATTTTGAGGTCACACCGCCGTCGCCAATGAAACCACTATCACTGCCACTCTCCACATTGGACGCTCTCACTGTAGGGTTCAAGATGAACCTTGGTGATTGGAGAGAAGTAAGGCAAGATAGCTGTTGATTGGATTAAATAGAGGGATGGCATAGAGAACTTGTCGCGCTCACCATTGTCGCCGATGAAAGTTGCAGCCATAGTCGCCGTTGCTATCGTCAAGATCGCCGTCGTCATCTAGGGAGACGTCGTGTAGGGTTCCACAGGAGTCAACAACGTGGCTCACGAGTGAGAGCTTCGCAATATTCGTATAAAAAAAACATCACCTCCTAACCTGATTATTTTTCTCAGACTGCAATGGCCCAAACTGGGGGTAAATTTGGTGGATTACCGGCCCACCCAAGCACAGTTTTAGAGCTAGGCCTAAAAAATTCACATGTCGGTATTTTTCACTTGTTTAGAGCCCAAAAACGGCCTTCCAAGCTGGCCATAAGAGAAATTAATGGTAATCCCAGTGTGGCAGTTTGATTACCATCCATGTTGATCCCTGGCCCACATACAAAATCGGGGCCAATGCATTTGTATGGTAAACTCAAGGCCCCGTTCGGAATCCCTCATAAAAAAATCCCGTTTAAATAATAAAAAACTGTAAGATTTATATGGGAATTAGACTGGTTCATGTGAAATTTTAGTATTCTAAATAGGCCGAAGAGAGTACGTATATGCATATAGAATATCCATTATCCGATTTGTTGCAACCTTTTTCCCAATCGGTTCATTTCTGTGCATTCATCTAGAAAGAGTAGGTCGACCGCTTTTGCTTTCATAATTCGTTTTCAGATATGGGCGGACGGTTTTGGGACCAAAAACATACGATGCAGGTAGCCGCATGGATCATCACCACCTTATCCCATCATCTCGTCTCGAAATCGCATCCAAATGATGGCGACAACTAACTTTTTCTTAGCTCGGTTCTTTTCTCAAAAGTATATACAGGTTTGTCCTCATTTTTTTTTCCTTCGAGTAGTATGCAGGCCCTCAATACCTAACGTGTTGTTCAATTGTTTGTTTGTTGTTGTTTTTATTTTCGAGACGTTCGGTTGTTGCAAGATCGAAATGAAGAGAAATTCGCCCAAGTGATAAATTAAAGCGTATTCCGCACCGAGGAGCGGAGTCACGTACCAAATTTGTTCATACTAGCATGATGCTATCACAAAAATTCGCTCGTACACATGGCAACGATTGATTGACGTATGGGTCCCACACGAGCCCGTGCCCCGACAGGCGACAGTATCTCAACTGTGAGGTTTCCTAAATGGGCATATCAGTCGGCGGGGCATGCAATCCACTTGGGCGTAAGGGGGATCAGCACCGGCCGATGCAATTAATCCTGGCCGTACGTTCCCGGATCTCGAGACATGGATTGCTGAATCCGTGGTCGATGAACCGGGGGAACGGGATCATACAAGGCGTGAGCGCGACGCAATGCCTTTAATTGATTTCGAGGTTATATTGGTCCCTAGCTCGGTTGGTAACGGCGCTGGTAGGAGTCTACTCACTAGTAGTGACGGGCTTTTTCGGTTCAATTTTTTTGATTTTTTAATATTTTAGTTTTTAGATTTTACTAACCGAACTGATGTAAAAACTAAACCAAATTAACCGAACTAAATTGATTCAGTCAATTCGGTTTTTGGTTTAACTGAATTTCTATGAAACATCGAGTACTCGCCATCGCCAGGTTACCTTTCAACAAATAGTTACAGGTTCAGTTTTTACGTACTTGCAATAGCATATTTTCCTAGCACATCACCGCAGAAGAGCTACACCTAGTACCATCAGGGCCAAATCCCCATTGCGCAAAGAAAAATTGCAAATCTGAAGTAGCTAAGCATTTGATAAGAACAGGCAAGTAGCTAAGCATTTCACAAGATCAGGCACAATCTATAGTCCTCTCTACTAGTGTATCCTCACCAAGAGAACTCCCTAGAGAAAACGAGATCTAACGCAAGTCAGTCCATTCAAGAAAGTAACAGCACAAGCGCCATCGAGATGGATCGGACCTTGACGCGGGTGGCCTCCGCCACGAAGCTGAGCGCCACCGAGAAGACACTGTGGAAGCCACCTACCGCGTGAGGGAGGAGGCTGCCGTAGCCGCCATGAAGAGGAGGGAGGCCGCAGGCGAGATCGGCGGCTGGATCCGGACGCAGAGAGAGAGCAGCACCGGTCGGATCTGGATGCGGACAGAAAGCAGCAGGAGGACAAGGAGGATTGTCGTAGCGCCTGCAGGAGGAGGTGGTGGCAGCAGATGACTAGAGAAGAAGGCGGCGGTCGAGGAGGAGGAGGCGATGAGTACGACCAAGGAGGAGGCGGTGGTCAAGGAGGACTGCGACTCTGCGAGGAGGAGTAGGAGGCATGGGCAATCCGGGAATGATTGAATAGCCGAAATCGAATGGATTGAGGACTAATTTTATTGGCTTACTACAGTATTTTGGTTTATATGGTAAATCAGTTTCCTGCTTCTAGAAACCGAACCGAAAACCAAAAATTGAATAAAACCAAAATAAAAACCAAACCGAAAACTGAAATATTCAGTTAAATCGGTTTGGTTTGGTTCGGATTTTCAGTTTTGGTTTAAAAATGCCCACCCCTACACACTTGTGTTCGACTCTGTCAATGTGCGCGCTCAAGAATATTTAAAATGAGTACATACACGTGTGCGCGTTTGGTAGGATAGCGTGTTCCTATACTCAGAAGCTTTTAGAGCTCCTGAATTAATTCTCTAGTGCATACAGAGGACGTGCACGTGTGTATGTGGGTGAGTGTGGTTTGGGATATTTGGATTATGTGGGTTAGTTTTGTGTCTAAAAAATTTAGTAGCACTAGTAGCAATTAATCATGTAAGCTATCACAGTATATGTCAAAGATTAGAAATCGACAATAAACTTATAGTTTCAGATACCTTCGATTATCACAAGCACGAAATCAGAGGCACACAATATAGACAGATTCAGACTCTTAGATGGAGTAACACCCTACTACGAGCAGGTCGTCTTGCCCTTGTTACAATGAGGATTTAATTTAGACAATGGCTAAACTACATCTAGAGATTGACAAAGCATAACTTGTCGACTCCTAAGTACTCTACGCAAAAGGTCTTCTTACTTGGAAGCTCTCTCTTCTCCCCCCTCTTTCGAGGGTCCCTATCCCTGGCCTTATATAGTCGGGGTAGCCCTGCCTCAAGTCGAGTTGTAGTCAGTTTAGGATACCAAATCGTAACCAATGAGGAGTCTATCGTCGTATGATCTTCGCAGCATATCCAAACTTTCCTGTATATTAAGCGTACTCGAGTTGCTTTTCTCATAACGAGAAAGTAATCGAGTCCTTCCTATATGGAATTATCTTTTCTGCGTATATTTGTGAGATCATGTGATGAAAAATTGGTTGAATGGTGAAATTGGCATTGTAAAGTGATTTTGGTTATAGCATGTGTGGTGCTTGTGCATGTGCTATGGTGATATGCTTATTATGCTGGTGATAGCATGATGAAGTTTGTTTGATGCAATGCACTCATGTGAGTGGTTGCATGGATTGTTTTTGAGGCAAGTGGTGGACTTGTGCTCAAATGTTCATTTGATTATGCTGGGGATAGCATAATGGTTTTGCTTAATGCAATGCACTCGTGTGAGTGGTTGCTTGGATTAATCTTGAGTCAAGTCGTGGACTTGTGCTCGGACGCGTTGTTTGTTACTTCATGTGCGTGTGTTGCTCGAGGGCTAACGTGGTCGATGACGGACCGAACTAGGTTCATGGAGGAACCGAGGTTCGAGACTAGGTTCAGGAGGAATCGAGGTCTTGGTGGTCAAGGATGTCATGCGGGACGCTCGGGCTAGAGAACATGCATGTGAAGGTTGGTTAGTCACGTATGTGCAAAGGTGGGCCGATCATGCGTGCAAGGTTTTGGTTTTGGTCATGTTAGCAAGTTGAGATAGATACTTAACTCTTTCCATGTTGGAAGTGGAGTTGTAGTCAATCTCGTGAGTTTGCTCAGATAAATAGGAGGAGGTGTCTCTGCTTATTTTGAGCGCTCATGTTTTAGGGTTTGTACTCTTGTGTGGGAGTACTTTAGACAAAAGAAATAAAGATCAATCTTGCAATCCAAGTATCTTTGTGTGGATGTGTTTTCTTGCGTGAGTTTTGACAAACAGACAAAGGTGAAGAAAACAAATCAAGATTAATCGTGCATGCATGCATCACGTCAACTAGAAGATAGATGATGATCTGGACATGATCTTGCTTTTGGTGATTAGAAGATTGATCCGTGGCAACTGAAGTCTTCTCTGGTGTTTTGTCCGTCCCAGCAGTCACGAAGTTCATCACGGAGTTCGGTTCTTTGCAAAGGTATCATCTTGCGAAGGTAATATCTTTTGATCCGTAGATCCGATCGGATTGATTCTTATTGGGTTTGATTCATAATTGAATCTAGTTTCTACATTTAAAATTTCATATCAATCAAACGGTTAGATCTTTGGTAATTTGTGGTCGCCCAGATTGCTAGCCTGGTCGCCCAGCTGTTAGATCGCTAATTATTTCAGTCATCTTGCGAAAGTAATAACTTTAGATCCGTAGATCCGATCGACCTAATTCCTTTTTTTTCACTTAGAAATTGAGTCTAGTTTATACAGTTAAAATTTCACATCAATCCAACGGTTAGATCTTCTGTAATTTGTGGTCGCCCAGATTGATGTCCTGCTCGCCCGACTGCTCGTGTGGTCGCCCGGATTCAGTCATCTTGCGAAGGACATAACTTTAGATCCGTACATCCGATTGACATGATTCTTTTTGTGTTAGCTGCGGAATGGAGTCTAGTTTCTACAGTTAAAATTTCACATCAATCCAATGGCTGAACCTTCTATAATTACTATTTTAGTAGACATGTGTCAGTCTACTCGCCCAGACTGCGCGCGTGGTCGCCCAACTGTTCACGTGGTCGCCCAACCTGTTTGCCTACTCGCCCAAGTACCCAAACTAGTCGCCTAGGTGTCCTACTGCTCGCCCAGGAGATTTACTGGTCGCCCAAGTGCCCAAACTGGTCGCCCAAGTATCCTACTAGTCGCCCAAGTGCTCTACTGGTCGCCCAGACTGGTCTACTGGTCTCCCAACTGCGTGAGGTGGTCTTTCAACTTCGTAACCTGGTCTTCTAACTTCGTAAACTGATTTCCAAGCAATTTGAGTTTCAATTGGGGTGTTTGAAAAGTTCAAAATTTTGATTTTAGCTTCCGCGCAATCATTCACCCCCTCTGATTGCTACATTAGTATATTTCGATCCTACAATATCTTATTCCATAGAATTGGATCCATGATATCCGAAATTTCTATATGTCGTTAGAACATATCCTTCACGTATCCTTCGTGTACACATATCCCATGTTTAGATATTTAATAGTAGCCCCCGAACTCTACCCTGTGGAGGGTCCACTTAAGTAATTAACCAATTACTGCCAAGCCCTGGCTTAGTCGAGTAACGCCTCTCTTGCTTGTGATCGAATGATTTGAGTAGATTGGGAATCGCTAAGTATTGAGTAGGGATGTGCTGGGTTGAGCGCACTGCCATCAACCCATCTCAAGTCCTTAAGGCAGCTATAAGTTACTCGATGCCGACTTATCGACTTGACTCTGAGCAGAGTTAGAAAAATTCAGAAAATCTAAATGTTAGGCAGTTGAGCATTTATTGTTCTTATCGGCAACGCCAAGATTGGTGCAGCGCCATCATTGTACTTTTCTCACCGATCGAGACGCCATGTGGCGGGGAGTGAACCGTTTGCCTAAAAAGGTTTTGGCTTATAAATTCCCAGATCTGAAACTGTAACCATTTCCCTCCTTTTTACCTCAAATGTAAAAGGGTAGCTTTTGTTAGTAAATCTTAATGAACTCGTACTTACCTAATTTCCTACTGTGATGCACTGTCTTTTCTATTCACATATAAAATCTTCTCAGTTGATCGATGTTCCATGAGTTGTGAAACATTGTTCCTTCTGATGTCGATAGCCAAACTGATCCGGTTCGAGTCACTTCGATCGCAACGTAGGGACCTTTCCATTTAGGTGATAGCGTATTACAGTTATCTTGCTTCTGCACTTTTCGCAATACTAAGTCCTTAGCGATGAGCGCTCTTTCCTAGACTCTCTAGCCATGATATCTGCGTAAGACTTGTTAATACTTCGCTGCTCGAATGGATGTTCGATTCTTGTACTCTTCGAGTAGATTTACATCATCTGTTCACACTTGCTCTTGCTCTTCTTCCGAGTAGTTGTCCACACGAGATGACTTGAACGTTAACTCAGTCGGAAGCACTGTTTCGGCTCTGTAAACTAAGAAAAACAGTGTTTCACTAGTGGCTCGACTAGTCGGTGTATGAACAGCCCACAGGGATTATGCCATTGGCATGTTCGACCTGACCGTTACTCTGAGGATGAGCTACGAAGGTGAAGCAAAGTTTGATACCCAATTCTTTGCAAAAGGCTATGAAAGAGCTGCTTTTGAACTGGCTACCGTTGTCTGTGATTACTCGATTAGGGATGCCGAATCGAGTAATGATACTCCTCATGAACTTCTTAGTCACTTTTGAGGTAATGTTCTTGATGGGTTTAGCTTCGATCCACTTGGTGAACATGTCGATTGCTATAAATAGGAACTTGTAACCTCCTTCGGCTCTTGGGAACAGTCCCCAGATGTCTAAGCCAAAGACGAAGAAAGGCCAAGGCAGAGGAATAGTTTGCAGAGCTTGGGCTGGTCAGGAGATTTGCTTGCCGTAAAATTAGCAGCTCTCATACTTTTTCACTAGCTCACAAGCATACTGGAGTGCAGTCGGCCAGTAGAACCCTTGTCAAAAAACCTTTGCGACTAGAGTGCGATAAGACGTATGGTCGCCGCCGATGCCTCCATGGACATCGAGCAATATTTTATTGCCCTCTTCTTGAGTGACGCACTTCATCAAGACTCTATTACTCCCCTTTCGGTAGAGCTTGCCTGCTACCAATGCGTATAGCTTGGATTTACACACAATTTTCTCGGCTGTTGCATCATCGTCAGGAAGCTCTCAACCTTCGAGATAGGCTTGGAATGCAGTCATCCAAGTCGGCTCGCGTTCGAGTAGTGCAACTTTTGGGTCTGCGGATTCTATCTTGCTAACTTGACTAGGTTGCTGGTTGAGTTGGGCAGCATCTGCCTCCCGCACAGGGAAGATAGATGGTTTAAGTAGTTTCTCAATGAAGACTCTTGTAGGCGTAGGTAAACGGGACGAAGCAAGTCTGGCAAGTTCATCGACGGCGGAATTGTCACATCTCTTAATATGTCTTACTTCGAGATCTTCGAACTTGTGCTCTAGCTTGCGAACCACATTCAGATATGCCACCATGTCATCATCCGAGCACTGGTACTCCTACACTTGGTTTACGACTAGCTGCGAGTCCCCTTTCACGAGTAATTGTCTGATCCCAAGTGACAGGCTATGCAAAGCCTGTTGACCAGTCCCTCGTATTCTACAACATTGTTTGAAGCTTGGAAATTAAGTTGGATAGCATATTTAAACTCCTCACCTGTCAGGGATTTAAACACTATGCCAGCCCTGAGCCTTGAAGCGTGGGCGACCCATCGAAGAACATAGTCTAGTGGTCATTGATCATCTCGTGCTTGATGAGGACATACCGAGCTTTGACTACCATGTCAACACAATTCAAAGTGTGATCGATCAGGATCACCAAGTTGGTCTTTCTAGCGACCAAGATGTTTGCCACGATACTTCAACCAAATTTCAAGGACCGATCACTCGAGCTCGTGCTAAACAAATTCAAGATCAGGTGAACGCTAACTTAAGTCTCATTCAAAATTTTAACAACTTAGCGGTGCTTCCAACTTCTACTTCTTTTGTTGAACTTAGATACATTACAAAGAATAACAAAGTTTGGACGCACACCTGAGGGAGATGCATTGCATATACTGTCTGTCTTTTTGAGAATAATTCTGGAGATAATCTGAGTGCACAACATGGTCATGGACTATATCACTGGAAAGATAATGAAGTCAAGATTACAACCTTTCAAACCGCTCATCGTTTTGACTTCTGAAGCAAAAGTTATTACTGTTTTCATGGAAGGTGCACATGCTGTCAAGTCTTGCGCGAGAATTGAAGAGTCTTCACAATTACCAACCCGAGATAGCCTTTGGATATCCAAGAAAATTTATTTAGTTCTGGTTTGCTTTCACACCTAAACTAGGAGGGTTGTTCCTAGTATAAATACTCCAGTACTCCATCCATTAGAAGCAACTTTTGATCATATTAAACAAACATATCAGATTACAACCAAGCTGTTTGAGTGCCTTACACCTTTGTTCTTGTGAGTTCTTCTGGGCTTGCGAGAGATCCCTCTGGGGTCCCCTAGTTCGTGCTCTAGGCTTTCGGGCCTTTTGTGTTGATTAGTTCCAGATTGTGGTTCTGTGATCGTTCGGAGACCGAGTTAGAGACCAACAGACTTCGGTTCGATTCTCCTCGTCACTTGGTTGCATCCAACCTTGGCAGGTATAAAGCTAGTTATCCTACGTTCATCTACCTATTGCCGTGAAGATCGGGCCACCCCAAGCTTGTTCACATCAGTGCTCCTTTTCTTCAACATGCATCCATTCTACGATGAAGTCTACCAAGACATCTGACTTGATACTGGTTCACGACGCGAAATCGATCTTGAACTCATTGAGTTCAACCACCCACTACGCAATTCATCCTATCCCCTCTTAATTGTGTACTACCTCCTTGAGCGGATACGTCATCATAAACGTAATCTTATGCGCCTAGAAGTAGTGTTGCAGCTTTCGAGAAGTTATCAAGACGGAGTACAACTGATCCTGGTGCCCTGTAGCTGGATACACCTCTTGCTCCTCTTGCTCGAACTCGACCTCCTCTGGGTCTTCTTGTTCCTCCTCCACGTCTGGCTGTGCTGGTGCAGCCTAGCCACCCTCCTGCAGTGCCTCCTCGAGCTCCATAATCCTCTAAGTGAAAGTAGCGCAGGTATTCTGCAGCTCCTCTGTGACTCTAAGGGCCTCATACACCATCCTCAACTCTGCAGCAGTGTCTCTGGCGTGGGCCTCCTGAGCGGCTGCCAGTTGTGCCAAATGCACAACTGTGGCGTCCTCCTCCTCGATCCTCCGTCGCCATGAGGCTCGCCCTAACGGGTGAAGTCTGAACACAATGCCCTCAAGCTCACGAGAGTAATCGTGACAGATCCTCCTCAAGTCCAGTTGAGACGCCTCCTAAATACTGACCTCAAAGGTAGTCCTTCTCACTGTGATGTTGATGGGTTGACTTGCTTTTTCGTTGTCTCTGGCATAGATCAAGAGCTTGCAAACCACTCCTCTTATGACTCCATTGACAATCCAGTTTCTGTCTTGGTACATGGGTCTGGTGAAGCCTCCTAACACCTGAAGAACTCTCCACAGCTCTGCTGCGTAGCCACTTTCATGCTCTCCGTACGTCTACTGCCTCCTCATCTATTCAAAAGAGAAATAGATAAGTCCACAACTCTCAAACGACCATGAGAAAACAAAAATTTCAGCAAAGGTGAGGAGCAGAGAATAAGAAGAGTCAAGAGTGTTATTTTAGTCCAATTTAGGTTTTTCTTTCGAAAATAATTTTGGACACACCTAGGACACCACATGTTAACTAGGACCAAGTCCTACAGTCAGTATACTCTGATACCACCTCTATCGAGACCCAAATTCACTAATTCGAACCCACTATGTTTTACCGCACTAGTTCTAGGATCAACGCTAGAGCACATAGCTTAACATCGGTAAGCATCACATCATACACAATAATAAGGATAACATGACTCCATTTATTAGTATAGCTAGTGTATGATCCTATGATCACTTATATTATTCATCCATGCAAGGCTAGACCGGAAATAAACTAAAACAAATGCAGTGGAAATAGCAAAAGACGTTGATGACTCATCAGTACACCACAAGCGACTGACAAGCCTTGGACCTAGTGACTCGTGTCCACCTGGAACTCTTCCTCCAATAAGGGCGATGAATCCTCCACTGTTGATTTGTTGTTGAGTACAAAAGCACTCAACAAGTTGTGCACTGCAGAATGCATTTCTACCATAGCTATATGCAAAGCTTATTCCAAAGAAATGGCTATGTGGTTTATTTGTTCCAAAGAAATGGCTATGTGGTTTATTTGCAGTAAGGCAGCATTTATAAACACATACATTACATAGATTATAAAGACAATAAAACAAATAATAACAATAAATAGATTCAATGTTTCTCAAGTAAACTAAGTTTCCATCATAAGTCAAGTTTCATCATCCACATGGTAACCTATGATCCCATTCAGTTATCCAATTAATTAACTAACCCTTGACTGTAATTCCCGAGCTATGCTCAGTACCGTGAACATGGCTATCCGAATAGATTTACACTCTGCAAAGATTATGCGCTTTACCCACACGATACAACCATACACCACACAGGAGAATGATCATAATAAAGCCTTTACAATGCCCCGTCTTAACCCAGTACTACCCGCTGAGATTCCAACACTGATGGGTTAAACCACTACAATAGGGCGCCACTCTTGCGCCATGTGAGTTCATCTGTGAACCTAGACTCACACCACCAAAGCAGTACTAAACCTAAGACATTGCAAATTAGTCGGCTAAACTGCCCCATAACAGACATATGGTTGTATGATTGACTCATGTCAAAGGCTCGTAAGGTTAAGTCCTTAGAGTGATCAAACCAGCTAGCCTCTGATATATTGCCTTCACTCTTTGACACACATCATACAAAGCAACGTATTTGGCAACTTCATGCTTTATACTAGTCACCAAAATCTCTCCTTAAGATCCAAATACATTTTAGCACTTTCTAGATGAATTAAATACTTTGAATCATGAGTTTACTCAAGAAATAATTACTTCAATTCCTTCTAATTTAAGAACCGATCCAGATAAAACGATAGCGTTGCACTATTTGTAGTAGTGAGACCTGCAACACCTGGCCCTCCACCTCAACCTTCACGTCCTCCCGCCTCACCCCGGGGCACGTCCATCCAAATGACGTGTGCCTTCGGCAAAGGCAGAGACGCCCATGGGGCTGGAGCCCACCCAGCCCAGCAAATGAGCAAAAGACCCCTGCGACCCGTGTAGCACAGAGGTCCCGCGTCGCGTCCGTAACTTTGCATCCGTAACTTTGCGTCCGTCAGTTCGTCTTCCGCGTCAGCGTCTCTTTGGCTCTTCGCAACTTCGCGGACTACAGTGACCAGGCGACGGGTTGAGAACTCCGCGAAGAAGAGACAATGCCGAGGGAACTTGTGCTGGCTATGAAGTTGACATCGTAGAGGTGATATATCTGTATATACAGATCATTTGCATCCTATATTCTGACCTAGATCTCTTCTGTTAAATTTCAACCATTTTACAATATGTCGATAGTCATAGTAGTTGATTTTGGATGTCTTTTTTTTAAGTCCCTCTCTTTGAAACTTTCTGGCTCCGCCTCTGGCCTCCGTTGTCTCCTTCCAATCGCACCGCGCCAGCGCAATGGCCGTTTCGCCGGCCGCCGAGGCCGCCCTCATCGCCGCCAACAACGCCTGCTCCAACACCCCGAAAAGGTCGTCGACCAGGTCCCACAGGCAGCCGCCAAGGTTGTACGGCACCACCGCCTCGACGGGCAGAGCAAGCAGCGCAACCTGTCTATAGCTTGAAGAGAGTGTTGGTATGATCGATCGATCGTTTTGTTTCGTGCCTGTTCGTGTGGATGCGTCTCTCTCTGTCTGTGTGTGTGTGTGTCCTTGTACAACATCACAAGTTGATGGCATGAACTCTTCACATTCTTTCTTCAACAAAAATGGATTTGGTAGAATAACCAGAGGGAAAGTATACTGAAATGCTGTCAAATACATACCAAAAACAACTATTAGCAAGAACCATGCACTTAAATAAGTGCATTTAATCAACTGAATAATGGATGTCTCTGAACCGCGCTGGGCTGCTCAGCCCTGCGCTTGGCAAGGGATTACACATCCAAATGTATGTACAAGAAGAATAAATTGATCAGGTTGATTTGTTGAAATTTGCATTTCCATCCACATTTCTGCTTAGTAACCGACTTTGATCTCTGCCAAGTTCCTGTATTGAAAAAGCCTGAGATCTTGCATCACCAGAGGCCATCAGGCTCAACTGAGTTTTGGAGCAGAAGTGCGAATGCGAGCTAGTACAATGATTTGGATATCTTAAATCCTCCTGAAATAATGGATCAAGGTATTTTTGCAAGGCATGAAATTTTGCATCTGTTTTCTGCAGCCCAAGTCACAATACTCGTTTTTATAGTATCCCAGCTTAAGATGACTTCAAACAAGTCTGTCGTTTTGCCTGAAATGCAAAGAGGAATCAAATGAGAAGTTGAGGCGAGACAACAAAAAGAAATATATACATAGGGATTATAGTTTCACCTTTCCTCTTTTTGATTTTTCAGTTTTCCAGCAGGGGAAGAGACCATGACAACCTGGTGCTCCGGACTCAGAGAGCCTGTAAATTACATATAAGTAAGCTCAGGCAAGATAATAGTATGCATGATAATTAGAAAAGGAGCATTCCCTAGTAAGCATGGTAAGTCCAATACTCCAATGTCCTATAAAGGCGAATTGGCTAAAAACGTTTCTGACCACCAAAAGCACAAGTAGATAAGTTTACAAAAGGAGTATATCTAATTCAGAAGCACAGGAGAACCAGCAGGCATAAGTCAACATAGCAATCCTTACTCCAAGATGCTTCAATGTCAGTTTCTAAAGATGCATCTACTGACACAACTAGAAAACAAGAACTTGTTTGCATACAAACTTTTGTATGTTGTATAAAGTTACATTTTCTACTATAAAGGTTACATGAAGTTGTTTATTGTTTGTGGAAAATAAATGCTGAATTGATGTGGAAGGAAACCATAGAAATAAGTTTATTACTTACACACTCTCATTGTCACACTTCGCCAAATGGTTACTGCTATGCAAGAGGCTCGGTGAAATCGCATATCCATTCTCTATTCGTACATTCTGACCTTTCTGGGGACCATGATTATCATTGATATTTAAAGCTTTCAATTCATTACTCAGATCCTTGTCAACAAGCCTTGACGGCACAACAGTGGCCATTGAGGACTTCCTGTGGTGCTGACCACCACCACTTTGTGGCACAACTTGATTTCTCTCAGGCCTCAGTTGATTTAACTTGCTGGGTGTGTGTTTTTCAACAGCCTGGAGCCATGCACTCTCTAACCTTTGCTCCTCCACAGTAACTGTTTTTGACCGTTCAATGGAGCCTTCTTGCCCTCTGATTCTATGCAATCCTGTATTTCTCTCAGCGATGCCTGGCTGCAATCCTCCACCAGATGCTGAAGCAGTGCTGTATTTCTCCAGTTTTTTCTTGATCTCTTCAGAATAATCTAAACTTCTTGATGGGTTCAGAATACCCTTTGGTCGGTCACTGTTTGTTGAGCAACTCAAGACATCGGACTCGACTCTTTCATCTGGGTCCACCTCAAGTTTTAGTCCCCCAGCAAGAAATTCTTGCATTAAGCCAAGATTGACTTCCACATTGCATCTCAGTACTGTCTCCATTGAATTTCTGATGCTGCTCACAAATCTTTGAGCTCGAGAGTTTATATCGCTGTCCTCAAATGCTATGAAGGCAACGAAGTAGCCTGAAAATGAAGTTTATCTTCCCATCAAAAAATTATAAAAATTCCGATGAAAAAGAAGTTAATAAAAAATCTACTTTGCACAGACGAACAACTTATATTTTCAGATTAGAGAAAAACTAGGAAAGCATACAAAAAGAAAAGGAAGGCCCCTTTTGGTCCCTCAATGTTCATGCCAGTTCCTTTTTAAGCCACACATTTTCAAGAATCATTTGAAATGCTCAACATACAGGTTTGGTAAGCATGAAATATGCTGTCACGGACTCACTACAGTTGGCTGCAATGTCAGTTACTCAAAAGGCCTACTTTGGACCAAACCTAAAAGGTGAAGGCTTAAAAGGGACGTATTCACATACCTTGAGTTATCCAAAAGTGACCTTTCCCTAAACAAAAAAGAAGGAAAGTCTATAAGTCTATGGGGGAATATATGCACAGAATTGAATAATCCAGGTTTAACTTCTTTCTTTTGGTTTTTTTTGGGGGGGGGGGGGGGGTTACTACACTCAGTTCCTTCACAAACAATTAGGTAGTTTGGCTTTTACTTTTCCCGGCTTCCAGCCCCAGGTTTAAAACATCCATGTTTTGGTTCAATCAAACAAATGATACTTGTTACAAGTATAGTTCTCAAGTCAGGCGATTAATCGATGTCAGTCTGGGAGCACGACTAGAGGACCTCGACTCAACTAGTTTCCTAGTCGAGCGACTTGGATGGCTAGTCATCGGCTAGCCATGATTAATCGTGCGACTTGGCTGTCAAGCTAGCCAAGCCAATGTTGGGTTGGATCTTGAGTTGGGCTTGGCCTGGCCCATTTCGAAGTAAGACTAAGTCTAGAGCAGGAGGCCAGCATTGAGCACATGGGAGACAGCATTGAGTGCCCGGGAGGCAGCAAGGCAGAAAGGCAAAAACCCTAGCCGAGACTGTGTTCTGGAATATCATGCTTATGTGTTCTGCTCTTTATTTCATGCAAAAAAGTACATAAACATGTCTTAAACTATTGCTAGAAGCATAGAACTTGCTCAACTTAGTGTGCTGCAATATCTGCTGCACGACTAGTCGTCCAAGTCGCCCCTACATCGACTCGACAACTTAATAACTATGGTTACAAGGATTTCATGAATTATATTAACACACACAACATTAAAACACAAATCATGATCCATGTGTTCTGCAGCTTCTGTCTAATTTGCATCTTGCAAGCCCTATTACTAAATTCAACCAAGTACAGTTACTATACAAAAAAGTTAATCACATATTCTGGTTGGCCAAGCTCTGGCTCCACATTCTATTTTGGAGCTTAAGCTATGAAATTATGGCTTGAAGCTTAAACTACGAAATTATGGCTCCAAGTGAGAAGGTAGACTGCTAGAACCTGGATTTGGAAGCCCTCAAACTCAATTTTTAATGATGAAATTGTAACTGTGAGCAAAAAACCTAATGTGGCTGTGTTCCACTGTTGAGCAAATACCTATACCTAGTTTTTATAGCACCTTGGAATGCAAAACCTCCGGCTATTTTGACTCTAGCTGTTGGACAACTTTAAACTTATGCAGTGGAGCTACCCCATATGGTCAGGCTGCTCTGGCACTAATCCAGAAGGTAGGACCTAGAGCTTGACCAAGGAAGGCCTAAAAACATTAAATGGTGCAAGTACAAGAAAGCAAACATAATATAAGTTCACCTTCACATTCTTTGATAGATGCTAGTTTCCCATGATCACATAGTAGCTGCCGCAATGTCTTGGAGTGACAATTTTCTATGCATTTCCTCCAAATCCGGACAAGGTTATCTGAGCTTCCGTTACTTATAGGCCTTCGCTCAGAAGAATTACTTCTTTGAGCAGAATCCATTAAAACTCTATTAACAGACCTACATTCTCCATAAATTAAGTTGTCACTGGGCCTCATCCTGGAAGATAATGAAGCAAGGCCCTGAGGACTGGAGTGCCCACTGGTTGTTCTGAGGTCTAATGTTTTCTTTGAACCACGAAAATTGAATAAAGAATGATATGTAGTCCTGCTAGCAGAGGATTCTCTCACTGCTTCCATCACGGTTTCACTGGTCACTTTAGCACTTTGTTTACTGCTGCTTCTTGACTGGGTTATTTCTGAATTATGACCAGAACCAAGCTGGAGCAGAGCTGCAGTGAACCATGTCGAGCGCTCACTTGAAAGTCTTATCTGTTTTTCAGCATCAGAAAGAATCTTCAATGCTTGCTGTAATCTTTCCAACTCAGCATCAGTTACTACAGAAGGAAAAAATGTGTTTAGAACATCAGATAGATAGAAACCCTATTGAGTACATGAAAACATCTCTTAAAGATGTACTACATAGCAACAAGTTGGGCAACTAAAGATAGATTACAGTAGATCATGAGAGGTGGTGGCACACACTATATAGCATAAATCCTTTTATATAAATATATATCCTTCTCCCCAAGTGCAATCTTAAAATTTATATTATTTTTTTAGCACCAAGATTTGCACAAAAGTAATTTAACACTTTTATTGGTAATTGTGTAATAGGCAACTGCATGATATTAATAATAATGGTATGCACAACTGAAACACCCATGAGCAAACCACATTACTTTTATGTCTTTAACAGTTATTCAGAAGAAATACAACTCACTGAACAACACACTTATCTGTATATCGTTTTCAAACCCATGAGCAAACCACATTACTTTTATGTCTTTAACAGTTATTCAGAAGAAATACAACTCACTGAACAACACACTTATCTGTATATCGTTTTCAAACGAAGTCTTACTAGGTATGTTCAATGGTAAACACGTGATAAGGGGGAGTGCACATTTTGAAGTCATTATTGCTCAGACACTGACACTAGAGATGTTCGATGACAAATAGAACATATTGTCCATCAAATATGATTCAAGTGGATTATAATGTTTTCTAGGGTAGCTAGAGTGAATCTTATTTGTTGAGGCATGCATTGATGCATGATATTGCACAGCTGTTGATGGCAACAAAAATGGTGGGTACAACTATCTATTTGGCACCAAAGTCATTTCAAATAACTCTTCATCTAATTAGCAAGAAAATTAAGCACTTCCCTGAGAAAATATTTCCTTATTACGCAAATCAGCTTACTTCATTTGATATTTGTGTATACATGAGTTAAAACTTTAAAATATCTGTAGCTCAGTTTCAAAGAATTACTATTGCAGCAAAACAACACTATTTCAACAGAATGTATCAGTTTACTTTGTATGACATTTTCTTTTACTTGTGTTCGTAGTGTCACCAGCGCAATTTCAAAAGATTGACAAAACTGTTAATCAACACCTGTGAGGCATAAGAATCATAAGTACAATACGATGCCACCATATTAAAGGAGAGCAAACTCCAAAAACAGCAATGCACAGTACAAATATAAAAGATGTGAGAGCATGAAGTAGTTTAATCTACCAAGTCAATATGAAGAGCATGGATAGTATTAATTCAATAAAACATGGCTTGAAAGAATTGCATGAATAAGTTGCAAATACTCACTATTTCGTCCACCAATTCCTTCTCCACATGTAGGGTCGGCTAATCTATAGGTCCCAGCAATGATATCCATTATGAGCCCAGCTAATTGAGACATTAATGCCATTGGGTCAACACCAGAATCCATCAGCTCTCTGGACCTTTTGACTGTTTCTGCAGTATCTGATGACATGGCAATCTCTAAAAGATCAAGCAATTTCTCCTCTGACACAACCCCAACCTACAAAATATAATTCGAAATTTTGTGTAACTAGTTTGGACAAGGCAACTATTCATATTTCATAAAAGAAAAACGTGCAAAGAAAGGTTCATCTTATTCATGTAGGATTTGAATGACAGATCAATAAGTTTAATTGAACTAAATATTGACTAGGTGGTAGATGGTTTTATTTTATTTCCTCCTTTTTCCTTTCCCCCTTCTCCTTTTCTTTTCTTTCCTTCGGCCGAACCCATTCGGCTAAACTCCTCCCTCTCCCCTCTCTTTTCTTCCTCTCCCTCTCCAAATCTACTCTTCTCCCCCTATCCCCACCTTGCTGGCCAAGAGCCTGGCCACCGTCACCTGCCAGCGGCCTTGGCCCGCCTCACTGGGGGTCGGCCCTCCCCCTCGCACAGTGGGCCTAATGGCCCTACGCCAGCAGCCCTCACCTGGACCGCCCGGCTGCAAACCTCAATCACCCTCCCCCATGCTCGGCCCTATGGCCAAGCTCTACCTGACTGGAGCTAGATCCAGACCCTCCCCTTCTCCCTCTTGCGACTAGTTTGCACTTCCGGGCCCTCCCCCTCTCCTTTATTACCACTTCCTATGGATGAGTTCTTTACTAAGATGGGCTAGATTAATTCTTATTCTCAAGGATCTGAGGACGAAGAGGCGGTTATTCTTGGTCTATGATGATTTGGGGCTGGTTGCCAGTTGATAATGATTAATGGGTCAAGGGGGTTGGTGCTCTAGGTTGGGAGGTGTAGTGACAACGTCCGGCAATGCCTGCCACACCGGGAAGTGCAAGGTAGTTGTCGGGGAACACTCTACGCAAACCCCATGGCATCCCCCCCCCCCCCCCCCCCGCGCGCAGGGCACCCGCCACTAAGACCAAGATGTCTTAGACTACTAGCTAATATGTTCCTTCTCTTATGCCTTTTTCTAAATCTAATAAAAATGCAAGTTTGTGCTCCTGTGATGTTAAGTATGTAATGGGTCTGGTTTGAGCTATGGGTGGATGGTGAGGGTTTGTTGAGGTTGAGGAGTTGATGGAGACTTGGCTCAGATCTGGACCTTCTTCTTGGTCTCTCGGCTCTTTCCTAGTCTTTCCTTGCTCCTTCTCCTGGACTTCGTGGTCTCCTTGTTCTTCCTCCTTGCTCCAGCTTGAGGCTCCTCCTGGGTTGTATTTGGCCGGCTCCCTTCTTGCTCTCGGTTGGTCTGTGGATGGAGGCTTTGGTGGTTAAGCTATTTGGGGAGAGTATGCAAATTGGGATGGTTCTAGGAAGGCTTCGACTGGGACTTGATCCCAAGTTACAGTGGCTTCTTTACCTTTTTACCCATGACTCATTTTACTGAGTTACCATGCGATATTTTGTTACTATTCATATTTTGGCTATGGATACCCGCAATCCTACCAGGTTCGTGAATTTTCACCGGATGATGATGCCCAAGATTGGTAAGAGGTGCCAATATGGCCCCAGACGAATCAGGTATCTCGAGTGATACCTTCGCATACGGTATTGACGGCAAAATAATTCTTTTTAAGTTTTTAATTTAATTTGCTTTTCAATTATACACAAGTATATGGATGTCTAACATTTTCAGGAATTCGACGCTGGAGGTCATTAGGAGCTTACTTATTAAGGCATTTGGATGATTTTGAAATTTCCCCTTTTGGATGTAATTTGATGTTTATGTACATTGTAATTTATAAATTTGCATGGAACTATTGTTAGTGAGTATAGGTAATGATTACTCTTTGTTGTAATTGGTATTTGGATAATTTGCGATGTATGAATATACTTGTTGCGTTGAGATTCAAATTCATGTAATTAACGCTTTTGATCAAGATAATAGTTTGGTTTGTTGTATTTGTGGCTTCTCATTTATTTATAACTATTAAAAAAATTTAACTCTTCGATTATTAAATTGATTTAAACACGTGTAAAGATTCAATATATGCAATGTACATTCGTTTCAGTTTATTTGATGAGGTTTACTTTTGACTAATTATGATCGTTAATTCTTGCAATCCGGATCATCTTACCCTAATTCTTCATTTGCACATATTTAGATGGGCAGGTCCTTTCAACAAATCCCAGAACTTAAGCCAATCCCTGAAGGTAATCTTGATCATCATTATATGCTTGATTTACTCCCGTTTTGACAAGCAAGATTTGCAAAATGGCTTGATAAATGAGGTCCAAGAAAAGCCTCCAATATGGTTAAAAGAAAAAAATTAGTGCAACATTTGACCAAAAAAATAGCCCATTCAAACAGTCCAATTCAAAGAGTTTGTGAAACATTCATGCCAGAGAAAACAGAAAGCTAACACTCATAGAACTGTCGGGAAAAAGTCATGACCTCAAGTAAAGAAGACTACATGAAAATAACCAACCTATTCAGCATATACACGTGCTGTATGGTTATTATCCCATTAGTGCATTCATGGTCTGTCGGTCAAAGCCATCAAACCCAAACACAATTACTTATCCAAACATACAAGTTTCCATTTAGACCTGTGCAAGTCTCAAAGAAAACCTCAAGGAAGCAACATAACTACAAATAACAGAGCACGATTGATAATTCAAAGAATAGACAACATTCTGAAAAAATAACTCACCAGATCATTTACGAGTGAAGGTGTAATCTTTTTCCCCAGTAAACTCAACTGATCTAACATTGTCTCTGCATCTCTTAGCGATCCATCTGAATTTAGTGCTATTAAATCTAAAGCAGACAATTCAACATCAATATTTTCCTTCACAGCAATTTTCCTCAACCGACATACAATGTCAATGTCTTTGATCTTGGAAAACATGTATTTCTGACAGCGTGATATGACAGCACGAGGTAGGTTTTCAGGGTCTATTGTTATAAATATAAAGACAACACGAGGCAATGGTTCATCAAGAAATTTCATAAATGCTGACCAAACTTTAGAAGATACCATATGGCATTCATCAACAACAAACACCTTGTAACGTGAAGAAGTTGCTGATGCTGGTATATTTTCAATCAAATGCCTGATTCTGTTTATACTTTTTCTATTGCTAGCAACAACTTCAATTAGATTAATTCCATTTCCGGTGAAAAAGTCAGTACACTCCGTACAAATACCACAGGGCTTGTTCTCTCCATTAGCAACACAACTTAAAGCTGCTGAAAATATTCTTGCAGCAGAAGTTTTTCCTGTCCCACGAGGCCCATGAAACAGATATGCTGGGGCTATTCTTTCCCTTATGATCGCATTATTAAATGACTGTACTATAAAGTTTTGACCCACAATTTCATGAAATAACCTTGGTCGGTATTTTTGGCTCAAGCTTCTCTGGTCTGAAACCACATGATCAGCTCCACTCACAGGCAGCGCAATCCCATCCTGGCTTTTACAGCTTGACCACCTTCTGCCATCCAACCGGCTCAAAGCTTCCAAATCTAACTCTCCAAAGATGGTTGAAACTCCATCACTTGCTGAATCAAATGATGAATAAGCAAAATGGCAGCTATCACCCAAGAGTGGCACACCTTGTGAAGATTTTTTAAGATATCCACATTTGTTGGAGCCAGATGATCTCTTCCTTCTGTGCATTGTCTGACTTCCACATAATAGACTGCTGCCTTTTCTTCTGAGTGTATCAGAGAGTGAAGGAGAACAACTTCTTTCAGATCCTTTATGTTTACTCCTCTTTGACCAATACGGAATGCCACACCTTTGACTTCTCAACGATGCTGGTTGGTTCAGTCCATCTTCATCAAGTGAAGCAGCAGTTGTTCCATCCCATGAACCAACAGTGCTGGGATTCCTGCCTCTGTACCTGTAATAGGAGCTAGTGGAGACTGGAGTGCAAGAAAAGGAAGACCCTTCTCTTCTTGGCACTTTCAACAGTTTACAGGCATTTGATGAGCTGAGACATCCAGAAGCAGAAAATAGCGGTGATGTAGAGCGAGAAAAGTAGCCTCCCTTCTGAACCAGCTCGTGATTCTCTGAGTTATAATTCTCAGTGTCCTCAGATTGCTCACCAGAGACATGGAGATCTAGCAACTTCGAAACTGTTGAATTTCTGATTGCTCCTTTCTTTGAGAATGAACTCCTCCTCACCCTCCTAACAGTTCTTTTAACAGGAGTGCCTGCATTTGAGCCTTGAACACTGTATATGCTGACAGGAACTTCCAGACATATGTCACTCCTAGAGTCCATACCATTAGAAATGCATGGGCTTTCAAGGCTACAGTCTGCTGAGGCTTGTCTATCATCCTCATCCAACTTTATGCCACTTTCACTGGATTTGTTAGAATGATGCCTCCAATTGTAGAGATAAACCTTTTTCCTTTTCTTTTCACTTTTCGGAGGTGCAGCGGCTGGTTCCGTGAACTTCTGTGATAAACTACTGGCAATCTCATTGTGATGTATAGCACTAGTTTTCATGAATGATTTAGAACTCAATGGGGACCTCCAGGATGAGCATGTTTCAGGATCACGCAAGAACCGTGCCTTTCGCAAGGCAGTAAGTTCCTTCTTCAGGTGAAGCTCGCTTGGACCAACACGCCCTTCAACCATAGTTGGCATAATTGAAGAACCAGATATATAGTGAAATATTAAAAGGAAACACTGTCCAATTAGAGAGATGTAGTATCTCCAGTCTGCAGTAAATCAATAAACAATAATATCAAAGTCTGATATGACTGAATAGCATATGCAAAGTATAAATAAACAATAAAAAGCATTAACACTACATGTCTACCTGAGAAATAATAAGCACAAACGATGGAGCAATAGATCCATGAAGTGGCAAGCAAACGTAAAGTGCAATCTAGTGGCAAGGTGTAAACTATTGGAACTCTTCAACTAAAGTGCAGAGGAAACCAGGCAGATCATTCAATGTTAATATGTGAATGACAATCTCTTCTTTTTTGAAGGAAAAAAAAGAAGTAACTTCAACAGGCATTTTATCAAACAATATTTTAGTGGCAGGTCATTAAAACCAGTGATGTATACTATGGAGTATAACATACACAGTATCCTGTTTCCTTGGCTTCTCATCCAAGAATGTATAGCACAACAAAAGTAATACAGATACAGAGCCAACTAGCTCTACACAACAGGGTAGAACCGAGTTAGTCCCAAATTTGGGGCGGTATTTTGCCATAATGTTAAATTACATGACAGGAAGACAATTAGCATTTAACCCTTCTGGTTAGCTAGATACCAATAAGTTCTAAAGACCCAACATTGCATATCAGAATGGGTCAGTCTGCTAGCAATTTCATCAAGTGTAACATGCTACAAAATACCAGAGAAAACCCTATGCTAGAAAGTCAGTGTACACATATTGGCAAGAGCATGGTTATCACGGTGCCCCAACGAGACGAATCGCCTCTAGGCTGCCTAAACGCCTAGGCGACAGTTAGGCGACCAAACAAAATCTAGCAACAAAGCATCAGCACTTTCAGCAACACAGGCAGCAGCAGCAGCCTGAGCACCAGCACCAGTAGCAACAAAGGGAGAGTAGCACATGCAGCAGCAGAGGGAGTAGCAGAGGCAGAGGGAGCAAAGCAGTGCAGGGAGCAGCGACGGGGGCAGAACAACGGCACAACAGTGGCAGCGACCGGCGAGGGCGGCAGCAGCAGCGGCGGCGGAAGTGGCGAGGGCGGCGGCGGCGGCAACAGCGGCGAAGGTGGTAAGGGCGGCAACAGCGGCGAAGGTGGCGAGGGCGGAGAGGGGGGGGATCGCCAGATGGGGATTGGGGATTACCGGTCGGTGGAGGCGATAGAGGTGGTGGCAGAGCTCTCCAGTCAAGGCGCCGAGTCTTGGCGTCCCCCTCTGGCCGTCAGGACGCCTAGGTGGAGACTAGGCATCGCCTAGGCGATGCCGTGATAACCATGGGCAAGAGCATGAAAAACATCTACAAATGTACTGCTATTTCAGTCAATCATGAGTCATGACCTAGAATAAAGATCTCAAAAATTTCAGAGATTCTAGACAACTCTCACATAAGCATGGTTGCTGTTGCACATCAAGCAGATAACAACAAAAGTAAAGAGACAAAATGAGACTCCAGCACACTTAACATAAAATGCCAAATTAGTTTCTGAACATTCGTAATAAATTAATACTGTAGTTATAGGCTCGTAGTGCATGTCGTACAACATGAGGCGCCAAACTGATCTGGTGCCAAATCAGCTGATTTTCAGAACACTTGTGCAGGTAGTAAAAGCAAGCACGGCGGCAAGTGTGTAGAAAAAATTTGTGACATCACTTTGACTGAGTAATTTGTGTATTAGTCCCAATTTGCACAATCATAATCATTTAACTTAAGTTATAACTACATATTCTAAACATAAAAACTGCAGAAGGCCAGCAGATTATTTACTTGTTTTATTGAAATAACATAATCATTAACCACAGAATTAGGACAAGTGATAAATTATCGTAAAATATAATAACATGCAGTTCAATGGATCCAAAAATCAAATGTTCAGATACAGTCAGTTGAAAAATCCTTTGCAAAAATGAAATCTCGGAAAGAACCTGTGGCAACCCACGTAATTAGCCCAAGGTAGCGACTGTAGCACTGTCATTACACCGGGATAATTACACAAAGCTTGACATAGTAGCTAACAAAATATCAAGAGGCCTGGTATTTCATCAGTTATTATACCGTGTTTAGAGTGTTACAGCAGAACAATAATTAGAGACTGAATGAAAATATATTCAAACCTAGGCACGCAAGGCTATATGTCCATTACATAATTATACATCTGTTCTCTGTACATCAAAATATAATATGACTATCTAGGTTACCCTGAATATCTCCTTAAACGCTAATATGGCCTATAGACTCCCCTAACCCTCTTGGTAGGAGTAAGTAACCCTCATGAATGTCCTCCGAAAAGTCCTAGTACTGGCCCTAGAGGTAGTCCTCACCCCACACCTCGTATGTGGATCCATCTGACTCACCTTCTAATAAAGGAAGATTTAGCAAGAGTGAGTACAGAGCACTCAGCAAGCATTAGTAATAAATACAGTTATGAATTTTCTCTCACATCCAGCCAAAGCTTACCTTCCCTCAAAATCCATTTTTATCGAAATTATGTTTTTGGTTTTCTTTAAGGGTTGGATATTTTAAATTGTTAAAACTAGCCTATGTAGAGGGCCCCACCGGCACAAGCATCAACCCACCTTGGCATCGACACGCCATCTTCCCTGGTACCCTCTACCCACCATATTTAAAGATACATTCACATTCACGGCTCCATTCGTTGGATGAGCCAAACATCATTCTAGAATTTCCATTTACCATCTCATCATCTCATTCACAAACCATCTTTCCATCAGAGTCCAATTTACAGTTTTCAATTGCAATATAAGATTTTTAATGCAGTGATGATATGTGTAGCTATATGAAAGCATTTGAAAACATTATTAAAGATGGTCAACAAAGATCTTGTCTGGTATAAAATCGGAATGTACGGCCTCGCCCGAATACTGGATCTGGCTGGCTAGGAGGTTGCCCTGAAAGCATAAAGCATTAACTAGGGCAATTAGTATGAACAGGTTTTTCTAGCATCCAACCATTTCTGATCTGTCGTGGATTATTAATCTGGCACATTTTAGTTATTCCAGATTTGCAACTTTTATAGGCCCATTACTTATTTGATTAATCATATTACTTATGGTATTTTGATTTTGAGGCGAACTGCGAGCTGGTCAACCAAACCAACACGGTTCGCAGCAATGAATTATTTTTTTTACTTTTTCCTTTTTTCTCTTTTCTTTTCTCTTCTTATTTTTCTTTTTCTCCTTTTTCTTTCTTCCTTTCTTTCTTTTCTTTATTTTCTCTTTTCCTTCCTGCCTCTCCCTTTTCTTTTTCTTTTTCCCCAGGCCGACAGCTCTATTCACTGGCTCAATTCTTGCTCTCCAATTTCCTCTCCTTTGCTCGGTCCATCTTGCGGCTTCTTCCTAACCGAGCTCTCGGCTGACCTCTCCCTGATCTTCTCCTTCCCACAGCCGAGCTCTCCCCAGATCTACCGGCCGAGCTCCCCTCCTTCCTCCGCAAGGTCCGACGCCGGCCTAGCCCGCAACTGCCGCTACTGCGCACAGGCATCGGCCCCCTGGCCCTGGCCAAACCCCCCTCCTCTACTCCTACCCGGTGCAGTTGCTGGCGCAAGCGACTCCGGTTGTAGCCCTGCGCCGGCTTAGCCCGACCTCAGCTCGGCGCTGGCTCCACCCAGCAACTGCTGCTGCTACGTGCAGGCGCCAGCCTCGACCTGACCCTGGCCAAACTCCCTCTGGTCTCCAGCTCGGATGCGGGTTCGGCTCTAGCACACGCGGCTCCGGCTGATGCAGATCCAACTAGCCCTAGCCTGCAGCTCCTCCCTCTCTCCTTGGCTCTACTGGTTTTAGGGTTTATACTACCCTTTTATTTTCTTGATGATTTTGCTTCACTGCTTTTATAGATTTCAGTTGATGCTTAGCTAGATGGGGGTCTATGATGACTGTTGGGGATGCTCTAGCCTTTTGGAAGGAAGATGACGACACTGGCTTTACCCACACGCCAGGGGAGTGCAAGGTGAAGCCAGGACGCTCATCACTGCCCTTAAGGCTGCCCCTTCTACTGAGAGTACTAGGGTTTAGCCCGATCTAATGGCTACCCACCCCATCTGCTAGCTAGCTACCCGATCTACCCTCTTGTGCATACTACATTGTACTGCTACTACTGCCATTGCTACTGTAGATGCACCTGATGGTTGGGTTTTGAGGATGGCTACGTGCTGATGTTGATGAGGAAGAAGTTGGGTCTGGCCTCCTTCTGCATGCCTCCCTGCTTCTTCTTCTGGATGCCTCCCTTGCTCCTCTTCTGGACTCCCTCTCCTTGCCTTCTTGCTTCGGTTGGCTGCTTGTGCTCTTGCTGTCTCTTGGGTTGCTGTGGAATGGCTCTCTGTTTGTGTGAAGCAAAAGGGGGGCTAAATGAACTGTGGTGCACTTTGGCTCTCGGTTGGCACTTCACTAGTTACCTATATTTACCTTTCATTGTTGGCTTTTGACCCCTTTTACCCTTGGCTCTTTACTACTCCTACTGGCTCTAAGGGATAAAGATCATTGCGCCAAATTTTTACTAGGTACCCGCAACCTTATCAGGTTTGATCCTAATTGCCGAATGATGAACCCAGATCTAGCGAGAGATGTTGATCTAGCCCCTGGACAGATCAGGTATATCGATGAGTGATACCCTCATGGCCTCACCTGCGAGACTGACGGCAATTCTCGAATCCTTACATTTTATTAATCTTGCCTTACTGCTTTTACTGCTTGATTAATTGCTTAATGATTTTTATTAACCCAAATAACCCCCCGGGTTATCACAGAACTTATGTTCAGAGAAAAAAATAATATAATGGTGTTCTTGTATAGAAAACAAACTAACTTACACCTTTTTAAAAGAAAGAGTAGAGATGGGAAGCAAATGATGGTCTTGTATTTTGTGCCACACAAGGAGACAATGGGATAGAAAAATTGCTCCGTTCAAATTCTTTTCCACCTAAAAGATGGAGGTAAGCCACATAATGAAACATGGATAACCATTTCTAACTTCATTTTCTATGATATTCATAGATATTTTCTTTCTATTTCTTTTTTTAATATTCACTTTGTCTATTCTCTGCTCTAATGTTCTCTTCCCTTACTCTTGTCTAAATGGAGCACTGAGCCTTCCTGGTGCATACACAAACGTACAAAACATGCATTTTGAAGTGAAATCCATTAATCAACAACTAAATGAAAACTAAAGCACTTCACTCAATAAAAATTCACAAATTTTAAGCCCACCTTTCACCCTAGTTTCTGAAAACATCAACACATAAGGAGCATCTCCCAAGAAAACCAAATGAATTGAACAGAAAGGGTAGCAATCATTCACCAAAAACAGAAAGTAATCAGTATCATTGGTATCAACAGTGAGTTTGAATCACCCACAACAAGTTAATTCAAGAAAACAGGCTAATTCAAAGTTTAAACAGCGACCATTCCATCGAATAACTAAAATGGTGGTCAGTGTAGCCAGGTTCAGGTAGGTTTGGGGCGCTGGACATAACAGGCATGAATACCATAATATGAGCCTCTGAATGAAGCAAAGACAGGAAGCAAATGTGTCACCGTCGGGCTTAGCTGCCTGCTCCCTCTCAAGCAAAATCCACGACAGGCATTCTCTCAGGAAGGTTGCAGTCGGCGGATCGTCAGCAACGTGTCGCCGAGGGTTCAGCTGACAGCATCAAGAGAAGGTTCAGCACAGACGAAGGGGGGCGAGATGTGAAATTACTAGAGTAATTTGAGAAGCAAAAAGAATCGCAGCTTGGCGCTGGGAACGAATCAAGAACCCTAGCATTATCCTAGCATGAGCCAGACCCATGGCAAACGAAAGCCACATCTGCAAATCTCCGAGCACAGCTCCGAAGTCCGAACAAATAAAGAACCCGAAAGAGCAGTCAACAGTAGCAGCATTTCCTCCCTCCCCCTACGAATTGCATCAAAGACTTCTCAAAAGAAAAAGATCGCATCAAAGAAACCACTCACCAGCGCAAAGGCAGGGCCACGTCAACCAGATCAAATGCGCCACAAATCCGCACCTAAGAAGCAGCCACAGGCTAGAAAAGAAAGGAAGAAAAATGTCAAATTGGTCCTAAAATGGCATGAACAGATCAAAAATTTTCAAGAAGGATGTGCTTTTAGCGTTGGAACCTACCGGAATCCGGCGGACGGGGCAGCAAAGCCGCGGATTTCGAGCAATGCGGGGAATTTGGGGGAGATTTTAAAGATCCCCCCGCCGCTACCTCAGTGTGCAGGAGAAGAGAGCTACCTCAAGTCCTGTGTCATGACTTGTGGCATGGTTCAGGCCTTCGCGACTTTTTGCGACAAAGCCAGCTTTAATTCCTCAAAAATTATTAAACAGCTCAGTTTTTAATTGATTTTTGATATAAGATGAAAGTCATATACAGAGAGCTATAGTTTTTTTGAAAAATTACTTTATTTGCTGAGCTGAAAAAACGATTGAATTTTTTTATAAAAGATCGTAATTAATAGTTAATTTCTCTTAAGAATAAACTGTCAAAGCAGCTCTAGCCTAGTTTTCGGTTTTTGACTTTTGTTAGTTATATATGACTTTTGGTTTATGCCAAAAGCTGCTTAAATGCTAAGCTATGGCTTTTCAGAAGTTGAAACTGGTTTTAAAACCTTCTAAAAGGGGCATAACTAGTAAAAGTCAAAAGCTGAAAACTAAACTATAACTGCTTTTGCAGCTTATTACTGAGAAAAATTAGATATTTATCAAATGCTCTCTTATAAAGAGCTATAATTTTTTTTAGCTCAGAAAAGTCAAAAATATCTTTTTAAAAAGTTACAACTCCTTTAAATAAACCCTTATATAGACATAAAAGTATAATCTGTGTGCTTAGGTTTATTTAACTGGGCTTGAGCTGGCCACACGTGCGGCCCCCTTGGGACAAGGAGGAAGGGGGTGGAATTTGAGAGTGAAAAGACTTAGAACACTATTTGAAAATCGATTTAATTACAGTAAATAATGAGTTTAGAATTAAAATATACAAAATGCAAATGAGCCCGGCTCCGTAATAACTGGTTAATTCAAATTCAAAATAATAAATAGAATGATTTTAGGTAAAGTCATATTAATTTTAAAAGAAGTTCGATAATAACTGTTAAGCTTCTTGATAGCCAGCCTACTTAACAGCGCAACTCACGAACGCCACAAAAAAATTTGGAAAAAATTTTGAAATAAAAGAATTTAGATTCGACAAAAGAGGATTAGTTGAGAACAAAAACAATCCCAAAAGTACCGGTCAAGAAAAACACGATTAGGGAAAAATCTTGACAAAAATTTTGATTCGAACAGAATCAATTGAGGAAAAATTTGATTTGAAAAACTCAATTCACAAAAAAAAATCCAATTCAAAAAAGTTCAAATCAGAAAATTTTCACAACGAAAAAGATCATTTAGGACTCCTTCCCCCTCTCAAGTGTAGATCTAGCACGCAGGGGTGCGTGGCGGCATTCTCCCTCCTCTTTGCCGCAGATCCGACATGTAGAGAGGGCAAGCAGGATTTGGTGGTGATGTGCATGCGTGTAGGACAATTGTGGCAGTCCCCGTAGGACCATCAAAAATGGATGATCCAGATAAAAAAAATGCAAAACACTGTTTATAGTACTTTAGCAAACACCGTTCATCCGATTTGGATCGATCCGAACCGTTCAATGACTCAATTGAATGGTCCTCGTCTCTGGGCACTGCTAAGTTGCAATCCCCAGAGAAGACATGATGCTTTGAGAGGCTTCCAAACTTTTGTCTTATGAACAGGGTGTCTCATCGTGGAGTGTCCATCCAACGGCTCAGTCTGCGTGAAGCTCCGATCCAGCGGCTCACACGGGCGTCCAGCGAATCTAGAGATCTCACGGACGCCCACAGATCAACCAAAGCTGAAAAGATTTGCCCTAGAGAGACACACGCTTTGGTCCAACAAGCCCGCTAGAGATGGCAACGGGTCGGGTCGGGTCGAGTGCGAGTTTTACAAAACCTGACTCGACCTAAAACCTGAATTGAAAAATCCGATCCGAACCCGAATACCATATCGGGTAAAAACCTATACCCGAACCCGGTGGATACCCGAAATCCGACGGGTTTGTGTAATACGGGTAGCAATAGGTTGGGTCGGGTGTGGGTTTTACAAAACCCGACCCGACAAGAAACCCAAACCCAAAAACACAAGTCAAACCCGACGGGTACCCGAAACCCGAATCCAAAAACCCGAGTCAAACCCGACGGGTACCTAAAACCCGACCCTAAACCCGTGGTGCCGAACCGACAATGCCGATGGGTATATCGATATTTTGAATTCGATGGGTACCCGCAGGTGAAAATTAAAACCCGAACCCATTTCGGGTACCCGACCCGAAGAACCCACGGGTAAAAATTAAAATCCAAACCCGACCTGATCAGGTGTAAAATCCGCGAGTACCCAAACCCATGGGTACAATTACCACCCCTAAAGCCCGCCTTCATTTGAGGCCTTCCAAAGCTTATCATCCACCACCGCATTATTATGTCCCCAATTATCATGCCATCATGTTCTTCTTCTCTTAAGTACAAGAAAATCATGGCATGGTGAATTACTTTCTTCTCGTGCAAACTCATCTTTTAGTAATTAACACCTGTTAACTCACATAGCATGGAGTGTGGACTATTCAATGCGATGTCAAGGTTTACATTACCAAACCGACATCGGAAATCGCCCAGACATCGATAGCAATTTTTGTCAAAATTTAGTCGAAACCGAACGAACTACAAAGTTAAATCTTTTGAACTTAACGGTCAAATAACGGTAAAATAATTGGAAAATTGGCCGTTTTTGACCGATTTACATCGAAAATCGACACACTTAGCAAAATTAAAAAAATTAAGGAAAACTGAAAAAATTGCAAAAAATAGAAAATATTAGAAATGTATATATAAAAATATGGAAAAATACAAAAAAAATCTGGTATGACCTTTTCTATATTTTAAGACAACGTCAAGTTGTAAAGTACACATTTTGATATAATAGCACAAGTATGGAAAAAATAAGAAAAAATTTCGATATGACCTTTGCTCTATTTTAAACAATCTCAAGTTGTAAAATAATCATTTGACAATAATATCTCAATAAATAACCTTTCTAAATCAATACCATTCACAAATTAATCCAACAAGTCTACAGGCCAATGTTCATGGCATATGATATTTGAAATCAACATTTCTCACTAAAAGATATTAGTATAAGTATGTAACATATGAACCTGGTAATACATTCATCTCTGAAACAAAATACATTCTTCACTAGAACAAAATACCTTGTAGTTGTAGATTTTTTTTCTTTTTTCCCTTTTCTATTATCTATATTTGGTTTTGCTCAAAAATGTCTCAAAATTCGGTTTTTCAAAAAAACTTTCATGGCAAATGGCAAAAGGCTATTAATACTAATTTTAGAGAACTTTAGGATAAATTTTTTCCAAATTTTCCAATTTTTTTGAATTTGAATTTGAATTAGACCGGTTTATCAATCAGTTTTGTTTATCAAGTCAGACCGATACAGTCGAAAGTCGCAAAAAATTGATCGATTTTCGTCGATATTGTGTACCCTGTGCGATGCTATCTTTCTCTCATCATTCTAGATCTATGTCATGTGAGTCTCAGCCAACGGTCAACGTGGTAAATTAGCATATTTTAGTACGAAAAGATGGATTTGCACCAAATACTTCACTTATATTGAGAGACTATCACAAAAATAGTGTAATTCCAATACATATCCTACGAAATTCCCTCATTTCAATTATGGGGGGGGTTATGTTTGTTAGCCAGTACACTACTACAGAACAGGTGATCACAGACGGTTCGTAAACCCCATCACAGACGGTTTTGCGAACCGTCTGTAAGCAAGTGTCAGTGATGCGAAGAATCATTGCAGACAGTTTTTCAACCGTCTGTGAAAATGATAATCGCAGACGGTTTCATTTACAAACCGTCTGTGATATTTTGTCATCTCAGACGGTGTTATTTACAAACCGTCTGTGATACTGTGTCATCTCAGACGGTTTGAAGTAATAACCGTCTGTGATGTTCTAACATCTCTGACGGTTCTAGTTACTAACCGTCTGTGATGTTCTGTCATCTCGAGCGCTTTTAGTTACTAACCCGTCTGTGAAGATTGAATAACTTCGAGCGGTTTGAAGTAATAACCGTCTGTGAAGTGTAATATATCACAGACGGTTCTTTGTTATAACCGTCTGTGATGTTATTTTTTGATTTTGTATTGAAATTCAATATATTGGCTAGCCTCAGGATTTGCTAGCCATGCCCTCTGAAACAAAAGACGATCAATATAACAAGCATATTAATTATTACGACATAGATTTACAAAATGTACTCCAATCACATGTCACACAACAAACAGTAGATCCATTTCATGAATCAATGTACTCACATCGCACATTAAAGCTCATCCATTGCGAAATCAAGCGACATATGTTCAAACGAATTGGTTTCGTAGTAGAGAAATGACAAATTCACATCACAAGGTTCACAAATATAATGTACGATTAAATAACAAATTCACAACTCTAATTCATTAAGCCCCGAGTAGCATCTCGCCATTTGAATTTAGGACCTCACGCAACAGAAGCTACAAAGGCGTCCTCAAATACCTTGAAGGTCGACTGTTCCAATGCGAACGAGCAGTGATCACAGGCGGTTCGTAAACCCCATCCTGAGCGGTTTTGCGAACGTGCGTAAGCAAAATGTCGATGATCACGAAGAATCATTGCGAGCAGTTTTTCAACCGTTTGTGAAAATGATAATCATGAGCGGTTTCATTTACAAACCGTCTGTGATATTTTGTCATCTCGAGGCGGTGTTATTTACAAACCGTCTGCAATCTTGTGTCATCTCGAGCGGTTTGAAGTAATAACGAAATCTGTGATGTTCTAACATCTCTAACGGTTCTAGTTACTAACAAATGCATGATGTTCTGTCATCTCGAGCGGTTTTAGTTACTAACCCGTCTGTGAAGATTGGAATAACTTCGAGCGGTTTGAAGTAATAACCGTCGTGAAGTGTAATATATCACGAGCGGTTCTTTATTATAACAAATGCGTGATGTTATTTTTGATTTTGTATTGAAATTCAATATATTGGCTAGCCTCGAGGATTTGCTAGCCATGCCCTCTGAAACAAAAACGATACCGATATAACAAGCATATTAATTATTACGACATAGATTTACAAAATGTACTCCAATCACATGTCACACAACAAAGCAGTAGCATCCATTTCATGAATCAATGTACTCACATCGCACATTAAAGCTCATCCATTGCGAAATCAAGCGACATATGTTCAAAGCGAATTGGTTTGAAGTAGAGAAATGACAAATTCACATCACAAGGTTCACAAATATAATGTGCGATTAAATAACAAATTCACAACTCTAATTCATTAAATACGAGTAGCATCGCCATTTGAATTTAGGACCTCACGCATAGCGAGGAAGCTACAAAGGCGTCCTCGAATACCTTGAAGGTCGACTGTTCCAATGCGGTTTCAGCGCATTGCCAAGCTTGTCAATGAGAAAAGTAAAGTCTCGTGTGTATATAAATTAATAAGTGGAGAGACATTTGTTGCAAGATTGGCGGACACTGCATAACATTGGTCTACTTAGTGCAGGAGGAGTGCCATGTTGTGGCAAGCATAGAAACCACATAGGTCGGTGGCCTTTGGCTGCTTGGTAGCCACCAAAACATAATAGTTTGATTAGTTCGAATGTATTATAATGGAGTGTGAAGGATTATTGCATACTATCGAGATCTAGGAAAGTTAAAAATATACTTTAGATTGGCTGGACCCATCTTGTGTGGCCCTCCCATCGATTTGTAGACACCGAACGACGTGTCGAGCAAATCTCTGATAGGCTTCAAATCGTGGGTGCCGCCCTTTTTTGAATCAAGATAAATTACTCGGTTCTGTCTCGGTATAATTACGAGTAGAACCCAGTGAAACCTACACAAGTATGTCGTCATGGTCACTAAACCTAAGTTCGAGGTGAGATATATAGTAGAAATCAGCGTGTATATATAGCATCACGGACGAAGCACTTACCGGGTTGTAGGGTACAAGTATGAATTTTTGTTGAATAAGTATGCATTACTTTTTCCACATACTAAATGAACAAATTGTTTATTTTCATCAATGGTTTGCTTGGACATTATGTGTGGGTCGGCAAAACCCACCGATTCTTCCCTTGCTATTGCTTCGTGGATCATGTGTCTACATATACAAAATCAAGGGCGATATATATGATATTTATCGATCGTGAGAATTGTAGATAGTGATTGCACACACTTACATTGTCCGACATCTTAGGAGTGGCGTCGGCGCTTTGAGGTTGTATAGATCGAAAATATCGGTGAAGCCGACCACGAAAACGCCATCTAAAGACCGGTGCAAGAAATACTCCTCACGAAGGTCACGGAGATACTCGTTACTCGTTGTCGCCGGCTTGTTAGCTTGTTTTAGGTACCAATTTTGCAATCTACGCGAGCTAATGAAAGCGTCTCCTTGCGCTCTTCGGTACAAATGGTTGGCCCATTTCGAATTGCCGCACCAATGGGGCAAGCGGATAGTCTGGTGACGGGGTACATTTCGATTTGCCCTTGCCTCTGCGTGGCACTGCAACCAAGGTTAAATGCGCATAGGAGATGATTGGGCCCTAACGGTAGTAATGGTGCTGCGGGGACGGGACACGATAGCCGATTTGGTGGCTTGTTCGTTGCATGGCATAGCTCTGGTAGTGTTGGTAGCTCGGCACATTATGTGGTGCCTTTGGGACTGCTTGTACCTTGGGTGCTCCTTGGTAGGCGTCGAAGGAGATGTCCTTCTTGGGGCCTTTGGATGAATGTGCGATGGCATCCCCTAGTGTGACGATCTCGTGCGTTAGAAATTCGGCGTGTGACCTTGAACATTTCGTGTACACCATCGACTGTACCTTCGCGTGGCAGGTGTAAAACATGACCGTGCACTAATGCCCCTTGCCGGATGGATCGCTTGTCCCCAAAGCAAGGAAACACTGCAAGGAACACATCTTTGTAGGAGAAATCGGTTGGCAAGCCTCACTTGCAGTTGCCTTGCCTCGGCATGGGCATCTTTGTCATTAGGAGGAAATCGGCTTCATGCACCTCTGCCTCGGGGAGGCACTAATGCCCCCTTAGGATGGATCGCTTGTCCCCAGCGACTGCAAGGGCCCTTTCAAGGTTGGTTGGGGTGACTGCACTTGTGCTTCTTGGGTTATCACTTGTGCCATCCTGCCTTGCCTTAGCCACCCTTTGCTCGAACCTTGCCTCAAGGCCGTGGTGACTATCAGTGCGCTCTAAGCCTTTCCTCAACCCTTTCCTCAATGAAGGCTACTAGTTCTTCCTCATGCTCGGCTTTGCTTCTCTTCCTACTCCGATGCGTGGCGAGTCCTCTGGGAATCCCAATTTCGAGGAGCAGCTACCTAGGCCTCTGGTGCGACCGGGTGCTCCTTGTTTCCCAAGGCCGTGGAGAGTATGTCTTTCTCTCTGTTGAAGTGAAAGAGCCACAGGAAGATTCCGTGCTCAACGATATTAGGCGTTGGGACCTTTGCCTCATCGGTGAGGTTTTCAAGGACACACCCCGTAGTGTGCTTTGACCTCGCTCTTACCGATTCGAGCCAGCGGGTCCACGATCGAGGCAAATGGCGCCGCGACCGTTCTGGACGCCTCGTTGTCCTCCCTCATCCATTCGCCATCTTACGCGTACCCAGTTGAGCCGAGTGCGTGTGGGTGTGTGTTACATGGTGAATCGTCTTGTGAGCAGCGCTTTGTTCCATGAACTCTTCCGTCGTCTTCAAGCCCGAACAAATTGGTTCCAAACATCCTCGGAGATGAACCCGTATTTACGGAGCGGAGTTATTTCCTTATTGTGAAATTAGCAACAAGGGCGCTCTTGAAGTTCTTCCACACCTTTCCGCCACTAGCAAAGCGTCTCGTAAGTAGTCTTGAGCTTGGCATCTTGTGGAACACGGAATGATCGCGAATATTTCTATCACCGGGTTATTGCGCTCCTCATCTGTCGGCGTCTTCCATGATGGATAGGTGATGGGGACCCGTTCCGCATGCGATCCCACATGGTCGGAAAAGCTGCATGACCTTCGGAGGCGGTAGGGGCCCCATCCGCGGATCGACCGCCGTGATGGTGTATCGGCTTTGAGGCCTTTTACTAAGCCCTCTTGCACTGCGCCTGTTTCTTTCTACGTTGGGCGCATCATCAGATCCCATCGGTGGTACGTTGGGCGCATCATCAGATCCCATCGGTGGTACGTTGGACGCCATCTTGTTGGAAAAGATGCGAGTATAAGAGCAAGATTTTATTCATTATTACTTCTAAGTGCATATTTATACCCATATATATATATATATATATATATGGGCAAATATGTGGTGCAAACCACCCTTCCGGTGAAAACTCCGTGAAAACCAGCCTTAAAAGTTGCGAAAAATTCTCAAAAAATTACCATATATGCGGAGGTGAGCTTCTACAATCCGCATTTGAAGATGAGTCCATCTTCAAATGCGGGATTAAAGTTTTCACCTAAGAATTCATAACTTTAAACTGATTTGCCCATATATTTCAACATGAATTATGCATATATTTTACCTCAACGAGAGGAATAAATTTTGTTGTGCTCTCGATTTTAGGGTTTGGATAGCGATAAGGATCTTCACCACACTCACAAATGGGGTAGACTAATCAATTCAATAACTTAAGCCTTGACATGGTTTCAAAGGAGTTTGGTAAAACCATGGATTGTTGAAAATAGTGCGATATGTGTTCATAATGAAACATAGACTTAATCCGGATATTAGTAAGCACAACTTATCCTCAATGTCGAACATATGAAATGATCATGAATTCAACGGTATAAGCTTATAAGCACATAGATTCATGATATGATCGAACACATATAAGCAGGACATCGGCATGGATAATAAAGGAGTTAACCAAAAGCGATTGTACTACTCATGTTGCTCTCGATTTAAAGTCTTGATGGGTTGCTTCAAAAAGCCCTCCAACACCAAAATTCAGCAATATATCACGGGTTTTACCAATCTGAAATTAGTGGTTCTCTGAATTCAGCACCGTTTTAGAAGTTTGATTCACTAGAACTCAACTATGGATTATGTAAAACTCTTGAGCAGCGAGGATAACAGATTTCTCCAAGGCAGAGATGACAAACCGGTGACAATCCATTTGAGAATAGACCGGTGATTCCAAATCAAATCAAGTCACATAATCGGGACATAAAAGCAGCTAGGATAGTATATCACTTATCTGGTGACAACAAAAGCCAAGTTGAAGTTTTAGACACAATAATCTAAGCGATCTTTGAATCACGAGAGGATAATCACTAACTAACAGATTAGTATTGCCTCATTCAACTAAATCATCATCGGCGACATAATAGAAATCTGAGACCACTAGCTAAATCAATAATTTCATACATGTCACGGCGGTTCAAGGCTTAAGTCACTTCATTAATAGTCGTATTCATGTAGTAACCCTAATTTCTTCACGAGCAACACGATATCTCGGCCGGCAAGAATCAAGTGGAGAAGCAAATTGAAAGTACTCACCGTCGAAGTCGTCGCCAAACGAAGTCTTGCCGCCGCCGGCAGGTGGGCGTAGGCGAGAGCGAGGCGCCGAAGAGGAGGCGAAACGAGGCGCCAGACGGCAGAGGCGAGGAGGAAGGCGAGGCAGACGAGGAGAGGCACCGATGAGGCGCCGCCGAGCGGGGAGGCGCCGGCGAGGGAGGCGGCGAGGGAGGCGCGCCGCCGAGGAGGGGCCGGCGGGGAGGCGTCGCCGAGGAGCTAGGGTTGCAATATACTAAGTGTCTGCGGGACTTGGTGAAATGGCGGTAGCGGGATTTATTGAGTGGCGGGAAGACCATTCGAGACGGTTCGGGGTGAACCGTCTGGAAAAAGCTGATTTTCCTAGGCGTTTGATGATTAAACCGTGCTGGGAAAATCGCTCCCACCTCGATCTTTCTCTGTATTTCTGTGTGTGATTGTCGTATTTTCATCGGTGCATACGAGCAGGAGTTTTCACGATTAAAGCGAGAGAGCGACAATCTGAAACCGAGTTTTCAATGAGTAAACGATTATTTTTACTCATGAATACATCTCGATAATTCATACATGGCCATATATATAGAGTTGCTCAATTTTAATCAATACATCCCATTAATTAATACATATGCGTATACACTGCTTAATTTTAATCAAAAATTAGCCCTTCGTGATGATCAACACGTGCGTAGCTAGCTTCCTCGAGTTGGTCTTCTGGATTATTACGCCGTACCAATAAGAGGCAACTCATCGAGGCTGATTGTATTCTTCCTCATCCACCACATTCTCGACTCAGACAATTCTCCTTTTTCCTTGAAAACGACATGTCATTTGCTTGTTGGGCGAATTCGGTTACATAGAAGACTTGAACAACTTGGTTGGCGAGCGAATGGTTCCTCTTTGTATCAAGAGGCGTTCGAGGTCCACAGTTAATGACGCCATACTTGTCAACCTTGACGTCTTTGTAGGTTAACCGCGGCACGAAATAAGGGATCTTGAATAGCACATAGTCGAGCTCCCAAATTTCCTCAATGAACCCATATCTGAGCTCCTCATCGATCCGGCGGTATTAAGTGCATCGATCACGAACACCGCTGATACGGTTTGTCTTTGTTCATGTCACGATCTCTCGTGTAAAATGTGTACCCATTTAAGTCATATCCTTTCCATGTTACAAGCGTAAAAGTGTCCCTTTCACCAACCATGTCGGCGTCTCACGAAATGGGTCGTCGCTCCTTCAACCATCTGTTGAAGTGAAGGTTATCTTTGTTTGATGATCGATACTCGTGGCGTCGGATTCTCTTCTTGAAGCCAATTCTTGTGCTCGTCGATATAAGGGGCCTATGACCATGTGTTGCGAAGCGTGAAATGGGCTTTTACACGAACAACGCATCGAGCGTGATTGCTTTCCTTCCGATGGTCCGATGCCTGGAGCCTTCCCTCATGGCGGGATCGAGGCACACCTATCGGTTCGACTGAGCCATGTAATCCGCGAGAAGTCGGCGACCTCTTCGGTTGCATAACCTTCAATAATGCTACCCTCGGTCGAGATCGACTCCGTCGTCTGACTTGAGAATTCCCATGTACCTCTCGAGCGGGTACATGCTCACGGAGAACTGAGGCCGCACATCTTTATCTCCCTCACAAGGTGAACAATGAGATGGACCATGATATCAAAAAAGCGGCGGAAATACATCTCAAGATTACATAGAGTCATCACCACCTCGGCTGCGAGCATCAAGTTCTTCGGGATCGATGACCTTCGAGCAATTGTGTTAAAGAAATAACCAGACCTTGTGATTATCTCCGAACCTTAGTCGGTAAAATACTTCTAATTGCCACGAGGAGCATCGTGTCATAAGCACATAGCAATCATGGGACTTCATGCGATTAAACTCAAATCGTTCATCGAAACAAGTCTCTTGAGTTGGGCGAGAAATGCAGGATGGAACTTTCACACCATGCAAGCATTAGCACAGTTCCTTTCTCTCGGCCTTGGGCGAGTGTAACTAGCGAGCTCGCGGTATGTTCGGCCTTTTTGGTCTCTTTGGTGCTAACTCAGTCGATGCCCATATCAACCAAGTCAAGCCGTGCATTGATATCGATCCTTTGTTTTACCCTTAATGTTGATGAGAGACCAATCAAGCTATCGCGGACATTCTTCTCTCGTGCATTACGTCAATGCGATGCGAACTTCTAGGTGCTCCCAATAAGGTAGGTCCCAAAATATTGATCTCTTCTTCCACATGCTTTTCTCACGGGTCCTCGATTTATGTCCCTTCCTAGCACAACATCCAACTTCTTAACCATATCATGAATATCGACCCACTTAAAGCCGTTGGCGCTAAAAGCGTCTTCGGTTGTGCCGTCGAATTGTTTCTTCATCTTGCGGTATGGGTGATTTCTCGAAGAACCTCACGGTGGCGCATGTACGCAGTTTTCGCGTGAGTGATTCACCGGACACTCTCGGTGTCATCAGCGGTGTGTACATGCTTTGGCTCCTTTTGTACTCTGCCCAAGCGAGTTAGCAAGGCGGGATAATCATTTATGGTGCGAGAACAATAGGCGTATAAAGTGAAGTACTCTCGTTTGTGAGCATCCCATACCAGCACCCCAGGAGCCCACAATGTGTTGAGATCTTCCACCAATGGTGCTAGGTACACATCAATATCGTTCCCAGGTTGCTTCGGGCCTTCGATGAGTAGAGACATCAATATGTACTTTCGCTTCATACACAACCAAGGAGGAAGGTTGTACACACAATTCTGAGCCAAGTGCTATGGCGGTTGCTCATGTTACCGAAAGGATTCATTCCATCTGTACTCAATCCGAACCTTATATTCCTCGGATCATTGCGAATTCTTCAAACCTCCTATCAATGTTTCTCCTTTGAGTTGAATCGGCGGGGTGCCTAGTCATTCCATCGTTCTTACGCTCATCAAGAGTGCCATCGAAGCAATTTGGCCTCTTTTGGGTTTGCAAACAACCGCTTCAAGCGGGGAATTATAGGCGGATACCACGCCACCTTAGCTGGAGGTCCTTTCTTCACCTCATCACCCGATCTATCTTTACGCTTGTACACGGATCGTTGCACACGGACATACATGCAAGTTTGCGTCTTGTTTGCGATGCGAGGATACAATCATTGAGACGGGCATGTATTCTTTCTACTTCCATTCCCAAGGGACAAAGAACCTTTTTGGCTTTGTAGGTCGTTGTTGGCAACTTCGTTTCCCTCAGGAAGCATATCCGCTAACCAGACCCAACAATCTTTGTGAAACTCTTGTCGGACCACCCGTTGCTTGCCTTTAATTTCAGCAATTCCAACACAGACGACAATCTTGTGTATCTGGACTTGCAACTTGGGAACAAAGGTTTCTCCGAGTCGTCCATCAAGCTCGAATTTTACATAGTCTCGCTCATCACGGTTCCCTTCGCATCCGTAGCATCTCGATCCAGTTGTCATCGAAATCTGATCGATATCATCAGGAGTATCATCGACTTCATCCACCATGCGATACTAATTGCTCTCTGCATAATCTACTCTTCACTTGTGGTGGTCCAACAAGTATATCCTTTTGAAACCTCGTAGAATCAAGTGTGCTTCAATCATCTTTGGGTTTGAAACATCCGGAGATTCTCATGATCAACGCATGGACAAGGCATAAATTCCACCCCTTGTTCGACATATCTACCTCTGCGGCTCTTCTAAGCGGAGACACCATTAATGTACTCGGTGCTGCATACGGTTCTCGATATACATCCGCTTACGTCCATCTATGCAACATATGTAACAATAGTTAAATGATCTACATGCGTACAAATGGATACAACAAGCTAGATCTAGGGGGTGTCCCTCTGAAGTTTCTAAATAATTACCCACCTTTGCCCTTTGGTTACACATATGAGGCATAAATGGGTATCCACACCAAAACCATCTATTCTTGAAGCTAGCTCTAATTTGCCCAAAGCAGGCCCTAGAACACGACTTCATTTCCCCAAGTTGCAATTAGTCATTTAACTATTGGAATTCAGATTAGAAGCAATTACTAACCTTGGATGACCAAGAGCACAAGGATCTGCAATAAAATCACCAAATATAGGGTCTCTTTACAAGAGCGCCTCAATTGCATGCGAGCTCTCAAAGGCAGTCGAGAAATGTTAAAAAAGCGAGGCAGACGGTCAAGGAGCTCTGCTTTATAGAGCGTCATCTCGGGCGGTTTATAATAAAACCGTGCAGGATGTCTACATCGAGCGATCTGCGATAACACGTCTGCGATAGCGATCTCGAGCGGTTTTGGGTAAAACCGTCTGCGATATCACCATAGATCCGAGACGGTCTATAGATGGCACCGTGCGTGATAAATCTCGAGCGGTTTTAGTCAAAAACCGTCTGCGATATCTATCGATCCTGAGCGGTTTTGACTAAAACCGTCGCAATGATGACCGCCGTCTTCTGGCCGGTACTTGATCGTCGCGCGTCGCCCAATCTGTTGCGGTAAGCGCGTCATCCCCATTAATCTGTGATCATATCCCTTGTCTTCCCAATGCTAGTGCATTGCCTTTTAGAACCCTCGGTAGGTGCGCTCTGCCTCCATACCAAAGAAGCGAGAGCAAGAGTACTACCCTAGAGCCATGAGCAACACACCAAAGAACTCCTCGTTGCTTCCACCCCACCGATGCCACCGCCACCTCCACCTCCAACCATACCCGGCATGACCATCTTGCGAATAGGCTGGCGCTATCGGTGCCATCTCCACCAGCTGCGCCGCTTCCGCCAACCGCCTCGCCTCCACCGCGCCCTCCGGGCGCCTCCGCCTCCACCTTGGCAAGGCAAGCGTCGGCGCCCGGCCTCCTCCGCCTCCCAGCGCCTAAGCGTCCGGCGCCCGCCTCCTCCTCCTCCTCCTCCGATGTAGCTCGACTCGTCGAGGGCTATCGCGACAGGTGGGAGGCTGGAGGATGACCGGATCGGCGGGCTCGGCGAGACCGGACGGCGCAGTGAGGACTCCGCGGACTCCGACCCCCTCCGGCTTCCTCAGCAGCGAAGGCAGGCGTAGCAAGCTAAGCTAGCTAGCTATATAGCGATGATCTGTTTTAGTTAAAGTATATATAGTACTAGTCGATCTTTTGTAATGCTTCTTATGTATATAATGCAATCTATAACGCTTTTGTAATGATCTTATGTATATAATGCAATCTATAATGCGATAATTGTCAATTATAATGCAATCTATATAATCGATACTCTTTTTTTTGTATGGCCTATGTTGATTGCTATGATTTCAATGTATGATCACGAGACGGTTCATTAGGTAAACACGTCTGTGATGACGAAATATCCTGGTGATTTATCCTGCAACCGTCTATGAAGTTGTTCCTAACATCCCAGCCGGTTTGTAGCTAAACCCGTCTGTCATACTTCATGAATCACAGACGGTTTAATATACAAACCGTCTGTGCTATGCCCGAGCAACATCACAGACGATCTGTATTTGAAACCGTCTGTGATAATTAGGTATCGTAGACGGTTTGATCTACAAACCGTCTTTGATGTGCCCGAAAAGCATCACAGACGGTTTTCTCTTAAAACCGTCTATGATGATGTGTCTAATATAACCCCTTTTGTAGTAGTGTATTTGATCCCCACTAACTGCATTTATGGGGGTTATCTTTGTAGTACCGTGATTGTTATGACTTGATCATATGGCCTATAGATTGTAAGCTTAACTACACTAGCTAATTATTTCTACTTTAAAAAAGATAAGATACCATGGAGGTGTTTATTGGTTTCTTAGAAAAATCGTCTAGTTTGCATTAATAACCATACATAAAATAGTTGAAGAGAATTGCTAACTTGAAGAGGCTCGCAACCTAACATTTATGTTCAAGACCTCGATAGAGTACCTCGGTATACATGACAATGATTAGGCCCATAACCCCTTTTGGATTGTCTAATATTCTGGTTAAATGGAGGATTTTATCTCCAGCGCAGGTGGGCCTCCTATTATTGAAGAGCTTTTTCCTCCGGCAGGTACGGGCCTAGTCCGTCTAGAGGCCTTATGCACAATATGAACTTCAATGTTCCAAGAGAAATTACAAGTTGTTTTATGCGTCGTGCTGTCCATGTCCATCTTTCAATAGCACATAAAACTCTAAAATATTTTCTTAGATTGTTCTTGTGAAGATTGATTTATATTCTTGTAAAAGTGAAACTATAACCTAATTTTATTGCAAAAATTTAGGATTGGCAAGTCCTGAATTCCCCCAAATTTATATAGCTATAGCAAAAACACATAAGGGACGATCCTCCGTACCAACTAGTTAATGGGCTCTCTTTTTTTTTTTTACTCCCAACCATCTCGCATAGGCACGAAGCCTAAAGTGATTTGTAACCTACTAGATCGTTAGCGCGGTGACTACGCCGCGCTCGTGGTCTATATATATTGATATCTGAAAGGGTCTCTTTTTAAAGAAGAGTATGCATAGATGGTGTAGCGAAAAAACAAATAGCATAGCAGTTTATATTACGAGCGATGAAACTCCAAAAAGAAGCGTTTGGTATGACAGGATAAAACGAGAAAGTTCATAGTATGTTTTTGCTTCTCTGTTTTTTGCTATTAGCATTAAGCTAATCGTCTCGTGGTCCACACTTGTACAACAAAAATTTGTGATTATATAAGGGAATACATCGGGAAGCGATGCGGTGAAAAACCGAGATATCTTGACGGGGAAGGAGTGTAGTGAGCAAAGCACATCGCAAACAAGAGATCATTGGAGCTGATCTTGAGAGAGCAAGCTGGAGCGAGAACAAATGGAAAATCTTTGTGACATCAAGGAATTTGCTTGAAGCATCGCTTTTAATATACAATTGCATACCTTATGCTACATATTTTTTGATGTCGAGAACAGGGCTCTTGCGATTTTCGTTTTTATTTGTCGTGTATTGTCCTATGAAAAAGCGGTATTGTTAATGAAGCGATAAGCGAGAATATATAAGAGATGCTCTGCTTTGAAAATCATGAGTAAGGCGTGAAAGATAAGAGAGTGTAGTAAACAATACGATCATTATTTGGCCTTTTAGGTGAGTGAGATAGCTGGACTTTTCGGTCATATCGGTGCTTGGTAGGAGTTTCTTCAAGCTGCATGTAAATGTTTCTTATGTTAAGTCTGAGTGCAACAAATCGATAATATAAGCTGAATGCTTATTAGCGGTGTAAGCGGACATATGCATGCCTTAGAAGAACAAGTAAGCATGGGTGTTGCGGGTGTAAATCTTGATGGTAATGTATGAGAACTATCGAGGAGATGACCTTTGGAGCCGTGGAAAGACAACGATTTTCATGGGGCGACTTTGCTGCATACACGGTTTCAAGCGACAATGGGGTCTTACCTTTGTCGATGAAGGGCGCTATTGAGATCCAAGTGAGATACGATGGAGCGCACTCGGAATGTTGGATTCTCGGACTGTAGCGAGCCTTGCGACATCTCAACAATCAGTTCATGGTTTGATCCAATAATCGCTTTTATTTCTGGTGGTGTATAGCCTTGGTGTTCTTCATCTGTTGCAAGCAAAAGCACTGGGGGCTTTCCAACTAAATCCTGGGCCGCGTTGCCAAAGAACATAAACTCAGCGATAGCAGGATCGTCTTTCTCATCGATATTGAGGTCGATTGCCATACACATTTATCCTATATCATTTGAGATCGGTATAATATCTTAGATTTTGTAGTTAGTTTGTTAGTGTGATGTGATAACGTAAATATATGTATTATCATACCTTGGTTCCGCTGTTTTAACACCACATCTTTGACACTCGTAGGTATCCCCGTGCATAGATATTTTCTTCCAACACGAGGAGCATGCCATATACCACCATGGTTGATTCGGTACCAAATCCTTGATCGACATTGTAATTCTGAACGGTTGACCCTGTTTGTCAGAGAACACAGTGCAGATAGGAATAGTAAGCTGATGGGAATTGTTGCGTGTGAGAAATATAAGGGTCTATGGTGGATGCACACCAGATACTCATTAGGTATAAGCTTCAAAAGGTTGCAAATTGTTGTATCTGTCGGTTTGGACTGGACAGGGGTAGTTATTTGATATTGAATCTGTTGAGGATTGTCATTAAGCCTATAGAAGGTTATATTAGTTTAAAGAAATAGAATAAACAATGTTGAAGCAAGAATTTGTATAACGTGTGCGATAACTGTTTGAGCACACAGTGAGTACGAAGAAATGCGTTTTCTTGTGAGCTTCAATTTAGGAATCGGCACATTAATATACCATTTGCCTTGAAGTGCTTTGCAATGCAAGCCGACCTACATATATATTTAAGAATACTATTAAGCATTCTTAATGTGTATCGTATTAAAAATGAAATAGAGAATGTATAGCATATCGTAATGCAAATATATTATGGGAGGTGAAATTATAGTTGTGACAAACTGAGTATGTCCCAATGTCAAACCAACAAAAGAACAAGGCCGGTTCATTATGCGAAGCGATCATAATGCATCGATTTGAGCGCATGAGCATGTTAGGCCCACAATGTGATAATGGTTGTTTATTTATAGCGAAGCAATAACCAATAGTTGTTTACGGTAAAGGGTATTATAGTGGTAACTCAAGGAGCAGAGATAAATTAATTAAAGCGGATGAAAATAGATTACATGGAAGCGCGGTACCTTCCATCGATTCTGGTAATAGCTCGTTTAACGGTTGGGCCATTCTTGGTTGTTATTTGATGATAAGCGAAAGCGGTTTTATGAGCACCACGTATCTAGAAGAGATAATAGAATCTGAAATATAAGAAAAAAGAGGAAATACAATAATTATAGCGGAATAGCATCGGTGACATAGAAAGCGACACACTGTTAGCAAAGTAGTTTTACCAATACGGTTGGCGAGGTTGGATAACGGAGGCGGCATTATAAGCATATATAGGAAACTATCGGGTCCGCAGAACCTCGCTAATTACGGTGTGCGTTGACAACCGTGCTATATTGGGCATATCAAGCGATTTATAACTTTCTTTTCTTGCGAGAACTTGAAGTATTCGATTTCATAAATACATTGCTCCTTTAATACAGGGCGAATTTACGAAGCCATCTTTGAGGACCAAACCTTCCATCATGTTTCCCTAAACAATAAGGGACCCAGCGAGCGATATACCGTAAGTTAGGGAAAAATTATGAAGCGGTTTATGCAGGCTATATGTAAGGCATCTGAGTTAGCAAAAGTAAAGCAATTGTGGTGGTTTATAAGTATTAGAAAAGTAGGGTAAATACTTAACCTCTTTGTCAATCATCACGAAATGTAGCGGTATACTTCATTTGGATTCTTCGAGTTGGAAAATTTCCATAAACGCTAATCGCACAATGATCTTCCATTTATCGAGTCTTGGTTGACATGAGATAACAGCGAGTGCGACATGTTAGACCTATAGAGGAAAAAATTGGGTGGTAAAAGATGAGGGGTTAATCGAAGACAGAAATAAGTACATATTGTAAAACACAGCACGGTTGTGAAAGCGAAAGAGTGGTGCGGAAAGAACATAGCAGAACAGCGTGTAAACAACGTGATTAAACAAAAAAGGCGAGAACATTTTTGTACGGTAGGTGTAAGTTGTAAAAGGAACATTAAAGACAATGTAAAAGGAACATAAAAGGCAATGTGTTCTACGGTAAAATGTTTTCAAAAGATGAGAACCATGGATAGACACGGGGTAAGCAAGCGGTAAATCGAGAGAAATTGCTGGTGGTGCGATCTAAGAGGAAGCAAGCGGAGTGCTTGAGAATGTAAGCTCAAAGGGAAAAAGAAGCGAAGAAAAAAAATTAATGGATCACGAAGATAGCGCGGTGTCTACCTTTTTGTTCTTGTAGAATCAAGATGGGATATCCGAAGAAATCGGTTAACGGGAAGGATGTAGCATTCGGTAAGAAAAGTGATAAACGATTGATGCAGTAAAGTAGTAATCTGTCGTGAAGATTATGTTAGGAATCGATAGGAATACCAGTATGTATGGCGATGGAGTTCTCATTAGTCAATTTGTAATAGAAGATAAGGTGAGAAATCGTAAATCTATTAGGAAGAACAAAGTGTGATGCACTTGAAGAGAATACCGGTTGCGTCTTTTTGCCGGTGAGGAATGCAAATATTTTTGGTACAGATCAAATGCGAAGTAAGGAGACCAATCGAGAACGTAAAAGGAAGCGAAAAGAAGATATTATGCGATAAACAGAATGGTGTTTACCTTTTTTTCTCCGTTAGGAATCCAGAGAGAATTCGTGAGAAAATTGGTGGATGATATGGAGCAAACCAGTGGCTTCTTGTGAAAGTCGGTGAGACTTGAGAGAGTAAAGATTGATATCGGTAGTGTCTCCATGAGATGTATCTAGAATGCAAGGCAGTTGCGGGCAGCAAGCAACAAACACGGAAGTGACAACGCATGGTACGGCGTATGGGCCTAGCAGGCGAAGCAGGCTAGCATGAAGTAGAGGCGGAGCGGATAGTGAGCGACTAATGAATGGGTGGGATGGAGCGGAATAGGCTAGTATGAAGTAGGATGCAGCTATAAAAAAACCGGTTTAATTGAAATCGTGATATGTGCAGCTCTATCTTGAGTTTTTTCCCATCTCATTTTTTCATTTGATATTTGATAATTTTTAAACATGCATCATTACTTAGTGGTGACATAGGGTGTTAGCCTCGATAAAGAAGGATGTAGTCTATAATAACCTTGTCGTTTTTTCTCACGGGATATTTTTCTAACTTCGATTTCTCATTTTTTGTAAATAGTTTGTCAAAAGTGATATTTTTACAATCTTATCTCTCTATTTTTTTTCTAGTAAGTTGGTTTACGCTATTTTTGAATTGAAAAATATGTGTATGTTGTATTCTTATAGCTTTTTTCAGTTCGATTGATAGTATTTTTGAAGCATAAATTATTGATGGATGAGCGTATATAGTGTCAAATTATTGTTAAATTGAGCGTATAGAGTGCTATGTTCGATAAAAGAAGGTTGGTATCTCTAATAATTTTTCATTTTTTTCCGTTTAGACTATTTTTTCACTTGGTTTTCCAATTAGGTTTGCAATTTTGTAGGTAATTAGTTAAAAGAGTATTTCTACAATTTAATCTCTGTATTTTTCGTTGTAACTTCGGTTTTAGTTTTTTTCGAGTGAGAAATCGTGTACGATTGTATCTGCATGGTTTTTCTCGTAATTTAATTTCAAGTGTTTTTGAAGCATGTACTATTGGCGATTAAGCGTATAGATTAGTAGATAATTACTCGGTAAACGCGTAGAGTGTTAAATTCGAGAAAATAATGCTTTCATTTGTAATAATTTTTCTTTTTTTCTTCTAGATTATTTTCTTACATTGGTTTTTTCAAGAATTTTTCTAAAAAAAAATGTCCAGCGTCCGGCTCTGCGGAAAATATTCTACCTTATCAAGGATGCTTCGGGCGTATCAATGGTTCGGTTGTGTGTCCTTAACGTTTGTCGAAGGAAATGCGTTCTTGTATTGCGAAACAAACAAGAGTTTTTACGCTTTGTAGATACGCTTTTTGTAAGCGAGGTGTAAGTGGAAAAAACAAATTCGATAGGAGCGAAGGTAAAATAAGCGATCGACATATGAGGTTTTGAGCGTTAGGTCTGCGGTTATGGTAATATCAGGCGCGTGTAAGCTTTACTTTTACAAAATCCACGGTATCTTAGCATGGTAACATACAACAAAGATACGATGCGCATTTATATACACACGATAATTCACGGTATCTTAACATGCTAATATACAATAAAGACACAGTAATCTACACTCCATAGATATCTTAGTATGCTAGTAAAGTAGAAAGAACTTGTACAGAAAGGCGAACGTCCTTCGTATAGCTAATTTGATGATTTTCGTTCTTAACTGAAGGTTCAATAGGTATAGAATCTGTTTTTCACAGACGGGATTGTATAGCGAATCTTTGCGCTCTTATTCTGTTTATACGATATAAGCAGGTTGTGGAAATCGTGCTCTGCATCATTTCTTTCTTGCGACCAAATGTGATGTGTTCTGTTTTTTTCAGGGAGGAGCTCTATTGTGTTATCTGATGCTGCTGGATATTGTGAGGAGCTCAGGTCACACTCTGCTGTATGGTCTGTGACAACGTTATGTTCATAGCTTTTTCCATCTGCAGATCAATTCTCGGTGAAGCACATGTAGAGGGGCAATTGAGATCTGATATAGGTATTGAATAACTGCGAAGCAGAGATATAAACAACACGATTGAAATAACATTTAAGAATGTATGGTTATACCAAGCTAAGATCAGTTTTGTTTCTTTTTTTGCGACTAATGTCAGCGAGCACTAACGAGAGCAATATCCAAATGAAAACAAGCGGGAAAAAACTTCGAGCATATATGCTAGAGGAAAACCAACAATAGACTAAATGGCGCGTTTCAAGCGAATCGCGAGAACAATTTAACGGTGGCGTAAAGCGAGTTTTTTACGTGGGAAAACGCTTGAATTCAAAAGCGAAAGCAGGAAAGTAAATGTGAAAACGGCAAACAAAAATGTGAGGCGAATATTACCAGTTCAAAAAGCGGTATGCGTTTTTCTGGCGTTGATGAACCTTAGTTAAAAGGTAATCAAGCGATAATCAATCGAACTATAGTCTCTGTATAGCGAAATATCTATGGTTTGAAATTACGGTATTAATAAATGAACTATAAAAGGGTGGTGGCACCTAGAGTAACAACTGCGGTAGAACAAGCGATTTTGTTCGGTTTCATTAATGCAGTAATAAAAGGCTGAGAACAAATCAAGCCCTTTGTGAATATATCATTATAGATAGGTCCAACTTAATAAAGCCTAGTTTAAAAAAAAAGAGCACATGGTGAAGGAAAGCAATAGACAAATGCATATATGGCAAAAACAAAGTGATTCTAAGAAATGATTAGCTGTGGAGGATTCAGAATAATAAAGGAAATCAATTATTAACAGAGGATATACTGGAATGCAAGAATAGTAGAAGCTAAAAAGATAAAAACAAAATCGGTTTAAATTAACAAGTCTTTACTGTAAATGGCTATTATTAGCGCAAGCGGTAGATATCATTGATGGTTTAGCGCCTATAGCAATAGAATCTAAAACGGCAGGAGCAAACATAAGCCGAATACGATATACAGTACTTGGGTATCACACAAAGTGCTTGCAGGTTTGGTAGCAGTACATGCAGGTATACTGTTAATGCACGAAGCAATATCCATATTCACAGAAGAACAGCACCGACGGTAAAAGTTATATATGAATTTAAGCAGTGAAAATAAGGAATGAGTCACTGTCATCTTAACTATTTAAACAGGCTATGTAATTCGATAAAGACAACTGAGGATCCTCTAAAAAGGGTAATAATTACGTATATGAATTAAATCCATGTATAGATCTAGAGCAACAGTCAACATTCTCTAAAATATATGAATTTAAAATGTAGTGTGTTAATTGGCGGCAAAAACAAGATAACTATGTAGTTAGTTTCTTATACATACAAAAATCTAAACGAAGTGAGCATGCATGTTTTTTTACCTATAATGCACAAGCAGAATGGGTAGACTGAAAGGGGTGCTATACAGAGGTTAGTATATCCTGATAGACAATATTCTTCGTGTGAGAGCAAGGGGTACCATCTTCATCTTCGATTAATATTTTCAGGCCAGAGCGCGTGATGTCACAGCGAAATCGCAACATCTCTGGTGACCATGTGCGAAAATAGGGTTTAGCAAATAAACACCGACCCTTGCTAAAGTTTGTCCTTGGCTCTTGTTGATAGTCATAGCATATGATAACTTAGCTGAGGCCCGGCGGCGTTGTAGAGTGAATGGCCATTGAGCACTTGTTGCATTTAGCACAATTCTGGGTATGCAAACAGATTGAGAAACATTGGTTCCAGTAATGATGCGGCCTTCAAGAACTCGGTCACCGAGCCTTGTAACAATTAGACGTGTGCCGTTACATAAGCCCATAGATTGATTTATATTCCTCAATAGCATGATTGGAGTCCCTATTTTAAGACTGATGCTATGATGCGGGAAATTATTTATGACAATAGAATTTAAGAATTCAGGTGGATATAGAAGCTCGGCATCGGCAATATGAACATCTGAATGTGATATGGAGTCAAAGCTGAGATATTCTTTGTGATGACCAGGAAGCTTTTCGAAAACAATCTTGTTGATAGTATCAACCATGACATTAGATTAGACAAACAATTGCCTTGTTGTGCTAGGTAAGTGCATCATGATAGTTTGTATGGAATGAATCATAAACAAAATCAATAAGCGCACCTATGTTGTCCTCGTGAGGCATTAATAAAGGTCATCGGGAATAGGAATCCAAAAGCTGTATCTGAGTCCACGGTTTGTTTTGCGAAGCGTCGACCGCTCCCAACATCGAGGACCCGAGCAAACCGAGATAGATTTTCATGGCGTTCAACGAAAGTGTAGGATCACGAAGTCTCATATTAATAGATAACTTTAAGATTTCAATGCGGCGCCAAAGAGGTGAGCTAACAAGTGAAGCTTCTATAATCTCTCTTTTGGTACCGCCTTCAATAACGAGTAGAATCATCGAAAGTCTCGCTAAGGATAACAGTTTTTCCACCGAAAGGCAAATTCATATAGGCAGAGTCTTCGATAGACATAATATCTCGTAATGTCCTATCAACAGTTTCAAAGCAGAACCTATGTGTCATAGGTGCTTCATCCCAAAGAATTAAACATGTTTTGGATAGAAGCTCAGCAAGCATTGTGCCACGGGCGATAGTACATACGCTTTTTTCATTAGCATGCAGAGGTATCAAAGCAGGGAATGAAGCATTACGGCCATTCGGTAGTAAGCGAAGCAACTCGGATGAGGCAACTGCAAGGACAATCTTTGATCTAGATCTGAGGGCAATTATGATAGCGTTCCAAAGATACGTCTTTCCGGTACCACCATGTCCAGCGACAAAAAAGAAGCCAGGTTTTTGGTGAGCCACACATCATAATTCTATCATATATAAGCTGCTTTGCTCATCATTTAATTAGCATGCAAGATGCTAGCTTGTGATGCTAAAACATACGTATCATAAGCTAACTCTCTGCAATAAGCCTATTAGTAACACCGATATCACCATCGAGGATTCAATCTTTATTTTGTAGGAAGCAAAGTCGAGTCCGTTCTTCGAAAAGGAAGCAGTAAGTTCATTCATAAGCTGTATCTGTAAATAGCCTGTAGGTATAGAATATGATCGATTTTGGAAGGCTGGCGAAGCCTATATGCTATATCTTCAGCTAGATAAGACCAATATTTATCAAATAAGGCTTGAGGATTAGCAACACCTGAAAAGCAAAGGACCACCATAAAGAGATGTCTAAGCTGCTGTGCAGTAGCCCAAAGGATCGCTTCATCAAAAAGCAAGAACCACTCTGTATAAATCGCAGACCGATCCACGAGCTCGGCAAGCTTCCTTAAAGGTAGGATAACAAGCGCCTTGAAAAGTTCTAATATCTTCGTAACTTTGCGGCGCTGGAGCGACCATCAGCGATGATTCGCAAATAAAAAAGCTCACGGTACTTGGATGAACATTATATATCGGCCAATTTTGAGCTAGAAGCGCTTTCTTTTGCCCATCTTCATCATTATTGTCCCACCTCCATTTGGATACAAAATGGCAATAGGAGGAGGATCTTCCTTCCACAAAGCTATGTGTTCGCTACAAACCACTCCGTTAATGTTGTTCTATCACGATCTTGGATCGACAGCGAGTTTTCTAGATTTGCGCTTTCATGATATATAATTCTATTCATACCGGGCATGTGGGACGGAGGCGTTCAGCAGAGGGCATCGACCATGCAGCTCAAAACTAAATAAGCGCCGGATAAGCCGCATGAGGACAAGTACCTATGCATTGGACAGTGCAGCTTTTAGGGGAAAAACCTGAAATAAACAAAGAACGTAGCATAAACCTGAGGGGGAAAAATCTAGCTAACAATATGGCACAAAGAATACCTGCATCTAATATAGTCAGCAATTTCGTCGGTTCCAGAACTTTGAGCATCACTGGATTCTCCCTGCTGTTGGTCACTGCAGTGGAAGGACATTTTCGCTCTATCTTGGCCTTTAGTTAGATATTTGAATAAATACTTAACAAGGTTTGTTTTGTTACACCATTCTACATTTATGTGTGCCTGATATTTTTTAAGAAGAAGCATATTGTATGGCACAAGCCGATCTATTGTCGATCATTACCGTTTTCACTATGAAGCGGCCATCATCTCGGCGACGATATATGGGGAACCCAGCCTCATCGATAACTGTCTCTGGGCAGAAAGATTTTGGATACCGTTTCGAGCAGGCACCATTTTTCATACACGGGCAACTTTTATTAAGTTCACCGCATGGGCCGTGCATCATGAATTCATCAACGAGAGCATAGCCAAGAGGATCAGCAATAGGATCAGGTATTTCTGCACATATTAATGTGTCTATAAATGCAGGCGACGGATCTCTATTACGATTAATTAGCCATGTAAGTGTGTGAACATGAGGAAGGCCTCTCTTTTGAAATTCGATAGTATATAGGAGTGCACAGAGGGAAAAAACATCTTAAAAAAGTGAAGCAAATAAAAGACGATAAAATAAGATGCAACAATATATGCATGGCCTGAATAGAGAAGCGGACACACTTGCGAATGGGGCCAAAAGCGTGACCAATCTTGATATCGAAATGTACTCATCGAGTTTCATATGGAAAACCAGCGTTCACGATATCGGAGCGATCGGGATATTTTGACCCGGGCTCATGTTTGAGGCATCAACAATTTCGCCATCTTGAATTGCGTGAATGTATGGAAAAGATCGGGAGGGCCATACTCTCGACAGATAGCCATAGCATCTGGTAATTCAAAATGTTATATCGAGGACCACAATGAAGGCTGGAAGGTAGTAAAACTTGTATACCAACATTTTTCATACGAGGTGCCTCGGCCAAAGCGCATCGAAATGCCTTGGTATGTTTACGATCATAAGACATCTTGATTGAAAAAATGATATGAGAGGCGATTTGCTTCAATGCAGGAATAACAATTAACTTTTATCGATCGAAGCGACCACAACATGTGTAAGGATTTGGTTCACCTTTCGGTAATGACATTGATAACAATAATATTCAAGCATAGAAACATTATTTCTACGGTGACATATCATCAACTTCTTTATATGCAATACCTAGATGAAAACCTTTTTCGCATACGGAAATAACAATGGATATTGTAGAGACATCGAGGCGGGATTAAGAGATGAAATTGGCTTGAGCTCGTGAGTGACTCTCAACTATCACATCAAATTTACTACTTTCTTGAGATATGCCACCCACGAGTAAGCGACTAACTTTCGGGCTCTTTTGGCAAAGAATATCGATCATCATGGTTGTCGAGACGAACCGATAAGCGAATCCGGACTTACGGGTTTTCGGAGAGAGCAACCTATCTCGAGCCATTCTGAATTTCCGAACAAGAGGATTACAAAGGTCAAGCATGATAACTAAACGCTCAACAATACGATTAACCAGCTGATGATCAGGAGTACCCTCTCTTTGGAAAACAGATAATCTATTAGAAAGCTCATTTGAAGTGTCATAGACGTAGAGTTGAGCATACACCGGTCTCTGATTGGGCTGTGGAATTAATGAACCGATTCGGTGATGAACAACGCCATTGATCCGGAAAACATAGGGACCTCCACCGTGTGTTAACTTTGCTATCAGCGTCCACACCCAAAGAGGTAAGCATAAGCGAGAGAGTTATATTGACGAATCATTGCATAAGCGCATTCGATTGGCTCCTTTATCAAAACCAATGAGTTCTCGCGGGAAGCGAGAAATTCTCTATGTGGAGGAAGAAATTCTACCACCTCGGCAAAGCACACATTATAAACAACTCGGTGGTGTCTAGAAGAGCTCCTAGGCTGCGACCTTTCTTGAAACCAAAACAAAGCGAGAACATTTCTTTGCATTGATACTCTGGGCCAAGTAATAGGACCGATCGCTATAAGTAGGCGCAATAATAGGAATTACAAAAGATAGCCCACGGACAAGAAAATACTATAACAAAGCGTAGAAGGGTAAAACAAAAGGCGAAGCAAGCAAACCTTTGGTCTGAAACATATTCTCTCGAAAGCAGGGGCACCGCCCGGCGGTAAACGGAAGAAGCGGTGTCCATTGAATTGGAAGCGGCAGCATAGCGGTGGAATGGAATCGAGCGCCACTCGGTCCAGCATCACGACGGCAAGAATTCAATAGTTTCCTTCTTTTTCTATTCTCCGTTGCATCGGCGGCTCAGCCATTGAGGTGAAAGATGTATTACGCGAAGAGAAGCACAAAGAAATAAAAATCAGATCAATAACACAATGAAGCAGACCACCAAGCGCAAAGCTTATAGCATAAGCGACCAGCCGCGAGGCGCTTGAAGAACAGCGGCTGGTCTCTGCAATGGAAGCTGCAACAAAGAGCACGGAAATTATGAGCGCTGAGAATTCTGTATATCACAAATTAGAACCACATAGAAAAGGAAATATCGGTAGGCCCGATTGTACATGGTAATGAGGAGTGCGATCCTCAATCGACCCTCTTGGAGGCATACTGCGAAGCGGAGAAGCGAGGCGATGAAAAGCAACACAAAGGAGCAAGAATCAAAAACAGCACGAGAGAACAACGAGGCTGGATGACTACTGCGATCCCTAAGAGCAACTCAAAGCCAAAACCCTTATATTTTCCCCCTAAATCGCTCATCTAGGGATGGTATAAAAATTAAGGGTACTCTATATCAAATTTGTCTCCAACCCATACTCCTTATTACTCACCCCTATTATTTATCTATTATTTTAAAATGAATAAAAAAATGCAAAAGAAAATAATAGGGGAAAGAAAACCCTAGATGTAAGAGTTAGAGAGTGCTTCCTAAAATAAGGGTTTATAATAGGGGTTAGATTGGAGATTATATTTTTCTAAGTCTCCTTATAATTTAGGATAGGAGAGGTTTAGGAGGTGAGTTGGAGTTGCTCTAAGACAAAGACTATAGGATACAACTATAGTCTGCTGAGAGCAAACAGAGGCGGCCACGGCCGAGGCAAGGCGATTCAACTAAGGGATCAATTGGGCGCTTGCCACGAAGTATAGCTGACGACGAGCTCGAAATAAAGCGGCTGGTCCATGCGAACAAGGAGGCGGAGGCGGGGCAGATCTTACGAACCTTCACGGCTCTCGGCGATAAAACCGCCAGCAGCGCCACGGACGGAAACAAAAAAAAAGCGAAAGCAAGCGAGGCGGGAACCTTTGCTAACCTCGGGAGGCCGGTCGACCTCTGCGGCGAGTCGGTAGCGCAAAAGCGAGGCAAGCCACCAATCAGCGCAAAGCAAAAGGCGAAGGGACTAAAAGGCGACCGAGAGTGCGGTAAAGGCGACCGTGAAACAAAACATAAAGCGGACGCAGCGTGAAGCGAGGAAAAAGCGAGCGATGGCGGGCGCGGGGCTCGAGCAGCGGGGTGGCTGGCGGCGAAAGGGTTATCACCATTCTGTTGCAGACGCCGCGAAAAGAACCGACTTCGAAATTACTTGAGAAGGCAACATGGCGAAAATGTGGGCGGCGTGGGCAAGCGCTGAGCGAGCCGACATGCGCTGCAGGCGAGCTCGGTATTGTCTTGTGGTATGCGAAGGCGTCGGGCGGCGACACGGTAGCAAAAACGCGACGTGGCTCGCTGAGAAGGCCGGAATCCTCCGGGATTTATATACGTTAGTATGCGCAGGTAGATTCCTATCTACTATATGTGAGATGAAGTGTTCCATGGTGGATGTAGAAAAAAAGTCATCGGTGTCACCGGTGTCATTATAAACTTATAACACTAACTTGTAACTTGTAATAAGATAACTATATGTTTATATACTAGAGGAATCATGCGTGTTGACCTGAAGAGTGTTGGTGTCACTTGACTTCAGTCCATACACTGTAAATCCGCCCTGAAAGTGTTACGTACCTTTGTGTTTGAGTGTAAGAGGTTGTTTTTTAATGTTTACCTTTCTCCAAACATCACACTAATAATGGCCCAAAAATGGAATACATCTATATGACAATATAATGCCCTGATCCGACGGAGAGTCTAGAATATGACCTCTAGACTTTATACTTTAAAATTAAACCATTATTACTCTCTATAACAAGTTATCCTACTATACGAATATCAAGATAACATAAATAAGGATAAATATTCACATATAACTTGTGATCCTGTGCTTAAGAACGCTCGTGGAACTATGAGGAGTATTGACTAGTAACGATTCTATTAAATAACCCACCACCAAAAACACATTCATAACTCATCATTGTCACATGCGCTAATACTACTCATGATCCACGAAACTACCATAGAGTATCAAATGTCCACTAATCAAGTTCCAAATACATGAGCTAATTCTCTAAAATATAAATGTGGTAACTAAATATGATATATTATTGGCCCCCTGCATGTGATGTGTATGTAGTACTCCATACCATGCATGTTCACTACAACACAGTAAGCCACTAATGGCGCTTATATATGCCGCTATAAGTGCCTAAACGCCCCCAAAACACTTTCCTCGACGTTTATTTGCCATCAAGGAAAATGTCATCGGGGAAAAGTAATCCCCGGCGTTTATCTAGCTCGGCACATAATAAATGCCGGGGTTGGTTATCAACGACACATAACAAATGCCGGGAATAGAGTTACCCCGGCACATATTAAATGCCAGGGTTGTCCATTAAGCCGGCACATAATAAATGTCGGGGTTTCCTACTAATGGCATATAACAAATACCGGGAATAGTGTTACCCGGCACATATTAAATGCCAGGGTTGTCCATTAAGCCGGCACATAATAAATGTCGGGGTTTCCTACTAATGGCACATAACAAATGCCGGGAATAGAGTTACCCCGGCACATAATAAATACCAGGGTTGTCCATTAAGCCGGTACATAATAAATGTCGGGGTTTCCTACTAATGGCACATAACAAATACCGGGAATGGTCTAGCACGACATTTATTATATGCCATCTTAGAGCAAAGGTGTCACATATGAAATGCCTTGATATAGTTATCAGCGGCATTTAATTAGTGCCTAGAATTTTCTAGCACGGCATATGAGGAATGCCATGTTATTAAATTTGTGACACATTAGAAATGCCGTGGTTTCTATTTGTGGCACATAATAAATACCGTTTCAATATTGGTCACACACCCATTTCATTGATACTAGTTCAATGCATGTTTAGGTTATTGTAACATCCCTAATTTCGGATTTATGCTAAAAACTAATTTAAAATTAATTAATTTTAAAATTTGGTTTTTCATCGGTATTATATTTAACCTGGCATCCTTATCCATCCGAAATTGAAGTTCAATTCTTTATCGTCCGCAAAATTAAAATTCCAATTTCGGTCCTTAATCGAAATTTCACCCGAGTTCCAAAATACTCCAAAAATCTTAAAATATATTGCATTAGGTTCCAAATATTCTAAAATGATTTTGGGAATTGTTCCAAGATTTTTAGAATCTCTCTGGTATTTTATCTTTCACGGTCTTTCATCAAAATCAGTATATTCGTTCCGGAATAATCTAAATTCCAAAATTCATTCAAATTCAGTGAAACCAATTTTATTGGGTTCCAAATAATCTCTAGTATTTTTACTAATTTTTCCAGGATTTTTAGATCATTTTTACTATTTTATTCCTCGTGTTTTTGTCTCTTCATTTCTTCCAACCAATGAGAAAGAGACACGTGGCATGTCACTGTTCATCTTCCCCATGGAACCAGCCCTGTGCACGACGTTTGAACCCTATGTCTTGCACAAATTTCAACCTTTCATATCTCCCTCCATGAATGTCCAAATCATACATGGCCGGATCCGTTGCGAAGAGGAAGGCGAGGAGAACCTATTTTCCATGACCATTCATCTTTTAACCCATCAAGATTTGATTAATTGACTTGAAATCGTTTTGCACTAAAACTTCAATAACTCGGCCGTTTCTCAACGAAACGACGAGCTTCCACCTCTCAACTCTTCGTCTCAGTGTCCTCCATACCGTGCTCACCTTGCCCCTTTGATTCTGTATCGTTTCCCATCCCAAAACTCGAGAAAACCGTACGCCCGACGTCCTCCAAAGACACCGGCGAGCCATCTCTTGCTCCGGTGAGTTTCTTGACAAACCAACCACGTCACTTTGTGCCCCTTGCTTCCAGGAATACAACCAATCAATCGGATTTGATTTTCATTGCAGTTTGACCCCGGACTTCGAGTTTGTTTGTCGTCGGCCGTCGCTCCGTTCGTCGTCGATTTCTCCCGATTGAGTAAGAAGCAATTCAATTCCTTGCACTCATAGACTCCCCTTGATGCTAGCTACACCGTGCTCACCCTAGTTTCGAGAAATTTTGCATTTTCGGGTGAGTTTGAACGTCATCTTGAGCGGCTCGTTTTAGTCGCCGGTTTTCTTGTAAATCGTGGCTTTGCGTGCTTTGCCGCCGTGACCGTTGTGCTCGACCTTGGCGCCTTTTGCCTCCTCCGCACCGCTTGTCGTCGGCTGGTCCTGCCATGCTTGTGCGCCTTGCGTCTTGTACTTCCCTGCGCTCTCTTGGCCGTCGCCCTCCCTGTCGTCGCCTCGGTGGCCGCCTTGGTCATGCGCCACCCCTGTCGGCGCCATTTTTCCCTTGGCCGGCGAGCTCCCTCTCTTCCTTGATCTCTCTCTCTCCTTCACTTTGGTTGGCGCTGCTGCTCTCTAGTTTTCTCTGTACAGAAGCAATGGAGAAGAAGGTAGAAGCCTATGACATGTGGGGCCCAGCTGGAAGAGAGACAATAAAATCAGAAAAGTGGTGAAAAAGAGAAGATTCTTCGGAATATTCCTCGTTTTCCAATTTTTAGGAATTTTAGAATTCAAATATTTGTTTCTCTGTCATCCGAACTCCGATTCAAGTGATTCCAATTCCTAAATTCATCCTCTATCCTTGATATTTTTATTATAATTTTTGGTCTGTTAAAATTTATTTTATTCTTTTGTGTCGTTCCGTTTTTGCGTGGTTGAAGGCGTTACCGTCGCCGCCGAAGACGATCTCCATTTCGAGACCGGCGTCCATTGTCCCTTTGCGAAGGCAAGTCTCCTTGCCACATTGATCCTATGGTTTGCAAATGTTTTACAAAAGTTTTACAACATGCATTGCTATTTATATAAAGATGATGTTAAATATAGGTTGGTAGTTAATCCGAATTGGTAATTGTAGGATCGGATAGCGACAATCAGAGGGGGGTGAATGATTGAGCGGAAGATAAAATCAAAATTTTCTTGATTCACAAAACCCCCTGAATTAATTATGAAATATTGCTCTCGGATTCAACAAAAAACAGATTAACAGACGTTCACTAAAACTGTAATTCCTGAAGATCCTACTGTCGGATTGATGTAAAATTTTAACTGCATAAACTAGATTCAAATCCAAAACTAACACAAAAAGAATCAATCCGATCGGAGCTACGGATCTAAAGTTATTTTCTTCGCCATTTTGCTGAAACAGACACCAGATCAAAATTGACACACGTTCACTAAAATAATACTTTCCAAAGATCTAACCGTTGGATCGATGTGCAATTTTAACTGAAGATACTAGACTTAATTCCGAAAATAACACAAGAAAAATAAACTCGATCGGATGTATGGATCTTGAGATATTACCTTCGCAAGATGACGCTTTTGCAGTAGATTGAACTCCGGACGAAAATTGATCTTCAATGTTGAACCGATGGAAAAAGGTTGATCATGGACGCCGGACCTTCTAGTCGTAATACACTCTATTCTTTCCAGCCACCAGAATCACCGACGCAAGAATTGCATGTATGCAACGATCAAGCTAGCACACAGGAACTTATCTATTTGCAGTTCCTTATCACCAAGGACAAGCACGCATGCATTGAGCAAACAGCACGTCCAGCCAAGCCGCCGGCCAACACAGACGCTAGAAGCAAAAAGCAACTCGGCCGCTGGACTTTTCTTCACGCCATGCATCCGATTAATTGCGCAAGGACACGGATGCATACCTGCACCAACTTCACGCCGCGGAGAAAGCAATCAGCAATGGAAGCGGCATACGGTGTCGTCTTGCCCGCCGAAAATAGCGAGCGCCCGAGAAGCGGCGCTAAAGCGATCGCTCCTTGGATGTACTGCCGCATGCAAAAATCCAAGCGCCAGGAAAGTCTCTGTATGCACGAGAAGTAACTTCTAGTCGCACAGCCGCCGCAAAGAACAATAGTCGCATAGGAAAAGCGGTACATCACGGTAGCGAGAAAACCTTACTTCCATTGATTAGGTTTTCGGGGTTTTATACAACTCAAAACCCTAACATATGTATGCATATCCACGGCCCAATACACATGGCCCAATATATGCATACAACCCAAAATTCACACATGCAGCGTCGGCCCGCTGCGCACTCACGTGACTAACCGACCTTCGTGTGCACCGTTCTCTAGCCGAGCGTCGCATGACATCCTCGACCACGGGACCTCGATTCCTCCACGAACCTAGTCCGAACCTCGGTTCCTCCATGAACCTAGTTCCGGTCCCGTCATCGACTACGTTCGCCCTCGAGCAACACCTGCACACGAATAAACAAACAACGCATCCGAGCACAAGTCCACGACTTGACTCAAAGTCAATCCATGCAACCACTCACATGAGTGCATTGCATCAAACAAAATCATTAATCAATCATAATTATGCTAAATGATCCGGTGCTACTACCCCTAGGCCGGTAGCACTAGGAAAAGCAACCAACACTCAAATTGCTTCAATTTGAAGATCCAATTCAAATCAAACTCAATTTCAAATCAATCCAATCTCAAATCTTGTCAATTACTCATCACACACAAGGATAGACCTCCACATGGTCTTTCAATCTCCCCCTTGATGAGTATATTGACAAACACATGGAAAGGCATAAGTATTGAGTTTGAATAAAGAGAAGAAAGCAATTTGAATGCAAAGCCAAACTTGATCAAAGAAATAGAAATGAAGAACATGACCAAATTGGCAGCTTATGATCTATGAACGATAGCAAGATTAACAAAGATCATAAGAAAGAAGAATCAAGTGCAAAATGATGTCTTTTCTACGATTTCTCCCCCTTTTGGCAATATAGGCATCAAGGTGACATTTTCTCTTCTCCCCCTTTTTTTGTTGTTTTTATGCAAGTAATGCATCCTAAGGGAGCTGTGAAGATTATCCATGTGATCAACAAGACAAGTTATGACACCAAGCTAAGTTATGGCAAAAAAATAGACTAAGCTAAGGCATGTCCAAGTGCAAATAATCATATTGCTAGCAAGATTTAATTAAAACCATGTCATTTTTAGCATGATTGAACATGAGCAACACTTGTCATTAGTTTCAAAACTAGAAGCAAAGCCATTCAAAGGATCAAATGGAAAACCTAGAGTTCAACCTACTCAACACTTTGGAGAATCTAGAAGTGCACACAAGGTCCTTCGAGCCTTTTTTTTCCATTGTATGCAAATTTTTCTTTGAATCTTTGAAAGACAAAGCGGGGTGCAAATGTTTGACATTATTTGCATTCTTTACCCACATATGTTTTTTGTTTTTTTTTCATTTTTAAAGCAATTGACTCAAGCCATAATCGATCATCTCAAGAGGGACTCTTAAGAGAATGATCTTGGTCATACACAACACATTCCAAGTTCATCTCAAGTGCAATGAGAAGCCGTCTTGTGAATGTGAGGTGTTGAGTCTAATCTTATAAAAAAGTCAATTTTGCTTCACTTTCATTTTAGCATTTTCATGTTAAGCTAGTGAAGGACTCAAGTATGGATCAAACAAGATTCACCCAAGTTGCTATAGGGACTCTAAAGAATTCGAATTTCACAAATCATGGCAAATACACCTAGAGAAGAAACTTAGCAAGTAAGCATAACATGTTTTATCAAGTTTTTTCTTTTAACGCAGCATTTTCAATTTTTGTAAGCTTAGCAAGATAAATGAACTTGGACATATCTAAGCAAGTAATTCTCTTCATAATATAGCATGGTGTATAAAATGAAACATGGATCATGTGCATAATAGACAAAGCTCATAAAATGAAAAATCAAGTCTATATGCAATGCATGAGGCAGTTTTAAACTCCCCTCAACATGTGATTTCATTTTAAGCACAAATCTGGTTCAAATTGAGTTATTAGCAAGATTAAGCTCAAGAAAGATCGAAAAGAACTCAATTAAAGCCGAAACACAGAATGGAGGGAAGAAATCAAGAAAGCTATGAATTGGGTAGCTATAGAGCATAGAAAAGATGGTAGAGAACACTCTGGCTCAAACTCGCTCTCATCTTCCCCAATGAGTGACAAAGGAAAGCTAGCTCTCAAACTCGGCCAGGAGCAAACCTGAGACCTGTCTACCGGGGGCCCAACACTGCTAGACCTACAAGGCGTGAGTGAGCTCGAGAAGAAGAAGAGAATAGCATCCTAAAGCATAAGATGAGAGGTCCATGCCGAGGCATGCGAGAAGTCTAGGTGAAGTGAACTCATAACTCTAAGGAATAAAACCCATAAGCACCGAGTAATACAAAAGAAAAAAAAACTGAAATAAAATATAATACATAATATCTGGATCGGCTCCCCTCATAGAAGGCCGTAAGGGCACACAACTCAAGCTCACTCCTCAAGGCAACAAACCTAGAGCTATCCAAAGGCTTGGTAAAGATATCGACCAAGCTGGTGGTCACTCTCCTGGCTGAAGCACTATGTCTCATTTCTCCACATGGTCTCTAAGGAAGTGATATCTAATATCAATGTGACCAAGTCTCCTATGCGAGAAGGAGAGATCACGGGACTCGAAGCAATCAAACACGAAGAGAGTCTCCGGAAAAGCAGAAAAATCAGCACGAAAGACCCTCCCAAATCTAGAAATCCGCAAACTAACTTTCACGATGAATCGAGGATTCTACAAGCATTGCTCTTAAAGCTTACCTCGAAAGAGTCATCGATAAGGTGAAAGCGGAAAGCAAATTATATTGCAGCTTACTCACTAAGGCAACGTTCTTAAGAATAAAATTTTCATTAATGCAGACGGTACCTTTAGCAATGACTCTACCTGAAGAAGCATCCCCAAATGTGACCAACTCATCACCGGGGGCTCGGACTAGGGAAGAGAACCAACGAGAGTTTCCGATCATATGGCGAGAACAACCGGAGTCAACAATCCAAACATCTCCCTTCCCCATCCAAGCGAACTGATCAAGTCAAAGAGAAGACTTCGATCTTGGGATAAAGTGAGGACCTAGGAACCCAATCTTGAATCACACGGCGTCTCAAAGTACCCGACCTGAGAGGAAGAAGACTGGACTCTAGTGTCTCTCTGACGCTCGACTCTCACAAGATCAGAAGAATCAACTCTAGTAGAAGATGTAGGAGCTATTCTTGGTTTGGCCCGCCGTGGTGCAAAGGCGGACCATCCCAGCAGGTGCCCAAATCTCCTACCGAAAACACCTCACGCGGCGATATCTACCTCGATGGGAAAAGCGAGGAATATCAAGAGGACGGCAGATGAGGCCGACCACGAGCAACTCGGGACTAAAACTTCGGTGAGCGACATGAAAACCGAGTCACGGGCGCTGCCCAAAAGCAGTGACTCTCGACTGTCTAGTAGCGATGTCGCCTTAGGAGCACTTTCGAGTGCAGGGATGACCTGAATACCCCTAAGAGCAACAACACGCTCACGCTGGTGATCTTGGCGCGTCTAAAAAGAAATCTACTAGGTGACCATCCTTCTTCTGAAGGTGCATGAATACCGCCTTGCTAGAGGCGAAGTGACAGAGAAGCACCCTTTTGCTCGAAGTCCATGGACAACCCAGGAGACCTAAACAGTGGTACTCACCACAGGAGCTACCACTATCTCTCCACTCTTGGAGCGCATTACAAGCTGAAGGCGGATGCGCCCGTGCGTGCTCCAAGTAATCAAATCCTAGACCTTGATTGAATCTGCTAATCTTGGACTGGTCTAGAATGAGATTGAGTTTCTTCTTACCTCCAACAAATTTCTCGAGAGTGCTCATAAGATACTGACACTCTCGGAAAAGTGAGGCGCATGAAGAGCAAGGGGAAGGAGTAGAAGAAGAACCAGAAGAAGAGGATCGAACAACGCGTGCATATTTTTCCCTATACACGGCTGCCTCAAGTTTGAGAGACTCACAGGAAGCACAAGAAGCATCTCTAATTCTACCAACCTGGGCCTCTAACTTCTTCCTAAGCTCTGCGTGGACCTTATCCATGTCATCCTCAACCCCAATACACAGCAAGCAACCATTATTTGACTTAACTAGTAAGTCCTTAGCAAGTTGATCACACTTGGCATTCAAAGCTTCATTATCAAGTTTTAGTTGCTTCTGACCCTCACATGGTTTGTTGGGTCCTTAGAAGCATGCAATTCAAGTTCATCATTTCTAGTGACTTCCTAAGGTGACAACTCATGGCATCAATTTGACAAGTAGCTTAGGGCAATTTTCACAAGATGTAGTTGTGTGAGTATGAAGAAAACTAGCATCAATAGGAATAGGATCAATAGAACATGTGCTAGCATCCTTGACCTAAGAGCCTCAAGATCGAAACCACACTATCATGCGGGGTTCTTAGGTTCTCCAACTCCACAAGCAAAGCATCACAGAGAGTACAACTATCGAGTCTCGGGAGGAACATGATTTAAGTGAAGCTAACTCCGAGACAAGGTATCTACTTCCTTCTCTAACTCAGTAACCCTAGCTCTAGCTCTAGCATGAAATTTTCCTAATTTGCAAAAAGCTTCATTGAAATTTGGTCATAGGAAGGTACCTCGTCCAGAGTCACTGCGTGATGTCGTTGGTGTTTGCCATGAAGCACATCTTGGGAGAAGTCGTCGCCGCCTTTCTTCTCTTGCGGATCATCCTCGCCCGTCGCTCCATGTCTCCGTGTCGGAGAGGCTGATGTCGTCGAGGCGGCGAGGACTGTGTGGAAGAACTTCTTGTTCTTCGAGAAGTTGCGGTACTTCTTCTCGTCTTGTGGCTCATGACTGGAGGCTTCTTGTTGCGGTTCTTGTCGGTGTAGTCGTTCTTGCCGGAACCGCCGGAGTCATTCTTGCCCTTCTCCAGTTTAGGACAATTTGCTCGAATGTGGTTGGGGCCGCCACATTCAAAGCAGGTGATCCCACCACCTCTCTTCCTCTCTCTCACCCTCTTGTAGGCGTGAAAACTTCTGACTAAAAGAGCAAGCTCGGTTCTGAAACTTGTCCGATTGGTCATCGCTTAGCTCGCAAAGTGCGAGAGAGAAAAACCAACAGAAGAATCAGAGAAGATCAATGGGATCGGTGACCAAAGACCATCGGTGTGATTTCGTCTTCGCGAGAGCGGCGTCGATCTCATGAGTCTTGAGTCGGGAATAAAGCCCGTCAAGAGTCAAGGTCGACAAGTCGATAGTATCCTTGATGGTGGTCACTTTCATTTCCCAAACACGAAGATCGAGTCGCGGTCAAGAAGTGGCGAGCATTATCCGAGTCGGGGTATGTGCAACCAAGCGCCGGAGATCGCTCAAAATTTTAGTAAATCGACCAAAACACTCGTCAAGACTCTCACCGGCGTGTTGTTCAAACTTGTTGTACTCACGCTTGTGTTGATCTGCCTCACGGTCTTGATTTGGGTAGTGCCCTCATGGTATGCATCGAGAGTCACCCAAATCTCGTGAGCGGATCGCGGTGAAGATCGATCATACTCACTTCTTGGTGAGTCCTGTATGAGAATGTTCCTCGCCTTAGCATTTGCCTCAACGTCGACCATATTGCGGCGTGGCGTTCTCATCGGCGAGAACCTCATATGGGAGCTTCACCTTCGCCATATCGAGGAAGCCAGGCGATGATGTATGACTCCATCCGGGATTTCCAAAAGGAAAATCAACACCACAAAAATTGGAGGCTTGGTGGAATAATTATGCATCGCCATGGCTCTCGAGACCGGTCAAGATCTATGGAAGAGCAAAACCGGCTCTGATACCACTTGTAGGATCGGATAGCGACAATCAGAGGGGGGGTGAATGATTGAGCGGAAGATAAAATCAAAATTTTCTTGATTCACAAAACCCCCTGAATTAATTATGAAATATTGCTCTCGGATTCAACAAAAAACAGATTAACAGACGTTCACTAAAACTGTAATTCCCGAAGATCCTACCGTCGGATTGATGTAAAATTTTAACTGCATAAACTAGATTCAAATCCAAAACTAACACAAAAAGAATCAATCCGATCGGAGCTACGGATCTAAAGTTATTTTCTTCGCCATTTTGCTGAAACAGACACCAGATCAAAATTGACACACGTTCACTAAAATAATACTTTCCAAAGATCTAACCGTTGGATCGATGTGAAATTTTAACTGAAGATACTAGACTTAATTCCGAAAATAACACAAGAAAAATAAACTCGATCGGATGTATGGATCTTGAGATATTACCTTCGCAAGATGACGCTTTTGCAGTAGATTGAACTCCGGACGAAAATTGATCTTCAATGTTGAACCGATGGAAAAAGGTTGATCATGGACGCCGGACCTTCTAGTCGTAATACACTCTATTCTTTCCAGCCACGAGAATCACCGGCGCAAAAATTGCATGTATGCAACGATCAAGCTAGCACACAGGAACTTATCTATTTGCGGTTCCTTATCACCAGGACAAGCACGCATGCATTGAGCAAAGCAGCACGCCAGCCAAGCCGCCCGCCAACACGAGCGCTAGAAGCAAAAAGCAACTCGGCCGCTGGACTTTTCTTCACGCCATGCATCCGATTAATTGCGCAAGGACACGGATGCATACCTGCACCAACTTCACGCCGCGCGGAGAAAGCAATCGGCAATGGAAGCGGCGCCACGGTGTCGTCTTGCGCCGCGAAATAGCGACGCCCGAAGAAAACGGCGCTAAAGCGATCGCTCCTTGGATGTCTTGCCGCATGCAAAAATCAAGCGCCGGAAAGTCTCTGTATGCAGTAACTTCTAGTCGCCTGACCGCCGCAAAGAACAATAGTCGCGCATAGGAAAAGCGGTACATCACGGTTTAAAAACCTTACTTCCATTGATTAGGTTTTCGGGGTTTTATACAACTCAAAACCCTAACATATGTATGCATATCCACGGCCCAATACACATGGCCCAATATATGCATACAACCCAAAATTCACACATGCAGCGCCGGACGCCGCTGCGCACTCACGTGACTAACCGACCTTCGTGTGCACCGTTCTCTAGCCGAGCGTCCGCATGACATCCTCGACCACGGGACCTCGATTCCTCCACGAACCTAGTCCGAACCTCGGTTCCTCCATGAACCTAGTTCGGTCCGTCATCGACTACGTTAGCCCTCGAGCAACACACGCACGCGAATAAACAAACAACGCATCCGAGCACAAGTCCACGACTTGACTCAAAGTCAATCCATGCAACCACTCACATGAGTGCATTGCATCAAACAAAATCATTAATCAATCATAATTATGCTAAATGATCGGTGCTACTACCCTAGGCGGTAGCACTAGGAAAAGCAACCAACACTCAAATTGCTTCAATTTGAAGATCCAATTCAAATCAAACTCAATTTCAAATCAATCCAATCTCAAATCTTGTCAATTACTCATCACACACAAGGATAGACCTCCACATGGTCTTTCAGTAATACCACCTTGATGTTGAAATCCATGTTCATTTGTAACCTTAGATTGCTGTGATATATCATGATTATATTAGAATGTGATATATTTTGTTTAGTACGTTAGATGAGCTTAGTTGCGGAATTGATTAAAATACCTATGGATGGGTTGCTTTGAAAATGTTGTTGAAATGTGTTTTATTGAAACTGTAGCAAAGAGATTGCTGCTGAGATTGCAAAATAAAAATAAAATGAAAATGGTTTAGATTGGGGCGGAATGGTTTATCGGGCGGTGCGGAAGAACCTTGGTTACGGTTTGTGAAAGCCGCCCTAATCAATTTAAGGACCGGCGCTTATATTTGCCCATTCTAAGCATTCCGTGCAACCACATGTCAAATGGGCTCAAACTGGCTGAATAATTTGTAGAAACCTAACTTAGACTCACGGATGGTGGAATGTGGGTGCGGATGGAGGCAAGTCGTATTTTCCCACATGGCGCAAGAGGGGGCTTCTATACTGGGCAGATGGAACCCTAATAGCGGTGAAACCTCAGCGGGTGAGTCGGGTTAGGCGTATACATTATAAAGGCCTTGCCATGATATCTCAGCCGGCACACCAAAGAAAGTGTGTTAATAACTTGGCATCAAGAGAATATCATGTCTTGTGGGTAAAGCTGTACACCTCTGCAGAGTTAAAACTATTCGAATAGCCGTGCCTACGGTCAAAGGCAAAGCGAATAATGCTTTCATACTGGTAGACTTGGTTTTGGTTTTAAAAAGAATAACTGATGTTTTGTTTTGGGATTCGGGAGTAGATTGAACTCTCGGATGTTTATTTGGCAGATTGAGCCAATCATGTAGATGGAACCTGTTTTGTTCATGACAGATAGAGTCATGAGTTGGTTTACCTTAATCTTTTAAATGTGGCGAATAGAGCCTTTATACTAGTGATGGTAGATAGAACCTTCACTAGAATATTAAATAATTCAATTGTTAAATAATTGTTTAAAATGTGCATTGTGAAAATTATTATTATGTATGGTTTGATAAAACTTGGCTTTATGCAAAAGAACCTATTAAGCCTTTCCTTGGAAAGCCCTACATGTTGCATTTTCCCAGACTTGCGAATGCGTTTGTACTCACATGCTACACTCAACATGAATCTCGAAGCTTTGAAAGCTGCAGTGGGCGACTCGACTTCTACATGTGAAGATCGACAAAGGCCATTGAATTACTAAGACGCGTTCCCGATCAATTGCACTGTGGTAAATTGATGGGTCCTCCGTATTGGAGTTTATTGTTCTTATTTTGTTGCTTCATTTGTAAGACTTTATGTCTTGTAATAATTAGCCATAAGGCCGGTACTCTGTTATTTTTATTTATGTTATTATTAGCACTTGGTTATGATTCATCTTTGTTTGTTGTGTGTACTAGCTCTTGATCACGGGACTAGTGCAGAAATACACAGGAGGTTCGGATGGTAAATCTGGGGTCTCACAGTTATGTACAATAGCCATTTTGTTGCTTGTTTAAGAGAATACATGGCGAGATACTCAAATAATGCATATGAAAATATTATAGAAAATTTGAGACAAATGGGTTTGTTCACATTTCAAACTTGTTGCAACAGTTCACACATATTTGCATTTCACACCTTGGTGGCGATACACACATGGATAACTAACACGCACCAATATTTAGATAGTCCAAAATAAAGAAAATGTAGTCATGGATAAGCGACACGGGACACATGCGATGCAAGTTCACACGTGTAACCCATTCACACATGTAGGTAATCCAAAATAAAGCAAATTGATCTGGTCTTCACCTCCCTTCCCATCGAGGCCTTGAGAATAGGCATGTAGATCTTGGATCGGTCTTCATTTCCCAAATGCACTTGCGAAACAAGTATCTTCAATTTCAGATCGGTCTTCACTTATCGGTGCATTATCATACATGTATCTTTTGGTCAGAAGTAATCTTGGATATTCATGTATCATACATGTATCTTTACATGTATCTTCGGATCAGTCTTCATTATCGAACTAGAATTCATTAGTTTCTTTCTAAATTATTTCAGCGGGATCTTGGCATGTATTCTCTGTATGCTAGTAAGCACTACGGTATATATTTTATTTACATTCTTTAAACAAGGTATCCCAATTGGAAATCTGAGCGAACATCAATTGAATACACAAATTGTGTAAGTTAATATTAGAAATAAAAAAAAGCGACAACGATAGTCACTTGAGGAAACTTGGCATTGGCGAAGTTGAAATTTCAAAAGTGGATATGTATTACCCATTGAAATGTTGGATTTATTAGAGCACCTAGATAAGCATAATGAAATTTCAATCATTTGATTTGCATGGAGATGAAATCTGAAACCAAGCTGGATGGAAAGTTTGAACATGGGCACATCGAGCTTTCAAAGCGGAATCGCCTCTGCGTGTCTTGCAACTATCCTATGTATCTTTGCTGATCATTAGTAGTGCGGAGGTACCCAACCATTTTGCGATAGTATATTCGGTAGGTAATCATGCTCGGAGTTGGAGTTGACATGACCGAGCAAGTAGCGGTAAAAACTTGTGTTAACTATAACACAAATCGCTAGTTTTGAACGAGACCTCAAGATCGACAATCAACTTCCGCATGTGAGAGTTTTGTGGATTCTGAGAAAATAGTTGGATAAGATTGAACCTGGCAATAGTTCAAATGCAAACTATTAAAGCATTTGAACCAATTCAATATTTTGGGGATTGCTTCGATCTAGGATTTTACAAATGTATATAAAAGCATCCATCTAAGCAAACCTAAGATGCCCTAAAACTAGGAAGTTCATTTAAGAAAACCTTTTCTTGGTTAAACATTTGCAAACAGATATGGAAAGAAGTTGAAGAACATAGTTACTTATAATACAAACATCCACACCTTTCTCATTTTTGTAACATCCTTCTCAGCAGTATTATGCAATGACTTCTGAGTGTTTGGTTCCTGGATGAGTGAAAATAGCATTAACATGGATGAAGCACAAAACTAATCAAATACAAAGGAAAAATAAAGAGGAAAAGCTTGTACCCCAAACATGACGGTGCTCCTAGTTTTCCTGCGCTTTGTGATTCTTCCATTCACTGTCTCCACTTCATATTCATGGTGTGTTACCTAGTTTAAGGAAAGATGCCAAAAAGATATATTCACATACCGCATGAAAATATTGGTTTTCATATTAACTCATTCCAAAATAAAACACGATGCAAGCTAAAAAAAGCAGATGAAAATTACCTTTCTATGTTTAGGAATATCACGAGTTCCTTTCTCTACCTTTCTCGAGAATGTTTGAAATTGGCGGTTGTATAATTCGAGGTAAGTTAAAATCCTGAAACACAATAGAAGAACATTCAAATTTGAAGTTTCTAAAATGCGACATCACGATGTGAAGTTGATATTAAAAGAGTGATATCTTACCTTCCGTTTGGTCTCGGGACTAACCGATTGAAAGTGGTGTTGTTTTACGCCATACGGATCTCTCCTTGTTATCGATGAAACAGAATATTCCTAAAGGTTATGTATTTTATAAGGAATACATTGACATGTACAAGACCGATAAATGATTAACATAAAGCGCAAAAAGCGAGGATAGGGATTGAGAACATTAGTTTCTTTGCCCACAACATGACCAAATTACGGTAAGCAATTTTTCTAACATATGTTTAAGAATCACTTTGTTCAAAGTTCCTTATATTGAGTAAAGCCAAACAACAAAACTAACAAACATGGGAAAATGCAGTTTATATTTTCCATATCAAATTACCCATGCAATCCAAGCAGATAAAGTCTCGTTTATCATTCCCTTTTGGAATCACAAGCCACGAGACAATAGTGGTGTACTAACATGTTAGTGTAAGCAGATGGCGTGTCTAAATGGGTGCAAAGCGCTATATGTGAGAATGTGAAACACAAACAAAACATTTCTGATTAATGTCAAAACCAGGAAAACACGGTGAAGCGCGGTCGAGGTGGGCGGATCCGACGGAGGGCTTCGATCGATCGGTGGGGGCGCCGGTGGAGGGCTCCGGTGGGGATTGATGGCGGGGCTGCTGACGAGCGAGGTGGGGGCGGTGAGTGGTGGCGGCGCCCGGCGGTGAGCGCTGCGGCTAGGAGATATGTGAGACATCATCGATCGGGCAGCGACTAAAAGTATGTGAGACATCGATCGCGAGTCGCCTTTTTCCCTTTTTTCCCTCTGCTAGCGCCCTAGTTTTCGTTCGCGCCTAAAATGACTATCCACGGCATTTACATTGTGTGGCATATAAAAATGCCGTCCTTACTCTATCTCGGCATTTGTTATGTGCCCCTCTTTCCATATTATTCGGCAAACAATATATGCCGGCATAGATTTTAAGCCGACATTTATAAATGCCCCCTTAATGAAATGATAAGCCAGCATATATTTTGTGCCAGGAAATTCTTTCACCGGAAAATATTATGTGCGGACAATTGAGCATATAAATCCAAATAAATGCATAAAAGCTTTATTTGGTGGCATTTGACTCAAATGCTATGTAAAATTAAATGCCCCGAAAGCTATATCCGTGTTGTAGTGTGTCATGGTCACCTAAAAACAATAATAAAGCAAAGGTGAGTCCAAGACTCTTGACATAACAAAACAATAAACATAGCATTTAATTGTTCATATTTCTCATTGTAACATAACATCTTCTATGTATCCCATTGTTGTATCTTTTTTTCATTATTGCAATGCATGACTGCACTACATGCTCCTAATGCACACTACATAGCTTATATATAGTATAGCTGAGTGCAAACCCATCGATGTCACACCCTTTTAAACTCTCCCTCCTGTGGAGGTGTCTATAAAGTGCGTCTTTCATGTCCACCAAGGTGGATAATTCTTTCATGACATGAGTATGCCCATAATACAATGCATAGTTTGCATTATCATTTACCATATTCCCTCATCATCATCATATAATCATTAGCATATATTTGTTATAATAAGAATAAAACAACAAGTTTAAAATCTAATAAACATCTAGTGACATAAGTAAATAACTGTATACCATTATACCATATACTTGCCTTTTAACCTCGAGAGACAGAGTAATACAAAGAAGACACTGACCTGACATAATTAACCCCTCCTTCATCAAACACTAACACGATCAAACTGTCATAACCTTCAATTCTGCAATGCAAAATAGAAAACCATATGTGTTCTGAAATCTACACAAAATTTTCCATAGTTTCCTAGTGATGTAAATTTCCTGATTAATCCATTTAATTCTCTATTTTTAGCCTCGAAGGTGAATCTAACGTACTGCTAGACAGTAGGCTTAACAATTCCTTATCTATTTTTTCTATAATACAAAAAAGACATACCCCTTCTGAAAACTATGAAAAATTATCTATTTTTTCCTAGTTATGACCACCAATTAATTCAGGCATCTACTAAGCTTAACATGCCTATTCTCACGACTACAATCATTGACACTTGATTTTTGGCTAGCAGCATTCCTAGTTAGTGCCATGGCTTCCAAACTGCTCATCACAATCTAGTGTTCTAGCACTCTACCAAAATCATAAACAATTATCTACACATTCATAATATTAAGAAACCCTAATTTGGCCATATTCTAGTTTTAATCTACAAGTTTCCACGGCAGTGTTCAATTGTGATGATTCAATTGATAGAGAGCTAACAAATAACATAGCTTTTATTCTATCCAACCAAATTTAGCATTTAAGCACTCTATAGAAAGGTAACAGAGTTATCTACAACTATCTAGTGTCAAAATCTCATGCTACCAATGTAAAAAGCCTAAAACTATACTCCAACCATGATCCATGGAATGAATTTAATAACTAGGGTTTTTTGGTGACTTCCAACCATAGTAATTCACATCTAGTTGTCTAACCTCCACTTTAGACCATAGATAATCGATGAAACAATAAAGGGAAAATTTTTGGGCTGTTACCTACATACAAACATGAGAATAGCATGTTCTTCTCCTCGTTTTCTTCTCTTCTCCTCCACTTTCTCCTTCCTGCCTTGCATCTTCTTCCTTCCCTCCTTGCACTTCTTTCTTCTTGCCTTTCCTTCCTCCTGGTTGCTTGTTAGAAGCAACTCCAAAACTACTAACAGTAGCAGCCCAATAAGCAAATGTGCCAGGGCAGCACCACATGCAAGCACTAAGTGACTAACAACAATGATGATAGCAAGCAGTGGGCGCATATAGCCAGCCATGCATGTGTAGCAGCAACATGCAACTTTAGCGACATGCACCAATCCATGCATAGGTGACTTGGGTAATGGGCCGTGTCTTTTTTTGTGGGCCCTTAGCACAGTTAGCCTAGCATGACATGTATGGACATCTTCGGGCTAGGCTAGCACAGCACAAATGATCGGACCAGATGTTGGGCCTAAAAACTTGGCACAATAGGCAGTCCTTTCATAAACAAAAATATCCTAACTATAGTCTAGCAATCATCAACTATCTCACCCTAGCCCATCATCAACTACTACCACTCTCCTTTGCCTCCTCTCATCCGGCATAGTCATTGTCTCCCCAGGCCTCCTCTCATCTGGCACAATCGCTATCTCCCTATGCCTCCTCTCATCTGGCACAATCGTCGTCTCATGATGCCTCTATCATCTCGTCTCTCTCTCCTCTCGCCCTCCTCCATGCTTGCTTCCTCCCCACACCATCCCTTCCTTGCCGTACCCCACTGCCTTGGTGCTAGATCTAGCATCCTTCGGGCACACCATCATCGTATACGGCCTTGCGGCACCGTGGTACTAGATTCACTAGCCGTCCTAAATAAGAAGACTATTACAACTAGAGAGGAAGAATACGGCGGCGTTGTTGGATCTTGATGGTTCTCATTGCCTTGGCATTGGATCCAATGGTCTTTGCCCATTCCACCGCTAGATCCACCCTTCTGCATCATGTCACTAGTGTCACTAACAGACATGCGTGCTTGGCCCCCAATGCTAGCGCCTCCACATCTCACTGTTCCCTTAGCACCTTCTTCCTTGTGAAGGCCAACAAAGATTAGATCTGGTGGAGCATTGCCAGATCTGACAGTTGTGTGGTGAGGGAATGGATTCGACATCTTCCTCACCTCCGGCAAAACTAAACTCCATCATCGTAACCACATTGGTAGATGCCTCGCATGTCCTCGGCTCCTTAATTTGCTCTCCTTTGCAATAGTCCAAATGGTCTGGGTCAAGGTCAACATAGCACGGAGGTGGGATGGTATGCAAATGGGCTATGCCTAGGCTTGTCAGAGGCTAGTCAAGCTATGTTGGCATGGCACGATGTGCCGATCGAGCAGTGGCGGCAATGACATAGTCTAGGCCCATGGCCTAACGCCCAATGCATGCATACAGGCATGAGCACCAACGGTAGTAGAGGGAGGTAGGGGTTGCAGCTACATAAAGCGATAACACACTACAGCAAAGGCAGAGGACAACATGTAGAAGAAGATGACTTGCGATAGCGAAAGACATAGTGCATGGGAGGAGCGTCCTAGCTAGGTTAGGGATTCTCATTTCCCCTTTTTTCATGGCCTTTCTCTCTCCTTATATCCAAGGCACCAAGTTGGTCTTGCGCATGACTCGTGTTGATACCAGAATATGCAAATCTGGACCCTCTGTGTATATCGCACTAATCCATGACCATACTAGTGCATACAGGCTCAACGTAGATGAATATCACAGTCATACACATCAGAAACATATTAAAAGACTCCATATATAAATAAAACTTGTTGAATGATCTTATGGTCAACTTACATGATTAAGCCACGTAGGGCTAGACTAAGAACATTAAATTAAGACATTGCAGTGGGAAAAAAGCTATAAATGACCCTTCAGTTTACCACAGGCAACTGACAAGGCTCTCACCCTTAACATTTGCATCCTCCTAGTATTCCTCCTCCAGAATTGATGTAGATTACTCAACTAGTGATGTTGATGTTTGGCAAGGGCGTGAGTACTTAAAACACTCAACAAGTTGTGCATATATTACAATTCTATCATAACCATATGCAAGGCTTATTCCAATAGAATGGCTAACATGGTTATTTTGCAGTGAGCAATATTTGTAAATGAAAATAGTAAGTAGATTAAAAAGACAGTAAAACAAATAACGATAATACGTAATTTTTAGGATTTTTAAAGTAAACATGGCATCCAGTCCTAAGTTAAATTCCAAACCTTCCAATGGTAATGTGCCATCCCAACCAAGTTTTTATTTTATAAAATCTAACCCTTGACTATTGTCGGGGATTGGATAAATTCCATAAAGACCAAAACACTCAACAAATTGTGCATATATTGCAATTCTATCATAACCATATGCAAGGCTTATTCCAATAGAATGGCTAACATGGTTATTTTGCAGTGAGCAATATTTGTAAATGAAAATAGTAAGTAGATTAAAAAGACAGTAAAACAAATAACGATAATACGTAATTTTTAGGATTTCTAAAGTAAACATGGCATCCAGTCCTAAGTTAAATTCCAAACCTTCCAATGGTAACGTGCCATCCCAACCAAGTTTTTATTTTATAAAATCTAACCCTTGACTGTTGTTGGGGATTGGATAAATTCCATAAAGACCATTATACCCCGGCAACCGGCTTTCGGCCGACCATGCATGCCCTTGGATGGCGTCCCCAAGGAAGATCTTCAGATGGACCAGCTAGTGGGTCTGCCCCGACCATGCTTAAGCTCGTCCCCGAGCATGCTTGCTCAGGATGCGCGACGGTCGGTCAGAGTTAAGTAAGAATCCTGAGCATGTCCAACAAGTCGTGCTCGACCCATAAAGACGACGTGGTGATAATTATGCTACGGTTAAAGACCACTATGCCACGATGAGTCCATCATGTCCACGACGCAGCATGGCGAAAATCAAGGGTGCAGTTACAGCCACGTTCAAGCACAATAATGGCGTGTTATTCGGCTGTAGTTGCTTCAATCGCCTATAAATACTCCAGTGGTAGATCAGGGAAGAGATCCGGAAAAACACACAGAGACATACACACGCAACGCACGTAAACTTTCCTGTAAGAACTCAAGCAATAGTAAGATCACTGGACATAGGGTTGTTATCTCGACCGTGAGAGGCTCGAACCAGTATAAAATTCTTTGTCCATTGTCCTTTCGAGCATCGTATCCTATCAGCATTCTTCGGACGTAAACCATTCACGGAAAAGGGCCTTGGTTGATCCCTCAATCAACAAGTAAGCTCAGCGAGGAACCTATGCTCCAAACGTAGATAGTTGGTGTCGTCCGTGGGGATATCGACCAGCGAATCCTTTCATGAAGAATCCTTGAAGTTGTCGAATTCTCAAGATGCTCAAGACCTTTGCGCCTTCAACAACGTTGAGGATGATGATATGTACTATGTTGATGAAGACGTAGCTGGTAGCTGGTGTGGCTGACTTAGAAGGTCACACTGAACCCGGGAGTCCTTCCCTGGCTGCTGCAGCGTGAAAGCGTTTCTTCCATTCGCAGCGTAATTCCCTCGTAGATGATGAGGGGTGTGATGGTCTCTACGATGGTCTAGACATCCCTGATCATTTTGAGCCTGATCACGAGACCGCGTTACGAGGAGACACCATGATGTCGCCTTCATGATCCCTGTACTCCCGCGATGTCAATATGGCGGGAGGGGAAGAAGATCCTGAGGTTGAATCCTCGGGGGCTGCTCGTCATCATCGCTACGAGGCAGCCAAGAGCCATCTAGAGGCATCTCTAAACAGGACCCTAGCGAGCATTCGTCGCCAAGCTCGTGAAAAATTGGGCGCTAGGGTTTTATCCTCTGCTCGCGGGAGTTCCCGCGGGCACCTTTCACCGAAGCATGTGCGCGATCGCTGGCCAAGATTGCCTCCTCCAGTTCCGCAGAGTATTGAGCGGTTGCAGGCCATGGCGACGATCATGCGCGACCTTCGGAATCTCCCCGATCAGGTGGACCTAGAGGCAATGGGCGCGATTGTAGCTAAAAATCTAGAAAAACTCACTGTCGACATGAAGCTTTCAGGGTCACCTCACGACAAAGAAGCCCGGAGTATTTCCCGGGACAATCAGCGTCACTCTCCTGTTCGCTCCCATCACGGTGACTCCCAGAGTCCTGCTCGGGAGGGCCGTAGAAAGCACGATCGGTACCACGAGGACGCTCGGAGCGATTCCCGGACGACCTCGTGGGATCAAAGGTATGCTTTATCCAGTCACGGGTATACCGAATACTTGACCTCAGAGCAGTCTCCGCCACGCCGACATGGAGAGGTATTCTTTCGCCTTAGTCCTCGCGTCAGAAGCCATCATAGCAATGACCGCCGTGACCGCCATGGACGGAGGGACTATCATGACAGCCCAGCCTTCGGGTGCCGAGCTTTCTCAGCGTCCCTTCGTGACGTCTCATGGCTGAGCAAATTCAAGCTCAGTCATATTGAGAGATTTAACGAAACTCAAAACCCGGATGAGTTCCTCTCGATTTACTCCACTGCCATTATGGCAGCTGGAGGGGATGAGGGAGTTATGGCCAACTTCCTACCCATAGTCTTGGATGGGGCCGCTCGGACGTGGCTCTTCAACCAAAAGGAGGGTCAATTCGCTCTTGGCGGCAACTCAGCGAAGTGCTTTGGGCAAACTTTCAAAGCTGCTACATCCGCCCAAGCAAGGAGCACGATCTCGAGCACTTGATCCAGACTGAAAGAGAGTCCTTGAGACACTTCGTTCAAAGGTTTATCAAGGTTCTAAATTCTATCCCAAATATTTCAGATGAAGCTGTTGTCCGCGCTTTCAAATTCGGAGTTCGGGACATACGCTTCACGCAAGATCTAGAGATACATCCAAACCTAACGGCCAGCGAGCTATTCCGCATGGCCGACCGATATGCAAATGCCAATGAGCCGGTTCGGTGGAAGAAGATGCTGGACGAAGGCAAGCTGCCGCCTCAGCCGGGCTTAGAAGGCTCCACGAGCAAGAAAAATCCAGGCTTTGTGGAGAAGAAAATAAAGAAGAGGCCGTCTGCGCCAAGCATGGTGGCGGCTATTGAGCATCATCTGCCACGAGCTCCACAGTCGCGGCAGCGCGGAAGAGGCAGGGGCAGACCACCCCAGCGGCATAACGACCTAAATCACAATGACCAAGGTCATGATGATCAAGGTATTCCGCCAAACGATCGTTTTTGCCTGCTTCATCAAGCCTACGGGCACGATCTTCGCAATTGTAGGACCTGGGCATTTCGCTTGGAAAGGTTCTACAATGGCAAGGGTCCTATGCCCACGCTCCTAGAGAAGGGTGAGAGCAGCAAGGGCAAGCAGCCCGCTGATGACGATGACGAGGATATGGAATACCAGGAGCCCCACAATCATATCGTTGTAATATTCGGAGGCTCCTCGGTCTATAAATCCCACAGGGATTTGAAGGAGGTAGCACGGGAGGTGCACCATGTCGTTCAAGGCAAGCCCCCCGTGCAGCAGCTCAGGTGGTCCGAGCTGCCCATCATTTTCTCCAAGGATGATTGTCCCCTTGGAATGACCAAGCCTTAGAAACTTCCTTTGGTCATGAATCCGACCATCAACAATACTACGGTGGGGCGAGTTCTCATTGATAGTGGGAGTTCTTTGGATCTCATATTTGCCAACGTTCTGGATGAGATGCAAGTTCCTCGATCCAAGATCAAGAGCATAGCGGTCCCCTTCTTTGGGATCGTTCCGGGCACCTCGGCCAAGCCTCTTGGCCAGATCGTTTTGCTCATCACGTTCAGGAGTCCGAGTAACTTCCGGACGGAGATGATCACCTTCGAGGTGGTCGATTTTGAGTCAGCTTACAATGCCATCCTCGGCAGGTCGACTCTTGCCAAATTTATGGCCGCTACGTATCATGCTTATCAATGCTTGAAGGTTCCCGACTCAGGCGGTGTAATCATCGTAAAGGTGAATCAAAAGGTGGCCCTGAATTACGACGAAAAGTCGCTCGACATGGTTGGGCAGTTGCCTCAACGCAGTCCCAACCATGAGCCAAAGAATTCCCGGCCGAAAGTTGCCCTCCAGCCAGGAGGAGAAACCAAGGTGATCCCACTGAGCAGCATGGATCTGACCAAGGTCATGCATTTGGGGTCCTCTTTGGATCCCAAATAGGAACTCGAGCTCATTACTTTCCTCCGAAAGAATGCAGATGTGTTCGCCTAGGAGCCGTCTGACATGCCCAGAGTCCCAAGGAAATGTCAGTCTGAGCTAGGCTGTTGATCGATAAGAAACACATGGCGAAGCTTCGAGCGTTTTTCCCCGAGAAAGCAAGCAATTATCCGGGATGAACTCGACAAGCTCCTCAAGGCCGGCTTCGTCCGAGAAGTCGAGTATTCGGAATGGCTAGCGAATCCAGTCATCGTCAAGAAGAAGGGGGCAAGTGGCGCATGTGTGTCGACCACACAGGCTTGAACACCGCATGTCCCAAGGATAATTTCCCGCTACCACGTATAGATCAGTTGGTCGATGCAACAGTGAAGTCCCAGGTGATGAGCTTTTTTGGATGCCTACTCGGGCTACCATCAGATCAGCATATCACCTGAAGATGAAGAGAAAACTTTCTTCATTACCCCATTCGGCACGTTCTGCTACACGACCATGTCTTTCGCTCTTAGGAACGCTGGAGCGACCTTCCAGCGCCTCATGCAGAAGACCTTCCCAATTCAAATAGGTCAAAATATGGAGGTCTATGTGGACGACATAGTGGTCAAAAGTAAGCTCGTCTCAAGTCATGTATTTGACCTTGAGGAAACCTTTTGTAACCTCAACAGGCATCGAATAAACCTTAATCCAGAAAAGTGTGTCTTCGGTGTAAGGGTAAGCAAGGTGCTTGGCTACATAATCGGTCCACAAGATATCAGGATGATCCCGGAAAAGATTGAAGCTATTGAAAGAATGTGACCACCCAGCTGTGTAAAGGAGGTCCAAGCTTTGACTGGACGCATGGCGACTCTAAGTCGCTTCATTTCCCGGTTAGGCGAGCGAGGACTGCCTTTCTTCAAGGCGCTCCGTAAGTATGATGGTTTCATATGGACGGAAGAAGCAAACCGCTCTTTTAAAGAGCTAAAGCAGTACCTGTCCAGTCCACCTATCTTAACCACACCAAGGTCGGGGGAAACCTTGCTGTTATATTTAGCAACAACCCCGCAGGCCGTAAGCGCGGTGTTAACTGTTGAAAGAGATGGGGTGCAGCAGCCAATTTACTATGTTAGTGAGGTCTTGCATAGACCGAAGGAGCGATACCCCGAGGTTCAGAAGCTCTTGTACTCATTGTTCATGGCCTCCAGAAAGCTGCACCACTATTTTCGAGCCTATAAGATCGTAGTCCCGACCAACTTTCCACTTAGGGAGATCCTAAGAAATCAAGACGCCGGTGGTCGAATAGCAAAATGGACCATGAAGCTCGCCGAGTTTGATATCTAGTTTTCAGCTCGTACGGCGATCAAATCCTAGATCTTGGCAGACTTTGTAGCGGAATGGACGAACCCAGCGCCACCCGCTCGAGCTCGATAGATCTGAAGAAGGTCGTTGGACCATGTACTTCGATGGGTCTCAAGCCTATGAGTGCTCGGGGGTTGGGGTCGTGCTTGTATCACCTCAGGGAGACCAACTCCAGTATGCCATTCAATTGCACTTTGCCGCGACCAATAATGCGGATAGTTTGAAGGCCTTCTAGCCGGACTACGAGCATGCAAAGCGCTCAGCGTCCAGCGACTAACTGTAAGAGGCAATTCGCAGTTGGTCGTCAACCAAGTCAATAAGGAGTATCAGTGTTCTGATAACTCAATGGCGCTTTACTTGGTTGAAGTGAGGAAGATGGAGAAGTACTTTAAGAATTTTGAAGTACTCTACATCCTTAGGAAGGATAATTCCCTGGCCGACCAACTTTCAAAGGTCGGTTTCTCCCAAATTTTTGCTCTGGTGGGAGTGCTCGTCGAGCACTTATACAAGCCCTCTATTCCCTCTGTAGAGGAGGCATCAGAGACGTGAGGTAATGTCTCCCTTCTCGAGCATGGTGCGAATTGGATGATGCTATTCGTCCAATACCTTGCACATGGGACACTACCCGAGGAAGAAGCCGAGTGTTCTTGGCTCATAAGGCGATCCTCTCCATACAAATTGATCGAGGGAGCCTTATACCACAAAGGAGCACTGGGAGTCCTCTCCAAGTGCATATCTCAAGAAAAGGGCAAATACCTTCTAAGAGATATCCATGAGGGAGTGTGCGGAGCCCACTTGTCTTTCTGGACGCTTGTGAGCAAAGCCTTCCGATTGGGTTATTATTGGCTAACAGCCTTAACCGATGCTCGGTTGATCGTGACAACTTGCAGGGCATGCCAGTTTCACGCTTGCAAGGTACATCAGCCGGCATACATGCTTCAAACCATTCCTCTATCATGGCTATTCTCGACCTGGGGAGTCAATATACTCAAACCTTTCCCCTAAAGTCAGAAGGGCTGCAAATTCTTGCTCGTGGCTATTGACACTTTCACTAAGTGAATCGAAGCCGAGCCCATGTCGACCATTTCGGCTCAAGCGGCCAAGAAGTTCTTTCACAGTAATGTGGTGACACGTTTTGGCATTTCCAATCACCTCATCATGGAAAATGGCACTCAGTTCACTAGTGAACTATTTCAGGCCTATTACGAAGACATCGGGACAAAGGCCTGCTTTGCCTCTGTAGCACATCTGCAGAGCAATGGAGCGGCTGAGCGAGCAAATGGGTAGATTGTTCAAGGAATCAAAAAGAGGATTTTCAAAAATCTCAGCCAGCACGGTCAGTCGTGGGTGGACGAGCTCCCTTCCGTCCTCTGGTCAGTTCGCACTACGGCAATGTCGTGCCCTGAATTTGCAAATCCGGACACTCTGTGTGTTTTGCACTAGTCCAGGATCGCACTAGTGCACACAGGCTAACAGGGTTTAAAGTACCAATCACATACACAGCGGAATAATATTAAAGTACTTCAAACGTCTATATAAACGAGTGTACGACCTTATGGTCATCCTTATAATAGTATGCCACGCAGGGCTTACAATTATCAAATAACAAAAGTTCAACAGCGGAATAAAATAAATCTTCGTAGCGATCCATCTTCATCACAGGCGCCCTGACTGAGGCTTGCTTCCTTAGTTCTCCGGCCCTTCAATGAACTCCTCTTCATAAGCATGCGTAGTCTCTTCTTCTGGTAAGTTTGTCCGCAAGGGTGAGTACACACCGTACTCAACAAGTCATGCACAGAATGCAGTTCTATTACTACATGCATGGATTGTTACAAAGGAATGGCTTTACTGGTTATTTTGCTTTTACCTTGATGTTTTAAACTACTATCTATTTAGATTGAAAGCATCGAAACCATATTTTCATTATATGTCTCAAGTTGTTTTCCACATTATTTTGGACACAGTCCCTAATCATCTTTCTTTGACACACAGCATTCCCTCCAATTTTACTTTCAAACACTACCCCTTGACTGTAATCCCCGAGCATTGTCGATCTAGTGGACTCATTTATTCGAATAGTTTTAACACTCTGCATAGGTTGTACACTTTACCCACAAGATACAATCGCATACCACAAAGGCAATTGACCGTAACAAAGTCTTTCAGAGACTTCTATCTCCACCTAAGAACCTCTCGGGTTGCCTTCGCTATCACTTCCCTCACTCGAGCAAGTATAGGACCGACAAACACCGTTGAATCGGGTACCAAGCCGTAACATTGCATCGCTCCCCATCTGATTACCCGTGTAGCGCCACCCCAGTATCAAAAGGAAAGACATCAGAGGTAAGACATCAGAATCCTACTAAACTAGGTCTTCCCATTCAGACATGTGGTTGTATGAGAGACTCAGGTCAAAGGCTTGCAAGGTAAGGTCCTTAACTGACCAAGGCAAGACTTCCTTTTCTCAAATTGGCACACAGCCCTCACATCACTCAAACCCCACCAAATGCCACACAGGCCCACCTGGCACAAAGCCTCGGACCACTTGCCCCAGTCTAAATCAATTCCACACCCCAAGTTGTTTTACGGTGCAACACATGCCCGTAATCATCTTTCATGCAGAACCACACAGGTCTCTACATTCTAGTTTCAATACCAACATCATTCCACCTTTTATCAAAATACATTCACTCTTCTTTAGTCAATGTTACTTTTGTAATCCAAATAGAATTATTCGCGTTACAAGCATGGCTAAGCAACTATTCACGGTCTAGCCTCTCGTGTTGGCACAATATCATGTCAACCAAGTAATATTGTCCACTTAGGTTTGACAAAGAGATCATGGCATATGAATAATAACAAGGTGGCATAAACAGTTTGGTTGAATAGCTAATTCACCCAAAATAATTAAATCCATTTTTAGTTGAATTAGCATGCATAGTTTGAAACAAAATATATTTCAAAACTTAGGAGCAACATGGTCAAAGCATAACTTACCTTCAAAAAGCTGCTGGTCCTGACTCAAAGCTTGATCTTGCTCTAAGAATTCCCCCTCGTGAATCTCCGACAAATCAACGTCTAATTAAAAACAACGTACACACAATAAATTTATTTTACAGAGAGCAAACTCAACTCTAAAAATTCCACAAAATTCACCAATAAATAGATCTTGATTTTACAAATTTTTAGAAATTGGAATCACTCAAATCGGAGTTAAAATGCGAAAGTTATAACCATTTGAAGTTTTAAAATAAATCAAAAAGAATAAACCGAATTTCTTCATTTATTTTTATACGAAAAATATGACATTTATGACGTCAGCACGGAAAACATTTTCAGCCGAATATTTTTATTAAGAAAAATCGAAATTATGACGTCAGCATGACGTCACTGTGCCAGCACTGACAAGTGGGCCCCACTGATGACATCACGACTGACGTCAGCATGACACGTGTCATGATCTGGTCGTGACACGTGGCGGCAAACTATTAACCGAGAGGTTGATTTAATCTCAACCGTCGGATTAAAAATGGACGGCAACGATTCATGCGACGATTCGGTTTAGGTTACTGCGGAGTCGACACGTGGCAACATCTCATCCGCCGATTAAAAATCAACGGCTAGAGATCTGGTTGACACGCGGCAACGAATTATCAACCGAAGGGTTGATCGAATCTCGATCGTTCGATTCAAAATGAACGGTCAAGATGCATGCGACGGTTCGGTTTTATCTGACGCGTGTCCTCACCTCCGCCGCTAGATCTAAATCAGACGGCTGGCGTTAATCCGAGCGACGTCGACAAGTCAGTGGCTGCGCTGACGCCTCGGTCCCCGTGCTACATGCGTCAACACGGGGCTGGCCCGGCGCGCGGCGGAATCCAATCCGTTCATTACAAAATCCACGGCCTAGATTAAATCAAAAACCCGCGGCATGATGGGCGACGCGGCTACTCCGGCGCGCGACACGTGGGCGCATCCGCACCACACATCCTAGATCCAACGGTCCAGATCTAATTAATCAACCTAGATCTAACGGCTACCATTAAATAGGCTACGTGGCTACACCACAATCACACGATCAAGACCGAACGGCTAACAATTGAAGATGATGTTTACTGTACCACGGCTACGTGGCTAAATCTGAACCGCATATCTAAGATCCAACGGTTAACATTAACTCAATTATGAGCACCGTGGGCGATCCACGCCACGAACGCGTGGCGCTATCCTAGTCGTTCATCTCTAGATCTACGGCTAAGAAATGAAGATGAGACTCACTGTATCGAAGAATACGTGGCGCGATCGTGGTCGTTCGGCGAAGATCGAACGGTGATCAAACTCGCGGGTTTCGGCATTGACGCGGCGAGAAGGAGTGACCAGAGTTGGAGAAGACGATGTTGGCGACGGCGTTTCAGTGATGCTCCGGCGTGATGAAGTAGTCCCTCTGGTGCGGCTCAACGAGAGGAGTACTCCGGTGGTCACGGCGATGGTGGAGAGTCACCGGAGTGGGCGCAAAGCACGGCGGAATGTCACGGAACTTCGACGAGCAAATGCGAGCGAACAGCGGCGAGCTATGGCGAGTGCAACGGGGCAAAATGAGCGCAAAGCAAAGGAGAGTCCAGCGAGATACTCCACAGGCTTTATAGCCTCGGGAGGCGAGCTCAAACGGCGATTAAACGCGGCGGTTTCTCGCCGAAAGCGGCGGCAGCGATAGCGTTCGGAAAACGCAAGCAAGCGGATGATGTCTCGGCCGGCCCACGTGGCGAAGATCGGCAATGGCGGCAAGCAGCGGGCAAATCTCCACCGTCCGATCAAGATCACACGGTGGACGATTCGGCGACTTTAGGGTTTCCGTGCGGCGTGCACAGTAATGGGCTCGGCTCGTTACTGTTCATCCGAATTTTCTAAGAATTTATGATTAAAAATATTTCCCGAAATTCATTTTAATTATTTGAAACACTTAAAATATCAGAAAAATTCTAGAAAATATTTTAAAACATTTTGAACTTAAATAAAATATTTCCATTTATATTTTATTAAAAATTTTCATTATTAAATTAATTTCCAGAGAAAACTAATTTCCAGAAATTCAAATAAATCCAAATAAATTCCAAAAATTCTCAAAAATTCATTTAAACCATTTAAATTAAAATAATCAAAATTTAGGGATGTTACAGGCAAGCTGAGCTATGGGTGAAACCCCTTTCCAAGTTGTCTATAGTGCAGAGGCTATATTGCCCACCGAAATAGTGTTGGGCTCTCCAAGAGTGTACTTGGTCGACAACGTTGATCAAGAGCTTGAGCGTCTTCTAGACACGCGAATGGGATTTGCTGCAATCCGTGGTTTACCTACAGGCTCTTCGTTGGCACGCGGCTAAATCAGTCCGACCAAGGACCTTGCAATTTGGCGATCTAGTCCTACGTCGAGTTCAGGACTTGTCAAAAGCTAACAAGTTATCCCCCAAGTGGGAGGGTCCGTTCACGGTTGTCTCGGTAGCACGCCTTGGGGCTGTTCGTTTAGCGATAAAGGATGGTCGGGTGCTCGCCAGTTCTTGGAATGTCGATCAATTACATAAGTTCTTTGTCTAGCTTTTATCTGCTGCGAGTTTTACGTAGATTTAGCCAATTTCTTCTATAAAATTCGGTTCTTTCGCCCCGTGATTTTCATTCTTTCCAAGATTTTGTGAATGTCTTCGAGGTCCCTACCCGTTGGTAAGCCGACTCAGTCTCGCACAAGGGCACACTCTCTTCCTCACGGTCTTGATGATGGGATGAGCGCGCGCGGGCAAGAACATTCGCTTCATTCAGATCATTCTAAGGTTTGGCTAGCAAGCGCAAGAACGCTCAAAGTGCTACGACCAACGCCGATTCACTAAGCTCGCCACCAGAGGCTTCAGTCTACATAAGCTGTTATTGTTTGCAGTAGTTCATTGCAAGTTCACAATCGCGTACAAACACCCTCTTGGATGGTCCGAAGTCTTAGCTTGATCTACGCGTGCTTGGTCATCATGCGCTTTGTCAGGCAACCGCACGTTTTTCCTCGTCAAGACTATGCTCGCAACTTAGGGGCATGGATTCGAGATGCTCGGGAAGTTAAGGCCGTGCGCGTATTTCTTTCTCCCAACTTAACCTATGCTCACAATTTGGGGAAGTGGTGGTTAGGTCGTTAAGGGGAGGAGCACGCAGTTTTTCTAACTCTCCTATGAAAGAGCTCGTGCTCGCAACTTAGGTGCACGATCTTCATTCACAGCGGGGGCTAGTAGTGATGAACTACCGTGTTTTTCTAAAAACGTGCGCTTGTGTTTCGTTCTATTTTTTGTTCGCTATCTTTTTCGTCTGCTCGCCTTGTTTCATCTGTTTTGTGCAGGCACTCATCGAGGAACAAATCGCCAAAGATACAGGGCAAAAGTCGTAATAAGACAAGTTGCGAAAGATGCAGAACAAAAATCATCCATTTTCTCATTCAAATACCAACAAGTTTACATGGAGTAAAGTACCAGACAAAGGAGCTATTTGCCGATCTTTACTTCTCTGAGTGCCGAAAGTTTTTCCTTCGCCTCATCAAGCTCGGCTTCAAGGTCGAGGACTTGCCGTCGAGCTTCGTGTCCTTCACGGGCCTCTTGGCAGAGTCGCTTCACCTCCTCTTTGTCCTGGTTGGCAAGTTCGGTGGCCTCCCGAGAAGATTGGCTTAGCTCGTCCACCTTCCTCTCCAAGGCTTCAGAGCATTGCTACTCTTGCTCTAGCTTTAGCTCGAGCTTGCACATCCACTCTCTGTTCCTTGTGGCATTTTCTTCAGCTTGGCACTGTTTCTTCTGTATCTCCTGGTCCCAAGCTTTAAGCTCGGCCAACGCTTGCTCAAGCTCCCTATCTTAGCATCTTGCTCGGCAGAGCGCTTGGCCACAACCTCAGGAGGAACAATCGTCGCCTTGAAGTCTACCATGGTCACCTAGAGCACCTGCGAGCGAGAGGATCTTAGTTCTTGATCATGTCCAAAGAAGAAGACTTCAGAAAGGAAGTGCCCTTACCCAGCGGAGGCGGTCACTTAGGTTCTCCTAGAAGGCCTTGGTGACGTCTTCCTCCCGAAGGTCCACGAGATCTCCTGTGGTGGACTTCGACTGGGAGACTTCATCTTCCTCCTGAGCATGTTCTTCGCTCGAGGCCTTCTTATCCTCCTCCCGAGCAAGCGTTTCGCTCTGTTCTTCCCAAGCAGGTAGTTCGCTCGAGGGCTTCGCACATTCTTCCCAAGCAGGTAGTTCGCTCGGGGGCTTCGTGCTTTCTCCCCAAGCAGGCATTTCGTTCGGAGGTATGGGGCCTTCTTCTTCCTCCCGAGCATCCAATGTGCTCGAGAGCGCCAAATACTCCTCCCGGGGAAGTTGGCCTTCCTGGAGAGTTGGTCCCTCCAGGGGTGGAAGCTCCGTGTTTGGTTGGTCGGCGATGAAGTCTTCCGCCATCACAAGGTCGACGGCTTCCGCCATCACGAGGTTGGTGGCAAGTGCAAGCTGTCTCTCTGTTGCGCGGTCGAGGATTTCATCAGCCATAGCCCCAAAATTCAAAATGCCCCTACAAGCTATCACGCCCACGTCATTTGAGTGGGGTTAGCTCGAATGAATGAAGCAAAGAAAAGAAAAAGAAGAAGGGAAGAAAGGAAAAGGGAAAAATGGAACAGAAGAATTACCTTGGTTGAGCTCCTCACCATCATCTTCGGTGGTCTTGGTTGCTACCGCGACCACCAGCTCGGACCTCTCCGCGGTAGTGCGGCTGACCCTCGCCATTAAAGGGTCGACATCGTCCATGTCGACCGCTTCCAGAGTTTTGCCCAGGTGCCCAGATTGTGTTTCCAACAACCTCCGATGCTTCAAGATGAGGGGCACTGGGTCTTCATCCTCCTCCTTGGGCTCTTTCGCCATAGAACCTGAAGTTGCCCGTGCGAGCTTGGCCTGAAGGGCAGCGATCTCCCCCTTCAGCGCCTTGCGCTCAGAGTCCTTCGCCTCCTTGGCTAGCCTCGCCTACTCCGCAAGCTGTTGCAAGCAAGCCATCAGACCTAATTTCCTCTCGTTGTATTCCTTCATCTATGTCTTCAAGTCGCTTACCTCCATTCTATCAGCGAACTCCAAATGTCGGCGGGGAGGGCTCTTGCTTGAAGTCGCCCACTTCTTTAAAGGTAAGGCAGGCGGCGGCGGCAGTAGCGCTTGACGTTTGCCCCTTGCCTTCTTGGTCTTGGTGGCGAAGATGGCTAATCCTTGGTCGTGCGATAGTGGCTTAAGCTCAGCCACTATGGCCTCAAGGGCAATCTTCTCCTATCAAAAGGCAATGAAAACGTTAGGAATGCTCGGGATGAGTTCCCTCGAGCATGAATTGCGAAGATGCTTACCACTTCACCCTACTCGAGCACATTCTTCGGGACTTGGTGTCCCCACTCAAGTTCCTTGCCCTTCGGAGTGCCGAACATCTCGGCGACTCGTTTCTCCACCCAAGCCGTGCTCGGGGCTGTATTCGACCAACAAAAGAATAAGCACGAGCAAAATTGAGCATGAGGAACATAAATTACCTATGCAGTTCAGAAGGCTTACCAAAGTCAGCTTCCCAGGTGAGGTCTTACCACCCGGAGATTTTGAAGAAAGGGTGTGCCCTCCTCCTCAAAGGGGACACCCGGTTCATAAGGTAGTCCCATGCAATGTCCCGACCAGTGAGCCCCATATTGGTGAGCTCACAGATCGTCATCAGCGTCCGCTCCTCCTCAGCTTGCACGGGTAGGCACAGAGTTTCGACGGTCGGGGTCGCTGCTCCGGAGTAGCGGAGAGAGCTTCCCTCCTCCTTCTTCAAGTAGAACAAATGGTCGGCCCAGCCCGACACTAAGTCCTTGAGTGTGAAGATTGGGTACTCATATGGTCGGTTGGGCCGAAGGCGAAAGTATATGGAGCCGGCGGGAGAAGTCCCACCGGTGTGAAACAAGGAGTAGAAATAGAAGAAAAGGCTCACCGTGGGCATAGTGCGCACGTATCCCTCGCAAAGATGCAAGAAGATGGTCAGAACAAGAATGTAATTAGGGTTAAGATTGGTAATCTCGCACTCACATTGGGCGAGTACGGACTCAAAGAACTCACTCTCGGGTATTCTAAGCCCATTGATGGTGTAGAGATCGCAGGAGACAATCTCGTAGTTGTGCGGCACCGGAGCTCCTTCGCCATCGGGAACTCGCTAAGATCCCACATCAAGGTAGTCGAGATCTTCGAGTACTTGCAACCTCTCCTTGCTGATCTTGCTCAGACCAAACTTCGCCATGAGGAGAGTTGAGGAAGGAAGCACAAGAGTGAAAGAGTTTGGGACTTAAGAGATTTTGGGGGTCTAATTGCGAAGTGCGGATGAAGGATTTTCTCATCACTATTCCCGCTTGTATATATAGGCGGAGAAGTCGAACAAGTGCAACCTTTTGGAAGCCAAAAACCACTCCCGTCCATTCATGAACCGACGCACAGCGGTGCAATCTTCGAAACTGTCCAATAAAGGTGTCGTTCCCAAAAAACTGTCCGAACTGCTCCCGCAAGGCTTCGGGAGGAAGGAACTGTCGTGACCTTCGATGCTCTTTCGCCCGTGCTTTCCTTGGTCGAAGGACGAGCTTCTCTCAATTCTTGTCGATCGTGCTCATCTTTTAAGCAGGTGTTGCTCGGATGCTGCAGTAGTTTTCCACTGCAAGATTCCAATCCCTCCTGTGAGTCTGTAGGCTCAAGAGGAAGGCCCCACCAAGTAGATTTCCACTTGAGCCTCGGGGACTAGCTGTCGGGGATTGGATAAATTCCATAAAGACCATTATACCCCGGCAGCTGGCTTTCGGCCGACCATGCATGCCCTTGGATGGCGTCCCCAAGGAAGATCTTCGAATGGACCAGCTGGTGGGTCTGCCCCGACCATGCTTTGGCTCGTCTCCGAGCATGTGCCATAATTCCCCAAGCATGCTTGCTCGGGTATACGTGACGGTCGGTCAGAGTTAAGTAAGAATCCTGAGCATGTCCAACAGGTCATGCTCGACCCATAAAGACGACGTGGCGATAATTACGCTGTGGTTAAAGACTAGTATGCCACGATCTGAGTCCATCATGTCCACGACGCAGCATGGTGAAAATCAAGGGTGCAGTTACAGCCACGTTCAAGTACAGTAATAGCGCGTTATTCGGCTGTAGTTGCTTCAATCGCCTATAAATACTCCTGCGGTAGATCAGGGAAGAGATCCGGAAAAACACACAGAGACATACATGTGCAATGCACACAAGATTTCCTATAAGAGCTCAAGCAATAGTAAGATCACTGGATGTAGGGTTATTATCTCGATCGTGAGTGGCCCGAACCAGTATAAAATTCCTTGTCCATTATCCTTTCGAGCATTGTATCTTATCAGCATTCTTCGGACGTAAACCCTTCACGGAAAAAGAGGCCTTGGTTGATCCCTCAATCAACAAGTAAGCTCGACGGGGAACCTGTGTTCCAAATGTCGACAACTGTAATTCTGGAGCATTGCTCAATACCGTAAGCACCACTATCCAAACTGATTTTACACTCTGTAGAGGTTATACGCTTTACCCACACGACATGAACATCTCTTTATGCAAATGTTACTAGCACATTTCCCTTGATGTACCGCAGAGATATCATGAAAAAGCCTTTACAATACTCTAACCTAACGCAGTACTACCCGCTAAGGTTTCAACATTAAAGAGACTAGTTTTCACACTTAAGATCCCCCTCTTACGCCATGTGAGTTCATAAAAAGGTTGAATCTCACACCACCACTACAAGTACCAAAGCTAAGATATTGCAAATTAATTAGCTAGATCTGTCCTATTCTAGATATATGGTTACATGTTTGACTTAGGTCAAAAGCTTGCAAGGATAAGTCCTTAAGATGATTAGGGCAAGATTTCCACATATCCCCTGCCCTTCTAGCCCACTTTGGCAAATTGCCTCTTACCACTTTCCTAAATCTAAATAATTACCACCTTAGTTGATTATCAAGCACCATGTGCCATCAACAAATCAACATTGTTGCATGACCTTCTTGTCAACGCAACTCAATATCATTATGTGACAACACCTGACGCACCAATTCCATAAACATGTTCTATATTCCATTAGTCAAGATTAAATTGATAGTCCAAAGATATGAGTTACATGTGGCATGGCTAAGCATACAAATAACGATCTAACCAACCCTTGTTGATTACTAATATAAACCAACTAGTAATAAACCAATCTAGGGTGACAATTAATCATGGCATACAAATGACAAGGTAAAGTGTAACATACCAAAAATTTCAAAATAATAAAAATGAAAATTAAAATTTTAAAATGAAATTAAATAAAAACTTTGAATTGAAATCAAGAATATGGTTTAAAATAATATCTTTCATCTCAATATCTTGAAATCAAACCTTAATAAAAGGATAAGCCACAATATCAAACTCTAAATTAAATAAAATATAGTTTAAAATAAAAATTCACCTCAAAATTCCAACTAATGCTTTTTCTGATTTTTTTGGATTTTATTGGCTTACCTTGGATTCTCTTGCTTTTTGCTTCAATGAAGAAATCCTTTTTATAATCTTAAGTAATAAGGGAAAATAAAAGAATAAAAGACTATGCCAATAAAATAAATAATTTTTTATCTAAACTCAGGAAGCCTCCATTGACTCAATGATAAATTTAAAAGGTCATATCAAAGCAATTAAGTATGAAATGAAGGAATTCAATGAACCTTGACTAACAATAGTGATAATGTTAGAATTTAATAAAAATAATCTTACATTATTTTGATCTAAAAATTTTACATAATCCTATAGATGGAGAAATACATCAAAATTAAAAATATTTAACATTAATAATTAGGTTTATTATATTTAAAAATTCAATTATGGAAAGGCTAAAAATCCAAGAATCGAATGCTAGAATTTTATTAAATTAAATAAAAAATATTTAGAGTTAAATTTTTATTTAAGGACTATGTAGCTAAAAGGAAGTCATAAAAAAGTTTCAAATTTTTTGATAAGTTATAGACTCAGAAAATTTAAAAATTAAAAACTAAAATCATGCACCGTACATTGTTAGAATATTTATAAATTCTATACAGGGTATTGTGATCTGAAATTTCTATAGTATGAATAAAATTATTTAACCATCTCTCAAAAAAATTATCAAATAATTTTGGATAAGATGTTTAACTGATTCAATGAACTTGATTCGGCTCAACCTGCTGAAAATCCCCCAAAACCATCTCTCGTCTCTCGTACACATGGGACCCGAACCCTGTTGGGGCCACCATGTCGGGACCCGGATATACAAATCCGAAACCCTCTTTGTATTCTGCACTAGTTCAGAATCACGCTTGTGCACACAGTGGAAACACAAATGAAATATCATTCTATACAACGAATTAACTAATAAGAAACAAATTATTATTGAATAAAGCAAACGACCTTATGGTCAAGGTTCACACATCCATGCCTTATGGCTTAAGAAACAAATGAAATTGTTGCAGTGGAAATAAGATAACTTGGGCCATTCAACATGCCATAGGCAATCGTCTGGGGAAACACTTTCCTAGTCGACGTAGTCTTCATAGTATTCCTCTTCATGATACTCATTATTTTCAGGCCCTTCCTCAGCAACTGATCAACAAAAGCATAAAGCTGTGAGTACAAAAAGTACTCAGCAAGCCGTGTAGGGAAATGATGCAATATTCATGCAAGGCTTAACAAAGGATGATCATATGATTTATTTGCAGAAAGCAATAACTTGAATTGAAATACAGTAAATAGATTGAAAGCATATTGATGAAAACGATAATAAATAACTGGTAAATCAATGGTAGACAACATGAACAGAATGGTGAGGCATCACCCTACACCATCCAAAACAAGTATCAAACTACTAAATTCAACAGTATAGTTTTAGACAATAAAACAACAGTGAACTCCCCATTCACATTCCAACAATTTCACATTTTATGAAACACTCTATATCCCGTGTGAAATCCCCGGGCTTATCCATGACCACAGACACGGCTATTCAAATAGTTTTACACTCTGCAGAGGTTGTACAGCTTTACCCACAAGACATGAACATCTCTTGGTGCAATCGGTAATAACACACTTCCTTTGGTGTGTCGCGGAGATGCCATGACAAAGCCTTTATAATGCACTGTCTAAACTCGGTACTGCCCTCTAAGGTTTCGCCCCTCAGGGCCCCCTCTTGAGCCATGTGAATCTACCCGTCCATCCCGGAACCCACACAACCATTTGGCAGTACTCAAGACTAGACATTACAAATTAATCAGCTAGGTCTGTCCTATACCAGACTTGTGGTTGCACAGTTAGACCTAGTTCAATGGCGCATAAGATTAAGTCCTTAAGTTGTCTCAAGCAAAACAGCCGCATCCTAATGTGCTAGAAAGCATTCCCTTTGCTACACGATCACTTGCCCGAGGGAAAACATTTTCTTCAGCCAAGACCAATGGCATCCCCTGCCATGGTACACCAAGTTTTAAAACAGTGGCTAATGGCCATGATTCAATTTCTAATCAAGTCAAGATTAACATTTATTCACATGTGATGTAAATCCCAACGACAACTAAGCAGGTCTAAGCATAGCTACGTTTAACCCAATGTTGGTATTATGATTATGTCCAACTAGTAATGTCCCAACCTAAGGTTAACAATGGATACCTGGCATTCCAATAATCAAAGTGGCATAATGGCAATCAAGTGAATAGCTACTCCCATAAACTAGCATTGATACGCAAATATCATGCAATTGTATGAAACAAAGTACTTTTGTAAACATGGGTTCAATATGATCAAAGGTTACGACTTGCCTTGCTGATCTAGTGCTGAGTCTTGGTCTTCGAAGTCTCCGTTTGTTCCTCGGAATTCGCATCTACCGGAAAAGAAAGCAACAAAACTAAATAAATACAAAACAGAGACTTAAACAAAATTAAAACTGAAAATAAATGGCTCTGGAAGGTAGAGCTCAATTTTACAAAAATTTAAAAACTTGAATCTCTTCAATTGGAGTTCGTATGAGCGAGAACGAGCCTCCAGAAGATTAAATTCAGAGAAAATAACTGAAAAAGAGAAAATTCAAATTTTTTGATTTATTTTTCTATGGGAAAATCGATTTATTACACAACGCTGATGTCAGCAATCAATTTCTTAAGATAAAAATAAATCTAAAAATCCATATTTCGCTGACATGCGGGACCCACGGTCTATGGACCGAATCCACGAGCACAGCTCCGGTCCACGGTGGATCGGGCTCATGGGAATAGTGCTAGGGCTGACGCGGCGGTGACAGGGCGATGACAAGGCGGCAACATGGATGCTGACGCGGCGGCTGACAAAGCTGGGGCACATGTCGCGCATCGGGCGACACGATTGGATCGAACGGTAGCGGAGCGAGGAAGCAACGGCGAAGGCATGGCACAATCTGGCACGCACGATCTCGATCGTATGGGCACAGTTGAGTGGTGAAGATCGACGACGAGCGGTGGTGCTATTCCATCAGAGCCGAAGAAGATGACAGGGCACATAGCGAACGAGCGACGGATCAAGTGCAAGACTTGGTGGATCGGAAAGAGGGCGTTGCAGTGAGTTCGGACGTGCAACTGGCCGTGATGGAGACCCACTGGAGACGGAGAACCAGGCGATGGAAGGTGCTCGGGCGGTGAGGAACTTCGGTGAGCTCACGGGAGGAGATGGCGGCGTCTCGGTCGATGAGAGAGGATGCGGCGGATGCGGCGTGAAGCAGAGAACCTCGAGAGGGGGTTGGCTGCTCTTTAAATAGCCCCGTGAGGCGTGCACAGCCATGGCACGGACACCGAGTTCGGCGTGAACACGGTTAGGGTTAGGGTTCTTGCGGCGACGGTGCAAGCATGACGTGGCTCGATCCGAGTCGCACGCCTAGCGTAGATCGGACGGGCACAACAACGGCTACGCGGTTCTACGAGAAGCGTCGGATCGGAATCACATGGCGACGGAGGTACCGAATTTCTTTGGCCGAGCAACGGGTTGGGCGTCTTGGGAAAATGGGTCGAACAGGGATGGGCTAACGGGAATAGGAACCAGGCCAAAGGGGAAATCAGCCCATGGGAATTTTGAGGACATAAAACATTTTCCAATTTAATAAATTATAGAAATTCAAACAAATCCAAATAAATTCAAATAAATAGCCAATAAATTCAGAAAAATCTCCAAAAATACAAAAAAATTCCTTGAAGCATAAGGAACCCAACAAAAACTAGAAATCTTTGGTTTGATGTATAGATTAAAGAAATTAAATCTTCTCATTTTAGACAATTCAAATCAAGCTTTAATTAATTCAAGAAAAAGGCAAATGGTTCATTTTCTACTTTAAACATTCCAAAACTCAAATTTTGGGATGTTACACACCCATTAGCAAAACCACCAGTCTTCTTCCTCCTCTGGTCGCAAAAGCCACAAAGCCAAGCCCAACCATTGTTATAGCCCTGCGTCACCCATGAACTCCAGCCACGTCGATCTCTGCCACGCGCGCAGCCTCGCCATGTTTTCCATCGAGTAGCCCATACCCCGCCTCTGCCACAACCATGCTTCTTCCTGCATGGCACCGAGAGTCCATCTCACCAAGTTTGCACCTAGGGCTGGCTCATCTTCGCCCTCGCCGTCTATAAAAGCCACTCCCAAGTTCATAATGGAATGTGCATCATTTCCCCTCTTCTTCTCCATACTGCCCTCTAGCCAAAACCCTTCAATTTCTGGTTGAACCACCATAACCCGAAAGCTTGAAGCTTAGTCAAAACACAAAATTTAGTTAAATCATTGAACCGAATACCAATTTCTTTGAACTCAAACACCAGAAGCTTTCAAGGACCAAAAGCCCTAAATAAAACTTGAAAATCATCACCTTGAACCTTGCCATCGCTACTGCTCTTCTTCTCTGCGGCCGGTCGACATGGGTATGGTAATTTGGTGGCCTCTAAGCAAAATAATCATAGATATGGAACCTCTACTATCCCTTGTTGCTTAAAGAGCTACCGATTCAAACCAAACACTCTTGTTCATCTTCTTTGGCGAGTCATTTCTCCTGCCGCCGCTCCACACGGTGGTAGCATACCTCCGACTCACCTCCGATCGAATCAGTACCACCCCTGGGTGCACACGGGTCCACTGGTGCTCACCATGCCACCGTTGCGCTGTCTCTGGTGCAAAATCACCGTCGGTGGCCGTGGGAGCTACATCCTCTGCTTCTGGTGACTGAGCTGCGAGACCTCCATGTCAGTCAGCACCATGCAGAGCCACCTTTTCTCTCTGACCGAGTGGTCCCACATGTAAGCCAATCGAGTTTAAACAAAACCATGAAAAGGAAAGGTGCTTTCATACTGTGAAAACATATTTCCTTATTTTGCCCAATTTTCCAAACCGAGCTAAATTTAATTGCATATAACTTTTATATTTTTAACACAAATGAGATAAAACAAATTTATAAATTCATCTAAAATCAAGTACTTCATGAATATGCAAAAATATTTGAAAAATAGCACTTGATGAGTTTGAAATTCAAATATAAATAAAAGGCCTAAATACATGCTATGCACAAAAAAATTGCAAACAAACTCGGAATTGAATGAAACAAATTTTAATTGATTCCTTAGACTGCTAGAAACCCAAATATATAAAAATATTTGAATTTCATCTCTGTTTAAATCATTTTCTATAAAAGGTTATTTGCAATACTATAAATATCCAAAAATACATAGTTGTGCAAAAGAAGTCTGGAATGAGTAGAATTGATGTTTATATTGGTATAACAGTAGAACTTCAGAATATGGCAGAATGTTTAACTAATAAATTTGACTTGAATTGTTTCATGAATAGAATGAGCTCCTAGAGTAAAGAATGTATATGTATGCATATGCTTATAATAAGTAATTAGCAGTAGTATACATACATCTATATATGTGCATATAGTTTAGAATGGACTATGGAACTGATTTATTAACATTGAATTGTTTTTAAATAATGCAATAAAAGGTTACATGTGTGGAAATGTAATCCGAATAAAGAATATATGCTTTATCCATATAAAAGAATATATATATATAACCTCACAAATTAAGTATCAGAATAGACAGGGATAATCTTAATATATTCTCAAAGATACAATCATGATAGTTAGCAAAAACAAACAAATTTGAATTAAGTTTATAAAAGACTTTAATATTCATATGCTTATAAACTATCGTGGCCAAAGTCAAAATATTGCAAAACCAGTTCTAAAACACTTCTAGGGTCATACCCTACTAATGGCAAAAAAAAATAATTGAGTAATCATGTGTAACATAGTCGCAAACTTAAAAGGAAATCCGACTCCTATTAATATCAACTTTATGACCATTTAAGTCTATTCGGTAGCTTACAAAACACCTCGTCTAAATGAGAATTTTATGAAGATCAACCCAAAAATGTTCTTTACAATATATATTACCATGATCTGGAAAATATTCTTATTACAACTTGCTTTTTAACTAAATCCTGCTAGTTCAATACCCCTAAGTGTTATGGTCATTGGAAATACATTATAAGAACAGTTGAGTATAATAAACCCTTAGAGAATGTATTTGTGTCGCAAGAATCAATGTGTAGCCATGTAAATGTAGCCGATAGCCTTATGTTGTAGATCCCAGCATATACAAATCATCCTACATGCCATACACATAGAGCTAAAATACTAATCATACTCTACACATTTCTAATCCGATTCTTTATAACTAGAACCATAATATCAGATAAGCTAATTCAGCAATGAATAGAATGTCTCGTCTAAATCCTAAAATTTATAAAATTAGCTTAGGAATGCTCCCCAAAATATAGACAACCTCATTCCAAAGAAATAATCTTGTTTCATCATGCTCTGCATATAAATCCTGTCAGCCAAATAACCCTAAGAATTATGATATCTGAAATCCGTAATACAAGTAAACAAGCTTAATAATAAATGACAAATCAATGCTTAAGATATTTGTATCAGCAGAACCTTCTTAAAAACCATGAATATATAACCAGTAGCCTAACTTAACAGATCCAACATATTCAAAACTAATTCTTATGAAACGTAAATTAAGGAATAAGTACTGTTCATATACATGATACAACAAGTGACTAATGTTAAATTCTATTAATCTAGATAATTTTTGCATCTTGAATTCATAAAACAAGAATAAATAATCTATAAAAGAAACCATGTACCACTCAATTTTTGCATCTTGGTTTCATAAAATAAGAATAAATAATCTATAAAAGAAACCATGTACCACTTAGCCCAAACACTGTTAACAATAATGTATACATAATCAACTGAAACACGAGAATGAGAAGTCATTTAACCCAAACCCTAAAACACGCCTATTTTCTGTAGTGTCTTTATTTGATTTATTGTCTATCTTCCTTTTGCCCTTATTAAAAATTATTATTTGCTATATTTCTGTTAAACGATGTGTAGAACTCGACGTCACTAACTCCGTCGTCGACACCGTTAGCTATGACCACGACTTCGCCATAAACGATAGATAAGCAAGGTAAGCACCCCTTTGATCATGTTAATCCCAATATTAATTTTCATTTTGTTTATCAAATTGTTTCATGCATGCGCTTATTTTCTGTAAATTCGCTATCTTATGGTACTGGTAGATATACCTGTTGTCTCATAAAACTTCCTTGATAAATATGGACATGTGAGCCTTGATAGCCATAGATTAAGGATAGACATTACCTAATGTCATCATGGGTATATACGTTTACATATTAACACTTCTTAGCCATGCTTTATTAGCAACGATATAGATGATCAGATCAAAATGGCTCTTTGAGAATTTAAAAAGGTTGGATATGGCATGATGTCGATTGTTGGTATTTTAGCCAAAAACCCAAAATAAAACTATGGATGGTTCCACGACCCAACATACTTCGTTAAATCTCTTTGGATGAGTCCACAACTCTATCCCAACTCTACACCTTACCATTTGACTCAAATATCATCATTAAGATGCAATGCAACATGCATGCTCATAATGCCCATTTCATAGTTAATACCGGTATAACTGAGTGCACACCCGTCAGCGTGCACCCTCTCATTCCCATCCATCCCGTGGAGGGGCCTACTCTTACTGACTCACTCCCATCTATCTCTATGAATGGGACTACGAGGTAGGACTTTCGTACTCACTACGTGTGAGCACAGAGACCCACATCAGTATGGGACGCCTCTTCTTTAATGAATGCACAAATGCAATTGACATAAATAAATTGCAATGTACATTCGTTCTAACATTTGCATAGCCATAACTGTAATACAGCAGATCTTTTTCACCTAACCTTCTCTCTCCATTTCCAAAAGGTGTGGCTGCCATTGCTCCAGCACTTGCTGATTTTTTTCTGCTCCCCCAAACCAGCCGATGCCTTCCCCTTTCTCACCTGCCGATCGCTTTGCCCCATCCTCGCCCATTTCTTGCCGGCCGCCATCCCGATCCACCACGACACCATCCTAGCTCTCCGACGCCGCCTAAGTCTTGCTTGGCGCTTGCTCCGTGTCGTGCCGCTCCTACTGGAAGTCCATGGCGCAATGAGGACTCGCTGTGTCTTGCCCAGGCGAGTTCTTCCCTGCCGAAGAGCTGCCGTCCTTGCCATTTCGCCTACCGGCGCTGCCTCCCCTCCCCTTCCCTGGCGTCGCCCTAGTCTTCCCACTTGCCGGCGTCCAGCAACCAATAGGCGAAGAAAGAAGAAGAGTAACAGCGCCATCGGCAGCGAAGAGCTGGCGGCGATATGAGCAGTGGCGCCTCCCCTCCGGCCAGCTCTGGCGCCGCCCTGGCCTCTCTCCGATGAGCTTCCCTCCCCTCTGGCCGAAGTGCCCTTCTTGCCTTCTTGAGGTGAGTACACAGGTGCAAGTAAATTTGGGGGTTGGTTTATTATGTATGCCAGGTGTTTGTTGAAATGCTCCAAAGTTTAATTCCCTCATCCCAAGCTACACAAGTATGAAGGCAAATAGCTGTCCATGGTTAGTCTACTCCAACTGTTGTATCTCTTTGGGGTAACTCCCTTTATTCGTGTTTATCATCAACTTACTCCTCTTGTGGCGCGTTAGATTGTGAGCCGCTCGAGGGTTAGATCATTGGCTAGGTTATTTTACTAAAGATTGTGATGAGTATGTCTAAATTTTCCCTTGCGCCCATTTGGGGTGCACATATGTATATGGGTGCTTGTTTTATCGTGGTTTCATTTGGTTGTCTATTTAAGATGCATGTTTTTCCATGCATAGCTACTACTAGGATCATTAACTGAAAATTTAAAGGGTTGACTGGAACATTGAATTCCTAGTGTTAGCTTCTCCTATATTATTTACAACGATATTAGACATGTTCATGCTTTGGTCATAAATGGAAATCAATAGTCATTTCTATGGGCATGGAGAAAACAGGTTATATTCGAGTCTAAAGCCAAATTTATTTGCGTATGAGCTCCTGCAATATCATTCTTACCCTGGTAATGGTTGTGAATATTATGTTGTCACTCAATCCTTATTAGCTTTTGTATGGCTTAATTCAAATGTGTGAGTTAAGAATTTCTTACTGCCATTTGATTATGAAAAAAATACCATTGTATATTAGCTTAATTTGTTAATGGTTGTGCACAAGATCCCAAATTGAGAGAGAGAGCTGTTAGTGTGTTCTCCTATTATTAAGGTTAAAATGATTAAGTCATTTATAGAGTTAGTATATTTGCGAAAGTTCTTTGTGCTACTAATTTAGGCGATATGTTGCCCTGGATTATACATGAGGTTGATCATATTAGTACGAATGATCATGTATGGAAATAAGGAGGGAGGATGAAAGTTAGCAAATGGAAAGTGAGTAATTAATTGCAAGTGTATAGTGGTGAACGGGGTTTGGGGGCCGTATGATTTAATTGTATGACAGAAGCACTGTAATGGGTTGCCATGTCTTATTGTTGAATCGGATTAATCAAGTATCGCTGGCAACTCATGAATGTGAGAATTGGCTATGTTAGTGAGTGGCAATGATTGAAGGGTTGCATTTCATTCTTGTAAATTTCATTGTGCATTCATGATGGAAGAGGTGACCCATTCTAATGTGGGCCTCTGTGCTCACATGTAGTGGGCACGAAAGTCCTACCTCGTAGTCCCATATATGTGGTTGTATGGGGGCGAGTCAGTAAGAGTAGGCACCCTCCACCACGGGGTGGAAGGGGAATGAGAGGGTGCACACCGACGGGTGTGCACTCGGCCATACCGGTATGTGCTAAAAGAGGAGATGAGCATGCATGATGCATCATATGCATGGAAATTGTGCAATCTGCATTGCATTGTCAATGATGGATCATGTTTTATGAATTGATTATGATGTATGGATATGAGACTCTTCTTTTGTATGGCATATTTGCATCTGCATTGCATTATAACGACGATTTTGAGTTACATGGAAAGGTGTCGAGTTGGATCGAGCCGTGGCCTTATTCAAAAAGATTAAAGAGATATGTGTCAGGGTTTAGTAATGAAGTGAAACAGGTGAACATGCATAATGCATTACATATTTGTAGAAGTGTGATTGATTATTCAGATTCTGGATCTTCATGTCTGTGTGATGGATTGTGCATATTATGTATCTTCATGTCTGTGTGATGGAAGGTGCATATTCTGTATTTTCATGTCTGGTTGCAAGATATGACTTAGGTTTTCAGTTTATATGTTACGCTTCTTTATCGTGGAGTTGTGAACTCCGTCAAAGACGAGCGCGGGGTTGGTTTGGAGAATTAATTTTGACATTTCTGTTTTATCCACTTGCTGTTCTTATGTAGGAATGGTTATTATGCTCTTAAGTAGGAAAATGCGATTGACTATGAAATTATTCTTTGATGTACTTCGCTGAGTTATCGACTCACGCTTGTTGTTTGTATTGTTGCAGGCACCTTGAACCGGCATGCATTGGTGGGGTAGTGGCACAATCACGTTTGCATCACCACCGTTCTTTCATGTTGATTTATAGTTATGTTATTACTAGCTCGTAAAATGCTTGTAAAGGATCATCTGCAGTTATGTTTATTAAGTTCCTGTCCTGTAATAATTGTGGTGGAGTTTATTAATTTCCGTGGGATGTGTGATTGGTTAACTAAGGACCTGCTAGAATGATATCTTATAACTGCAAATGTTTTCTGCCTGCTGAGTGGATGTCCTAGTTTTAGGGGAGGTGCTGCCGAAATTTTTAATAAGTTCGACCACCTCTTAGTTGTTCCCTGCATTGCTAAATATTTATTCTTAGTGTTTTGTGATTCTTAGTGCTAGAAAGGGGTAACATTCAGGGCACGGGGTGCCGGGGTGTTACAATAACCATTTCAAAAATCTTTCAATATGACATACTCACAAATATACCATTATGATTAATGTACAGATTAGCATACATATTCATAATGATTAATAAGTAATCAATATCCTAGCATCATACTAGTTGATGCACTTGCCTTTACCCACTCGGAATGGAGTGGCAAGAAGTTGCGGCCACCCCCGAGATCACCTTTCCTGCAATAACATATTCATGCATCTCAAAACAGAGCAATCATAACGATAAGCAACATCAAGCCTAACCCCAAAAATTCAACAAGCTGCCACTCGGACAGCTAGCCACTAAAACATGCATATCTTTTACATGGCCTATTCAAAACTCGCATTCTCGATCTCTAATAAAACTTAAGAACACCACATACATTTTTGCAACAAGCGGACCCTTTGGAACTGAGCAAAAGGCCCTCAAAACTTAACCTGAATATCAGTCCTGAACTGCTCCAAATCTCTAAATTTCTAGCAATAATCAATTTGGATAGCTAACTTCATCATAGCATAACTATTGCTATACAACTTCAAATTAAGCAAACAAAAATATTTTCAGAATCTACATAAAATTTCCTATCTATCTCTAGGCAATTAGAAATTTTAATTCGGCCTCCAACTAGTCCTAAATCACAGAGTAAAATCTAATACTGCTAACTAGTTTAGAGCTCGAACAACAGATAGTAAATCGAGCATAACTTTCAAATGACTGAACCAAAATTTGAGTTCTTGTGCTATAAATGACCACAAGAGGATAACCTATATTTATAATATAGCTATTCATTTAGAAGATTCATAAATAATTCTCAGATCAGAGATGAACAAAAGTTATATGCATTAACAGTAGTTCTGAACAGTCTGTACTAAAATGAGCATAACTTTTAATTGGCTAAGCAAAAACTTGCATTCTTGGGCTCCAAATGACCAAAAAATAATAATATACAATTATCATATAGCCATTTATTCAGGAGATGCATAAATAATTTCCAGATCAGAGATGAATAGAGGTTATATGCATTAACTCTAGTTCTGAACAACAGGCATAGAAATGAGCATAACTTTCAATTGGCTAAGTAAAAATTTGCATTCTTGGGCTCCAAATGACCACAGGAAGATAATCTATAATTATCACATAACCATTCATTCAGGAGATGGATTTAATGTCCTCAATTAGCACTCTAAATCATAGACTGAAATCTAAACTTTCAGTAGCTTCAGATTTCAGGACAGCATATTTCAAAATAGCATAACTATTTATTCTTGAATCCAAATCAAGCAAATAAGGATATTTTATTAATCAACAAGAAATTTCCTAACTTTCTCCAGGCAATCATAAATTCTAATTCGGCCTACATCTAGCTCTAAACAGCAGTTTAACATTTCAGCTATCAATACGAGCACAATCAGGACAGCCAGCACTAAAATGACCATAACTTTTGATTGGCTGAACGAAATTTAGTGTTCTTGATCTCAGATTAAAAGGGATTCGACGAGCTATGACTTTTGCTATAGCCAAATATTTAGAAAATACTTTTAACCAGCTAGAAACACAGCCCAAACAACAAGAACAGATCAACCCGAAAACTGAAAATTTCCCTCCAAAACCCAAAACCACTTGTCCCTCCAAATCCCTCAAGATCCAAACCCTAGAACACCCATACCAGCAAGATATCCCCATTAGCATTGCATGCACACTCCCAAACCAAGAAATCCTCCCCTCCTTGCTCATGAGGAAGAAGAAGAGGAGGGGAAAGGTGCTACTGCTGCTGCTGGGGGAGGATGGGAGGAGGAGCACCGGCTGGAGGAGGAGGAGGCGCCGGCTGAGGAGGAGGAGGTGCCAGGAAATGGGGAGGAGCTGCACTAGAAAAATAGAAATGGGGGGAGGAGGAGGAGGCGCCAGGAAATGGGGAGGAGCTGCACTGGGAAAATAGAAATGGGGGAAGGAGGTGGAGTCGGGTGAGGGAGAGGGGAACCGGGTGGGGAGGGAAAAGGGAGGAGGGAAGGGGGGAAAAGAAAAAAGGGTGGGGAGGGAAAAAATTCCACCCGCGACAGGAACAAAAATTCATCTGCGACATTACAGTTAACCACTCGGCTAACCATCTGCTGAGTCCTTAACAACCCTTGATCGGACGAAAGTACTCAACTCAGAAGGAAACCTGTCGAGAAGCTAAAAATCATGCAGCAAGGACTGGAAGCACTCGGCACTCGGCCTTCACCAAAGGAAGAAAACCAGTCAAAAAGCTAGACGCACTTAGCAAAGACAGGAACCACTCGGAACACAGTACTTAGCAAAGAGACCAGTCGGAAAGCTAGAGGAACACAACAAAGACTGGCAGCACTCGGCATTTAGCAAAGAAAACCTGTCGAGAAGCTTGAAGCACTCAGCAAAGAAACACGAGTTGGTTGAGACCTTATCAAAATGCTCCAAGACAATTTTAACTTGGATCAACCTTTCAATCTAGTTAGCTACTTATCGGATCAACCTTTAATCTAGTCAATTACTCATCACATAAAGGTATAGACTTCCACATGGTCTTTCAGTTTTCCCCGTTGAAAATGGTTGTTTGATTAAGAACCTACGACCTCGATTTGCGCATCTAGAGAATAGACTGCATAGTGGATGGGCTGGCTGCATAGTACCAGGCCAGTCCACCACTGTTCACTAATTTTTCTAGGGTTTTCTTAATTAAAATAATTCTTATAATTACATTAATTGGTAGGCAATAAAAATACCAAAAAAATTCTAGAAAAATTCTTAAAAATATTTTCAAACATTTGGAACTCAAATAAAATATATTTGACAAAAGTTTATTTTAAATTTCTTAATATTTTAATAGTTTTCACAAAAGGCCATAATAAAGAATATTAAATAAATTCAAATAATACCCACAAAAATCCAATAAATTCATAAAATTCACAAAATACATATTAAATTCAAATAAAGCCAAAAATTGCAATGCTGCAACTCACTTGTAGTCGGCCTCAACCCGATCCCTCCCTTTCTCTACATCTCTTTTCCTTTCAATCCTTAGGATATTATAGATGTGGAACCCTTTACAAAGAGGATTGCTAATTTGAAGGTGCCCTCTCGTTGTGATAAGTGATAACACCTCCTTAATTTCCCTACCACCATTCTCCCTTAAATGCTTTCTCATTGCGACACTTGGTGCCATCCCCTTCATCCCCATTTCCTCCCCTGTTCCCTTCTCCTCAAACTCAAAATAGTTTTTGTTTATCAAATCCCCAAGTTTTTGAAAAGAAGTATTTTTAACGACTTTCAAAAGTTTTTGAATCAAAAGTTTTTTTAGTTGAAACTTTTTTATTTAAAAAATTTCAATTGAAACTTTCTAATTTGAAGTTTATATTTGAAATTTTTTGAGTTGAAAATTTTGAGTTGAATTTTTTTTAGTTGAAATTTCCTGTTTAAATTTTTGGAGTTAAAATTTTCTAATTTGAAAATTTTGTGTTAGAGAGGAAGAAAGGGAGGTGGGGGAAGTGATTATGGAAGAGGGAGGGAGAAGGGTGAAGGTGGATGGAGAAGATGACACACCTCAAACTAATGGTACCCATTTACATACTTGTAGTTGGACTCTATATTTCATTTTCCCATGAACAAAGAGTAGATGAACAGCGCGGCCAGAGGCCTACAAGAATTCACATTTGTTTGTGCAGTAATGATACAAAACATACATATGATGCTACCAAAAGCATTGGATGATTCGATCAGTTGGACACGATATTTCATTTTCCCATGAACAGAGAGTAGATGGGTAGCGTTGCCAGAGGCCTATAAGGATTCACATTTGTTTGTGCAGTAATGATACAAAACATACGTACGATGCTATCAAAAGCATCGGATGCTTTGATCATGGCTCCTAGATTTTTCTAAATAATCCACTTTTTTAATTATTTTATAGATATAACACTAAAAATTACAAAAATAGACTTTTATTGCCATCTAAAATGGTGATAGAGGCCCTATCGCTGTTTGAAAATGGCGAGAAAGACCCTGTCTCAATTTCAACCAACGATAGAGTGTCACGTGGGTTGCATCGCCATTTGCAGGCAGAGTAGAGAAGAAAGGAAGAGGAGAGAAGAGGAAAATAGAGGAGAGTAGATTCGACGTAGCGGCCACAACACAGTGTGACCAGTGCACACGGACCCCTCTATAACACCCCAAAAAATGGAAAAATAGATAAAATGTAAAATTAAGTTAGAGCTATAAGCTTATTATGAGTTTCCACCTTTTTCCATGTTTGCTTGGATTTTTTGTCCTTAAAAAAAGCTTTTATTGTTGAATATTTGATTTGCAAACTTTGAAATTCAAAATTATGAAGGAATGAAATCTAGGGAAAATTTATTTAAATCCAAAGACAACTCTAGAATGTTCCCAAAATGTTTTAGAAACATTTCTGAAGGATCAAGATGGCGATCAGAGGGGGGTAAATGATCTCAAAATAAAATTTTTCCTTAGACAAAGTGATCTGACCAAGGCTACACTAACTAAAATCAAAATAGAGAAAGAAATTCAACTAAAACAATCTTGATTGCTTAGGCCAGTAGCATCGGGCTCAAGAACAGCAGCAAGAACAAAGAGAAAAGCAACACGAACTCAAAAGCCAAATTAATACAATTTTTGATTGGGTAAACATAACCCATGAAACTTGGTAGATGTGATGTTAAGGATGTCAGAAACTTATTCCAACCTTCAATCGTAAGGATTGACATCAAAGTTATATGACCAATTGTTCATTATGGTCTATAGACCAAAAAGAAAATACTGATGCACTGTCTTATGTTGAATTACTATCATGTTGGATGTGCTTAAAATTATGACATGGTTCTCCTGGTTGATTGTCATGAGATAGAATTGGTTTAAGGTTGAATGATAACATTGCCTCTGGTAGTTATAATTACTAGAGAAGGTAATCAAAGGAAGGATGGTTTTGTAATTCATGTTACATCTTGATGGGGTTTCTTAAGGTACAAATTGTGAGTATTAAAACCTTTAATGGTACATGTATTAGAATACTAGAGATTGTGTGATCTTTTGGATGCATGCCTTTTGGCTAAGGCATTCTGCTTGGTGTGCAATAGAAATTTTCTAGATTAGTTTGCAGTTTGTCGATTTGCAGAGTTAACTTTGAGGTATTGGAATTTTGGACGAAACAAAGAATAACTATGAAGTAATCTGTTGATGGTTTTTGGAATGCTTTATTTCATTGAATCATGTCAGTCTTTTGTCTTGGCTAAGTTATCTAGCTTGATTTATGATCGTGGGATTTACACTCAAGAGTGTATGAATGGATTGCGCTTTTTAGCGTATAAAACGAGTTATCTTTGGAATTACTATTTAAAGGAAACAAATAGACATAATGGAATATGGTGGAAGCGCTTGAGTTGGAGATATTTGTATATTTATTTCGAATAGAGTTGGTTTTAATTAAAGTGTGTGCGGTGTTTGTGAATGTTTCCAAAAGGTGACTCTTGTGTTTGTATCATAAGTGATTTTTTTGCTGGTGAAGTGTTTCTTTTTGGAAAATAAGTTTCCCTTTCTCTTGAAAAAAATGGTTGTGGGTATAGATGTTTGATTCGAGGATCATATTTCTTTTTCCAAATTGTTGGCTTTGGGTAAATGTGAGATGATTTGCTTTGGTAAAAGCGAGCAAATTTACTTTGGTTAATGTGATCAGATCTGTAAAAGATTTATGTGGTGTTTCTCTTTCAAATTGAGTTTCTCCCAATGTGAATTTTATCGTATTGATTTGAAGATGATGAAAGTGGTTAGTTTGGTTAAAGAGAATCGAGATTTCCTTTGCTTTCTAGTGTGAGAAAAGAAAATGAATGGTCATGGGTTTTTGGTTGAGTATAATAGGATTATACTCTTTGATTTGCTTCTTTGGGCAGAAGTTGTGGGGGGCAAGACCTTAGAAGGAGAACCAAGTGTGGGTTGGTTTCGACCAAAGGTCCTAATCTGGGTTAAGTATTGAACGTAAATGGATTAAGAGTGGAGAGTAATGAAGGTTCTTGCATGTCTTGGTCTAAATCTTTTTTGGAGGATCGTTTGGTTGTTTTGTTCCTTGGTGGTGCTTGTTTAATCTTTATTAGTGAACAACCTAGAAGTTGATGGTATTTACACTAGCATTTCTGTATTGTGATTGAACTTCTGGTTAAGTTGGTGGTAGCGAATGTTTTGTCAATCTGGTGTGAAATGTTCTGTTGTGAACATTTATCTTGGGTAGTTGTCCCTTGGGGTGAAGTAGGCTTGGTACAAGAAAGAAAACAAAATTATATTGTGGATATGTGGTTGAAAAATACATCGTGCCATAGTGGGCTATATCTTTTGATGGTATTGGGTTGGTATTGGTCCTTTGGTTTCGAGGTCAAACATTTGTAGGAGATCGGAATATGTGATAGTATCTTGAGCTAGTTTTGTTAGGAGTTGTTCTTTGAGTAAGGCCTTACCTTCGAGTCTTGTCCCATGCAATTTAAGGAGTTAGAGTGAGTGTTGAGCCGAGAGAAGATGAAATGAGTTAAGGTGCTTGTTTGGATTAATTTGAGAGAAAAGCGATTTGGGATTTGGAGTCTTACGGGTGTGACAAGTATCTTGAGGTGTTTAGGTCAAGATGGTAAGGAAGTCAAGTCTCTTGTGGATTTCATTTTGTATAGTTGGCGTGCTTTGAATTCGAGGTCTGTCGGCGTATTTCGCCAATAGTTTTCTCCCTGGACGGAGTCCGGGGTTCGATAGAGGAGGTCTTCGCAGATAGACTGCCTACCGGCGCTCCCGAGGGATCCACACGGACAGAAATTCAAGAACACACTGATATTACCCAGGTTCGGGCCCTCGATGCGGGTAACAGCCCTACGTCCTGCTAGAGCTCTTGTTAATATGCTTTGAGTGGATTACATCATTTGCTTGATCCTCACACTCTCTAGGTCCTTCCTTTGTCGTCCCCCCTCTTCCCATGCACCGGAGCTCCCTTATATAGGTCGGGCTAGCTCGGGCAAGTGGGGAGATGACATCACACTGATTACACTTCATTTATTACACCGATCGCTGTAGCCTCATCCCCTGGCCTCATTCTTTGCACCACCGCCTGACTCCGCCCGGTCCGCCCGGGAGGCGACTTGCATGCGACGGGTTAGGTGTAGTACGTCAAAGGGATAAGCCATCGTGCCGTCAGCAGAGCCACGTGCATTCAATGGTTTTGACATGGTGTGTCGGGGGAGAAGAGTTCGAGGCGAAGCTCCCCTGTTCCTTCGGCGTACGCCTCCATGCTTGACCGATAGTGGACCCCCGAGTACCTTCTGACTCCGTCGGCCACCACGTGGCCTGGCGGCCTGGCATTAGGGCCTGGTCGCCCGCCTGCTCATCAGACTGCCACGCTGCTCAGTCGCCTGGCATTGGGGCTTGGTCGCCCGCCTGCTCGCCAAGCTACCACGTGGCCCGGTCGCCTGGCGTTGGGGCCTAGTCGCCCGCCTGCTCACTAGACTGCCACGTGGCCCGGTCGCCCGGCGTCGGGCTCTGTCGCCCTTGCTCACCAGTTGCCACACTTGGCACTCGTGGCCCCTCATTGTGTGGAGAGGGTACCCGGCGAAAGTCGCCGCAGTGGTCAATTCCTTTAAAGGGTGGAGAATATAGTACCTCAGATCATTTTTTTTCCAGTTGGGGTGTGGGCCTGCCTGTGGGCTTTAGAAGATGGGTTCTAACCCTTATGATAAGGGTTCCCTTAATCATTTCCCCTCCCATCTACTCTCCTCTCTTTTTTCCCCTGGCATTTTTTCCCTTTTTGGGCAGCCCACCCGAGCTCTCCTCCTCCCCTTGGCTCTTGGCGCCTCCTCCTCATCCATGGTTGCAGCAACACCTCCTCCTCCTCCTGGTGCTCCCTACCTAGCGCCTCTCCCTATTCCATGGCTACAGTAGCTACTCCTTCCTCCTCCATAGCAGCAAGCTCCTCCTCTTCCTTGTTCCTCCATGTGGTGAGTGAAGATAAGGATTTCTAGGGTTGGGGGTGAATTGCTTGCTGTTCTTAGGAGTATCCTTGCTGGCTGTGGGTGTTCTAGGGTTGATGGATTGGGAGGATTTGGGGGATTTTTGGTGGATCTAGAGTTTGGGGGAAACTTTGTGATTTTCAGGCTATGCAAATTCCAATTTTGGAGCTGTGATTCGTGGTCCCTAGAAGCATTTTATAGAGGGTTGGCGGTAGAAGAAATTGTAGATCTTGGTCTCACATTTAATTAGAGTTTAAAAACTCAAATTCTGGTTCAGTCGTTTAGAAGTTATGCTAGTTTCTTTACCTGCTGCACAATCTCTATTCCAGCAGGCAGCTGCTGTGTTCATCTGCGATTTAGGGCAACTTTGAAGCCAATTTGAAAATTTTCAATAACTAGTTGTGTTCATCTCCACGGCCTTTGACAACAGAGAGTGATGCGAATTTGGGATTGGTCCCGATCTTTCGATGAGAGGAGGGTAACTATCGATTTGGTAGGAATCGACGTTGACGGCCCGACTACAACCGTCCAGGACGTTGCGCCTTAGCGACCGATACACCAACTCCCGAAGTGTTATTGATCTTGCTGGAAGCACGATCAACCAGACCACGAAGGTCATTGTTCCTGCAAGCAATCGAAGAACATAGCAAGAACAAGATGAACAACCAACTAAATTGGTAAATATGTATTAAGATCAAATCTGAAAGTATCACAAACGGTGGGGTTCTGTAACGATAAAGCAGGCGGTCTATCCGACACGCGTGATTATCGGTATGTAGCAAAGGCTAAACATAACTAAACAAAACCCAAGTCCTAGATGAGGGTTTGGGTGGTTATTTATACTAGGGAAGCAGGAGGGGGTCTTCCATAGCAAAGGAGATCTAATACAACTCAAATCCAAAACACCAAGTCTACTTTGACTCGAGTTTGACTCGGACTGGAAAAGCAATGTGTGGTTTTTGGCAGTTTCTGGACGCATCGGAAGGAATTTTGAGGTGAGGCCAGATCCTTTGGAAAGAAGATTCTGAGATCTTTCAAACGTGTACTCATGAGTCTCCAGAACCCTTCGGAATCGAAAGTTATGGCATTTTAAAGTCAGTGCTATTGCTGAGGCCGAACTGGACTCAAACTCGGACGGAAAATGTGTTCTGTATTGTTTCGTGTATTCCCATTGACTCGAAGGGAATTTTGAGGTGATCTTAGATCCGTTTGAAAGAGGACAACTAGAGCTTTCGTTCTTATACTTGTAGACCTCCAGAAGCCTTCTAGAACAAAAGTAATGGTCGTTTGAAGTTGATGCTGTCGCGGAGGCCGAACCCGCGAATTTGCTGATTCCAAGTCCAACTTGCACATATGATGATTGTGCTTTATGCTTGGCATTTGAAGGTTCTTCTCCTTGGTTCCTAAGGACAATAAGATCATCACAAGAATTAAATAGCATTCCATTCTGTGAATCATTTGTATAAAAACTTAGGAACGAATTCACCTGATAATTGAGTAGACATGCTCGAGCACGAGTAGTAGGTTCTTGTAAAACTTGTTGTGCTTGAGAAGAATCACTTGGTGTGGTTGTGTCAATAGGGAAGATGTCCTCATCATCCTCCCCTTCTTCCATTTGAGTTGTCCTCGACTCAAGCTCTTCCTCTTCTTGGGCTATAGGTGACGTGATGGAGTTGGTCCAACTTGGTGTGGACATATCCGTAGTAGTGATGTCCTCATCATCCTCCCCTTCTTGAATTTGAGTCGTCCTCGACTCAAGCTCACCCTTTAACTCGTCTTCAGCACAGAACATTCTCATATAGATCCTGTATTTATTTAAATAAAATAGTAGCTCCGCCTCTTTATATATTTTAAATGCAAGAAAAATATTTAGAGGATTCACCTGATAATTATCGATATAGCTCAAGACTTCTTTCCAGCATATAATGGCCTGATGATTAATCTGTCTTGCGCTAGCTCGAGTCATCGATCTTTGGATTATTGTAAGATCGGCTCGTTGGTGAGATGTAGTAGGCATGGTTGTATCAACAGAGGTGATGTCCTCATCAGGAGGCGGCCAAGGTGGCGGCCTAACTGCTGGAGGTGAAGGTCCCATGCATAGAAGCCTAGGCGGCGGCCAAGGTGGTAGCTGAATTGACGTAGATGATGATGCCAAATCCAAAAGCCAAGAAGGACAACTGTGTGATCGCCCTGGCCAAGGGGGAGGTCGGTGAAACCTTGCAGATGAAAGCAGCATAGTAGGAATAACCTTGGTCATATCCATGCCGAACATGATCTCATCATTCTCCCTTTCTTGAACTGGAGTCGTCCTCGACTCCATCATAGTCTTCTGCAAAATGTTAGTACCAATAGGGAACAAAGCAATATGCACATCTTTTGCAATTAAATTGTTGGAATTAAAATCATCAACATCTATGTACTCCCTTTCTTGAAAACTGTCATGTAGATTGAAAACAAAACTAGAAGTACTTGTTATGGATTGATCACATTGTTGCATATAAAATGATGGATTTGTATTTGAACAAATATAAACACGATGTACCATATAATCTCCATTTTCATTATGTTTGCCGATAATATGAAAAGTGTTTCGTGATAACCGAGGCAAATCAGCATGTACAAAAAGTTTCTCCTTTAAACTATTTGCATCACACGGAATATCAAATTCAATGTAACTTAAAGTATTTAAAGAAGATATCAATCTAAACTCATCTTCTTCACTAGCAATGTGAATAACACATTTATTATCAACACAAGTGTTTGTTTTTGTAAAAGAAGAAACGTGTTCATTCACTAATTGTGACATGGATATAAGTGAAGCATTCGCACACAACTCTTTTTTATCACAAGAGATAGCATGCACATCATCCTGTAACAATGAAATTTCAGCCATGGGTTCCACTAAAGGTTGCTCTATGACAGCATGAGTAGTGGACAATTTCAGCATATCAAAATTATTTTTACCATGTGTAAAATCAACACCTTTTACATTACCTCCTAAAATTCCATCCATTGTTGTAGGTGTCGGGGTATCCATATCTCGTTTCATAGTCAAAGGGAGTGTCCCATGCTCGACTTTCTCATCTTCCATGTTCTCGAACTCTTTTTGCTTGTCCTCTTTTGTCTGCAAAATGTTAGCCACAAGAGGAGGTGCAGCAACTGGCGCCTCAAGTGAAGCTAGTAGTGCATTCAAACTTTCAATACTACAAGCACTTTCCAACAATTGTGAAAGAGATCGATATGTTTGATCAATAAGAATATCCTGAATACCCTTATTAAGCCCATAAATGAACCTAAACTGGATAGCTTCATCACGTTCTTCTAAACCACAACGTAACAATCAAGTTCGCAATTCACGATAGTATTCTCTAACAGTATTACTCCCTTGTGTTAAGCATTGAAGTTTAGCAAGCAAACACTCAGCATAATATTCAGGAACAAATTCAAGTCTCATAATTTTTTTCATGTCATTCCAATTCTCAGGTTTTCTCCCTTTTTTACAAACATGCTTCCACAATGTTAACGCATACACAGAAAGCACATTAGCGGCAAAACTAATCTTTTCATTTTCAGACAAATTAGACATGCTAAATTGTTTGTCTACCGCTATTTCCCAATCAATATATGCTTCAGGGTCAAAGTTTCCAGCATATGGAGGCAATGTTATTTTGAGGTTACCGTTTTCAGGAGTAGGAGACAAAGTCTTCATGTTGTTTATGTCGCAAATCTTTTGGTTGAATCGAAATGAACTCGTTTCATGTGGACCTGTCATGATTAGTAGATAACAAGGAAAAACAAAACCATATGTAATCCCCTATCAACTACTTGATGTGGCTAAACAAGTCGCTCACACTCAACTTGTTCAATCAAGTTCTTACCAATTCTTACCAACTGAGCAGGAGGTGATGGCAACCGACAAGAAAATAACTTCTAGAGATAAGTGTATCGGTGCCAAACACATGTACCTGGGGTAGTAATATATGTGGAGCTATAGGTGGCTGAAAATAGTACAAAGGAAAACTAAAACCACATTAGTCAAAGCAAGTTGAATAAACGTTCCACGACAGTAGGGTGCTGGTCCGAGCCTCAACCACACTAGAGACGCGAGCCTAATCACCAACGATGCCACAGAAACGTTCTCAACACAAAGCAAACAGCTAGGGCTCCTCCCTTTTGTTTTTTTTTGATTGATTTTTTTGGAAGCCCCAAAACTGAATAACAGACACAAAGGACTCCAAACAACTCTCTCTCTCTCTCTCTCTCGAACTTTGGTTTGCAAATGATCTAGTGCGGCTTTTGAAAATTGCACTTCCCCTTTTTTTTCTCTGTGATCGGCGAACACTTGGCGACCAGCTCACGCTGATCGAGCACTCAGGGGCGAAAGCACTCACTCGGCGACCACGCCAAGCGATGGGCGAGCACTCGGCGACCAGGCCGCGCGACTCGGCGACCAGATGGGCGAGCACTCGGCGCGACCACGCGATGGCGAGCTCGGCACGACGCCAAGCGATGGGTGAGCAGTCTTCTGAGAGTACTCTTCCTTTTTTTTTTGATTTGGAATCTGATATCTACTAAGGACTCTGACTCAAAAATTACGAACGCAACTGTGATCAAAACGTGACTCGAACTCGAAACTCTAAGGGTAGAAACTAAAGACCAGCAACTCAACTCGACGAAGCAACCGTGAATTCAACAAGCGGAGAACTAAGCAGTAAAAGCAAGGCACAAAGAGTCTTGGATTAAGGGTGACAACTCGCCTATAGATGTATTTCTTTCTGGTATTTTCTGGACTGTAGGTATAAGAAAAACAACGGAAAAGGAGATCTCTCACCGAACAACCTTGAGCTCTGATACCACTTGATGCGAATTTGGGATTGGTCCCGATCTTTCGATGAGAGGAGGGTAACTATCGATTTGGTAGGAATCGACGTTGACGGCCCGACTACAACCGTCCAGGACGTTGCGCCTTAGCTTAATCGATACACCAACTCCCGAAGTGTTATTGATCTTTGCCGAAGCACGATCAACCTGACCATGAAGGTCATTGTTCCTGCAAGCAATCGAAGAACATAGCAAAAACAAGAAGAACAACCAACTAAATTGGTAAATATGTATTAAGATCAAATCTGAAAGTATCACAAACGGTGGGGTTCTGTAACGATAAAGCAGGCGGTCTATCTGACACGCGTGATTATCGGTATGTAGCAAAGGCTAAACATAACTAAACAAAACCCAAGTTCTAGATGAGGGTTTGGGTGGTTATTTATACTAGGGAAGCAGGAGGGGGTCTTCCATAGCAAAGGAGATCTAATACAACTCAAATCCAAAACACCAAGTCTACTTTGACTCGAGTTTGACTCGGACTGGAAAAGTAATGTGTGGTTTTTGGTAGTTTTCGGATGCATCGGAAGGAATTTTGACATGAGGCCGGATCCTTTGGAAAGTAGACTCCGAGATCTTTCAAACGTGTACTCATGGGTCTCCAGAACCCTCCAGAATCGAAAGTTATGGCATTTTAAAGTCAGTGCTGTTGCTGAGGCCGAACTGGACTCGAACTCGGACTGAAAAAGTGTTCTGGATGGTTTTGCGTATTTCCTTTGACTCGAAGGGAATTTTGAGGTGATCTTGGATCCGTTTGAAAGAGGACAACTAGAGCTTTCGTTCTTGTACTTGTCAACCTCCAGAAGACTTCTAGAACAAAAGTTATGGTCATTTGAAGTTGATGCTGTCGCGGAGGCCGAACCCGCGAATTTGCTGATTCCAAGTCCAACTTACGCATATGATGATTGTGCTTTATGCTTGGCATTTGAAGGTTCTTCTCCTTGGTTCCTAAGGACAATAAGATCATCACAAGAATTAAATAGCATTCCATTCTGTGAATCATTTGTATAAAAACTTAGGAACGAATTCACCTGATAATTAAGTAGACATGCTCGAGCACGAGTAGTAGGTTCTTGTAAAACTTGTTGTGCTTGAGAAGAATCACTTGACGTGGTTGTGTCAATAGGGAAGATGTCCTCATCAGAGAGGTCGCCTTCTTCATCGACAAGCGGCAGGGTCTTCGCATCCTCTTCTGGTCTATACAAAGGGTGAAGGCCTATCCTGAGGACCATTCTCTTCCAGTCCCGTGGATGCCGGAGAGGCAGCGCGATTCCTCCTAGGGCAAGTAGTAGTAGGATACCTACCTCAAATATAATAGAATAACTTTTGTTAGTTAATTTTAATGAACTCGTACTTACTTGAATTTTGGTTGTGATGCACTAGTTATGTTATTCATACATAATTTTTTTAATTGGTCGATGTTCCACGAGTTGCCAAAACTGCTCCTTCTATCGTCGATAGCCGTACTGACCCGGGTCGAGTCACCTCAGCCACTACATAGGGACCATTCCATTTAGGTGATAGCTTGTTGCTGTTGCCTTGCTTCTGCACCCTCCATAGTACTAAGTCCCCAGTGACGAGTGCTCTTGCTTGGATTTTCTGGCTATGGTATCGACGCAAGGCTTGTTGATACTTGGCTGCTTGAATGGATACTCGATCCCTGTTCTCTTTGAGTAGATTTACTTTGTCTGTTCACACCTGCTCCTGTTCCTCTTTCGAGTAGTTGTCCACATGAGGTGACCTGAATTTTAACTCAGTTGAAAGCACCTCTTCTGCTTCGTAGACCAAGAAAAAGGTGTTTTACTAGTGGCTCGACTAGTCGATGTATGAATAGTCCACAACACCGAGAGGAGCTCTTTCGCCCATCGAGTCAAGTAAACCTTGAGTCTATCGAATATGTGTGTCTTGATCCCCTACACGATTATGCCGTTGGCACGTTCGACCTGACCGTTACTCTGAGGGTGAGCTACGGAGGCAAAGTAAAGCTTGATACCCAATTCTTCACAAAAGACTATGAAAGTATTGCTTTTGAACATGCTACTGTTGTCTGTTATTACTCGATTGGGGTTGCCGAATCGAGTAACTATGCTCCTTATGAACTTCTTAGCCACTTCTGAGGTGATGTTCGTGATGGGTTCAGTTTCGATCCACTTTGTGAACGTATCGATAGCCACAAATAAAAACTTGTAAACTCATTGGGCTCTTGAGAATGGTCCCAAGATATCCAAGCCCCAGATAGGTAAAGGCCAAGACAGAGGAATTATTTGCAGGGCTTGAGCTGGTCGGGTAGTTTTTTTGCTGTAAAATTGGTAGCTTTCGCACTTCTTCATCAGCTCGTAAGCATCCTGGAGGGCAGTCAGCCAATAGAACCATTGCCGAAAAATCTTTCCGACTAAGGTACGAAAGGATGCATGGTTACCGCAGATGCCTCCATAGACATTGAGCAGTATCTTATTGCCCTCTTCCTGAGTGATGCACTTCATCAAGACTCCGTTACTCCCCTTTGGTAGAGCTTACCGTCCACCAATGCGTATCGCTTAGACTTACATGCAATTTTCTCGGCTGAGACATTATCATCAGGGATCTCTCGATCTTTGAGATAGGCTTGGAATGGAGTCATCCAAGTCGGCTCGCATTCGAGTAGTGCAGCTTCCATGTCTGCGGGTTCTGCCTTACTGACTCGACCAGGCTGCTAGTCGAGTTGGGCAGCATCTGCCTCCCGTACAGGGAGATGAAGACTCCTGCGGGCGCGGGGTGAATGGGATGAAGCGAGCCTAGCAAGTTCGTCAGCTACAGAATTATCACATCGCCTAATATGCCTTACCTCAAGCCCTTTAAACTTGTGCTCTAGCTTGCAAACCTCATTCAAATATGCCACCATGTTGTCATCCGAGAACTAGTACTCTTTCTGTACTTGGTTTACGACTAGATGTGAGTCTCCTTTCATGAATAGTCGTCTGATCCCAAGCGATGCAGCTATATGGAGCCCATTAACCAGCCTCTGGTATTCTGCAACATTGTTTGAAGCTTGAAAGTCAAGTTGGATAACATATTTCATCTCCTCACCTGTCGGGGATTTGAGCACGATGCCAGACCCCGAGCCCTAAAGCGTGAGTGACCCATCGAAGAACATAGTCTAGTGGTCATCGACCGTATAGTGCTCTTTTTCCTCGACGTTTGTCCATTTCACAATGAAGTCCACCAAAGCTCCTAACTTGATGCTGGTTCGTGTGCGAAATCGACCTCGAACTCGCTAAATTCAACTGCCCATTGTACAATTCACCCTGTCACCTCTCGGTTATGTATTACCTCCTTGAGCAGATATATCATCATGACCGTAATCTTGTGCACTTAGAAGTAGTGTCGCAACTTTCGGGAAGTCATCAGGACGGCGTACAATATCTTCTACACTTGAGGGTATCGCAGCTTGGCGTTATGCAAAACCTCGCTCACATAATCACCAGCTTTTGGACTTTGGCCTTTTTCTCAGGGCAATCCCGCTCGACCACCAAGACAGTGCTTACTATTTGAGGGGTAGTTGCAATGTACAAAAAGAGCTTCTCTTTTCCATTAGGCGAGGTTAAAACTAATGGAGACGATAAATATCTTTTTAGATCTCGACAAGTTTCTTCTGCCTCCTTGGTCAACTCGAAAGTGTCCTACTTCTTGAGTAATTTGAAGAAGGGCAGCCCTCGTTCGCCCATCTAGAAGATGAATCAACTAAGGGCAGTGATACAACCCATGAGCTTTTGCACTTCCCTCAGCATCTAAGGAGAACACATCTGATCGATGGCCTCGATTTTGTGCGAGTTAGCCTCATTGCCTCAACTAGATACTAGGAAACCGAGAAGCTTGCCGGGTGGAATGCTGAACGTACACTTCTCAGGGTTAAGCATCATCCGATACTTCCTGAGGTTATCGAATGTCTCCTCGGGATCGCTAACTAAAGTGCTCCCAGTTTTTGACTTGACCACGACATCATCAACGTACGCTTCCACATTGCGCCTGATTTAGGACTTCAAGCAATTTTGAATACAACGTTGATATGTAGCACCAACATATTTCAAACTGAAAGGCATCTTAATGTTATAGAATACACCGATGGGAGTAGTAAAAGCAGTTTTATCCTTATCCTCTACGGACATGCTAATTTGGTGATACCCCAAGTAGGCATCTAGAAAACTTAGCAGTTCACATCCTGCAGTGGATTCCACTATCTGGTCGATGCAGGGAAGGGGAATAGGATCCTTAGGGCAAGCCTTGTTGAGGTCGGTGTAGTTGACGCACATCCTCCACTTGCCATTGGGTTTCTTGATGAGGATAGGGTTCACCAGCTACGTCAAGTGACGAACTTCTTGAATGAAGCCAACCTTTAGGAGTTTGTCAACCTCCTCTTGTATGGCATGTTTTTGGTCTTCCGCAAATCTACGTTGCTTCTGCACCACAGGTCTGGTACTTGGTTCCACAGCTAATCGATGCTCGATCACCTCCTTGGAGACCTGGGGCATGTCAGACTGTTGCCATGCGAACACGTCGCGGTTTGTCTGAAGAAAGGTGACGAGCTCGAGTTCCTATTTGGTGTCAAGGTCAACACCTACCTTTACTGTCTTGGAAGGCTCCGATAGATCTATGGGCACTATCTTGCTGCCTCCATCAATCTTCTTGTCCTTCTTGCTGTCGTCCACTAGGTTCTTGGTGGTACTATTGGACGCAGGAGCCTTGTCGATGCTCTTGGATTTTTGGCCTTGGTTCCCTCACTGTCGGCACTGGCTGCAGATCTGCTGAGATGCTCGGCCATTTCTAGGCTTTTCTTGTCGCATCTGACCGCTATGCGCTAGTTTCCTTTGATCATAAGGCCTCCTTTTGGCGTCGGCATCTTGACGGTCTGGTACACATACTGCACCGCAGCCATGAACTTGGCTAGCATTTGGATGGCCTAAGATCACGTTGTAGGCAGTCTCAAAGTCCACCACATTGAAAAGGATCTTTTCAGTGCGGAAATTATCTGGTGTGCCAAATGTGACGAGCAGCTTGATCTAGCCAAGGGGCATCGATGATGATCACGGAGTTATGTCATGGAACGGTTCAGCTCTGACTTTGATCTCTGTTCGAGGAATCCCCATGTTCTCCGGTGTTTTTGCAAAGATGAGATTCAACGAACTACCTCCATCGATTAAGATTTGGGCGACCTTAACGTTGACAATGGTGGGCTCAACTACCACGGGTTATCGAACTAGATGTGGGACCACAGTTGGGTGATCTGATTGGTCGAAGGTGACCGGCACTTCTAACCACTTGAGGAACCTGGGTGGAGCCAGTGTGGCCAAGTTGACCTCCCTTTTGACTGCCTTGTACTATCTCTTGGATTCATACATGGTAGATCCCCTAAAGATGTGCACCAGCTTGTGATCAGCCCCGCGGTATTCGGGCTCATCGTCTTGGTGCTTCTCCTTGGCTTGCTCGACCCCTCGCTCGGCAAGGGTAGCCTTGAGCTTCTCCTGGACCTTCTTGCTGATCACCTAGCATTCGTCGAAGTCATGTTTGTCCATGTGATAGACTGGGCAGTATTTTCCTCCTCCACGGTTTCGACCCTTGTTGTCACTAGTGTTGCACGCCTTGCCCCTTTCGACCGCGGCTATGGTACGTGAAGCCGCCCTTGCGCTTCTCTCTGTGGTTTTTATTCCTCTTCGCCCCCTGCTTGGACGACTCGGGCTTGTCGTCACTAGACTTGGGGTCGTCGATATGGTCTTGGGCTTCAGCATGTATGGTGTATTTATCCGTCAACTCGAAAAGCTCCTTGGTGGTTCTGATCTTCGAGTGGCGAGCTTTCCCTTTAGCTCCCTATCCTTGACACCGTTCTTGAAGGCAACTATGACTACCTCATCTAAGATGTCAGGGATTGAGTTGCGCTTGTCATTGAGCGTCGATGAAGGCTGCGACAATTCCCTAACTTCAGATACCGATGCAAGTCATTGCGCTCGAGCATTCATACATGCCATGAAAATTGGCAATGAACTGGGCTCACAACTCTATCCATGATGATATCGATTAAGGTGGGAGGTTAAACAACTAAGATCTCGTTGCACTATCCAAGGTGGTCAGCAAGTAGCTGGCCATCAACTTCTCGTTACCTCCTACTGCCCTCATGACAGTAGTTTAGATATGCATCCACTCAATGGGATTGATCTTGCCCGAGTATTTCTTGACGGGGCCTGACTTGAACTTGTTCGGCCACTAGACTGCACGTAACTCGGTGGTGAAAGCTTTGCACCCTTCATCAATGTCCTTGGTGTCGCTTGTCGTAGACCTTGTCATTCTCTTGTCGGGGAGGGAACCTGCACCGTGCCGGTGAGCGGCCCCGTGAAGACTGAGATTCACCCTGTCGGGCTCGGCATGCGGGAGATTGGTCCCTCAGAGGCGGGGACTTGTTTTCCCGCAGCTCACAGTCTTCTCAGTCATGTTCTTCCCTTCAATCGCGAAGGACGTCATGCAAATCTCGTTGATCATGAGGAATATGATCTTGAAGATCAATGGGACATCTCTGATGGGAGTTGGAACGAGCTGTCTTAGAAGCACAATGGTTAGAGCTGGCCACTGCTGATTTCACTACTCGATGATGATCGTGGGATAGTCCCGATAGATAGCTTCTGGCGCCCTGCTAGCTGGGGCGCCCAAACCTCGAATTGACTACTCGAGTGGTCTGAGTTTGCGCTGCATCGAGCATCGTTTTCATCTAATTGAACGTTGGAGTTATCAGGTTGTCTGGATCCATTGGCGGAAGGGATTTTAGTAACATGTGAGTGCATTGGACGTTTGCTTCAGTGGTACTGAAGATGTCGCTGTTGTGGCTCTAGTGGGATGTTACTCCTAGGGCGTGGTCAGGCCCGCTATTGTGGTTGTGTCCCTGAAGGTCTAGCGCCCGTGGGTGGGGTGTTGTTGGATTATCGAGACCGAGTTGCTTCGACAGGTTGGCCACGATCTCGGCTGTGGCCACGGCTGCTAGATCTCGCTGATGATTTGTAGTATTTAGAGCAACAGTGTTTGCGGCTGCACGTGCTGCAGCAATCACCGTTGCAGGATCTTGAGGCGTGCACGGGGGGATCTGGTGTCCCTGACCATCTGTGGTGTCTGCCCCTAGATTCCATTCTTGGGAATTGTTGGCAATAGCACCGTTGGTGTCTCCGGCCATGAATATGCATCGATCTGTTCGGCTGTTGTGACCGTCGCTTACACTATCGCTCTCCGTCTCGATGTACTTGAGAACGCTAGGTTCCATAGGGTCGAAGTCTATAAAACACATCTCTCGGCATGGATCTCAAGAGCAGGACTCGGTGAAGCCGATGTGCATTAGATCTCTGTCTAGTCCCCATTGATAGAGTATGGTTTCAAATGTGATCTCAAATCCAACTATGGGTACTCGATTGATGGCGGTGATCGAGCGGAAGTTGTCTCAGGAGTTGACGTTCGATACTCCGATGTGAGCACGCACCGAAGACATACTTGATCTACAAAAATAGTTGAAGGCCCCTACCTGGTGCGCCAACTATCGAAGGTTAGATCTCGACAATAACTTATGATTACGGGTACCTTCAGTTTAGCAAAGTTAAGCATGAAGACAGTGGCACACGATGTATACAGGTTTGGGCTTCCAGATAGAGTAATATTCTACGTTTGTGCGGATGATGTATGAACTTAGTGTATCGAGTACTGAGTAAGGTGTCTAGCCCTAGTTACAATGAAGATTGGGTCTAGGCAATGGCTAAACTATTGTGGGAGGTTGACGAGGTGGGGTTCGTCGGCTCCTGGATACTCTGTGTCTTCTAAAAGCTCTCTGCAAAGGTCCTTTTTCTCGAAAGCTCTCTCTAAAGGTCTCTCCTCCTTGAAGATGCCTACCCCCTGGCCTTATATAGTCGGGGTAGCCCTACCTCAGGTTGAGTTGTAGCCGGTTTGGGATATCAGATCCTAACCGATGAGGAGTTTATCGTCACGTGATCTTCATAGCATATCCAAACTTTCCTGTATATCAGGCGTACTCGAGCTGGTTTCCTCGTAACGGGAAAGCGATCGAGTCCTTCCCAATATGGAATTATCTTCTCTGTGGATATCTGATCCCATAGAGTCAGGCCCGTAATATCCGGGACTTCTATATGTTGTTAGAACATATCCTTCATGTATCCTGCACGTACACATACTTCATATTTAGATATTCAATACAAGGAACTTAATCGAGTTATTACTAACACTACAGGAATCCGCATTATTTTCGTTGGCCAAAAGCCGATTTAAAATCTGAAAAGCCGATTTAAAATAGCTATTTTCGTCGGTTTTCGATATTTTCGTCGACCTTTCTACCGACGGAACAAAAACGATTTAAAATGATTGAATTTTAAAAGAACCCATTTAAAATAAGTTTATTTTTGACGGCTTACGGGTCGATTTAAATTACTAGTCGATGCACCCAAGCCACGTTCGGTCGACGTGGCATATTTATTTTAAATCGGCCGCCGATTTAAATTAACTTATTTTAAATCGGTTTTTTGGCTATTTTAAATCGGCCAAACCGCAAAAAAATGCAGAAATTGCGTCGGCAAAAATTGTTATTTTCGTCGGCCAATTGTTATTTTCGTCAGCCAAATTTTTTTTTCGTCGGCCAATTGTTATTTTCGTCGGCTAGGCCGACGAAAATAATATTTTAATTTCAAAAAAAATTAAAAAAACATATAAAATCCCAGAAAATTCACCAAAAAATCCTAGAAAATAACAGAAGATTCAATAAATGACCTTGGTTTAACTGCAGAGGAAACCGAGATCTAGTGTCAATGCAACATGAATTCAAATGTCAATTGTGTCTCCAAAACCTTTTTCCATGTTTCAAAAACTCTGCATGAACTAGTATTATCTAGTAAATATAACCACCATTTAATAAGCACAAAACTTTTGGTCGACAAACGTAACAAACCGCTTGAAGATCAAGCATCCGAATTAGCATGAATGTCCCGGCGAAAGACGTTCTGGAAAGATTTCGCATAAAAAAGAGTAAATTGGTTATCGCAGTGATTATGAATAGGAGGCAATTGTTTTAGCGTCATGTGATGATCAACATTTGACTTCAACCTCGGTTTGATAACCACATCGGACCTCGGTTTGATAACCACATCGTATAATGAATCATTTTGACATTCTATTTTGTCGATGTACTTTGGACTACTACATTTAGTCTAACAGATGCGATTTGGATTTTTTGCCCTATCCTTTCTATAGTAAGTTAATTATCGACCACCGACCGGTGAATAGGAGCGGCAATGTTCATTTACTGTTCGAAGACTTAAAACTATGCACAAAAGGGTAGCATTTGGAGTAAAGGAGAAAATCCTGTACCTAAAATCAGTAGATGGGTCTTTCCCTTGCCACCCATCTCTTTCCATTGTTCGATATTAGTCTCCAAAGCTCGGTTCTAGGAAAAGAAGCACACCATCTCATTGCCATGGATCATCTCGTTACCATCGACCATCTCATTGTCATGTTGCACCATTGCATTCTCATTGATGTTTGGTTCACCCATGCTAGAGATTGGTGATGGAACACAAAAAAACTGTTAATCTGAAATGGTTGGCACAAATAAAATCATGTCGGATCTAATGAGTCAAATCGAAAAATTCGATTTCATGTTCAAATAAACTTTTAAAACATGATCTCTCGGATAAACCATAAAAATGGTCACAACAAACATAGATGGACATCGAAATCTTACATAATTTCAAGATGACAAGATCTCGTAGCTTTACGGACCACTCCTCAAAGCAACAAACAATAAATTTTCGAGACGAGATTCAAAAATCACTACTTCAAATTAGTAAGTTTGAGAATTCTAGCGATCTGAGACTTTAGTAAATTTGTCAATATAACGATGAAGTTTTCAATTATTAACTTATACTCCTAGCAAGGCTCTGTGATCCCTTGAAAGATATAGTGTCTGAGATAGAGATTGATGCTCCCAATATTCTACACAAGTATGAGTAAGGCAGACATGGCCAAATTCTACACATCCAATAGAAAAGAGGAGCTATCCAAAGCAAGCAAAATGCTAGACGATCTAAGTTCTAAGTAAAATGGAGCTCCCTAGGTACTTGATCGGCAATTTAGCCCGGTCGGTACAACCATTGGCACTGCACATAAGTTGCCAAAAAAAAGAAGGCCCGCCCCACCTAACATAGCTTCTTGTGTAGAAATGCAGCCACACACGTTCCACTCTATTCTTGCTTGCGAAGCTGCGTTATCTTGGTGCAGTCTTGAAGTTACCGATAGCAACCTACCAAGGCGCAAGGAACCTAGCTGGGCTATCGAGCATCGAGCTCATCTCAAGAAGCCATGCATCACTAGCTCGGCTATGCAAAAGATAAATCGAAGCTATCAATCGACCCAACCGAGGTATGAACAATTTGCATCGTAATCCAACCATAACGATCGATGGATGGATGGCCATTCATCCCAACAAAGAAACATCGATCTAACTAACACGATAGGATTTTGACACGGAAATAAATTACCGTAAAAACAATATGTAGAACATACGGTACATACCGTGTCGACTTTCTTTGGACTATCTCGATTGGAAACAAGAAAGACAACAATAGACTCCAAATAACTCAACCTCGAGAGTGACATTACATACTAGTATACTACACACATGCACATAATCTCCCAACATATTTGCAAAAGACAAGTAATCTGTAAATTTGGTGTCCTTGTCGACAAACGACACATTTACGTATTGATGTTTAAGGAGCAGTGAATCCGCCTCTCGTTACATGATATATGATTTCCTATCAAGAAGAAAAAGGAGATAAATATTGTTAGGAATCGACAAGAGCCACTAGCCACTCAAGCCTAAGCTCGCATAGTCCCCATTGAAGGAACAACTATCGCAATCTATGCTAGTGTAAGTGGAGCCACCACTGTAATGGAAGAATAAAGTTGGATATTAACGAGTCAATAGAGCAGATCTCACAAAGAGCTGCAATGGCATGGCATGCTGCACATCATCTATCTTGTAAACAAGATCGGTTGTCGCTTTCACCAAATTTCTCAATGCATCCCCATCGATGAAGGCCACCACTTGCGATGAATAGATCAGTTTTCAGATCTTCCACAATGCTGAAAAGTTCAATTGTGCGATACTTCAGAGTCTTCTTGCCCTCTATAACTGTGTTTTCATCATTTGGCACTTTAAAAGCTATAGTCTTCGGCAAAGTTTCACCAAGTTTGCTTCTGCACAAAGATTTAATAAGAACATTATAACTTTTTAGGAATTGCGTGCAAGAATGTTTGCAATAGGTGCAAAGGTAAACACAGCAAGTCGCACTTCACTTTTTTACATTGTTATGTTAATAGATATCTCTAGTACCCAGTCTCTTTCCAATATTTTGTAATTCCTTTGGGACAACACCCATGACTCTGTTATCGTTTGTAAGTCCTTCAAGTGAATATGCCCAAATTCTAGTGGCATATAAGGAATTAATCCAAAAGGGAATATGCATACAAAACACAAGAAATTATTCTGTGTAACTTGATTTCTCAGTACTATTATATACCATTGAATCAAGATGATATTAGATACCAACTTCATGCTGTTCATATTTCATGAGAACTATAACTTTTGCCCTCATTTGTAATAGATGTTGCATTCACTCATAAGGGAAACAGACAGGTATACTGCATACATAATGCTTGAGGTTGAACCGAAGGATTTCACTATGGTGCTTACTCTTGCACCAAAGCTTCTTGAGGCGATCTTCTTTCCTGGAACATGGAAGGGATCAAACAGCATCTGCATATGCAGCATGGAACTTCCTGAAAAACTGAAAATGGAAATTACATGAGCTGCTGGTCTTTTTTCAAACACATAGCAGACCAAGCATGAGCGACAAATCATATGTAGCTTCAGAGATAGTTGCAAATTGCAATATCTTATTTTAGTGAATGTAGGCCTTATGTCAGAGAACTTTCTTCTTTAGAAAGCGAACATGTATCATCTAGAACTCTAAGATATTCAAATGCTAGACTGAGAAAAACTACACTTTCCAATTGAATGGTATAAATAAGCATAAGCAATTCAGAGCATTCAAGAGACAGCTACGATGTATTCTTATGCAAAAATCTCGGTGTTTGCTTTTTACAATATGATGCAATAAGTGATATAATCTTAGATACTCATCTTTACAAGCTTTATTTTAAAGTGGCACAATTAGACAGTTTAAGAGCTTACATTTCGGGCATCTGCATCTTTGACATCAAGATCAGTTGTGACCATGATAAATTTGACCTTTGTGTTTGTCAAATAGCCATACCTGCAGATAATAAATAGTCATAGCTTATCAATTTGTTAGATAGCAAAATATCAAGAAATGCAGGAAGTGCTTCCGAAGAATAATACGTTGGCAATGAGGGAGCATATTAAAATCAACCGGCGCCTCTTAGGATCGGTTTGTATAACTATATGATTCTTCCCGAGTTAAGAAAACCATATTATCTCGCTAGACATAACATCTCCTTTCAGAACTCGGATATTCTCTCGTCTGTACTACATTATGAAAGAATTCGTAAAAGAAGCGTATAAAGGGAAGTAAGTGATTTTTGAAACTTCAACAACAACTGGAGGCGACGGCAAGAAGGAAAATTAGGAAATATCTGAAAACTTGGAAAGAGACTTACACTTTGTAGTTCTCAGTTGGATATAGAAGGCCCAAAAATGTCTCATTCAGTGTAGGCGCACTCCTTTTAGGATTGTTTACTGCCAAAGAGAATGAACGCAAAGAAAAGTAAGAAAACAAATTCTAGGGGTGCCTTAGACCGTGCATGATACTGGGTCAGCACTTGCAAAGAAACTTTGATGGCTCAATCTACACGAGCAGTCAAAGAGGCATATGAATTATGTTAACTACACTTATCGACTATGCTCATCTCGAACCCCTATAGCTCTATCATGTCAAAAGCCTTGCAAAGCAAGATTGCGAAAGGTAGCTGCAAGTTTTGTACTCATATGCCATGGACTTTGAAGCTGCCTCCTTTTCCCCAAGGTAAATTCACTTGTCTTGTAACATTTTAATCCATCTATTAAGACAATTACAAAACTAGATTTCGATTCCCCTAACCTAGTGGTCGTGACTCGTGATGCGGCTTCTCCTATTCCCTTGAACCAGTGAACGGAAGATGAGAAGGATTCGAGCTATTTGCGGTGCATTTGACAGGGGAAACATATAGATCTGGATCACGATGGGTGGTAAAGCGCCTACCTCGCTCGTCGACGACGTCGAGGGAGCGATGGGACGACGTGATGGAGCTTGAGGCGTCGTCTGCCTCCGTGAAGCTCTGCGGTAGAGTGGGTTGTTCTGCAGAGGCACCGGAGGAGAAGAAAAATCAAAGCTTTAAGTCTCACCGGGCGCGCGGCGGCGGGCGTCATGTGGGCGGGGCGGCTGGGCGGCGGAGTCGGGGCGATGTGGGCGTATTTGGCATGAGGCGGCAAGGCAAGAGAGATATGTGACAATGAGTGAGGATTTTTTTGGCTGAATACGGGATTTAGGTCTCCAAAGTTTTCGACGGCTCTCGTGGCCGACGAATTTACATAATATTTTCGACGGCCTTCCCAAAAGCCGACGAATTTAATTAGTATTTTCGACGGTTTAATTGGCCGACGAAATTAAAAACGTATTTTCGACGGCTAAATATGGGCCGACGAAATTACACTGATATTTTCAACGGCTTCATTTGGCCGACGAATTTATAATCATATTTTCGACGGCTTCTTCGAGGCCGACGAAATTAGTTTTGGCCGACGAATCAACCACGTTTTCCTGTAGTGTAATGGTTAAAATTGCTTGTAGCTAACTAGGAGTCACTTGTCTGATCCTTATGTACATCAGGAATGGTTACTACAATGTATATTGTTCAGAGAACATATTCGAATTATCTAGCTCAAAATGTAAAAAGAACAACTTTGCAAACAAAAATATCTTATAAATTAGCAAAAAAAAAAGGAACTTTAGTGTGGGAAACAGCTAGTGAACATATATTTCTCCTGCTTAATCTTATGAAATCTTACATCTCCCGTCATGTCAGCAGAATATTTTGTCATCCTTTTCTTGCCATCATATATTTTACACATGCATTGACCATGCAAAAACAATGTTCAGGTTAACAAGGCCATTTGCAGTTAGGAAGTGCAGTTGCATATTTGCCATTACAAATATGCTCAATTTAGGATTTGCCATTGCAAAGGATCGGATCGAGCTGATTCTTGTGGTACCATTGCAAAGGTAGGAAATAGGGTTTTACATCATTGTTGGAGACAAGTTTTAGAAAATGCCCAAAATACCTTCAAACTTTCTCGCCTATTCCTCTCCCCCTCTCCTTATTTCTCTCTTTTTCGTATTCCATGTATCTGCGTCAGTAAGCGATGGTTGATTTCTGACTAGCGCCAACGACAGCAAGTTCCAATTTTATTGTTTTGGGAGTGGCAAAATGGTAATTTGTACTTGGTCAAATCCATTGACGTCTCTTGTCGATCAAAGTGGCAAATACACCCTATTTCCTATCCAAATAATTCAAAAAAATATATAGTGGCAGGAAAGCAGAATGGAACAAAAGAATATCCATTCTTGGGTCTTCAAAAAGTGACAAACAAAACAACCCACGGAAATCAACCTCCATGAAAGCGCCTTTCAAGTGGAACAAGTGTCAAATCACTTGAAACAACGCAAAATACATATAACTATTAATTAGTTACTAACTCTCAGTGGGGCTTGAATTTGCCACACAAAGATGAATGCTGGAATTTCATGCAGTTAGTCTTAATTAATCAAACAAATAATTAAGCATTTGGTGGTGAAAAGGGTTTAAGAATATTCTGTCGGTCTATATATGCGCCCTATTATTTTCTCCATATTGGTAAATCTTATGGCATTTTTTTCAGATATCACTATTGATTGGATTGATATCTATGTATCATATATACCGAATAATATCTAAATGATTCACAGAGCGCCCTCAGTTTTACGAGGAATTAATATATTAATTAATTAAACTGCTACTAAATTAACGCTTAGAAGGTAAAAACTAGCTTAATTCAAATTCATGCCCCAAACATCAGTTCTTGGGCCTCTTGGCATTCTTGAGGGCTAATTGATTGAAGTACAACATGTTCTTGTTACACCGTTTGACTATATGGTAAAAAATAATATGTCTGGATGCGATCGCCAGGTAATTTTAAACATGAGGGCAAAACAAAACAAGCTGCATGGAAGGATAAAGGAGCAAACAAAAGATGACAAAAAAGAAGCAAGAAAAAAAGGGGGGGAAAAGAAGAACAAGAAAGAATTTTTGGCTTCTTGTCCTCCAAAATAATTAACCTTGCACACCAGAAGAGAAGACAGGATGGGACCAATCTGAGCACTCAAAATTCATATACTTGGAAGTGGCAAAGAACTCCCCATACTAGCTAGCTAGGATGCACGGCTTGCACGGAGTGATCGTCACCGCCGGTAGCCTCATGGCCAGCCTGCTCATTGTCGTCGTCGTCGAACTCGACCCACACAGTGCTGATCGTCGTCTCCAGCTTGCTCGCAAACGGCGCACCACCACCGTCGCTCGCCTGCGCTGCCTCACCGCCACAGTACTCCTCCCGGCCATCTTCTTCACTGACCGGCATGAGCTCCATTGCCGTGGTTTGCGCCGGTGTGACAACGCTGACGAGAGGGTACTCCAGGTTCTTGCTTGCATTGCTCTTCTTGCACTTGTGGTAGAACTCCTTGAGCTCCAGCGTCTGAGCAGACGCCTTCCTCAGTATCTCATGAGCTGAATTCTGCAGAGGCTTGCTCAGGCCAAGGTTTCTCGATCGTAGCATCACGTCGAGGCCTTCTTTGAAGGTGTCGTAGACCTTGAAGCTCTCCCGGAGCACAATGCCGAAGGCCGACCGTGCGGCGGCGCTGGCGCTAGTGTTGTTGTCCGGCAGTAGCTGGATGGCGAGGTCGAGCAACCTCTGGCACATGGCGAGCTCGAAGAGGAGCAACTCGGCGGCGGCGGTGTCGCAGGAGGAGGAGCGCGGGTGCGGTTTGTCGTCGTGATTGTGTGGAGGCCGGGTGGGCTCTAGGTTGCCAGCTTGGTTGATCACCCACTGCATGCGCTCCTCGAGGTAGGCGGTGTAGCCGTGGAGGAAGGAGCACGCACCGCTGGCGGCCGTGGCGCCGGAGCTAACGTACTCGTCGCCCGTGCCGGCGGCGTGGTGGGAGCAGCTGCACCGGGGCGCGTCGATGCGGAGGTCACGGGAGGCCCAGAGGCCGCGGAGGTCCTGCTCAAAGTAGCGGTCGCCGGCCCGGAGGAGGCGGTGGACGAGGAGAAGCGGACGGAGCGCGAAGGCCGGGGTGCGCGCGGCTTCGAGGCGCGCCGTGATGCGGCGGGAGAGGAAGGTGATTGCGCCCGGAGCGTTGGAGACGAGGAAGAGGATCTCGTGGACGTGGCGGTCGTCGTCCCCGGCGCTACCGCCATCGGTGCACCGCTCGATGGCCGCCTCGATGTCGGCGAGGAGCGCCCGGTCAGGGACCGCCGCCGAGGCGGCCTTGGTGGGGGCCGCGCCAGCATGGTCCATGAGTGACCCTAGGGCTGCCCAAATCTTGGCCTTGAACACATTCATGTCTTATATGCCTTCATGAGAGTAGTAGAGAGGGGAGGAGAGGAGAGAGATGGTGCATGAGAGTTATAGCACACTCCCTCTTGTGTATGCGCTCGCTTGCAAGTCGATCGGCCAAGAGAGAGAAAGATCAGATCAGAGAGAGAGCAATAGATGACTATGCATGTTGTGCATGGCCATGGTCAGATACTCAGATGAGAGTGTCGTCTTCACATGAAATTCTTGAGAGAAGCCTCTGCAGCATCAAGAAGTCCACTATTGGCCTTATGACTTGGGAAAAAGGAGTAGCAAGAGGAAAGCTAACCCCCACTACCACTAATATGAGAGAGAGAGAAATTATATTCGGAGGTCAACTCTTGGGTGGGGGAATCAAATGCCTTTGGAATGAGGTGCCTCGTGCATCAAAGGCTTCTTCCATTGGCATATGGGCAGTAGGTTTGACTCAAACAAGTTCTTTAGTATTAGTATGGATTCCTATACATCAACATCAAAACAAGGAGCTAGCTTTTGGAGAGGAATGTAGGGTTTGGAAATAATTCAAGGTGAGGTACAGTTAATTCCACACTTGAGTACAATTTCCCAATAGAAGCAAGTCATACTATATATTCCCCTCACACACATATCTTTCACCCTTTTATGGTCCTAGCAACCTAGGTGACAGTATAATGTTAAGACTTGCTTTATACTCGGATATATATACTCTTACCGTCTAAGTTTATAAGGTATATTTCTTTATAGTATATAAACTAAGAAGATATTAAAATGACTAGATTACCTCTAATTATTATCACTAAAAATATATTCAGTGCATGCATGTAGAGAATATAAAGTAAAGATGGATATTTATTAGGGATATAGGGAGAATATCACACTAATATTACATTAAAATGTAAAATATAATTTATATTTGTGGACAAAACCATTAAAAAATACGTCTTATAAATTTGGATAGAGCAAATACTTGACAAGAGATTAATGGGGGCCTTTTGAGCTGCTCATGGTGTAGTTTAATGCTGTTGTTGTTCCAATGCCCTTTGTAGGACATGTTGCATCGGCGAATTGGATTGCGAAAAGTGTAGGTTGAATAATTTCATTAAAAATGGTATTTTCGATAGAGAGAAAATTGATGGTGGGGATGATTCCTGGCCATTTGAAACGACACAACCCCACATATATTCTGTGTGTTATATTGGTGGTGGTAGTAGTGATTAAAGTAGCTAGGAATTTTTTTTAAAAGATTTACCACCTGTTTTTTAGTTGGAAGGAAAAGAAGAGGGAATAATGCGATAATCATGCTATTATACAAATTTATGTACAACGTTAAGTACACTTTCACTACCCAAATGTCAGAAAATAAAAGACTAATTCGAGGGAGCTAGCGAACCGAAGAAATTAATTCTGTATCTATGTCGACATTTCGATACCACTTTCTTCAGTCCGCCATGCTTGAATTCTTATTCGCGAAAGGATCGATCACATGGGTTGATAGCAACATCATAGAGAATTCTATTGACATATCCCATGAACGAAGCATGCCAATTCTACAAGACTTTCAGCTGATCATTAATTTGTTGGTTCCTCTTCTTCTGGTGGGTCATTGTTCACATGCCATGTCGTGGCATGCACCATTGCCAGAAAGAACATTCCATGGGAGGAGGGTTGGAGAGTGAAAAGGCAGTACTTGACAAGACTAAAGGCAAAGGCAGAGTTTCTGCTGTTTGATAGAACTCACCATTTAGTGAAACAAACAGTGGGCTTAGAATTTTTATGCTGTTAGTCTTTCCTGGCCTCTGCCCTAGCATGACAAATTCCACACAAAAGTGAAGAATTTTTAATAATTAATACCAAGGGGCCTAAGCACATCCTTCATATATATGGTGCATGCAACACTAACCTAGCATCTGTAAGTATATTGCAATTTGATGCTGCTTTGCTATAGCATCAGATTCAAATTCATTAATTAGGGATGCGATTTGTTTGTTAATTAATTGTTGCTAGAATATACAAAAAATATATCCCAATAATTGAAGATGACACGAGAATAAAATAGAGCTGGACCTAAAATGTGTAACAATTACGCACAATATCAATCATAATTTAAAAAAGTTAAACTCGATCAAATTTATGGGACGTAGTTCTGAAAATGACCAGAAATCTTGAAGCAACTGTAACTTGAAAAGTTGTTTTCAAACTAAACTTTGCTTCAGTAGTTTTGTTTTGAGTTAATTATTTCTATTTGAAATAGGATAGATACTTCAGATAAAAATTAAAATAATTCTGTTTTTCTCACAAATGTAAAACTACTTAATTTGGGGAGTTTTCATTAGAATACAAATTAATTTATATTTTGCTTAAATATGAGTCTATTCGAGAATTTCATCCAAGTCAAAGGAAATAATTCCATCGGTCTAATATATAGCTCATGATTTGATTTAGCAATTTTTATTCTGGAATAGCAGGGAAATGACCACAAAATTAAACTAAGCAGAATTAAACTTGTTTGATTGGCTAGATGATCGTTCGGAGTAAACTAAGAATAAATACGCATCTGACCCAGTTCGGCATTACGGTCGATTAGGCCTTGAGAAGTGTGTGCAACGGAAATGAAATGAGACCATGCAATTGATATCACGCAGAGATCAGGCTGATCAACTACACTAAAATAGAATGATTGCTCAACAGATCGAACGGTTCAAATTTGCAAGATGAGCTATGGGCACAGTGTGAACTGTAACTACAGCAACCTGGGGATCCCAAATTGCTCCAAAGTGGGGATGAGGTGTGGTAGTATGGTACCTAGTCTACCTGTGCTCCGTTTTATCAGTTATGTAACCATTGTTATTAGGCACCTAATTTAAGGGTAAGGGGTGTGTTTTGTTTTGAACTCCAAGTTGTTAAGCTGTGTTTTGTTCATATCAAAGCATTTTTGGCCTCTGTTTGGTTGGTTACTGTTTGCACTAGATTTTGAAAATTACGAGACAAATCGACCGAATTGTACAAGTTTAGATAATGCACGAAGCATCTTTGGAAAGTTTAGATAACATACGGTGAATAATTGGAAGGAGACCAATTAAGGAAACTATAGCCGACTCGGATTATGTTGCCGTGACAGAACATGACTCGGATCGGCTGACGGGTATAAAAGGCGAGCCTAGGCTGCTTGAAGAGACATCCACAGCCAAAATCACATTTGCTAGTTTTTCGTTTTCCTTTAGCTTTTAGTCTTGTAACGCTCTTTTGTAAGTCGACATCGATCAAATAAAGTTGTGTATCGCCGATTGTTTGATCGTCTTCGATTTCTTCAGGTTTGATTTGTTCTGTTTTGTTGCGCATCGCCTTCTCAGAATCAATCTACCTTTACCTTGTGATTAGCCTTAATCGGTTAATCTATTTACCCTTCAATCGGCCTTTGGCTGGTTCTACTTTAGCCAATTCGTCTCTACAATCGGCTTAGATTGGATTTCACGATTTTATCCTTATCGATTGCAGGGTCAAATCGATTGGCACGCTTGGCGTATTTGAACCCGGTGTTCATCTGGTGTGTTGCGATCAAGAACCCTACTTCACGTTTTTGGTGTCAACAGTTAGAAAAATGTGGCATGCCTCATGGATTTAGCAAGACTCTTGCCAAGTTCTGGGCCGAAGTTTGGGTGGCAAAATCGTTGAGCAAATTTCGGAAACCAAATTCTACTCTCTCTTCAAGCAAAATTTTAGCTAGCCTAAGTTGACGTCTTTGTTTGATTTGTAACCAATACTTTTGGTCACCAGACCCATTTGTTCGTGGCCAATAATTGGTAGGGTAAGTGAACATTTATAGCGTTCCCAACCTATTTTGTGCTACCAGTGCTCCTATTGTTCGAAAAATGGTTCAAATAGGTGCGGAAATTTCCAAATAAATTACATAGATAGGGTACGATATAATGTATCATTCTGCAAAATTCCAAATTCAAATTCGATCTACACATTGAGAAACAAGAAACACAAATTTCAGTGAATGGTACCTTTATCTTTTCCTATTTTATTTCGGATTTTCTTTTCAGCAGATTTTGTCTTTTTTTTGTTTCTCAATACGTAGATCAAAATTGGATTTAAAATTTTGTGGGATGATAGATTATATCGTACGCTATCTTTGTAAATTTTTCAGAATTTTTTGTAACTATTTGAACCGGAGCAATGGATACACCGGTAGCACCTAGGGGTGCAAACGGAGCGGATAATTTCCAACCGATCCAAGACCGAATTCGTTTAAAATCCGATTTAAATCCGAAAAAATGATATCCGGTTATATCCGGATTCGATCCGGATTCGAATCTGCCTATCCGAAAAAAATATGGAGTAAGATATGGGAAGAGAAGTATCCGATCCGTATTCGATCCATACCCGCATATCCGAGCTATCTGAAAAATATCAGTGTAAATAAGTGAAATAGATACCCGATAACAGATCCGATAAACATAAACATTCTACATCATATAAGTTCATATGTTGATTGGAATTATACTTGGCTGCATATTATTTTTATATAGGGAATGCAACTATTATTGAATTTGAAACACTTATATGTCTCCAAGATTCTAGTAAAGTTTTGTGTATGGTTGATTGATCTTAATATGCGTGACATATATGGTTTCTGCTTTCACGCATTATCCGACTAACTATTCGTAACCGAGACTAACCGTATCCGGAACGATCTGTATTCGCTCCGTATTTGCGACCGAAGTAATCCGTATTCGTATTCGAATCTGGCACTGTCCGTATCTGATTCTACATCCGAGAAAAAATTTGGAATAGGATACGGAATAAACGAAATCCATCCGTATCCGATCCGTTTACACCCCTAGTAGCACCAAATATGTTAGCAGCCCTGGAAACGTTTTCGTATCATAATTAGGGGTGCCCATCCTAACACAACCAAGATACCGGAATCTTGTGGATATATAAAATAGTAAGTGCAAATTCTAATGGTACCTTGCAACAGTATGTTTGAGGGAAGTGGACATTTGCAAAATAAGGTTGCTATCCATGTGGAAGGTTTTGTTTATGTGAGGTTTTATAAAACATAGAAAAACACCTCTTTGTCTTATAAAATATGGAAAAGTAGAATTTGAAATTCTTGCAATTCAAACAGATAGTTCTAAAATTGCAGGAGCCAACAGGAGCATGTTTACGGTGACAACATTCAAGTTTTCTTTTTTTGAGTGGGGGCAATTGGTTTGCGAGGTCATCTCAAGGCTTACAACTCAAATGTTACATATTTGAATATCAAAAACTTGGTAGTAGAAAATCCACATAAATAAACCACACAAAACAAAACAACAATTGAGAAGCCACGTCAGTTGAGCTAATTATACCCTTTTAAGATTGTAACATGAGAACGCTACCGTTTTTTTTTTTTTGGAACTGCTTAAAATGTGTTCACCATCATAGTGGACAAGTTATGAAGCTGCAGTCAAGGTGTAAACCTAACTGCTAACGCTATTTGATTGAAGCTGCCATGGCGTCTGAGCTAGGGATGGCAACGGATCTATTCTCCACCGGGGAATACCCTCCCGTACCAACTCCTGGTTTAGCGATTGGGGGTGGCATTCACCCTGTCCCAATCCCCACCAGGGATTTGATGGAGAACGGGCCCATCAAGAACCTAATTTCGAATGATATTGAGATAATTTTACAATTTCATCATATGGTTACATAGAAATACAAAAATTTATTAACACATGAGATGGTAAAATGATACTAAATGAGTAAATGCTATAGAGTATACCAAAATATATTAGATCAGAGACAAAATACATATGTTGTTAGACATATAATGTATCAATCTACGTATATATGAATGTTTATCAGGGGATGGGAGAGGCATTCCTATCCCATTTCTATGCAAGGTATCAGAGGCAAATCTCCCCATATCTATCCCTAATAAAGGAATTTCCCAATGGTTGTCGACGAAGGGAGCCCCATCGCCACCGATCCCTAATCTGAGCTGTGTGTCACTTGAATCACCGTTGTATTTATCCAAACATCTAGTGTAACACCTCACCCGAAAAAAAAGCCGAACAGAACAGTATGCCATTGTTGTCGCCAGGATTTGGCACGCGCCGAAAGTGCTGAAACAGACCATGAAAGAATTGCGATAAACTTCGACTAGCCAAAAAGGCGAGGTTGGCAGAGTGGAACATAAAGTTGATATGTTGCAATTTAGGACAGGGACATGAGCAGAAAACCAGGGCCAAAAGAAAGCAAAGAAAAGCAGACCGTGATTGATGCAGATATGCGTGTAAACTAATAGGGCATCATATGCGGTCTACTCTTCTTGTCTTGCCAATCTGTATGTTCCATCGACAAAAGTTGAGCACTACTAAAGTCAAACCCACTAGATTATATGGAGATAAGCTGTCTCAAAAGCAGGAGTTGCTGAATGGAAAGATGAGACAGCAATAGCTAAACATGAAGCATGAATCCATGATCAATGATGTGTTGGCAGATGGCCCACCAAAATTTTACAGAAAAATAGTGCATGGTTTGCCGCAATAAATGGTAACAAATCATATTAAGAAACCATCAGAAAGAAACTACAAATTAGACTTGTAGCAAGCAGCCTCAACAAATTCCCAAAAAATATTAAAAATCTCAAAAAGAGTAACGCTTCTATGCATCCTTCTTAATACAAGTTACACAAATCCTGAAGTATTTGTAATCACTGTATACCTCTTGTCATGCTTTAATATTTACACAACTTTTAAATAGAAATGCATACAAGCACCTCCCAAAAAGATACCACCAGAAGAGCAATTGCAATTTAATAAGTTGACAAACATCCAAACTAGTTACAAATTTATAAAACAGTGGACTAGGTAGATGGCCTTCCTGCTAGATTTCATGTGATCAAATGATGAATGACGCAGTTGGGAAAACAAATTTTAACAAACTACACGAGTACATGGTGACATGATACACAAATGAAATCTAAAACACTGGAGTCCAATACAGGTGCACTGAGAAGGCTCGAAGAAACGCAAGCTATTACAGTTAGTTGCTACTACTAACAGAAAATCTAGAATGTCATTGACATACACCAAATAACACGATAAGACCCTAAAGTTGGTCCTAAACTGAAAGCAACAACTGAATGCACATCCATTGGGCATTCTATCCCATGTGGGTCTTTACAGCAAGTCAAATTCTTGGTTCTTCAGACATGAGCCATGGAGATATCCATGATCATGCTCTGGCTCTCTTGCTACTGCTGCTGCAATTCGGGCACTTGTAGTGCTTGATGTGTTCGGCTTTGGCCGGAGTGATCTTGACACACTTACCATGGAACCATGTTTCACAAGCATCACAACAGATCCAGAACTCATCCTGTCCGTAGTTGTCACCACATGCACCACATAACGTGTTTTCATGATCTTCCTCTTCCTCCTCTTCCTCACCTCCACTTTCGTCCTCATCCTTTGGAGGTGGCATCTTCGGACCCCTCAAGTTGGGTTCTGGCTGGCGTGATGGCTGGAGAAGTGTTTAGAGCCAAAAGAAGACATCAAGTTATGAGCTTATCTTTGGCCAACATTGTTACAGTAAAATGAAAATGATTCATTACCTTTGTGCCAGATTTATTGCTCTTGCTGCTGCTTTTGGGGGTTTTTTCTTTGGTCTGTTTCTTCGCAGTTCCCGTGACAACCTCATATATGGTGGGAAGGTTGTTAATCATGCTAAAAAGCCGCTTCCTGCAATGCAATCGCAAAAAGTAATTATATTGAAGTTGATGCTCAAAGCAGATATAAGAAAATCCATGACATTAATTAAAAGCATCCATCACATTCCCATCAAAGCGTTAAATAGTCGAACAATTAAAATGATATTACAAGGGCCTAAACATTGCAATATAAATATCTCAATGGAGATGTAAATAAAATTTTGCATCACATAGTTTGCATCAAGAAATCCAAGATTTCAAAAGCAGCAAACAATATACATAAAAAAGAATGAAGCATCACGTACTAATTAACCAAACTTGAATATTTCGAAAGATCAACATAAGATATACTTACTAGACAGTGCTTTCAATTTTCAAAGAATAAAGCAGCTGAACATAGATACCACAATTGAATTAGTATATCCACTGTTGCTATCAGTTACATGTTAAGGCCAATAATTTTACCAAAAAAACTAGAGATGTCAACAATTGCAACTGCACAATATTCTATAACTAGAAATTTCCAATCTGGGAGCAGAAGCCTATTGTTTCGGTACTAAGATATATATAATTGATTTCAATTAGATGGAGACTTGCGAATTGTCTCTGTGTCCTGGAAGAGGGGAATAAACTGATAAACTATGTTACGACAAAAGAGCACACGAAAAACTGAGACAGCATCCACAGATTGTCATATGCAACCTTCATGGTCAAAATAAAGAAGCCAAATGACATATGAAAGAAAACACCAGAACACTCTGTTTATTGTCACTAACTTAAGTAGAAATACTTTCTAAAAAAAATCAGTACTAAAAGGCGGCATGTTCAGCAATTAAGTGTCACAGAGATGCGTATGCTGCGTTGGATTTGTGGTCATACAAGATTGGACCGAGTTCGAAACGACGAGATACGTGATCAGCTAGGGGTAGCTCCAATTGAAGAAAAGCTTGTACAACACCGGTTGAGATGGTTTGAACATGTACAACGAAGACCTCCGGAGGCACCAGTGCATGACGGCATCATAAGACGCGATAATAATGTGAAGAGAGGTAGGGGCCGGCCAAATTTGACTTGGGAGGAGGCAATCAAAAGGGATTTAAAAGGATGAAATATATCGAAAGAGTTGGCTTTGGATAGAAGTGTGTGGAAAGCAGCTATCCACGTGCCTGAACCTTGATTAGGCTTTATACCTCGTTTTGGTATAGTTTTAGGCTTTGTTCTACTTACTCATCTCTCTCTTCCTCCCTTTGTTAGCGGATCGTTTTGGGTTTCAACTCTAGCCTACCCCAACTTGCTTAGAACTAAAAGGCTTTGTTGTTGTTGTTGTTGTTGTACAAATACTATACATAATTACGGTATTCAATCAGCCCGAAGGAAACATCTACCTAGATGTTGAAACAGGATCTGTCGTTTTGAAATGCCATTACAGAATAGAGGTGTCTCTCTCTTCCAAAGAATTAATTATGAACCATAACTGTCCATTGATCTATTTGCATATCCTAACTTGACAATCAAGCATAGATTTATAATACAGATTTATGGATCTGTAAAAACAACTAAACACAGTTTCTACTCCTTGTGGATATCTTAACTGAAGATTGTGGTAGGCATGATCATCTTTTCATCTCTATTATCAGCAACTAGTTCAAATCATTACAATGTACTCAGAAACAGCAATTTCAATTGTATGTATGCGATTTGTTCCTGATTAATAATTTGCAGATCAATGTTTTGAATTACCATGACATGCACATCTTTAGGTTTTATGCATTAACAGAACTCATGACTACGGATTGACTTCAAGAATACAACAAAGGGTTGTGGTGAATCCCGGTGTCGGCCCAGATAGAAGACAGCAAATTCATTATTCATTAGTTGCAATGGGGTGCCCTTGAAGTGAATGAGGTATCGAAAAAGCTAAATCAAAAGTTTGACAAATTCATCAATTGGTCAAAGTAGAAAGACATTTTGCATGATCAAATCAAACAAAGTGGAGAGAAGGAAGGTGATTTATGGCTGAATTATAGGTAGATTACACCATGAACTCCCATTAGGAATTAAATCTAATATGGGACCAACCAGCAGCATAAAACACAAAATAGTTGATACCTCCTATACCATAAGAATATTCCAAAGTTAAACATTCAAGGGGGCAAAAGAGCTTTTTTTCAGACATGGTATGCCACGTAAATCACAAAGATAAACAACAGATGTAAAACAAATTATTAGTGTAAAGAAAAAAAATTAACAATGAAAATTCCAAGTTGACCATTCTTAGAGCATCTCAGTCTTACTGATCTGTTACTGTTTACTTAAACAAGAACCCATACTACCTTAAGCACAGTGATCATACCAAGATACGAGCACAGCATGAACAGCAATTTTCATCATGTCAGCCAATACATCTAGATCCACTAGGGAAACCTCAGGAGCCTTATCCCTTTAAATAATGAACTTCCCACAAAGCAAGTATAAGGGCTATCAAATATCCATTCAATACTAGATCTTTATAGGCACAAATAAATTCCGAAATCTGCAAGAAATTTTTGGAGGTCTGGCTAAAGAACTGTTACTGACTAATCTTATGTGTTTCTAACAATTTAGAGTTCCCAGTCAGAAAATTTTCCATGCAATCATCTGTCCAACAGGATCAACATACCAACTACAGAACATCAATCTCCCTTGCATTAACACTGCTAGGAAACCATAGTTACCAGGGTTGAGCAACCATCCCAGGATCTGTGACCTGGGATCGATGTCCCAGAACGCAGATCGCCACCAGGTCACAGATCTACAGGGAAGGGGACATGAGGAGATTAAAGGGAGAGCAGATTGGGTAGGAGAGAAGCAGAGGAGAAAGGGGAAGGGAGATGGGATGTTGGGGACGATGGGAAAGAAGAGAGAACGAGATTTAATATGGCTATGTTTGGCTATCTGCTAGTAAATGTCAGAATCTTTAATAGATAGATTTGTCTAACAAAAACACATATTATGTCTTATATGGTTAAAATCATATTATCTGAATTAGGAATAAAGTAGTCTTTTAAATTGGGTTATCAAGATGGATTCACTTGAATGAATCACGTTCTATGTTTTGAACTAGCGTTCCGAAGAACCCTACCCCTAGGCAATGATGCTGTGTTAAAACATGGATTAGGCAATGAGCAAGAATTTTGAAAATACAAAAAACAGGGAAAAAACACTAATATTCAAGAGTCAAGACAGCATCTAAAGTATGGTGCTATGATTCATGTATCCTAGTCAATTATTTAAACGGAGTTGTGATGAAGAAAACAAGGGAAAAGGCTATTAGGGATAACATAAGCTATCCTACATGGCAGTTCGATCTATCTAAAATTATGTGAAATGAATGAGAAATAATGAAACAAGAATTCTATATCGAAGTAGGAACTGTTAGATTGCGAATGAATTATACCATATTGTGGTTAATTTAGAAATGTCGAAATATGTTGTACTCAGAAATGGCATAACTAAAGCCCTCATAGATTTTTAGAGTTTTGAGTTAATTGTTTTAGACTTTTGTGTTTGGTTTTAACAGCTTTTTACTGTTTCAGTCTTTTCTATGCAAATGGCAGGGGTAACCATGGGCCAGCCCAAAATGCCAGAAGATACATAGAAGCCACTATTTCCACTATGCAACATAGTAGAACACTTCCCAGTCTAGAATGGGCCAGTGGCCTGGTGGTTTTAGAGGGTGTTCGTTCCCATCTAGTCGGGTTCGTTCCCTAGGATCAATATGGTGTGCCTTATGAAAAAAGAGTACACACACATGTGCATTTAGTGGGAACTTTATGGTGTGCCTTCGTAAAATTCCTAGCATGTCTAATGGATGCACACGTGTGTGTATGTGTGCGCGCGTGTGGCGTGGGTGGCTTGTAGTGGACATCTGAGCTCTGAACTGCAACAGCACCACTGTAGCACCAATAGAGTCTGTGATTTAAAATTAATCCTAATCATATTATGCTAGCTGCATGATATTATAATTGTGCTCCCTCCTCATCTGTTTCAACCACAAATATAAGAAAAGAACTGATTGAAAATGAAACCATACACAGGCACCCATCGTAATCACGTGGGCCCAAAATTAAATATCTACAGTTATTCACCAGGAAACCAAAACATATCCAAACCACAATTCCTCCACAGCATCATATTCGTTCTATTTACAATTTTCAATACAGTAGTAGTAAAAGTTATCGACCTTACTCTCTCCGGTCCAAAACATCGTTACTTTTTTGACTGCCCAGTTACCACTGTTGATCATTATTTTTACCATGTCATACAAGGAGAGATTCCTTGTGTATGTTTTTTGCTGATGATGTGGTGCTAATCGACAAGAGTAGGGTAGATGTTGATGGAAAACTGGGGTTGTGGGAAAAAAAAAACTATAGAACCGAAGGGCTTTAGGCTTATTAAAACTAAAACTGAGTATATAAGTTGTGTTTTCAACGGTGCTATGACAGATGATGGAGGTGTTACTCTAGATAGAAAAGTAATGCCTAGGAAGGGAACTTTTCGATATTTGGGATCGATGCTACATGACGGCGACATTGATGAAGATGTGAGCAACAGGATACAAGCAAGGTGGGTGGAATGGTGCCAAACATCTGGTGTCCTATGTGATAAAAAAAAGTCCATCAAAAGTTAAAGGGTAAGTTCTACAGGACAATGATCAGGCATGCGATGTTGCATGGGGCGGAATGTTAAGTGACAAAAAAGATAACATGTACAGAAAATGAGCATAGCAAAACAGCGAGATTAAATTTGCAAAGATGATATACATGATAGGGTTGAAGTAGCACAAATTAAAGAAAAGTTTGTTCAACATCGTTTGATATAGTTTGGACGTCTCCAACGGAGTCCTCCGGGGACACAGTGCATAGTGGAATTTTAAGTTGTCTCGAAAATATAGGAAGCAGAGGTCAATCAAGAATGACGCAGGAAGTAGTAGTTAAAAGAGACTTGAGGGATTGAGTTGTATCCAAAAAGTTGGCATTGGATAGGAGTGCACAGAAATTAGCGATCCACATACAAGAATCATGACCAAAGATCAAAGGTTTAAGGGTTTTCTTAACTTTGATTGGGTTTTATTCCTAGCCAACCGTAACTTGTTTGGACAAAAGACTCGGTTGTTGTTGCTGTTATTGTATGACAGTACAATTTCAATATGGCCCAACAAGACAAAAATATTTTAGCAATGTAAGTTAGAAAAGTCTGACCAAGCAAACAGACAAAAGGGACAAGTATATTCTACAGGATATAATATCTACAAACAATAGGGAGAAAGAAAAGAGGGGGGATAACTTCATGGGCTGGGTAGATGGCTATACGCTTCCCAGCTCTCACATATTACATGCAAAAAGAAAATACACACAATCAAGAATTCTGAATTATACGATGAATGAAAAAACAAACATCAACTTAAACCAAGAATGTCTGAATTATACTGTAAGGGTACATTTGCTATGCCCTATGAAGTATGAAATCATTGAGTTAATAAACAAACATGGTGAAGCAGCAAATAACAAGCTCAAGATGCTACAATGAGTGAAGCATATCGAATCCACAACAAAATGCTACAATGAGTCAATGATGTGAATCATATCAAATCCACAACAAAATAAGTTACTTAGCACATATTGAACAATATATTATTTCTGTAGTGATCTACAGTCGAAATGTTTTAGACTTAGCAGGACTAAAGCCGAGTATATGAGGTGTGACTTCGGTACTACTAGACATGAGGAGGGAGATGTGAGTTTGGAAGGTAACCCAAGAAGGATACCTTTCGATACTTGAGATCGATGCTACAGAGAGATGGGGATATTGATGAAGATGTTAGTTATAGAATTAAAGCGGGATAGATGAAATGGCGTCAAGCGTCTGGCATTCTCTGTGACAAGAGGGTACCACAAAAGCTAAAAAGCAAGTTCTATAGGACGGCTATTAAACCTGCGATGTTGTATGGTGCAGAATGTTGGCCTACTAAAAGGTGGCATATTCAGCAATTAAGTGTCGCAAAGATGCGTATGCTACGTTGGATTTGTGGTCATACAAGAATGGACCGAATTCGAAACGACAAGATATGTGATCGGCTAAGGGTAGCTCCAATTAAAGAAAAGCTTGTACAATACCGGTTGAGATGGTTTGGACATGTACAACGGAGACCTCCAGAGGCACCAGTGCATAGCGGCATCATAAGACGCGACAATAATGTGAAGAGAGGTAGGGGCCGGCCAAACTTGACTTGGGAGGAGGCAATCAAAAGGGATTTAAAAGGATGGAATATAACAAAAGAGTTAGCTTTGGATAGAAGTGCGTGGAAAGCAGCTATCCACGTGCCTGAACCTTGATTAGGCTTTATACCACATATTGGTATAGTTTTAGGCTTTGTTTTACTTCCTCATCTCTCTCTTTCTCCATTTGTTGGCGGATCGTTTTGGGTTTCAACTCTAGCCTACCCCAACTTGCTTGGGACTAAAAGACTCTGTTGTTGTTGTTGTTGTTGTAGTGATCTACATGTTACGGTGACTATCCATTAAGGTTAATACCTAGCTGAAACAACAAAATTAGACTATTCATATTAACACCATGTGTTCTAAAACTACACTGTTAGTATTAACAGCATGTGCTCCAAAACTACACTGCTAGTACTAACAGCATGTGCTCCAAAACTATACTGCTAGTACTAACAGCATGTGCTCCAAAACTAGTAATTTGAAACCAAAGTAATTTATGTATTCAACATAACTGAAGCAAACCATGAAAAGGAACAATTTGCACTGCCATCAGTAGTCAGTAGTCACATTTGCAAAGTATAATATGATTCTTCACAGAAAAAAAAGAATTTACAATATGATTAAAAATAGGATACACCCGCATTAAAGAAAGGTAAGCAATTGAAAGAGTAAATTTCACGAAACTACAGTTTCTAGTACGAACTATCAGAAAACTACAGGCTTTAATTTCTATTTCACAAAACTACAGATTTTAGAACTTATGTCACAAAATTATAGATTTTAAAATTGACTATTTCTTATAACAGATTTGACATTGTAGGCCCACATGGTAACCTTACGCGTGAGTTAAACGGGAAATGAGAAGCATGAGGTTGCTATGTAGGTCCACACTGTCAAACCTATTACAAGAAACGGTCAATTCTCTAAAACCTATAGTTTTGTGACACAAGTTCTCCTAAAATTTATAGTTTTGTGAAATATGAGCTAAAAGCTGTAATTTTTTGATAATTTGTACAAGAAACTCGTAGTTTTGTGAAATTTACTCCAATTGAAAAGAAAAATTGCATGTCTCGGATAAACAAATGCAATACCTGGATTCTTTGTCAAACCCGAATCTTGCTCCAAAGTAAAAGGCCACTGCTAGCAGCCAGGCATCACTATGCACTGCAACAAGTGACAGCCAATCTTTCTCATCCATTCCGTCCCGAGCAAAATTAATTCCCAATGCTGGCTCTGGAAGTTCCGGAGGAACCTCCTCTGCAGGCAAGTTCACTTCCCATGTCTCATTTGGAAGACCATATAGGCACAGATTCTCTTTCTCTGCAATCAAAATGATATTTCCTAAACTTCCTGGTCCTTTTCAGGATTCTTTATTTTATGCTGTCTAATCAAAAGAAGCCAGGACCAAGAAAGTTTGAAAACGACTGCAACTGTGTGCCCACAGAAAATTGAAACGAGAAAAAAAAAAAGGAAAAAGACTGGTTCAATCAGATTTTATACTCTGCCTCACGCCACTCTAACAACACAAACAACAATACAAAACTTTGGATTCATAATTCTACACAAAGTTCAAGACTAATTCAGAACAAATTACTGACAATCTCCAGTAAGATATCCCTAAAATGGTAAATTAGCAAACATGTATCTGTCTTCGTGAAGACATGAACCACATATACCAAGGAACTTAAGGCAGGAAAATAAGTTCTTTTCTACCAAATGTCAAGAAACAATAGAATGAATGTTCCAACACATAGAGCGTTCTCTTCGACCGTAAGATGGCTTGATCCAATACATAGTTATTATTCGGTGACCCTGCGAGCCTTTTAAAACTTCAGGGACCTTCCTATTAAACTTTTGCATTATGTCAGTGGAAAACTATATTCTTTACCAACCCCCCAAAATAAAAGCCCACAATACCCTTCGTACGAGGGACACCATGGTCATTTGCCACTACTGTTACCCTTGGTAGGCTCAAAACAGTAAGTACACTCCGCATCCCTTTCTTGTGAGGAGGCCACTAGTCAACCAATCGGGGGGAAAAAACAAGCCCTTCAACCTCCTCATCCTTTCACCTCATCTCTCTCTCTCTCTCATCCTACTACCAATTTTTTTAGTACGACAACTAATCGTCAAGTAGATCGAAAGCAAGAACCACCAAGCCAGCACTCCGAGAATAATTCCAGTGCACCTTTCCTGCAAAAATCACAAGCTTTTCCTAAAGGGTAAAAATCCCCAGCCCACCACAAAACACAAATCCCAGCTAAACACCAAAGAATCGAAGCCAGAAGCAAAGTTGCCCCAAATTAGTAAAAAGAACACCAAACCCACCCAAAATTTTCCCATTTCAGCGAGAGAGAAAAAATCACACTATTTACACAAAATCGCCCAAAAAAGAACCCCAGAGCCGCATCTTTCCCAAGCAAAACAGCAAGAACGCCACGAACCCCGCGAATTCGAGGCCCGAGAACGGCGAATCGGAGGCGCGCGCGAGCTCACCTGGGTCGCACTGCTGGTAGAACTTCTCCACGTCTGCAAACCCACCAAATCAAATCAATCAGCCACTCGGAAACCGACCAAAGCCTCCGAATCCTCCAAAAATCCCAAAAATACTCCAGAAAATTTCGGGGGAATCAACTACGTACCGGTGGTGAGCGCCTTGATCATGCCGGCCCGCCGCGCGCGGAAATCCCGGAACACGTCCTCGGGCGTGCGATGCGTCCCGCCGCCGTCCATTTCCCGGTGCAGTAAGGGCGCCGGAGCTCCGGGCTGGGTTAGGGTTTTGGTGGTCGAGGCGAGGCGGAGGGGAGGAAGCTTTAGGTAGGACAGCGAGACCAGTGGGAGGAGGATGAGGAATGGATTTTTAGGCGAGGTGAAATGGGATGGGGGGACCAGGGCGCGGATTTTGAATCGCCTCGAGGGGCTAACTGCTAATTTCGCGAGTACTGCCGCTACCTTTTTCCTGAGAAATTTCATGTGCACCCCTGTCAGAGTTGTATTTTGCAGTGGAGCCCCTGTGGGAAACGGTCAGCCGCGCGACGGTAAGCGCACACGTAAAGCGCCTCGCCCACTGGCGTGTGGCCGCCCTCGGCTCTCCCCTTCTCTGCACACCTCGTGAATACAACGGCTGTATCTTTGCACTTCTGTACCCGACCTGTGTAAGAAAACAACGCTTTCCATACAACTGATACAAGGATCGCACTAGCATACAAGGCTTAACAGTCGGTGAAAAAAAGGCATGCAATCTCGGTATTCTTATGACTGGATCAAGGTACAAGAGAGCACAGCCCCCTTCATGTCATAACAACAGTTCCTGATTTCAAAAACCATTCTTTTTGTACTCCTGTTCTCATCGCTAAAAATGAGGGCCATATCGCAACACCAGATCTTACAGACTTACACACCACACACAATTGTTTAATGTGCATCCTGTTGTCACAAGATGCAAGAACAGTGAAGATGGTACACTACAGCACAGGTACAAGCAACAATTTTCCAATCATGCAGCCTGCCAAACAGGCCAAACGCAGCTCTTGGTTTCATATGTACTCAGTACTCAAGATTCATACATGTAAATGCTTTGGGAGTCCCTGATGTGCTTGGTTCTCTGTGGGTTGCGAGGTAGATAATTAATAGGAGTTCTGCTCCCTTCTTCAAGTGAAATTACGAGTAACGAATGAAGGAAGCGAGCTGTCGGTGTTGTGCTGCTGTTTCCTGTTCATTCAGAGTGATGATGGTTGTTAAGCAATGAAGCATAGGCGGAGGCGGAGCTGGGCCTCGGGCCACTAGGGCCTGTCAAATACACAAGTATTGCAAGGAAGATATTCTCTAAGCCATGTATAGAAATAGATTATGCCCTTCCATACGTTTTCATATTCTGTATAGAAACTAGAGATATTTCCTTGTATACTCTGTATTCTGTAACTACAAATAGATGACGATCTGTTGATCGTTGTGTGTGGGAAAATATCGTTTTCTTCTTGATACCAGAGCCATAGATCCATTCTTCAATCCCATCCAGATCTCAGCCGCCATGTCTACCTTCGACACCATCGGCGCTCTGATTTCCAGCCCAGCCACCGCCACACCTTCAGCTGCTTCCCTCAGCGGATCCATCACCGTGCGGCCTACCCGCACTAACTTTTTACTCTGGAAAGCCCAAGTTGTGCCTATTCTCTCTGGAGCAAATCTCTTCGGTTACCTGGATGGTTCCAATGTTTCCCCGCCGCGGATGATTGTTGCGGGAACTGGCGATGCTGCGCGCCAGGTGGTCAACCCGGAGTTCCTCGCCTGGTATCGCCAGGACCAAACCGTCCTTGGCATTCTTAACTCCTCTATGACAGAGGATGTTCTTGCTCAGACGATGAGATGTACTTCGTCTGCTGAAACTTGGGCGACTCTTCATGCCATGTATTCGGCGCAGAACCGGGCGAACACCATCAACGTTCGTGCTCAACTGTCGACAACAAAGAAGAAGGATAGCTCCATCACGGAGTACTACAACAAGATGAAGGCCCTAGCCGACACTATGGCGACCGTCGGTTCTCCTCTGACTGATGAAGAACTAATTGGCTACATCATGGCTGGCCTAGGGCCAGAATATGATGCTCTCATGGCGTCGCTCACCGTTTACAACGCCCCGGTATCTCTCGCCGCCTTTTACTCCATGCTTCTGATGTTTGAGGCTCGGCAGGAACTTCATGCACAAGCTGGTGATTTTATATCTTCTGCGAATAATGCCCTGCGCCACGCCAATGACAATCGCCGAGAGAGCCATAACAACCGCGGCGGCAGACGTGGTGGAGGACAACATCGTGGAGGAAGAGGAGGAGGAGGCAGTCGCGGTCGTGGTGGAGGAGGTCGTTACCGGCCAAAGTGTCAAGTGTGCGGTATAATTGGGCATGAAGCTCTTCGCTGCAGGAACCGGTTCAATCACTCGTATCAAGTTGATGACTTCCACACCGGAAATGCTGCTACAACTCATGGCCCAGACGGAGAAGCGAATTGGTATTTTGATACCGGTGCCACTGATCATCTCACGAGCGATCTCGACCGCCTGACTACTCATGAGCGCTATACTGGGAAGGATCAAGTGCAAGTCGCCAATGGTGCAGGTTTGCGAATTTCTCATATTGGTTCTTCTAGACTTTCTGGCTCCTCCCTAGCTCTTAATCATATCCTCCACGTACCACAAATTCATAAAAATCTTTTGTCTGTCCATTGCCTTGTTTCTGATAATAATGTCTTTATTGAATTTCACCCTCAATTTTTCTTTGTTAAGGACCGAGTAACGAAGAAAATTCTTCTACAAGGTAGAAGCCGAGGGGGATTGTATCCTTTCCCGTTATGTCACTCAAGACGTCAAGCTTTTTCTGGAGTCAAAGCCACACCAAGTCAATGGCACCAACGCCTCGGTCATCCTTCAAATAACATCGTCGAGTCTGTCGTTCGGTCAAATAAACTTCCATGTTTGTCTAGTAATGAATCCTTTGTATGCGATGCTTGTCAACGTGCTAAGAGTCATCAGTTACCCTATAGTGCCTCTACTCGCATAACCAACAAACCACTTGAACTCATTCATACTGATGTTTGGGGTCCCGCCCTTGCTTCTTCGGGTGGTTTCAAATTCTATGTCAGTTTCGTTGATGATTTCAGTCGGTTCACATGGATTTATCTTCTTAAACACAAATCTGATATAGAACAGGTGTTCTATAATTTTCAAAAACATGTTGAACGTCTTCTTGGCAGTCAAATCCTCGCCGTCCAGTCTGATTGGGGTGGGGAATATCATAGACTTCATCGTTATTTTCAGCACACCGGGATTTCTCATCGCATTTCCTGTCCTCACACATCCCAGCAAAATGGGATTGCTGAGCGTAAACATCGACATTTGGTTGAGACCGGCCTTGCCCTTCTCGCACAATCTTCTCTCCCAATTCGGTATTGGGATGAAGCTTTTCTTACAGCCTGTTATCTCATCAATCGCATGCCTAGTAAACTTCTACAGGGCATGACTCCTATGACTCGACTTCTAAACCTTACGCCTGATTATTCCTTCCTTCGCACCTTCGGATGTGCGTGTTGGCCTAGCCTTAGGAAATATAATTCTCGGAAGTTAGAATTTCGCTCAAAAATGTGCACCTTTTTAGGCTACAACCCTTATCACAAAGGTTATAAATGCTTAGATCGATCCACGGGACGTATTTACATTTCCCGTGACGTCATCTTTGATGAGAAAATCTTCCCTTTTGCTTCCGGTTCTTCTCCAGATTTATCCACCCTTACAGCTCCTGTGTCATTTCCAGATTCTGAGCCAGTAGTCCAGAATACCAATATGCGAAATTACAACTTGTCATTGTTGTCTACTAATCCTTCTGATACAATTACTACAACAGATGATGATCATTCCAGGGCTGCGCCTGGTGAACATGCTGCTATACCATCGATCACTTCACCTGTGCCAGACAACATGCCGCCGGTTGATTCCAGTTCCTACACCTCTTCAGACCGTGTGTCATTTTTGGAGTGTGCATCCGGTTCACCCTCAGCATTGGCGCCTGCTTCTTGTTCACCTCCAGCAAGCCCAGTTGCAACTCCTGTATTACCGGCCGCGTCGACTGAGCTGCCAATGCCATCCTCGGATTTAGGACCCGGACCAACTGCTATTGCTTCACAGCCACATCCGATGATCACTCGGCTTCTCAATAATATTGTGAAACCTCGCCAACTTACTGACGGCACCATCCGCTACAATCCTTCACGCCGTGCTTTCTTCGCGGAGCCTGTCTCTCATCGCCAAGCTCTCGTTGATCCGGTCTGGCGCCAAGCTATGGAAGTGGAATTTCATGCCCTGACACAGAACAAGACCTGGAGTCTTGTGCCTCGGCCTCCTAGCAGAAATATAGTGAGCTGCAAATGGGTGTTCAAGACTAAACTGAAGGCTGATGTGTTATGGCCCCAAATTTGAATTCGGCTCCTGCGGTTAACATTAGCGCCAACCAAGTTTTTGGCCGCATTTGAGACCCACTGCTAACTTCAGAACCTATCCCAAACTGCCACTTAAGAATTTCCAAACGTAGCAAAAATTAAGAGCTAGAAGTTTCAGTGTGCAAATATGGTTTTCATCAAAGTTTAGAGCCGTGTAACTTGAGAACTATAAGGATCTAGAATGCGCGGGTTAGCTGATCACAAACTAGAAACTTTTCTCTGACATGGAGGGTTTGAACCAAAATCCAATGTCAAATGCTAATTTAAATCATAGCATTAAAACTGAAACCAAGTGCTAAAATTCTGGACTTAGCCATTATAACTCCTGCATTAGTGGGGTCAAGTGAGCTAAATACCAAAGAAAGTGGAGGCAGCCCCAAAACCGAACAACACTTGGATTCTTCTGAGTTTCCTTCCCCAAGCAGCCCTCTCCTTCTCATTTTTCCTCCCCAAGCTAGCCTCCACAAGCTGGGCGCCCCTCCCTCCAGCACCTCCACAAGCTGGGCGCCCCTCCCTCCAGCAGCTCTCCCTGGTGGCGCCTCCCTCTCCCTCCTGCAGCTCCTTCCCTACTTGGCTCCCTCCATTCCTCTTCCTCTTCATTGGAGGTAAGACTCCCCTAGGGTTTTGATGATTGTTTTCTAGTTTTGGGGGCTTATGTGAGTAGAGATTTAGAATTTGGATGGGGAACAGCCATTCTAGGGTTTGGAGCATAGTTCTAAAATTCGAGCAGATTTTCTAGCTGCTGTTTCGAGGTGATTTGAGCAAGTTACGAGCATTTCCTGCTAGGTTGGCTGTAGAGAAAGTTGTGGGTAATGAAATTATCTTTCGTTTCCAACTAGAATCACTAAATTTTGTTAAACCAGCTAAAAGTTATGGCAATTTTAGTGCTTGCTGCTCTGAAAATGCTGAAGATTTCGGGTAGAAACTTGAGCTGTGAATAAAAATAGTTAGAGGCCGAATTAGAAATTATTTTTGCCTGTGGAGTTGTAGGAAATTTCATGTAGATTGTAAAAATGTTATCATTTACTCAATTCCATTAAGAATAGTAATTTTTATGTTGAAATTGGTGCATGATGTTCTGAAGCTCTGAGTATTCTGAACTCTGAAACTGCCCTCTGTTCCTGGCCGAACTGGGAGTTACCTGGGTAGAATATGGGTGATTGGCCAAAGCTAATTTGTAGGTCTATTTCTTGTGGTCGTGTAGGCTCTGAGTTTGCTCAATTTGGCTAAGTGATCAAAAAGTTATGGTCATTTGTATACATGCTGTCCTGAAACCAGTTTTTCTGAAAATTCAGATTTTGGGGCTGAAGTTCAGAGTTAAGTTAAAAACTTTCAATCTATATTCTGAATGTTGTGTTGTATGCTAAAGTTAGATCACCCTCTTGTGGTCCTTTAGAGTTAAAAAAATTATTTTTTCGATTAAGCATTCAAAAGTTATGCCTGTTTAGAGGTGTATGCATGTTATTTTTAGATTTTGGCTTTAGAGTAGAAGTGGAGTCTTGCAATTGCATTTTTATTCTTCAATTGAGATGAATGTTTGCACTTTTGGATTTGTCTTGAGGATGCATTTAGTATTTTCATTTCATATGCATCGCATGCATCTCATTTTTCATACATGGCGAATGTGTAGAGAACGAGTACGCGGAGGTTAACGCGACGGTGACCGAGGGGGGGTACCGGAGGGCCGTGTGTTACTGAGGATCAAGCAGAAGCTCAAGGCAAGCATCTAAGCATTTTCAACCTTATATAATTGTATTTTGGCGAATAAATTGCTTATTGGATGATTATGTCTTGCATTAGGAATTGAAACGTGGGATAGGGTTAGAACCTACTTGTTGCATATACACTCATTGTTAATTGTTGAACATCTTCCTTGGAGCTAGTGTATGGGTAATTATAATGTGTCCATGCTTAGTTTGCTTAGATGTCGGGTATGGGCCAAGTGGTGGATGGCTCCATCACTTGAGATTAATTACTTCACTCTAATGGGTTGCAATTGGTTATAATTATGTTCGAAATGTAAATTTGAGACCCAGGCGAGAGGGTTGGATCATTTGGGTGTGGAGACTCAAATGTTGTAGTCTCTTTGTGTTGGTTAAGGACCGATCCGTTGTTTGCCATGTTGATCGAGCACCCTTGTTGATCGCTTGTCCGATATAATGGTGCAGTAAGCCACCCTTTCATGGCATACTACTCGATGGGTCATGCCCTCATGCGATTGGACGTGGTTGAGGGCGAGGCCTAGGTCTCTCTCGAGGGCTAAGCGAGGCTTGAGCCGCTCGAGGGAGGTTGCTAGGTGCTCGGGCCGCATGAGGATGGTTCAACGAGTAGATATGGATGGGAGGAGGGTTGACATGAGGTTCCTTGTGGCACATGTCGTGCGATTGATGATCCCCTGCAGGGTGAATAAGCGATTCGAATTGCTGCGCTCTCGGATATGAGCACGCTTGTATCATCCGACACTTCAACGTAGTAATAACTTAAATTGAAACTAGTTGGTATACTTGATGTTGATACTTGTTTATGCTATTACTTGCTCTCTTTAATGTTTAATTTCAGATTTCACTCTAGCAATAGGTGCTGTCCATAAATGCTATAAACTTGAAATTTGTGTAGTTGAATACGATTATGCAACAAAGTAAGTTTTTCCGCACTTTTACCTTAAGCTTATACCTTGCTACATCAAAATGCATATTCTTTCGAGTCGGTCATATATGGACCACGGGTAAGCCTTGCGAGTGCCTTCTGTACTCATGCTTCTGCTTTGTGGTTTTCAGGTGAGGACCCCGACGGGTGTGAGTTCTGTCCGTACTGCTTCTCGGTGGTCGGGCGGGGCATCGAGTAAAAGCTAGCTCAACGTGCAAACGCCCGGAAGTGTTCAGGGGCAGGACACTTCCGGAGATGTCATACTTTTGGTTTAATTTGGTGGTTGTTCATTTATTTTGTTGTAAAGCTAACTTTAAAACTTGTTATGGCTATGTTTAATTACTTGTTTACTTCCGTTGTTGAACTTCGTTGTATCACCGTGCTTAACTCCTGTCTGCGATGTTATTGCTATCCATGTCGTTGTTTATGTTGTGGTTGTAGTTGTGATATATTTGTTTAGTTAATTGTTTCTTCTGTCTGCTGTGTGGATGTCCGTACTTCTAGAGGCATCATGCCGAAATTTTGTAGATTTTATGAGTCTAAGTAGGATCTTGCGTGTTGTCTTAGTTGTGAGTTTGTTGTGTGGTTGTCTGGTTTGTCTTTGTGCTTTGGTTTTAGTTGTTTTGTTGTGCTTCCGCGTTGCGTGTCTAGTAGTGAAGTTTTGGGTTCGTTGCCCCCTTTATGCAAATTGAATTGATATGGCCATGGAAACCGGTATACGGGGCGATCCTGGGCGAGTTTCGGGTTGCATACCGGGGGAATACCGGGATTGTTGTTGAGTTATTCGAATGGGTTTGTTGTTGTCCTAATTGGGCTTGGGTGTTAGCACTGTGAGCACCATCGGTGATCCGTTGCTAGCCTCCAAATCCGATGAGGGCGACCGGGCATTCAAATAACCCGAGGACGGTCTGGGCGGCTCCTCACAAGCTGGTATCAGAGCAAGGTGCATAAAGACGAACCGTAAACTTGACGACCACTTAGGTGATTAATCTTCTAGGTAGCACTTAGCGCTATATTACCCGCCCTATGTCTATAATTAAGGTTGTGTGGGTTGAATGGTGTGCGTGGGAGAAACGATTACGTTGGAACCGTGCATTTCATACCATGCATGCATATGTCTTGCCATGTCTTTTTGCATCATGATCTATGCTTTTATGTATGTTAGACTTGTAGGATTACTTTGTCTTGTGCTATTGTCTAGGTCATATTTTAATTCAAATTTTTAGCCAAGTCTAAGAACATATCCCTTCCATGAGGAGTTGGAGTCCATTCCCGTGGTTTCGAATACCGAAGGTGTTCCCGGTGAATTGCGGGATGCCGCCCGATCGGGATATTGAGTTCAGTAGTTGAACTTCACCGGTCGCTCCAGTTTCCAAGCGGCCATATCGAATGCCGCTCGATGAATTGGCCGAATTGAAGAATCAACTGAAGGAACTGATGGACTGATGGACAAGGGATTCATTCGTCCAAGCTCCTCACCTTGGGCTGCTCGGCTCTCTTCATGACAAAAAAGAATGGTTCTCTTCGCCTATGTGTTGATTATCGTCCTTTGAACGCAGTCACCATAACGAACAAGTACCCTCTTCCTCGAATTGACATCCTCTTTGATCAGCTTGCTGGTGCATGGGTGTTCTCCAAGATTGATTTGAGGCTTGGGTATCATCAAATCAAGATTCGAGCCGAAGATATCCCAAAAACAGCATTCTCCACTCGTTATGGCCTATATGAGTATACTGTCATGTCGTTCGGTTTGACAAATGCGCTGGCGTACTTCATGTACCTTATGAACTCCATCTTCATGGAGGAACTTGACTCCTTCGTGGTCATCTTCATTGACGATATCCTCATCTACTCAGCAAATGAAGAAGAACATGCAAAAACATCTTCGCATCATTCTCGAGAGACTCCGGGAACATCACCTTTATGCGAAATTCGGCAAGTGTGAGTTTTGGCTGAAGAAGGTATCTCCCCTCCGGGGCACCCATCGTTTGGGGGTTAAGGGAAAGTTAGCACCTCGATACATAGGACCTTTCCGGATCCTTGCAAGACGTGGTCAAGTGTCATATCAATTGGAGCTTCCTCCCGCTCTAGCGATGGTCCATGATGTCTTCCTCATATCGCAATTGAAGAAGTGTCTCCGTATTCCCTTTGAACATCTCGAAGTGGATGAACTTGAGGTTCTGCCTGATCTGACCTATCAATAGTATCCTATTCGAGTTTTGGATGAAGCTGAACGCAAGACTCGTAGGAGGACTCTCAAATTCTACAAAGTTCAGTGGAGCAATCACACTGAAGATGAAGCCACATGGGAGCGGGAAGACCGTTTAAAAATCGAGTATCCCGAGTTCTTCCATGCTATGTAAGTGCTGCCATCCAATCTTTTCACAATTAAAGTCATATTTTTGTATGTGGCTGCATTGTCCATATAGATTCTATCTATCCATGCTCTCATTTTGGAATCTCGGGGCGAGATTCTTTTATGGGGGGAGGATTTGTCATGGCCCCAAATTCGAATTCGGCTCCTGCGGTTAACATTAGTGCCAACCAATTTTTTGGCCGCATTTGAGACCCACTGCTAACTTCAGAACCTATCCCAAACTGCCACTTAAGAATTTCCAAACGTAGCAAAAATTAAGAGCTAGAAGTTTCAGTGTGCAAATATGGTTTTCATCAAAGTTTAGAGCCGTGTAACTTGAGAACTATAAGGATCTAGAATCTTGGGTTAGTGATCACAAACTAGAAACTTTTCTCTGACATGGAGGGTTTGAACCAAAATCCAATGTCAAATGCTAATTTAAATCATAGCATTAAAACTGAAACCAAGTGCTAAAATTCTGGACTTAGCCATTAAATACCAAAGAAAGTGGAGGCAGCCCCAAAACCGAACAACACTTGGATTCTTCTGAGTTTCCTTCCCCAAGCAGCCCTCTCCTTCTCATTTTTCCTCCCCAAGCCAGCCTCCACAAGCTCTCCTCCAGCACCTCCACAAGCTGGGCGCCCCTCCCTCCAGCAGCTCTCCCTGGTGGCGCCTCCCTCTCCCTCCTGCAGCTCCTTCCCTACTTGGCTCCCTCCATTCCTCTTCCTCTTCATTGGAGGTAAGACTCCCCTAGGGTTTTGATGGTTATTTTCTGGTTTTGGGGGCAGCAATGGTGGTTTTGGGGGCTTAGGTGAGTAGAGATTTAGGATTTGGATGGGGAACAGCCATTTTAGGGTTTGGAGCATAGTTCTGAAATTCGAGCAGATTTTCTAGCTGCTGTTTCGTGGTGATTTGAGCAAGTTCCGAGCATTTTCTGCTAGGTTGGCTGTAGAGAAAGTTGTGGGTAATGAAATTATTTTTCGTCTCCAACTGGAATCACTCAATTTTGTTAACCCAGCTGAAAGTTATGGCAATTTTAGTGCTTGCTGCTCTGAAAATGCTGAAGATTTCGGGTAGAAACTTGAGCTGTGAATAAAAATTAGTTAGAGACCGAATTAGAAATTATTTTTGCCTGTGGAGTTGTAGGAAATTTCATGTAGATTGTAAAAATGTTATCATTTACTCAATTCCATTAAGAATAGCAATTTTTATGTTGAAATTGGTGCATGCTGTTCTGAAGCTCTGAGTATTCTGAACTCTGAAACTGCCCTCTGTTCCTGGCCGAACTGGGAGTTACCTGGGTAGAATCTGGGTGATTGGCCAAAGCTAATTTGTAGGTCTGTGTCTTGTGGTCGTGTAGGCTCTGAGTTTGCTCAATTTGGCTAAGTGATCAAAAAGTTATGGTCATTTGTATACATGCTGTCCTGAAACCAGTTTTTCTGAAAATTCAGATTTTGGGGCTGAAGTTCAGAGTTTAGTTAAAAACTTTCAATCTATATTCTAAATATTGTGTTGTATGCTAAAGTTAGATCACCCTCTTGTGGTCCTTTAGAGTCAAAAAAATTATTTTTTCGATTAAGCATTCAAAAGTTATGCCTGTTTAGAGGTGTATGCATGTTATTTTCAGATTTTGGCTTTAGAGTAGAAGTGGAGTCTTGCAATTGCATTTTTATTCTTCAATTGAGATGAATGTTTGCACTTTTGGATTTGTCTTGAGGATGCATTTAGTATTTTCATTTCATATGCATTGCATGCATCTCATTTTTCATACATGGCGAATGTGTAGAGAACGAGTACGCGGAGGTTAACGCGGCGGTGACCGAGGGGGGGTACCGGAGGGCCGTGTGTTACTGAGGATCAAGCAGAAACTCAAGGCAAGCACCTAAGCATTTTCAACCTTATATAATTGTATTTTGGCGAATAAATTGCTTATTGGATGATTATGTCTTGCATTAGGAATTGAAACGTGGGATAGGGTTAGAACCTACTTGTTGCATATACACTCATTGTTAATTGTTGAACATCTTCCTTGGAGCTAGTGTATGGGTAATTATAATGTGTCCATGCTTAGTTTGCTTAGATGTCGGGTATGGGCCAAGTGGTGGATGGCTCCATCACTTGAGATTAATTACTTCACTCTAATGGGTTGCAATTGGTTATAATTATGTTCTGAAATGTAAATTTGAGACCGGGCGAGAGGGTTGGATCATTTGGGTGTGGAGACTCAAATGTTGTAGTCTCGCCTGTGTTGGTTAAGGACCGATCCGTTGTTTGCCATGTTGATCGAGCACCCCTTGTTGATCGCTTGCCCGATATAATGGTACGGTAAGCCACCCTTTCATGGCATACTACTCGATGGGTCATGCCCTCATGCGATTGGGCGTGGTTGAGGCGAGGCCTGGGGTCTCTCGAGGGCTAAGCGAGGCTTGAGCCGCTCGAGGGAGGTTGCTAGGTGCTCGGCCGCATGAGGATGGTTCAGCGAGTAGATATGGATGGGAGGAGGGTTGACATGAGGTTCCTTGTGGCACATGTCGTGCGATTGATGATCCCTGCAGGTGAATAAGCGATTCAATTGCGCGCTCTCGGATATGAGCACGCTTGTATCATCCGACACTTCAACGTAGTAATAACTTAAATTGAAACTAGTTGGTATACTTGATGTTGATACTTGTTTATGCTATTACTTGCTCTCTTTAATGTTTAATTTCAGATTTCACTCTAGCAATAGGTGCTGTCCATAAATGCTATAAACTTGAAATTTGTGTAGTTGAATACGATTATGCAACAAAGTAAGTTTTTCGCACTTTTACCTTAAGCTTATACCTTGCTACATCAAAATGCATATTCTTTCGAGTCGGTCATATATGGACCACGGGTAAGCCTTTATGAGTGCCTACAGTACTCATGCTACGCTTTGTGGTTTTCGGTGAGGACCCGACGGTGTGAGTTCTGTCGTCTCGCTTCTCGGTGGTGGGCGGGGCATCGAGTAAAAGCTAGCTCAACGTGCAAGCGCTGGAAGTGTTGAGGCGGGACACTTAGGAGATGTCATACTTTTGGTTTAATTTGGTGGTTGTTCATTTATTTTGTTGTAAAGCTAACTTTAAAACTTGTTATGGCTATGTTTAATTACTTGTCTACTTCCGTTGTTGAACTTCGTTGTATCACCGTGCTTAACTCCTGTCTGCGATGTTATTGCTATCCATGTCGTTGTTTATGTTGTGGTTGTAGTTGTGATATATTTGTTTAGTTAATTGTTTCTTCTGTCTGCTGTGTGGATGTCCGTACTTCTAGAGGCGTCATGCCGAAATTTTGTAGATTTTATGAGTCTAAGTAGGATCTTGCGTGTTGTCTTAGTTGTGAGTTTGTTGTGTGGTTGTCTGGTTTGTCTTTGTGCTTTGGATTTAGTTGTTTTGTTGTGCTTCCACGTTGCGTGTCTGGTAGTGAAGTTTTGGGTTCGTTGCCCCCTTTATGCAAATTGAATTGATATGGCCATGGAAACCGGTATGCGGGGTGATCCTGGGCGAGTTTCGGGTTGCATACCGGGGGAATACCGGGATTGTTGTCGAGTTATTCGAATGGGTTCGCTGTTGTCCTAATTGGGCTTGGGTGTTAGCACTGTGAGCACCATCGGTGATCCGTTGCTAGCCTCCAAATCCGATGAGGGCGACCGGGCATTCAAATAACCCGAGGACGGTCTGGGCGGCTCCTCACAGGCTGATGGTTCTCTTGACAAGCATAAAGCACGGCTCGTTGCTCGTGGCTACACTCAACGCTACGGTATTGATTATTCTGATACTTTTAGTCCTGTTATCAAACCAGCTACCATTCGTCTTGTGCTTTCTGTGGCTATAGCTCGTGGTTGGCATTTGCGTCAGGCGGACATTAGTAACGCATTTATTCATGGTTTCCTCACTGAAGACATCTATATGACCCAGCCACCCGGGTTTGAGGATCGTTCTCATCCAGACTTTGTATGCCATCTTCACAAAGCTATATATGGTCTCAAGCAGTCACCGCGGGCTTGGTTTTCTCGGTTGAGCGACAAACTTCTTCAGTTGGGTTTTGTTCCATCTAAGGCAGACTCCTCCCTCTTTATGTTTTACCATAACACTGTCACCATGTACTTACTCGTTTATGTTGATGATATCATTCTCGTTGGCTCCTCCAAGCATGCTGTTGATCATCTCCTTCGTCAGCTCTCAGTGGATTTTCCTGTTAAAGACCTAGGGCGCTTAAGCTACTTCCTTGGTCTTGAAGTGACTTATCATTCAGGGGGAATGTCCATGACCCAACACAAATATGCCACAGACTTACTTCATCGAGCATGCATGGAGGACTGTAAGTCTGTCTCCACACCGATGATAGTTACAGAGAAGTTATCAAGCACTATTGGCACGAAGCTCAGTGACACTGATGCTTTCAAATATCGTAGCATTGTTGGAGGATTGCAATATCTTACCTTGACAAGACCGGACATTTGTTTTGCAGTTAACAAGGTTTGTCAGTTTTTGTCTCATCCTATTGATGTACACTGGGAGGCAGTTAAGAGGATACTGCGATATGTCAAGGGAACTCTTATGACTGGCCTAAGTTTTCGGAAGTCATCTTCTTTGCTCCTTAGCGTGTTCACCGAGGCCTGGGCCCGAGGCCTAGCAAAATTCACGTAGACCTCACCCCTCACTTCCTCTGTAAGAGCAAACCCTCGTGACTACAGACCTCGCCCAAATTCCTTGCGTCGCTCGCGTCTCCTCGCGACCTCGCCATCTTCCAGACCGCCAGACGCGAGGCGAACGCTGACCCGACACGCTCGGCACTCTAGCCTCCGCGTCCCTTGACGGCCCGGCTCCGGCTTAGGCATCTGCTGAGTCCCGACGGCCCAAGGTTCCGACTCTCGATCCCAAAGAAGTGCCTCGGCCACCCACCGCTCCGGCGAAGAAGCCGCCGCCGACCGCCGTTCGGGCTCCGCCGCGTGCGCCGGGCGAGGAACGCCGCCGCGGCGCCGCCGCTCTAGCGCTGCTTTCGGCTACTCTGGCGCTTTCGGCCACGGCTACTCTGGCGCCTTGACCCACGGGCCATAGGCTACTCGGCGCCACCGCCCACGGACTTTCGCCTCTCCCGACTCGGCCACGGGCCTTTGCGCGTCGCCGCCCCTTGATGCCCACCCGGCCGACCCTCTATTACATCTCTGCGAATCTGTGATTCTTTGTTTCTTGATCGATGAGTCTTTGGTAGAGTGGTAGTTGATCTAATCATCTAATGATCTTGATTGGTGAATGGTGAGTGAGTGACTAGTAGTTGATCAGTAAATTCAGTAGTTGATTACTTGATTAGTTGATCTAATGATCTTGATGCCTTGATTGAATCATAGAAATAGAATGATGGTTGATAATTGAGTTGAATGATTGTTGATTGTATTGCTTTGGTATTACTTACAAAAAATTGAAAAGGATTACTATTTGTTAGTTGTTACTTGCTATTTGTTAGTTGTTATTGTATGAAAAACTGAAAATGATAGTTTTCGTTATTTCATGATTAATTGATTGAACTCAATTTCATGTAATAGAAATAGATGATGAAGAGGTCGAAGCCATTGATTGAACTCAATTTTTATTGTTGATGAAAATATGATAGTCTCAGATGCACTAAACATTCCTTAATTAGGTATTAAGTTTTCTACCACTCCACTACGTTTATTATTTTGACATATTTTATCTATTTTATTGAAATGTTAAGCATGGAATTCAAATTTATCTTTAATTGTGTATTTCTGCAGTGTTTTTATTATACCTCGGTGTGGGTATGTTTTGGCGTTAGTTATTGCTGTTTAGTTTCGGCCCGAGGCATCGAGAAATTCTAGCTCCGCCACTGAGCATAAGTATACAATATTTAACAAGTCACATACATCATACAAACAAAAAAAACATATGCGTACCTATGAACAAACTCAATTCAAAGAGCCTCCCAAAAAGATAAAAAGACATACAAGGGCAAACAATGCAATTGCCATCCTGGGAGGAGACCCCAGCTTCAGAGCAATCTTGAATGGTAGCAGCTGCGGGTTCATGAACTATCCTTGCATAAATCCACTACCTGGTGAATATAATGCAGAAGTTACATCAAATGAACTTTCTTGTGATTTACATATAACAGTTGCTAAAACATAGACAGCCGAAAAGAAACGTCATCACATCAACAGTTTGAAACATCAAACTATTTCAGGCCAAAAAGAAGATCAATACCTGTTTATTTTAAATGGACCTCTCTTCAAAACAAAATTTCGGCAAATGCTTTCTGCAAAGCCTCTTTAGCAGTTTTGCATATCTCAGCAGATGTTGCACCTTCCTCAGCAAATCTATAGCATCATGGCACAGATCATTGCATTGCCAAGCCAAAGGCCCTTTTGAGTTTTCCGGAACTACAGATAAGATGTCACTCTTGGCATTTCGTGCCCATCGCTTCAAAATATAATTGTCAGGAAGGACTAAAATCCCGATAGCTATTAAAACCCTTGGAACATGCCGGCATAGAATGCCAATAAATTCAAATTTGTGACAACGGCAAGTTATGCTATTCCCTGGTTCATTATAAATGACAGTGTATCATCTATCGGCAATTCCAGATTTAGTTACCTTGAATTTGCTAATGTGCCCCACTTTCAACTTTCTGCACTAAAAAGTCTGATGATCCAAGAAGCTCATCTTGAAACAAGTCAAATATCACTTTGGTGTAGAGCGCTAACACTTGTTTCTCCATTGGATGTTAAGAGTCTTCATTACCAGCTTGCTACCGAAGGTCACAAAATCTTAGTGGAGTTCATTCTGATAATGCCCTGCTATGGCCTTATCAAATTGTAACACTAGATCCTATAGTAGGGATGGCAATAGGGCCCATTCCCCATTCCCCGGCGGGGAATTCCTCTATCGGGATGGGGATGATGGAGTTTTTCCCATCACGGGGATGTTAACGAGAGAAATTTGTTCCCGTCAGGGGAAATAGGTATGGGGACATTCCACCGGTCCCTATACCTATTACCTGGCCCCATTTCCTTCGGCTCGAACGCCAGCCCACCCCCAAATTCCAATCCCTATCCATTCCCCACACTCCTGCAGGATGCTCGCCTCGCCCCCATCGCCTGCCCCTACTCCGCCTCGCCCTTATCGACTCCCTCCGCCGCCTCGCTCCCTCTGCCACCTCCACTCCCTCTGCTCCCTCCGCTTCCTCCATCAAGCGCCCCGGCCACTGCCTCCCTGTGCTCCCTTCGCCTCCTCCTTCATGTGCCCCCGCCGTCGACTCCCATCGCCACCCTCCGCTCCCTCTGCCTTCTCCGTCAAGTGCCCTCGCCGCCTCCCTCCGCTGCCCTCCGCCTGTGGCCCGCCATCCTCCGCTCCCTCCGCCTCAACCCACTATCCTCCGCTCCCTCTGCCCTCCTCCCCTCACCATGGACGCCGCTCTCATGGGCCCCTCCTACGCCGGCAACACCCCCGCCTCCGGGGACTGGGGAGCACTAGATGGGAACCACCATTGTCGGGCTCTACTATGACGGCAACGCATCCTTACCGCCAACTCCAGGACCAGCACCGGTACACCCCGATCCCCCCATGTTCTATCTGTCATTGCTATCAGGGTATAGCTCCCCACGGGGACCCGATGCCCCAACGAGGTCAGGGAATAGGGTGAAGTGGCCCCCGATGCTGGGCCAGGGCCGAGAAGAGGGGGATTTTACTCCTCTTGGGGACGGGGACGTTCCACCACTCCCCGCCCAGGAACATCCCCGTTGCCATCCCTATCCTATAGGCTAGTTGTTGTAATGGAATTCCTCCGAAAGAACTTCAACATCGTCTCCAACTTCAGGGCATCAAGCAGTTCACCAAAGAAGCTGTCCTTCAGGTAGACAGGCACCCACTGATGATGGAGGCTGTATATCGTTTGTAGCCACTCATTCCCTGTGATATTGTGTTTGTTAAGCAACAGCGTCCAAGTTGACTCAAACTCATCAATCCTCTCCAAATCATTTACATGTTCCTGCAACTCTTGTTTGAATGACGGTGTGCTGAATACACACTGGCCAACTTCTCCTTGCAGATGGAGAAGATGTCCTGTCGGCAAAATCGATGTCTAACTTCACTGAAGACCCTCATGACAGCCTTCTCAAAAGCCCTATTATACCCCATTGTGAACGATGAAGGCTGCTTCCCACCCACAAAAGCAAACCAAGTCTCAAACAACCATGCGAACGAATCCTTGCTCATGAGAGCACAACCAAACACAATGGCCTGCCTAATTGCCTATGATGGTTCAGTCCAGTGAACGCCGCAAATGGCACAACACGGCGGTTCCTCTCCAAGTCAAGCACCACGGCGTCGCCAAACCACCTATACCAAGACCTAGCACGTGCATCAACCCACATGACATTGGCAACAACGCCGCTCTGGCCGAGCTGGACGGCGTAGCAGAACGCCGGATTCTCCACCTGCATATTCTTTGAAATGCTCGAGCAGGCGCCCACGCTGGAAGGGCTCGGCATTGCCGTTACCATTCTGGGCGGACGGCAGCTGCGATGAATTGCTGGAATGTTCCCTGGGCGTGTATGTGACGTCGGCGTCGTCGCCGCCGAGCGGTTGGGAGTGCTCGAGGACGCAGCGGGCGCTGGCGGCGCTGACCGGCGGCGGTTGACCTGGAGCATGTCGGGGCAGCCAGCGCGGGCGGAGGGGCGGTTGCAGCGCTTCTTGGATGCGTCGAGCGGGTCCTTGCGGGAGGGCAGGCCCTGGCGGGTGCAGACGAAGCGACGCATTATGACGGCGTCGTCCACGCGGGTGGTGAAGGACTTGCTGCTCCGCACCCGGAACTCCGCGCGCGCCGCGTAAGCGCAGTAGAACGCTTAGGCCGCCTCCAGCGGCGCGAACCCTATCCCCGGCGCCAGATCGACCGCCGACAGAGGCGAGGAGTCGAGCAGGACCCCTCCGCCGGCGTCGAAGGACATGGGCGGCGTTCTTGAGTTCTTTCGATTGTGTGAAGAATCGATGGTATCCCGTGTAAAGAATCAAAGGGAGAGTTCTTGTACTCGAGAAGGCTGGTTCTGGGCTACCGTCGGCTGCAAGAAACGCCGATGATTCTTGCAAGAACGGCGGGGGAGAAGAGAGGAGGGGTTCTTTGAAACCGGAGGTTTAGAGCAACTCCAATCTAAACCCTTGCATTTTCCTCTTAAATCACTCATTTAGAGGTGATGTAAAAATTAAGGGTATCCTATATCAAATTTATCTCCAACCCACACTCCCTATTACCCACCCCTATTATTTATCTAAACATTATTATTACTTTGCACCCATGAATTATTTACTAAAAATAGAAATAACAAATAAAAAAAATGTTGAAGCAAATAGTAGGGAGGAAGGAGAAAGCCCCTAGATGTAGGAGTGAGAAAGGGTCTCTCTAGAATAGGGGTTCCTTATAAGGGTTGGGTTAGAGCTCACATTTTTCTAATTCTTCTTATAATTTAGGATAGGGGGAGGTTTAGGGGGTGGGTTGGGCTAGCTTTTAGTTCCTGGGTACACACACAGCGAGATGAGATGACCACAATTCTAGGGGTGGTTTTGCGACGATTGACCGGGAGAAGGCACGAGCAGAGAGCAGTAGTGGTGTGGTGGAGACCGGAGAGGGAAGTGCGTCGAGGGAATTTTTTTAAATAATATATATTTTTTAATAATTGCGATATTAATACGTGGATTTACAAAACTGCAAGAATAATACACTGTAGCCAAATGGTTTGGTGAAATAGTAGTTTTCGCTATGCAGTTCGGCGAAGATATTATTTTCGCCAATTCATTAGACGATTATACGTTAATCTGTGATTAGAACGCGATTTGAACCAAAAAGACAGCGAGCAACCTATTTTCACCAAATGGTGTGACGAAAATAGGTATTTTCACCACACTATTTGGCGAAAAATATTATTACCAAATGGTGTGGTGAAAATACCACACCATCTGACGAAAATGGGTTGCTACTAGTTGCACGGTGAGAATTGTAGAATATTAGAAAATTAAAGTATGAAAATTGTAGAATATTAGAAAATTAAATTTACGCCAAATATGTTTTACATTGATTTCGTTCGAAAATTCGCTGTAACTTTTGAGTGTTAATGATTTTTTTAGTACGACAATTTTTTTCAAATTGAAAAAAAATACCATGCTATTCCTCCTGTACTCCCTCATCTACTCTATCGTCCTCGGTGAAAAACCACCCTCTTTAGCCCGTAAAAAGTTGCAACCCACGCTGCCTTCGCCAAGGATTTGGTGCCGGCCCACCATGACCTCCTCCCCTCCATTCTGCTGATTGCTACGCTGTCGCGAGGATAAGTCATGTAGTATTTAACAAAATTATTATTCAATGTCTTTTGGTTGACAAAAAATTCATATTTGTCAGTGATAATTCATGTAGTATTTTACAAAATTATTATTTAGTGTCTTTTGATTGACAAAAAATTCAAATTTCGCTATTCTTTATTCTCTTTGACGACAAATTTCACAAGAAATCATATTAAAACACTGAATAAATCATTTATATTATAAAGCGTAATAAGTATGACAACTATAGTAGTATAGCATGTGAACAACGAAAGATACAGAATGAATTCATATAATTGGGATACAACACAGGTACATATCACAGAATCATACATTCTATGGCCATGGATCTTGGAATAGGGAATTCGAACGATCAACTGGATGTCACAAAACAAGAGTGGGAGAAGGAGATTAGAGAGAGGGCGATTCTCAAATCAGAAGTTATTGCGGAAAATAAGGTAGACCACACTCTTTATTACGATTTAAAACAAGGAGGAGCATAACTTGACGTCTACTAAGTGCATCGAGGTTATTTGCCGTTCGCCCATGCCTCCAGTGGGGCTTCTCTGGCACGACGTGCCCTCTCTCGCTTCTTCTCTCTCAGCCTCCTTCTCCTCCGCTTCCTTTCTACGTACTTTCTCACGTGCGGCATCACGTTGCTCTTGTAGCTGCCGCCTGAGCTCCTCGTCCCAGTTGGCTTGATCAAGGAGCTTTTAGTCTTTACGAAACACATATGATTATTACCATCTGGCGATTTTTCAAGCTCTTTGTAAGTTCAACCTTCATTAGTTATGGTTTTGGTGTTAATGACAAATCTAATATTGAGATTATCCATTAATGTGATTTTGTTATTAATGACAAATCTTATATCGAGACTAACTTGTTTATTTAGAATATCTTTGATTAGTCTCATCGTATTAAAAAATGGAAAACCCAAGGTATGTTTGCGTATTCACTCTAGTATTAGTTGCATACTTTGGAGTCAAGTTAGAGTATGAATGTCCCCATTATATTAAACCAAAAAATGTGCATCATGTTTCCCAATCCATATATTACATGGATACACATATTTAGGGGGAGTTCACACTCTAACTTGAAGAATCAATTTAAATGAAAATTTAAATTGAGTTCATTTGTCTTGTTAATCATTAAAGAACATGTCATCATGTGTTGATGGTGTTCCTTGATTAATTAAGGGCAAATGAATAGTTCTTAAGTATAATAAAGCATGAGTTGCATTATTGTACTTAAGACATACATAAATCATTCAAATTGATTTAGGTTGTGCTCAACTGATCTAAAGGCATCCATTATGTGTTAATGGAGTGCAAGAGATAATTGAGACAACCATGCATCTTGGACTAACACGTTTCATGAGTTGTGATTGAGTTAGGTCAAGTCCAAGGATGAATGAAAACGGGACAAGGACGGCATCATAAGGTGATGGGCGTCAAGAGTGGATCCCGAAGATAAAAAGGAGTCGAGTGATGATCCCGGGGGAGTATCAAAATGAAGATCATAAAGACCCCAAAGGGGATTGCTTGCGCGCGGCGGCGAAGGTATAATTAGATAGGCTAAGGACTTTGTAGTCTTTGAGTCTAAGGTTTTTATCGCCGTACTATTAAGAGGGGTTGTCTCCTAGCTTGAGCTTCATCATGTGTTGATGATCTAAATTCCGCGTTCGCTCAAGCTCAAACCATTTGGATTTGGTTTTTGCATAAGAGTTAACCATTTGGCATGTGTTGCGAATGGGTTAAGTTTATGCTTGGTTGTTATTGGTTTATGCTCTGATTTGCATGTGTTACAAAGAGGAAGAGCATTTGCATTTGGTTTTCGCATAAAGCTTTGATTTGCATGTGTTGCAAATAGGATAAGCAATATGCGTTGGCTTTTGTGTGAAGTTCACTTTTGTATGTGTTGCAAATGTTGAAGCTTCATGCGTTGGTACAAAACAATCTTTCAAAAAACCGTGTGGTTGCTTGGAGCTAAGTTTTGCATGTGTTGCAAAAGGAGAGAGCTCAAGCACGATTTGGTGTTTGTGTGTCTGTATGGAGCTAAAGGCTTGCATGTGTTGCAAGTAGAGAGCTTACACGGTTGATTTGGTTTTGGTTTGAAATTTGGTTTTGGTGTTGCATTGAACTAGAGAATTGCATGTGTTGTAATTAGAGAGTTCATGCACCTTGATTTAGTGTTACTTGGAGCTAGACTTTTGCATGTGTTGCAAAGAGTAGTGCTCAAGCATGAAATATGTTTATTGCGTTATTTGCAAGTTCATTGTGCGAATAAACTAAGGTTTATGAGTCCGGAATCCCGAGAGCATGTGAGTAGGGCTTGCAACGGGTGTTGGCAAGTTGACTGGGTCTCGTGATTGACCTTCACATGGCTAGGGGGGTTAATCTAATAAACTCGAGTTTGATTTGCTTAATACGTTTTGCAAATAGATCTTGAGTTGTTGGCGAAATGTGTTTTCGCTAGTTGGAGTTTTGATTTGCAAATGTGTTTTGCAAATGAGCTTTGAAGTTATGTGTTTCGATCCTAGAGCATGTGTTGGCATTTGCAAATGTGTTTTGCAAAGTGTCGGGGTCATGTGTTGATCCTTACATGGCTAGAGGGTTGATTGCATAAGTTCGCGGTTTATTTGTGAAATGTGTTTTCGCAATTTGGTTGGAAATCTTTGAGCATAAGCTAATTTGGTGCAAATGTGTTTTTGCGTGTGTATGATCATGTGTTGATCATCAAAAGGCTCAAGGAATAGCATTTGGTTTTTCGGAAAAGAGTTTGCGCGGAAAAACCGGAGTTTTCTCTATTGGGGCGGTGCGACCGGCCTTAGCCCAGTTGGACCGAACCTGCGGTGTGTCTGCGGGTATTATCTGCTGTCTGCGGCCAGACGAAAGCGGTTGGACCGGCCGGTCGGTCGGACCGCCGGTCTGTGATGCAACCGGGTTAGCTCGGTGTGATTTTTCGAGCGTGTTTGGCTCGTTTGTGCGGGTGGTCGGACCGGTCGGCGTGCGGTGCGACCGGGCACGCGGTGCGACCGGGTGGCGTGCGGTCGGACCGGCCGTGTAACGGTCGGAAAATCGACCGTTGCCCTGTGAGGGCCGGTCGGACCGACCGGGGTCCGGTCGGACCGGGATTTTGCTGATTTCACCCATTTTGCCCCCAAACGGCTAGTTTTTTTTGTGGGGGCTATAAATACACCCCTTGGGGGGCTTGGGCAGGAGGTTGTTGCTGTGTGGGAGGTGTGTGCATGTGTTGCTCTCCTCCATTTGCTTCTTGAGCTTAAGTGTGAGCACTAATTGCATGTGTTGCAATTAGGGAGTGGTTTGAGAGCCTCTTGTGCATGTGTTGCACTTGAGGTAGGCCTTGGTGCATGTGTTGCACGAGGTGATCCTTTGGGGCGCGATTCGTTGTGCTCGGTGAAGTTCAAGCGAAGGGCGGCTTGTTACTCTTGGAGGTTGCCGACTCCTAGGCGGCGTGAGGCGTCGTCTTGTGGGAGCTCTCAAGGTGTGAGAAGCTCCAGCAAGTTTGTGAAGGTTCGGGTTGAGCCTACGCGCAAGCGTGAAAAACCACGACTAGTGGAAAGAGGCGGGTGCTCGAGCGGGAGCCGGTCCAAGTGGTTGGGCTTGCCTCAAGCGTGGACTAGGGAGGCAAGCAAGTCTCCGAACACCACGGAAAAATATCGGTTGTCTCTTTTACTTTCAAGTATTTACATTTATTGTATATTGTTCAATTGCATGATTGTAATTAGAATTGCTTAGTATTAATTGATTGTTCAAATTAGCAATTCTAGTGTAGAGACATAATTTAGTTAGTGCACATAGTGAGCCTAGTTGATTTAGGCTTTAATTGTCAAAATATATTTATCGCTTCCGCATATATCTTTGATTAGGTTTTGACTTAGGGGTGTATTAGAGCGAATTGTTTAGTGAGCGATCGAATTTCATAAAACGCCTATTCACCCCCCTCTAGGCGCATCCTCGACCCTACAAGTGGTATCAGAGCCACGGTCACTCTCATTTTAGGCTTAACCGTCTAGAGAGTAAAAAGGATGGCGTCTAGCGGATTAGTGCACTTCACCGATTCACATATATTTGATGGCTCTAATTATGCTTCATAGAAATTATTTATGATTAATCATTTTAAATCCATGAGCCTACAAATATGGTGGATTGTAGATGTCGGCTTTTCTTCTCCACTAAATGATATTGCTCCAACTAAAGGAGAGGAGAAATGCCTACATCTCGACGCTCAAGCAACTAACGTTTTATTTAGTGTTGTGAGCGTAGAAATATTTAATCTCATTTGCAACCTCAAGAGCGCTCATGAAATGTGGATTAAGCTTCAAGAATTATTTGAATCATCCACAACAATTGAGGATTGCATTGAGGAGGAAATGTCGGTTGATGATTCTTCAACCTCTACATCAAGTGATGAACCGACATCTCCATCAACCTCAACCTCCGCCTCAAGTGACGACAAATATTCAGTCCCATCGCGAATTCATTGCTTCATGGCAAAAGGTAAAATTGAGGTATGTAATGATGAAAATGAAGAAGAGCCCTCTTATGATGATTTAATGGATATGTTAGAGGAGCTCAATAATTATCTTGGGAAGGAGAAAACAAAATATAAGATTTTAAAGCTTGAACATGAATCACTTCAAAGTGATTATAATATGCTTAAAGAAAATCATGAATCCCTCCTTCTCAAAGAAATTTATAAGTCTAAGGTGGATATAGGAATCACATGTGATTTAATTGATGAAATGCCATGCTTAGATGTAAATTCTAATACTTCATCAAAAATTGATATATCCTCCTCTTGTGAAGACTTAATTGATACACCTTGTTGCTCTAATGAAATTGCTTCTAGTTCCTCTATGTCTTCAGATGCTAATCTTGTAGAGGAAAACAATGAGCTCAAGGCCCAAGTCATCAAATTGGAAAATGACTTGAAGAGATGCGTAAAAGGAAAAGCCCTTCTCGACGAGATCTTAAGCAAGCCAAGGGCGCCTCAAGATAAGCGAGAACTCGGCTACAACTCCAAGAGGGAAAATAGCAAGACGAGGCATAATGCGCGACACACGAAGACAATCAAATGCTTCGCATGCAACAAGAAGGGCCACCTCGCCTTCGTGTGCCCTAATCAAGTGGATAACAAGGCCACAACACCAACAATGAGGCAAGCCGGCAAGGAGCAAGTCAAATCGGTCAAGAGAGGGCCAAATAGCGTGACATGCTTCAATTCTTAGGAAAAGGACATTTCGGTAAGGATTGTCCCAAAGGTACTACCCCTAAGCCTATTCTTATTAATGAAAATTATTTGCTTAGGAAGGACAAGAATGGTAATGTGTTTGCCAAGCTTGTCAAGTCCCCTATGCCCGCTAAAAATGATATACATTTGCATAGGAAGAGTATTTCTAGAAATGTTTTTGCTCAAAATGCTAGATTTCCTAAGAATAAGAAAAATCATGATGATCATATGCTTAGGAAAAATAATTATAGCAAAACATTTGCTAGAAATGCTAGATCCTCTAAGCATCCTTATTATAATGATTATTATGAGCTTAGAAAGGACCAAACTAGGAATGGATTTGTTAAGAATGCCAAAACTCCTAAGCCTCTTTAATTCAATGCAAATAAATCGCTTAGGAGTAACAAAAATTGCAAATCCATTGCTAGTCATGTTAGTCAATTTAAAAATGCTAAAATTAGGACCATTTGGGTTTCTAAATCTATTGTGACTAACATTGGTGGACCCAACAAAGATTGGGTACCAAAAACCGCCTAAAAGATTTTTAGGCAATTTTGAGATGGATTGGACGCTTGCTCACTCAAGAGGAGAAGGATTATATTTTTCTACAAGTGGTGCCAAGCATTAAGAAAATCAAGTCCATCATGAGCCAATGCCATCTCGGGTAACAAGTATTTAAATTGATTCTTATATCTTATAGCCTTGTGTAGGTTATATTGCAATATTAATGAAAATCAATTTAGATTACTTGTTGTGAGAACTTGCTCTCGCCTCTTATCTATTCTCTTATTGAAATCTTGAGCAAGTTAGGAAGTGGCACATTTAGGGGGAGTGTTAATTCATATTCATGTGTATCACATCCCTACGTGTGCCCATATTAATATAAGTGCATATATATATAATTTCAAAATCAACCATTTAGCCAAAAGTCAAAATTTTATATATTATTATTACTAATCTTGTGAAAAACTAGTTGAAAAAATGTATATAAATGTTTTTGAAATGTTTTCCAAAGGTTTTGGCTTCTCAAAATCTATTTTGAAAAGAAAATGAGTTTCATGCCCAAAAATCTAGATAGTAGTATCTTGTTTTGGATTTAAACTTATAATTTTCATAGAAATAAAAGTAAAAAGATTTTGAAAATAATTCCAAAACAAAAATCCTAGAGTTGGTCATTCTTAACAATTTTCGTGTTCAAAAGTTTTTCAAAAGATCAACTCATCAAAAGTTATTTGATTTTGAAACTTGCCGAAAAACTATACTTGACCCATAATGGTCATATTATTGCATTTAGTGAGTTTCTCCATTTGGATCAATTCTTGTGTAGAATTGTGATTCAAAATGGTGTTTTAGACTAATACACAAAATTCAAATCTCTATATCTTACCCCATTCTTCATTTGAAATTCTTTGTGTTGTTGAATTTGACCTTGTTCTCTATTGCTTCTTTATTTGGACTATTTAGGTCAAAAGTAAAAAAAAATTGAATTTAAAAGGCCCAAATTTGTGAAAAGCTTTGTAAAAGTATACTATTATGTATTCCAAAGGTTTTACAAGCTTCCAAATTGAAAAACTATATGTCGAAATCTAATTTGGCTCAAAACGATTTGATTTAATCCAAAATGGCCTATTTAGGCATATAGCTCAAATCTTGGCATTCAAGTTGGATTTCATTACAAATCTTGGCTAGAAACATTCTTGATACACCAATCTATGCCATGAAAATTAAAATTGCATGAAATCCAAATTGAATTGTATTTTGAGGCTTTTCATGAAAATTGATTTCCTTTTATGCCTCAAAGCGCAAATTGTCATATCCTTCAAAATAAAATTGCTTTTGAGAAAATTCTTTTTGCAAAACCTTCTAATTAGTCCAAAGTTCATCTCTGCAAATTTTTAAATCAATTGGACTTCATTTGAATCGTTTTTGGCAAAATATGCAAAAAGTCTGTAGTTTTCGGGCTGTCAGGTGCGGTTGCACCGCATGTGGTGCGGTTGCACCGGCCAACTGGTCGGACCGGCCCCAGTGCGGTCGGACCGGCCATGGCAGAGTTGGCTCTAAATTTTCAGATTTTTTCGAGTTTGCTTTTGCCATATCTTTTGATTGGTACTTCCTTTTTCAAAAATTCTTTTTGGAAAAATTTCTTATGATCCCAAAGTTTATTTGTGCAAAATTTCAAAAGTTTTACAAATTATTTGAAAGCTCTTTCCAAGTGGTATCAGTTTGAGCATTAAATTGATTTTAAGAGTGATTTTCACTTGATCTTTTGAAAAGACAAAACTTGCGCAATTCAAATGCAAATAACTCTATGATTCATTCATTGAATATCTTGGGGAGTTCATTTATATCAAGTTTTGGGCACTTAATTGCTTCCAAGTGATATCATGTCTTTGATTTGCTCTGATACTCTATCTTTGCGATTTCATTGATCTATCTTGAGCTTTTCTTCCTTTTTGATACCCGTAAGTATATATTGCTCTGATTATTTTGCTCTGATACCCATCGATGTTATCGATAATTCCTTCAAGTGGTATCAACTCTTTGTGATTTGATCCTAAGTGGTATCAATCGAGCTTTTATTCACTCCATATGCTTTCAAGTGGTATCATTGAGTTTCTCTTTTCTCCAAGTGATATCATGGTTCTTATTGTTCATTTCTTCTAGTGATATCCTTAATTATTTGGATTCCTTTTTTTTAAGTGGTATCATTGAATTCAATTATTTCCTACAAGCGGTATTTCATTGCCTCGTTGTAGTATTACTCCGATATCCACATTCTCGATTAAGATTTTTGCTCTCAAGCTAAAATTGTAAGTTCAACCGCTTAAGAATTCTCTGTGTGAGATTCTTTATGAATTGAAATATATTAAAGAGGAAATCTCTCGTTGAGCATTGTCTTTCAAGACAAAAATTTGAAAATGCTCATTTCTTTTGGATCTTCAAGCAAAGCCCTTGAGATAGATTTAAAGTGATATCTAATTTCTCAAGTGGAATTTCTTCTTGGGTTCCTCGTTTAACCCTATTAGGCAGATTTGTCGGATTCTTCAAAAGAATCATGTTGAAAATTTGCAAAGCCTAATAAAATGAGGAGTGAATTATTTGAATGTGTTTCAAATAACCCGTGTGATACCCTTACTTCGTTTTTCATGCTTATCTTTACAAGTGGTATCTTTGCTAGTGGTATCCACAAACCCAAATATGGTCTCTTTTCGAGTTTTCCCTATTTTTAGACCATATTTCAAATAAAAACTGGTTTTACTTCTTGAATAACCCTTCAAGTTTTTATTTGGCTTGAAATTTCAATTCTTGTATGACCTTCATTAAAAAGAGATAATTACAAGGGGGAGAATTAGGAGCTTAAAAAGAGATAATTAAAAAGGGGAGAATATTTAAAAGGAAAAATATTTGCCAAAAAGGGGAGAGAATGCTAAAATGGGAAACCATCTTAGAAATCCATTTTTTGGTGTTTAATGCCAAAAGGGGGAGAATTAGGAGCTTAATATCTCAATTGGTTTAAAAAGGAGCATAATATGATTAAGGGGGAGAATTGATTCTCATATGCATTCAAATAGCTTAAAATTCTCTCGAGATGTTAGTTTTAATCCAAATGTGCTTATTAAGCTTGGATTTGTCATTAATCACCAAAAAGGGGGAGATTGTAAGTTCAACCTTCATTAGTTATGGTTTTGGTGTTAATGAAAAATCTAATATTGAGATTATCCATTAATGTGATTTTGTTATTAAAGACAAATCTTATATCGAGACTAACTTGTTTATTTAGAATATCTTTGATTAGTCTCATCGCATTGAAAAATAGAAAACCCAAGGTATGTTTGCGTATTCACTCTAGTATTAGTTGCATACTTTGGAGTCAAGTTAGAGTATGAATGTCCCCATTATATTAAACCACAAAATGTGCATCATGTTTCCCAATCCATATATTACATGGATGCACATATTTAGGGAGAGTTCACACTCTAACTTGAAGAATCAATTTAAATGAAAATTTAAATTGAGTTCATTTGTCTTGTTAATCATTAAAGAACATGTCATCATGTGTTGATGGTGTTCCTTGATTAATTAAGGACAAATGAATAGTTCTTAAGTATAATAAAGCATGAGTTGCATTATTATACTTAAGACATACATAAATCATTCAAATTGATTTAGGTTGTGCTCAATTGATCTAAAGGCATCCATTATGTGTTAATGGAGTGCAAGAGATAATTGAGACAACCATGCATCTTGGACTAACACATTTCATGAGTTGTGATTGAGTTAGGTCAAGTCCAAGGATGAATGAAAACGGGACAAGGACGGCATCATGAGGTGATGGGCGTCAAGAGTGAATCCCGAAGATAAAGAGGAGTCGAGTGATGATCCCGGGGGAGTATCAAAGTGAAGATCATAAAGACCCCAAAGGGGATTGCTTGCGCGTAGCGGCGAAGGTATAATTAGATAGGCTAAGGACTTTGTAGTCTTTGAGTCTAAGGTTTTTATCGCCGTACTATTAAGAGGGGTTGTCTCCTAGCTTGAGCTTCATCATGTGTTGATGATCTAAATTTCGCGTTCACTCAAGCTCAAACCATTTGGATTTGGTTTTTACATAAGAGTTAACCATTTGGCATGTGTTGCGAATGGGTTAAGTTTATGCTTGGTTGTTATTGGTTTATGCTCTGATTTGCATGTGTTGCAAAGAGGAAGAGCATTTGCATTTGGTTTTCGCATAAAGCTTTGATTTGCATGTGTTGCAAATAGGATAAGCAATATGCGTTGGCTTTTGTGTGAAGTTCACTTTTGCATGTGTTGCAAATGTTGAAGCTTCATGCGTTGGTACAAAACAATCTTTCAAAAAACCGTGTGGTTGCTTGGAGCTAAGTTTTGCATGTGTTGCAAAAGGAGAGAGCTCAAGCACGATTTGGTGTTTGTGTGTCTGTATGGAGCTAGAGGCTTGCATGTGTTGCAAGTAGAGAGCTTACACGGTTGATTTGGTTTTGGTTTGAAGTTTGGTTTTGGTGTTGCATTGAACTAGAGAATTGCTTGTGTTGCAATTAGAGAGTTCATGCACCTTGATTTAGTGTTGCTTGGAGCTAGACTTTTGCATGTGTTGCAAAGAGTAGTGCTCAAGCATGAAATATGTTTATTGCGTTATTTGCAAGTTCGTTGTGCGAATAAACTGAGGTTTATGAGTCCGAAATCCCGAGAGCATGTGAGTAGGGCTTGCAACGGGTGTTGGCAAGTTGACTGGGTCTCGTGATTGACCTTCACATGGCTAGGGGGATTAATCTCATAAACTCGGGTTTGATTTGCTTAATACGTTTTGCAAATAGATCTTGAGTTGTTGGCGAAATGTGTTTTCGCTAGTTGGAGTTTTGATTTGCAAATGTGTTTTGCAAATGAGCTTTGAAGTTATGTGTTTCGATCCTAGAGCATGTGTTGGCATTTGCAAATGTGTTTTGCAAAGTGTCGGGGTCATGTGTTGATCCTTACATGGCTAGAGGGTTGATTGCATAAGTTCGCGGTTTATTTGTGAAATGTGTTTTCGCAATTTGGTTGGAAATCTTTGAGCATAAGCTAATTTGGTGCAAATGTGTTTTGCACGTGTGTATGATCATGTGTTGATCATCAAAAGGCTCAAGGAATAGCATTTGGTTTTTCGGAAAAGAGTTTGCGCGAAAAACCGGAGTTTTCTCTATTGGGGCGGTGCGACCGGCCCTAGCCCGGTTGGACCGAACCTGCGGTGTGTCCTGCGGCTGTTATCTGAAAGCGGTCTGGCCAGACGAGGGCGGTCGGAACGCCCCGGTCCGTCGGACCGCCAAGCCTGTGATGCAACCGGGTTGGCTCCGGTGTGATTTTTCCAGAGAAGCGTGTTTGGCTCGTTTGTGCGGGCGGTCGGACCGGCCGGCGTGCGGTGCGACCGGGTGGCGTGCGGTTAGACCGGCCGTGTAATGGTCGGAAAATCGACCGTTGCCCTGTGAGGGCTGGTCGGACCGGCCGGGGTCTGGTCGGACCGGGATTTTGCTGATTTCGCCCATTTTGCCCCCAAACGGCTAGTTTTCTTGTGGGGGCTATAAATACACCCCTTGGGGGGCTTGGGCAGGAGGTTGTTGCTGTGTGGGAGGTGTGTGCATGTGTTGCTCTCCTCCATTTGCTTCTTGAGCTTAAGTGTGAGCACTAATTGCATGTGTTGCAATTAGGGAGTGGTTTGAGATCCTCTTGTGCATGTGTTGCACTTGAGGTAGGCCTTGGTGCATGTGTTGCACGAGGTGATCACCGGGAGCGCATTCGTTGTGCTCGGTGAAGTTCAAGCGAAGGAGCAGCTTGTTACTCTTGGAGGTTGCCAACTCCTAGACGGCGTGGGCGTCGTCTGTGAGGAGCTCTCGAGGTGTGAGAAGCCCCGGCAAGTTTGTGAAGGTTCGGGTTGAGCCTACGCACAAGCGTGAAAAACCAAGACTAGTGGAAAGAGGTGGGTGCTCGAGCGGGAGCCGGTCCAAGTGGTTGGGCTTGCCTCAACGTGGACTAGGGGAGACCGGCAAGTCTCCGAACACCACGGAAAAATATCGGTTGTCTCTTTTACTTTCAAGTATTTACATTTATTGTATATTGTTCAATTGCATGATTGTAATTAGAATTGCTTAGTATTAATTGATTGTTCAAATTAGCAATTCTAGTTTAGAGACATAATTTAGTTAGTGCACATAGTGAGCCTAGTTGATTTAGACTTTAATTGTCAAAACCTATTTATCGCTTCCGCATATATCTTTGATTAGGTTTTGACTTAGGGGTGTATTAGAGCGAATTGTTTAGTGAGCAATCGAATTTCGTAAAACACCTATTCACCCCCCCTCTAGGCGCATCCTCAACCCTACACTCTTCTCTGGCGGGTCGAAGGCGTAGTTGCGGCACTTCCAATACCCCCTTTTCCAAGTTGTAATTTCCCAAGAGCAGACAAGCCTACAAGGATCTCCGCACATACACATCGGTGGGACAGCCCCGTGAGGTAGAAAGAGGTCCTGGTATGCTAAATTGGGCGGCCAGTCCCAAGGGCCTCCCTCTTCCTTTGCTTTCCCCTTTCCCTTTCCACTTGCACGCCTCAGCATTTTGGGTTGATCCTCTACTTCTTTTTATTCTTTCCTCACTCTCTTTTTTTCTCTTCTTCTTCCCTTCTCTCTTCTTTTCTCTGTTCTCTCGGTTCTGCCTTTCCTCTTGGTCTTGCTCGGTGAGAAGGAAGACAGGCGAGTGGTATAAAGGGCAGCTATTGCCCTTTTATAGGGTTGGGCGCACTGCCTCTGTCACCCATTCGTCTGAAAAAGCGGGCTGCAGTGTGTTGTCGTTTCAGTCTTAAAAAGTGGTGGGTGGCAGGGTATTGTCACTTCGCTCTAAGGTTGCAAGTGTCTTGTCCGTCGGTCTGAGATGGGTAGTGCTTTGTCGCTTGGTGGTGTGCAGAGTGTTGTCGAATTAGTCTGAGAAAGCTGATAGCAGCATGCTATTACATCGCACTGAGAAAGCTATTGTGTGCGCCGTTCAATCGACGTGATAAAGCTGATAATAATGTGTTTGTAAATAACACTGATAAAGCTGATGTATGTGTTGTCCAATCGGTCTGATAACGGATGGCATTACGAAATGTAAAGTTGATATTTTAACAGCACAAAACGTAATGAAACAAAATAACATATGTGAATATTACATAAGCTAACAAAGTAAAACAGGCTAACTGGCGGCCCTATGCGGTGCGACTCCTCGTGTGCCTCCCTGGCGAGGTCACTCTGCGCAAACGTTGGGAGACTACTTAGTTGACACAATTTTAAAGACGCTACATTGCATGACAAATGGAAAGAAGTACGAACCGCTCGATGAAAGGCAGAGTCACTTCACTGAGATAGGTAGCGTGTTGTCGTTTCAGTCTGAAAAAGTGGGCTGCAGCGTGTTGTCAAATCAGTCTGAGAAAGCTGCAACATGCATGCTGTCACATCACATTGACATCGGAAAGGTTATGAATTACATTGGTATCCAGTGTTGTTTTGTCATGTCATCGGAGAAAGCAAATGTAGGAAACAGTGAGTAAAGTAAAAAAAGCGACAACAGCACTATTAACACTGTAAAATAGTACAGAGTATGAAACATAAATAGGACGACAACCTAATAATGAGTTTACTAATCGGCCACACCCCCTAATGTTGACCCTGACCTGCACCCCTACCACGACCTCTCTTTGTCCAACGTGCTGAAGTCGGTGCATCGTCCAGAGGGCGTGTGTGAAGCCCCTACGATGGGTGTGCCTGCCCGTAGTCTGAAGGGCTGTACCGCTGCACCGGTCGACGTTCGCGGGGAGGCAACGCATACCCGTAGGAGGTGCCGTAGTCCTACTGCGTGAACTGTGTCAGTGGAGAGAGCTGTGTGAACTGCGTCGGTAGAGGGGGCTGCGTGAACTGTGTGCTAGTGAAGAACTAATTCGCCTAGTGCTCAGGATCGGAGTACCCTGATGAGTGCGGCAACTGAGAGAACTGTCCAATTGTCCTCCACCCTGAGGGCAACCTGCATGTTTATGTAGTAACTTTTAATTATAGTTAGGTGATACTTATATCAAACATGAATAATTAAATATTACTCGACTTACCTGGTGTGGTGATCATAACGGGACTGTGTGGTGCCTACCAGTTGGACCCTCCTGCCACATTTGGGGCCGGAGGCAAAGGGGTGTGGAAGCTAGACTCCGCCTCCACTATGTGGCGAGCAGCTGGGGTCGGGGTGTGATACGAAGCACACGTGGCGGCCTGGATAAGGTGCCACGACCAATATCGTCTACATGCCGACAAGAACCGAGCTCCACGATCCTACGAGTCACGGTCACCACACATCTCCATGCCTCCGTCATCTCGTCCAACGTCATAGTGACTCTGTCACGTAGCCTGGACAAAACGCTGCTACCATGCTCGTGAAAGTCCCTAGCGTGGTGGTTGCCATTTGGGCGAGCAATTGTTCGGTGTTGGTGGTTGCTTCTTCAGCTCTCCAATATGTGTGGTAGTGTGCTTATCCATTCGGCCAATAGCGCGTTAAACTTACGTGCCTGATTCTACTTGCATAACCTCTTAGATAGGTTCATCAGTTTCTTATTCTTGAATTGCATAAAAAATTTACTCCCAAATGTCTCATGCACCACCTATTCTATAAGTCACGCCATGGGAAAGGCTCATCAAGGTCCTTCTGTAGAGTCTTAATTGCCAAAATGATACCTTTATGACGATCATGAATGATGCACACGTTGGGCCAATACCAACTACCTCGAACTTCAAATGTCTGAAAAACCACAGCCAGCTATCCCGGTTCTCACCCTCAACAAATGCAAAGGCCAATGGAAGTATGTGGTTGTTCACATCAACTGCAATGGTCGTTAGAATATGTCCCTTGTATTTCTCTATCAAAAATGTACCATCGACATACAGCAATGGACGGTAGTACATGAATGACGCAATGCAAGGACCCAACGAAAAAAAAGCATGACAAAATATCGAGATCCTATTACCATCTGCTTCACTTTCTTCGAAGGCGGTATACGTGTCAGGGTTGGTTTCCTTCAAGACATCAAGCACACGAGGTAGGTTACAATACGAAGCCTTCAATATACTAAATCTCTTCTCTAATGCCTTTTGCTTCACACGCCAGGCCATCGAGTAACTTATCTGGTACTTAAATGTTCTCAAGATTGTTTTTTGAATATAAGAACACTCAATGTCCCGCTTTTCGATGATCTCATTGAACATCACGCTAGTGATTAGAGCCGCATTCAAGTTGTAGTGTTTCACTAGAACATTTTCTAGTTTGCATGTGTGCCCCTCTACTCGTGATGCAATCCAAAATGTCTCGCATTTCAGCTTGTATATATGAACTCAGAATTCACATCCTTCGGTTGTACACTTCATTGTGTATCTATCTGGCCTAGACAAGACAACCCGGAACTCTCTCTGCTGCGATAGTGCCCGCAGCCTCACTGCCAACTTCAACTCAGAATTGTTTGTGAAATTTTGATTCAGCTGAATGGCATTGGTACCATGCTCCCAACGTGACTCATGATTCCACAAAACTTCCATAGCAGCTTTGTTTTGCCTGTTCCATCAGGGATGGGTACATCCGTTGCCCCAGTACTACCATGCATTTCATCATCATCATCTTCCCCCCTTCCTCATCTTCGTCGATGTTATCATCACACTCCAACATTTCAGCTTCATCTTGCATCGCCATACGGTCCACCAACTCTAATTGATCAACAAGTTGCTGGATCTCCTCCTCTTCATCGGCCCGACCTTCTGCGTTTGCTGCATCCCTGTTATCATCCTCCACTGCTACCTCAACCGGCACCACTGCCTGAACTTGTTCAGCTATAGCCGATGTGCTGCTTTCGCCCACACCGCTAATATTCACCTCTTCTCAAGGGCAAGCTTGCACCAGTATTACACATTCAAGGCGAGATCCCTTGCACCACCTTAACCATTTCTACCACAAGTATATCCGATCTACTTTCTTCAACTCGCACATAGCCAAGTCACCCTTACTACGCGTGAATAAGATTTGGATGGTAACAGAGTAAACACTTGGATCTAGGAAAAAATATTGAGTCAACCAAAGCTTTATATCATGGATGCTAACTCTATCGGGGAATAAGTGGTTCACCATGGTGACTGCAAAATTGCTCAAATCAACACCATTCTACCCAATTTTTATTTTACCATTGTCATCATATACCCTAAATTTCACTGGATCTGACATTACTGTGACGATATAAATAAAATTAATTTTTAGATCACCACTAACATGTAATATCACTAACTAAACAAAATTAATTTTTAGATCACTCCTAACATGTAATATCGCTAACCTAAATTAAACAGCGCTAATTAACTATTCCACTACCAATACTACAATATTACAGTACACATCTAATAACGCTAACCTAAAATAGAGCCACTAATTAACAAGAATATCTAATATAGCTAATTCTAACAATAACTAATTATATCACTGATTATATTACATATCTAATATCACTAACTATAGTATACATCTAATATCTAATATCGCTAATATTGCATCAATACCTAATATCTGACTATCCTAATATTCACCATAAAAAATTAACAAAAAAATTACAAAGCGACAAGTTTACTTCTTTTTTCTTCTTTTTCGCTTCTTCCCTCTTCCTCTCTCCCTCCTCTCTCTCTCTTCCTCTCTCCCTCCTCTCTCTCCCTCTCTTCCTCCTCTCTCTCTCCTCTCTCTCTCCCTCCTCTCCCTCTCTTCTCTCTTCCTCTCCTTCTCTCTTCTTCTCCCTCTCTTCCTCTCCTTTCCCTTTTCCGGCCGCCCGAGCACTCCCTTTCTCCCGTTGCTTCGGCTCTATGTGAGGCTGGGACCGAGACTTAGCCAGAAATTTTTGCCAAACGATGTGGCGAAAATAGGTATTTTCGTCACACCATTTGGCAATAATAGTTTTCGCCAAATGGTGTGGCAAAAATACCTGTTTTCGCCATACCGTTTGGTGAAAATTGTTGATCATTTTTAATCACTGTTTAAATAGGTTCTAATCACATATTAATGTATAATCATCCAATGAATTGGCAAAAATAGTACCTTCGCCGAACCGCATGGCGAAAACTACTATTTTGCCAAACCATTTGGCTACGGTGTATTATTCTTGCAATTTTTTAAATCCACGTATTAATGTCGCAATTATTTTAAAAAAAATATATTCTTTAAAAAAATTCATGTCGAGGAGAACGAGGCGGAGGTCAACCACTGGGGAGAGGAGCTACCTATGCTGTCTCAACCACGGTTCGAAAGCCTCATGGGCCTTCATGCCGACACGTGTCCTTGTGGCCCGACGGGCCGAAACGGTTCTGGCCCGCCTGTTAGTGAAAAAAATTTCAAAAAATCGAGAAAAGTTAAAAAAATAAAAAAAATCAAAAAAGTATAAAAATACAAAAAATTGAAAAAATTAGAAAAATCGAGTTAAGTTAGAATAATTAAAAACAAAAGGATGTAGAAAGACTTTTTAAATATATATGTAAATTAAGAAAAGCTAAAAATATGAAATAAATTCTAAAATGAGACAAATAATTATAATTAAATAATAAGCTTTATTGATGTTTGGCTACCTTGTTAAAAACTTTGCAAAGTAAAAACTCAACATGAGAAAATCTTGGCAAGGAAAAAAGAGTACAACCTATAGCTCAGTGATACAGGAAAAAGTGAAGATTATAATTATTCTTTCTTATTATCTAGATAAAGATTTTCAAATGTATCCGCTAGCTCAACATTTTCTGTAATGTGTTGAGCTCGTTAATCAGTTTGTTCCCAATCTTTCATAGTGAGAAAAATTTTCACCATCTCACTTGTCAGATTTGTTCTTCTCTTCTCGATTATTCTTCTGGATAGACTGGAAATAGGCTCCAAAAGAACTGTGGAAACAGGAACTGTTAACATATCCTGTGCTAATATGAAAAGTACCAGATATGTTATCTTTTGCTTGTGCCACCACTGGAAAATGTCGAAGTCCTCCTCTTGCTACTCTTGGTGGTTGACAATGTTGCTGTTGAGATATGTAGCTAACTTCCCACACTTGTTGTATCCGCACTTGATGTTGTTGTAGTCGAACTCTTTGTGGAAGAGCCAATTGCACCCCATATCTTTGCTTAACGCAGTTTTCTTCTTACCTGTTGTGGGTGTTGGTGAAGATTGCTGCATGCAAACTCTAGCAAACTTCTGATCGTACTTAGCATATACTTGAGATAAGTTAGCACGGATATTTGAAAAATAACTAAAATAATCAGTACCTACCGCATCACTTAGAGTGAGAGCATATTAGAAAATTTCTCAAACTTTAGATCTAGGATCTAAAATAAATGCAAATGCATATAACATAGGAATTTCTTGATAATATTTCAAAAATTTAGTTTTTATAGCATAAACAGATGCACCCAAAAATATTATCATTTTCATGGTTCCTTAAGTGGATAGCAATTTCTAGAATATGATTCACAATTAAAGGAGAGGTTGAGTAATAAGCTTCAGATAAAGCAACAATGAAATTATAAAAAAGTTCCAAAAATGACAGCAAGTATTGAGGAACATACCAATGTTTCTCTATGAGTAGCGGTTGACCATCCTGGTTACGATAGTGCATGTTAATAAAAAAAGAAAATGTACTCTTATAGAGCATGTGAGACTTAAGCATCAAGTAAGTAGAATTCTATCTAACAGGCATATCCAAACCAAATTTATGAGGACGTACCTACATTCTAACACAAAATGTCTTATATGCTGCTACTCGTTAATTAGAATTATTTAAGAAAGACATTGCAGTGCGAAAAAATTCAAGGTACTGGTCTAACCTCTTCAAACCAAATTTAACTATATGATTAATAATATGACAAGCACAACACTGATGTAATAAGAAAGATTCAGCACACGAATTAAAAAGTGAAGTAAGAATAGTCATGGCGAAGTGTTTGTTGAAGCATTATTTAATGTTATTGCAAAAATTTTATCTGTAAGGCTAAAATCTTCCACAACTTTTACAAATACAATCAGTAATATTTTTACCAATGTTGTGCTACATTAATTAATTTGAATCCTATATTTCTCTTCTCTAGTTGCTAATCATTGTTTACATAATGAGCAACTACACTAAGATAATTCTCTTTAGTCCTACCACTCTATATGTTTGATGTCAAAGACACAGGAAAAAGTATAGGTATCAAATTGCTCTTTTAGCTTACTACGACAATTATTATAGTATCTAATCGGATCTCTAGTTTTGTTTATTTAGAAAATGTAGAAAACCTAGGATTATGAGTGGTCCTAATATAGTTTTCAAATACAGGTGACTCACCAAAGTTTAAAGGAAGGAATTTTTTTGAAATAATATTTTTAATAAAAAATTACAGAAATAATATGTCAAAAATAAAAATTGCAATTATACCTACCTATCATGGTTGAAATTGTGATAGAGAGTCTGTCCTCATATCAAATCGTGATAGACTCTGTCGCTTTTTGAAAAAGCGTCAAAGACTTTATCGCTATTCCAAATGGTGACAGACAAGCTTTTATTGCCTGCGCTAGGCTTTTAGCCTCATTTCTACCAACGCTTCACACTCCACCGAGACCGAGCGTTGCGCAGGAGAAAAGAAGATAGGAGGAGGAGAAGGAGGAAGAAGAGGAGGGGGAGGAGGAGGAGGTGGAGGAGGAGAGGAAGAAGAAGAGGGGTGGAGGAAGAAAGTTCATCGTTTGTGTAGGTAAAATTTTTATTGTCTATTTAAATTAAAATTTAGAAATGCAATTTAGTGACCAGATTATATAGATTGGTAAGTAATTAGGTCTGTAGAGTAATAATTATTTAGATAGACATTATAGGAAAATCAAATTAATTTTTGTAGTTGACAAAATTATTTTTTGTATGGCTACAATAGTTTTTTAAAGTAGTGTAGAGTACGTCGTCGTGGTACATAAGTGTAGCAGTATGGGTAGATTGAGAATTTAAAAGATGTTTGCATTATGTTGTGCATATATTAAAAAATTTATGAAATAGTTGACAGGTATGGATGAACCAGTACAATTTAAAATACACTATACAGAAGGGGTTCCGCACATGGATGCACAAGGGGTGGAACTTAGTCATTTTCCAAGTATTGTGGCTAGCCTGTCACATACTAGGAAGCATTCATGGGGCACAGTTACCAGATGGTACCACATATTCTCATTGGACCATGAATTGCATGCCATTAGTGTTGTTGACGCAAGCATTTTAGAAAGCCGATGCCGGCCATGCGTATTGGAGGAGGTTTTTGATGGTGAACCAGAGGAAGTTGGGAAGAGCAGCTGAATAGGAAAATGCTTTGTGAGGCAGGATGTTAGCTCCAATCATGAGGGTGTGCAAGGCAAGAAAGTTGAGGTTCTAATGTCAGATGTGCAGGTACCAATGGGTGTGGTAGATGAGGGAGAACATATTGAATCATTGGTTGAAGCGATGGAGGTAGAGAGCCAGGACTACGAGGCTTTGAGTAACAACGAAGACGATGAAGAGCATTTCCCTGCGGAGTGAGATGAGTGTTAGTTTGATAGGATGGTGGTCAATGAGAGTGAACACTTCATATGGCAGTTCGATCGGAACAAGGTGAGACAAGGTGCAATTTAAAAGAATAAGTGTGAGGTTCAGAAAGTTAAGAATCATGGGTAGTGTCACTGCGTTGAACCTTTAAGGTTGCGAAGTCAGATCAGCTGGTGTATGATATCAGATGCCAGATGAAGGGCTGTTCATGGTGTGTGCATGCGTACCAGCCTAAGTGGGATACTATTTGGAAGTATTCTATAGTCGTCCCACACACATGCGTGCTGACGGAGTTTGCACAAATCGCATAGAAACATATCTTCAGGCTTTGTTACGAATGCAATGTTCAGACAGATTGTGGGCAACCTGGATTTAGAGCCACATACCATCATACTTGCAATAGAGCAGAAGTTCCAATACACCATAAGCTATGCCAATGCATGGAGAGAGAAGTAGAAGGCTCTAGAAATAAGGTTTAGTATGTACGAAGACTCATATCAGAACATGCCAGGTATGCTTGAGGTGATCAAGGAAAGGAATGCTGTAACTTATGTCAATATTTGTGAATAGCCCTTGTAGCGCTTCCTTAGGAAGATGGTACTCAAGCAGACATTCTTTGCTTTTGGTGCATGTGTCAATGTGTTCAGACATTACCATCCATTGTTATGTGTGGACGGGACATTTTTGACTAGGAAGCATAAAGGCTAGATATTAACTGCCATAGGAGTAGATGGCAATAACCAGGTTCTTCCTATTGCACTCTCATTCATAGAGGGCAAGAACACAAAAACCTGACTCTGGTTTCTAAGGAACATGAAAGCCGGCGTCATGGATCGGTGGCTTGGAGTGTGTGTTATACACGAACGGCATCCCGGGCTGTTGAAGGTGGTCGTGCAGTTGCAGCAAGGTGCAGAAGAAACACATCCATGGTCTGATCTGCGAAGTAGATGGTGCAAGTGGCACATGGATGCCAACTTCTACAAATAGTTCAGAAATAAGGAGCTCACGAAGCTTTTTAAGAAGTTGTGTGACCAGAACCAACAAAGAAAGTTTGATGCACTATGAAAGAAGTTAAACGAGCTGACATCAAGGCATATAGCAGAGGCAGCAAAGAGGGCAATGCCTGGCATAGAGGAGGCCCTAGTAGCGCTCGAAGTGTTACCCACGAACCCTCCGCACTTGGCCCGAAGGAATGGAAAGGCCACGAAATGCTTCTTTGAATGGGTAAAGCATGAGCCTAAGGAGAAATAGGCACTACTTATGATGGTGCCCGATATAGGGTCTTGACGACAAACTTAGCTGAGGTTTACAATTAGGTCATGTGAGGCCTGAGACCCCTACTCCTAGTTGCTATAGTGGAGGGTGTTCTTCATGGTATTGCGAAGTACTTTGTGAATCGTCATGCTAGAGCATTCACTCGCATGAGTAATCCTTATGTGAAATACTCCAAGGTGATTTATACATACATAGAGGAGAAAGGCAAGAAGGGGGAGATGCATAGAGTATTGAAGATGGGTAAGAGGGAGCTTCATTTCAAGGTACTGTGTAAAGAGAAAGCTGGTCATGGAACGAAATGGCAAAAAGTTGCTCACGAATGCATCCTACAAAGGCAAACATGTGTTTGCAGTTGCAACAAGCCTTGTTTGTTATACAGGCCATAATCACACATCATGGCTGTCTGCTCAACAATCTGTATGGATCCAGGTATATTCTTATCACAATTCTTCAATAAAGAAGCGGTAACAGCAACTTGAAGTGGAGAAATTTACGATATTCGAGTGGTAGGTTTGTTCACGAAGCATCAGAGATGGGAGGATACACGATGGATTCTTGATGTTAGTAGGCTGAAGGGCGTAGGGCGGCGGTAGACGAGGCGTATAAGGAACAACATGGACGCTGTAGAAAGTGGGTGTCGTGTGAAGAAATATTTAGTTTGTAAGTAGATGAGGCACACTTTCAAGTATTGCCTGACGGTTCAGAGGCTGTGAAATTATTGTATGGACTTTGCATATGAAATTTTTGTACTTTAGTTGCATGTTAATGTAATATATCGAATTCATATGTGTAATGCATGTATGGACATTAGATGTGTAATTATTGCATTCAATTTGTATTGAATTCGTATGTGTAATGCATGTATGGATATAGGTGTAGTAGTATGGGTAATATGTGTGTCGGTGTTTCGTAAAACCGACAAGTAGATTTGTAAGTCTAGGGGCCACGCGTCCCCACTCCTTGAATGGTTAGACTCGGGAGTCCAAGATGTATACTGGTTCGGGCCGAATATCTCTACTTCCAGTTTGTGGCGGTGGATCTCATTGCTCAGAGTGCAGTGGATTACATGCGAGGGCTAAGGACAGGCCCTTAGCGCTCGTCCGAGTGAGGAAGCCCGGGAGCTATGAACGCTCGCCCGGGTCGGAGGGCATGAATCGGATCGGGAGAGCAAATGAGGTAGAATGCGAGAAAGAATGAGAGAGTCCCCCCCTTTCGGGGACCACGCCCCTTTATATAGCCGGGAGGGGCGGGTTACAGGAATTTGGAGAAAAGAGGTAGGGTGCGCTATGCAGGAGTCCGGTCTTGGTCTTAGCGGTCGACAGATCCTGTTCATCCCATCTTTGGTCGGTGAAACCTTCTTGATAGCGTTCCGTTGGAAAGGCGCCGACTGCCCTCGCCCGCCTATCGAGATCTTGGCGTTACTGTCTTGTATAGCGGTGTTGCCTTGGGACGGAGCGCGTCCTTCCACTGTGCCTGATGAAATGAAAGGACGGGCGCTTGACCTAGCGGCCCATGCGCCTTCTTGGGAAGGAGCCACCTGCCCGACGTGGGCATCGCGTCCACGGGGCAAGTGACTGGCTTGGTGCCGACCGTCAAGTGGCGGAGATTTACCGAGGCTCTGCCCGGAGGCCTGGTCGAAACTCGTGGGAATGCCCGACCAGCTGCCTGGCCGGACGCCTGACCAATATCCTGGTCGGAGCCTGTGGGGACGCCCGATCGGTAGTCAGGTCGGAACTCCCTTGGCGGGCCTGATAGAGGCCAGGTGCTCCTTCATATCCCCTTGGGCCTGGAGATGGGACCAATATGGCATATCCGGCGATCTAGCTGATATTTAGGGACAATCCCATCTGTGAGGGACGGAGGCTTTGGCAATACCCCCTCCAGCACTTTGCGTTGGTGTCAAGATGGACTCTGAGTCCAAATGACTGAGAGAAATACAATCTTGAAATAGATGTATACTTTGCTGTGGGGTACCCCTGGTATGAATATTCGTCAATGTGTAATGCATTTATATCCCGTTGTTGTACTCAAATTCTATTTGTAATTACTGCATTTAGTTTGTAATTGCTGCAATGAGATATATTCATATCAACCAGTGTAGTATGATGCTGAGGGGTTCTTTGTCACTAAACCAAATGGCGATAGAGAGATTGGCGATAAACTCTCTGTCACCATTTGGATTAGCGATAGAGTCTATATCGCTATTTTGAAAAGTGACAGATAGTATGAAATGGCGACATACTCTTTGTCACGATTTCAATCTGTGATAGGTAGGCATATTTGTAATTTTTATTTTTAGTATATTATTTCTATAATTTTTCATTAAAAATATTATTTTAAAAAAATTCCAAAACAATACCTATACCTATAGAGTGTACTTAAAGGAAGATCTTGAGAAGTGATTAAACGATAGAGAGATTCACGAGCTACTTGGGATTGTAGTCCTAGTTACTTACTGTACAATTAGGGTTGTACTATAGCTGCGTATATCTCAAAGCAACCCTGCTTTTCTTTTACAGCTCTCAGCATGTTTCTTCAAGTGCCCCATTCCACCTGAAGATTTCATAGTTAATTTGAGCTTACAATATTTACAAATAGCATACCTACTCTGAACGTCGTTTGATATCTCGAAAATCTGCTTGAAATCTTCCTAAACTCCCGATGTACTGCTGATGAAGTAGCACTTGTAGAGCCTGAGGATGAAACAGGTACCGCAATTTTTTCAGTTTCATAGGATGTAAGAAGCTACTCAGGTGAAATCCCGAAATTAGAAGTTGGGAAGGATAGAAAATCCTAGTGCTCCATAAAGAAAACTATAAGAAATAATTACGCTATTAGTATTTTAATATCATTAAAAATAATAATAAAAATAAAAAATTACATCACAATTCTTACCTACATTTCTTGATAGAAGCCAAAAGTAGAATTTCAGATTTTTGGATGTTTTGCAAAATTATTTTGAATTTTGTCAATCATCACCAAGAGTAAGAATTTTCATAAGAGAATGAAGAGAATAGATTGTAAGTTTGTTGGTGGGAAAATGAGGAGGGTTGCTACCCTATTTATAGGAAAAAATTTGGGATTTTTTTGGTTTTTTTTATATTCCTAATTTTTTTTGAAGCCTACAATGGCTAAAAATGGCTATTTTTTTTGAATAAATGGGCTAAATGGGCCGTGCCAGGCTTAGTCATGCTGGGCTATAATCGTGCCGGTGTAGGATCAAGGGTAACCGACTAGAGGGTGGTGAATAGGAGGTTTCAAAATTGTTTGGCTCTAATTGTAATAAATAATCAAGAAGCTAGACTTATGACTTTTGACAATTAAAGTCTAAATCATCTAGGTTTCACTAAGTGCACTAACGAGCTAAGTCCAAGCAATAAAGCAATTCTAAGCACAAGATTAATATGATGAGCAAGCTAGGAATGTAATTGCACAAATTAAATACAAGTGATCAAACCACAAGAAGAGATGAGCATGATTTTTATCCCGTGGTCTTGGAGACTTATCCGTCTTCCCTAATCCACGTTGAGGTAGTTTGACCAACTCAAGCTAGTTCCTTTGCCCAAATGAGCCTTCCTTGATCACCATAATAACTCTTCCCTGCTCCGAGTAGGCGAGCTCTAGCCTCACAACATACTGGGCTTTCTCACAAGCTCCTTTCAGACAGTCACCTGTTCTTTTGCCTCCAAGCCGTCTAAGAGGCGGTAACCTCCAAGAGTAACAAATCTTGACTCTTACTTGAGGTCGATCAAGTGTCTAATGGTTCAAACTCTGAATGCAACACTCGAATGCTCCTTCCTCTCTTAAAATGAAAATTTAATGCACAAGGAGGAGAAGGAGACTTGTTAGAGCTCAAATGAATTCAATGAGTGTCCAAGAATACTCTATTATGCAGGTGTGGGTGTATTTATAGCCCCCACCAATTATTCCAACCATTAGGGGCAAAATATATAAAAATTCAGCAAACGTGGTGCTATTGCCCTTGCAGGGCCGGTAGCACCGAACCCAGCCCTATGGTCAAAACCATGCATTTAATGCACTAATAGTAGTCATTGCTACTGAGGGCAAGTGGTACCGCCCAACTAGGACCAGTAGCATCGAACCCATATGACGAGGGCTGGGCATCCCTTGACCGGCCGGCGCACGGTCAACGGATTCCCCAAGCTCGGGAGGCCCCCGGCCACGACCTGGGTGCGTGCCGAGGCGCTCGACCTAAGCCTTGGCCGAACGAAGCTGCGGCCCGCTCGACCTCGAGCTCGGCGGGCCCTTGTTCGGGCCGTAGTCCACCCTTGGATTCGGATCAAGCATTTGGTGGCGGTTGCCCAAAGCGCGGGTCATGGGGTAGGAGCAGTCGTGCAACAAGTTGGAGCGATTCTTGCCGACCCTCAACATGCATGAAGGCCACTTCAGGAATCTCTCCGTCCGTTGCGTGCGGAGGAGGTATAAAGACTAAGGATGCGCAGTCTTTTGGGACACACGAAGACAAGACGCAACACGCCATAGCTCGAGCTTAGGCATAGCCATTGTTAAACTCGAGCCGTAACACACCCTTGTACTCAGAAATAGCCAAGAAAACTGCCGGAAGGCGACTGGAGTAGAGTTATTAC